>CM076243.1:18933978-19537728 GCA_038380765.1 Odontothrips loti
AAATCTGTTACACAACTCTTCCCGTTATGACTCTAAAATCTTCTGCGAGATCGAATCCTCATTTTTCTTACTATTTTTCATAGGCTTCTGATGTGTTTTACTATCCTACATCCACATCAGCGACGCTCCTTCGGTTGACTAGCAGTGTGCCCTGCCTTGTCTACCTGCACGCACCATCACATATACGGAGGAGGAATCCTCCCTCATCTGTCGCTTTATTCAAATTCCGCGCGCCGGCGGTGCATTGCGGCGGCAATCCATACATCGCTTCGCAGAAGGCGGTGAACCGAATACAGCGTCATGTTTAAAGGCGGTGGCAGTGGTCGCGGCGGTGGCAGCGGCGGCGGTTCGACGTGGTCGTGGTGAGACGCGCGACGCCATACAAGGTTGCGCGACGCGCCGCTCTGCCGGGCCGCAGCGTTCGGCCGCGACGCTTTTGTCCGTCTCTCTCTCCCTCCCCCCTCTCGGTGTGCCTCCCACCTGGGTGTGTGCGTGTGCGTGTGTGTGTGTGTGTGTGTGAGAGAGAGAGAGAGAGAGAGAGAGAGAGAGAGAGAGAGAGAGAGAGAGAGAGAGAGAGAGAGAGAGAGAGAGAGAGAGAGAGAGAGAGAGAGAGAGAGAGAGAGAGAGAGGCGCATAAAAGTCTGCAGCGAACGCCGCCCATTCTGCGTCAGTCAAACTCAGCCGTGGCACCCCGACGTCTCTGACTTTATCGGGCCCATCGGAAGTGTCACTGGAAGTTCTGCGCACATCCTCGCTATTTCCATAGGACTGAAAAAAGAAGGCTCCAATTTTCGTAGAAATGTGTAATTTTCTCTCAGTGTGGCACTGGGGTCGTCTTCAGTGTTTTTTTGCCTTGTATTTTCAAACCGGGAAGAAAAACGGTCGTTAACGGTCTGAGCCCGTATGCCTATTGCGCGTCGTAAAGACGGCCATATGAACAGACGGCGGCAGGTGGTCTGCAGGTAGGCTGCAAGGCAGACTGCAGGTAGACTGCAGGTAGACTACAGGTAGACTGCAGGAAGACTGCAGGTAGGCTGCAGGGTAGACTGCAGGGAGGCTGCTGGGTAGACTGCAGGTAGGCTGCAGGCACCGCAGGTAGACTACAGGTAGACTGCAGGAAGCGCAGGTGAGACAACCCGCGCGCGCTAGAGCGCCCCGACGTCGGCCCGCTCGAGCGCGGCGTATCTCCCGGAATGCTTATGCAGACGTAGCCAGTATTTCGTAATTCGCATGGACGGTCTGGCCGCATCGCAGGCGGCGGGCGGGGGCACGTGGCGCGAGGTTCCGTGCAGCATTACGGCCCCGGTGGGCCCCCGGGGGGCCCCGGCCATATACCACCGTACGCAAACCCTCACTGGGCAAACACAATTCGACGCGGAATGATAAAACAGAGGCGACGACAGGCATAAGAAACGTGAGTCTCGGGGGCAGGCCGGGGGCAGGCGTGGACGAGACGCGGCCGTAGATTGATTTACTCCACGCCGTTCATGTGCCCATAAGGAGGGGAGCGATGTGACGGAGACGCCGTGGTAAAAGCCGTTCCCGGCTGCCTATCGGGCCTCCTCACTCCCCTTTTAATGCGCTTTACCTTTACTATTCAAATTTCTCGGAAGCGTCGCGGCGGCCGCAGTTGCCATGCGCGCACATATGACCCGAGGCATAAATTTGGCGGGCGGTACGGCAGTAGCCGTACGAACATCATTTCTCTCGCGTCCATGACTCGGCTTGAAAAACGAGGGAGCGCGCGAAGCTGAAAAAAAATGTGTGTGGGGCCCGACGTAAAACGTGGTGGTATTGCATGTTCGGTTTGTTGGACAGGAGTGCAGTCGGCGGCAGTCGCTGAATCACGGAGGGCAGCGCGCGCAGCGTGCACCTCTTGTGTCAGCTCAGCAGACATCCGTGCCGCTGGCACCGTGTCCCTGTGTCGTCATGAGACACAGTTTGACTGACGGCCAGCAGGACACGCGTCACAGGGAAACGCAGAAACGTGAGTCAAAATACGCCCCACCTTTCGTGACAAATTTTGCTTGGTAAAGCCACCAGGTCCAGTCAGATCGCTTCAGGTACGGTGTCGTCAATGAATTGTGCGTAACGCGGCGTTCACTGAAAATGGAAGAGCTAGAACCTGGCCATAGCCTAATTTTGGGTGACAATGTATTCGAAGAGTCTGTTTCGGACCGTTTCAGAATGAGGGAGTTCGTGGTATGCAGAGCAACCTCGTATAGCCACTCCAACTCACTCACACAAACCATTTCAAGCCCCTGATCACGAGTCTGTCATCCTCAGTACGTCACTGCTCCGCCACTGATGACAAAACACTGTCGGTCCAGCAGCCGTGGGGGCCCAGTGGTGCCCACTGCCCACGTGACTGCTGGCGGTGTACTGTGCTGCGTCACGCCGCGGCCCGCGAAGCGATATCGGATGACGGCAGAGATTGCGATCGAGATGCGTAAAGGGCTGGTCGGCGTGATATATATACGGCGTCCATCACGCATACCCAACTAGCCCGCGTATACACTCACGAAAAGTAGCTGGGGCTCTACTCCTCTCTAGGATCCGCGGGCAGGAAATTCTTCGGTTGGTACCTACGCACATGGCTAATGGTTGTGTTCAGGACTAAAAGCCCCTCACTATGACAAGTTTCACCAGGGCAGCTAGCAGATTCACACAGCTTGAGACGTCTGGCATGGCCCCGACCACTATTAGCCAAAGGAGTGATAACACGAATTAACACTCCATAGTGTGAATCGATATACATGGCCCCCTTAATTTGCGACCCGCTCCGCGAGACATTTCTCTTGGAAGAGTGTGTTGTCCGCCATTCGCACGCACGCGACACGTGTTCTCCTTGCGCACACTGCCCTAACTACAAAGTTCTGTGTGTTGTTGTGTTCACTTCTTTCAGCCCCATCCACTGTATACCCCAAACAAGAGATGTAGATCAATTTGAAATATGTACCCTACGAGTGTTACACGATTTCCACGACCAACGCCGCCGCTCCGCAGCCCTAGCTGTACACGGATCGGACGCGGCGGGGCCGGCGGGGTGAGCGCCTCCTTGAGTGGTCGGCAAATAATGATGGGTATTACCGGTCCAAAGCGTGGCGGCGCGCGAATGTTGACAGATGACTTTAGCTCCACACGGCGTTAAACAACGTCAATACACTGTGCGAAATAAATATTCAAATTTCTTTTGGAATAGGGAGTTGTGGCAAGCACTGGTAAAAACTTTGTGGCGCACTTCGGCCAAAACCTGGGGAGGAAATCTAGATAGTTTCCGGATATGAGTGTTTTCATGTCGAGTAATCAAATATGACGTATACATATTCATATTTGTCTTTAAATTTTCAGAAGAATTTCGGAAAATTTCAAAAATTATTTGGTAAATTCAATCAATAATTCCATGGGGGAGTTCCCGTTGCACGCTCAGAAAAGAGCGCAACCTTACGCTTCAATCGGGTACGCGTTGAAACGGGCGTAACGTTACGCCTTAGTTCAACCAGTATACTACAATGGATACTCGATAATTTATATAACGTATCGACTGTTGGTGCCCAGACAATCGATACTCTCGAAACGACACGCGCTACGATCCGTCCAAAAACAAAGAGCCCTGCGTGACGATGGCGGAGAAACGAACGACATCAGTCATGTCGCTCACCTTTTCGCTTTCAAGCAGCGCGGCCAGACTCACTCCGTTCCGGGCGAAGACTGCAAAGACTGTGTGAGGCAGCGGTAGAAAGTGCCCCCGTGTGTAACACGACGTGCTACTCATAAAACGATTGCACACGCGACGAGGCATCTGTCTGTGTGAAAGAGGAAAGGAGACAGAGAGGGGGAGAGAGAGAGAGAGAAAGAGAGAGAGAGACGGAGAGAGAGAGAGAGAGAGAGAGGGGGGGGGAGAGAACTTTGGCTGCTTCTGAAAAGAAGTAGTAGTAGCAGCAGGTGGAAAAGGAGAGCGAAACGGAAGAGTTACAAGTAGCAAAGTGATCGGCTTTCACTGCGTCTGGATGATGGCCACACACACACACACACACACACACACACACACACACACACTCGTATGTCGCCAAGCAGCCGTCGCTTCGCGACGCCCGACGGTAGGTGGTGGTCGGTACGGCAGGTAATGCCGAGGTTTTCTACAGAGCAACAGCCGCAGCATTGCGGACTTCACGTGTGCGTGTGCGTGCCTGTGAGAGCGCGTGCATGATGTGAGCAGAGTTTCATCACCGCTTTCACACAAACTCGAAGCTGTGCCTCTCTGCATGGGTAATTTCCCCCGCGGCTACTAATTTGCGGTACAATGTTTGAACGCGCAGACGCACTGTCCATTGCGGTGAAGACACTTTCATGGAATGTGACGACCAGCCGATGAGGAAGCGTCTGGCGGATCACTGGAGCCGCCGGCTCGTACCGTCTCTGTCACTCCCGTTGGGGCAGAGGTTCATGGCCCGTTTGGCCCGCACCCTCCCGGATGACCTGAGCCCATGACCTTGACACTCAACGCGAAACCGCGAAGAATCAGTCACCGAAAATAATAAAAACGGGATGTGGGCTTTTCACACTCGACTGCTTCCTGTGGGATTGGGACGTTGGGACGTGCGTCGGCCGTCAGCGGGCCAGTGAGCTAATCCGCGAAGCCACGCAGAAAATAAATAGGAAAAGAGGTTTCGTCGTGAACTAAAACTGCGATGAGGTCACTACCCGAGGAGAGGATGATAAAGAAAGAAGTGACCTCTGGGTTTTAGTGCCTGCCGCAGGTCTCCAGGTCCGCAGGCTGGGCCTCCGAGCCCGGCACAGACACCGGCCGGGCCCAGGAGCTACGCGGCTCTGATCCGGACCCAGGCCGTCCGGCTGACCCGGCCTATTAAAGCAGGTCAGGCTGGGGCTGCGCCGGGCTGGGCGGGCTGCGCCGGACTTCGCGCGCGGCTCCGAGCAGGAAGAAGACGCGGAGACTTTGCCAGACGAGATGGCGCGTCGCTGCAGCAGTGCCTCCCCTTCCCTCCTCTCACTCCCCCGCGCGTCCTCGCGGGGCGCCCCGGCAAGGGGGGAGGAGAGAGAGAGAGAGAGAGAGAGAGAGAGAGAGAGAGAGAGAGAGAGAGAGAGAGAGAGAGAGAGAGAGAGAGAGAGAGAGAGAGAGAGAGAGAGAGAGAGAGAGAGAGAGAGAGAGAGAGAGAGAGAGAGACGGCGCGAGAGATACCGATGCCGAAAAAAGAAAAGTCGGGTCGCATTGAGGGCGCCCTGTCCTGTTTCCGAACAAACAGGGCCCCGCCGGGCGTGCGCCGGAGTGCGGCCGGTGTCCATCAGGAAGTATCGCGGTGACGTCAGGGCCGCTCCTTTGTCTCACGCACGCCGCTCGCGTAATAAAGCGCCGTCCGCCAACTATGTACGTCACACTGAGGCGGCTGAAAAGGCTTTCCCAGGGGGGATACCCCGCGCTCGAGCGCCCGATAGCGGGCTGGAGCGCCTGCGGGGGTTGGGGTAGGCCAGCCCGCACGGCACGCGTGCATTCGGGAAGGCGGTGTTGCCTAACGCCCCAGGCGTTACGTAATAAACTAACGTAACAATGTCTGCATGGCCCCGACGCCTTCAAAAGCATCTCAGGAGATACCCCGCGCCCGAGCGCCCAACAGCGGGACGCTCGAGGGCCGGATTGCCTCCCGGAATGCTTCTATACATACCTTTGTCCACTCCGCGCTTAGTCCGAGCGTGACATAATTTGTGCTCGGCCCCTCAGACAACCTGCTCCCCTCTTCCCTTCCCTGCCGCCGCCGCTAACATACGCTCCGGACCCAAGTGTCGCCAATATTCTTGCCGCTACAATACAATTCCGAGCCCAGAAGCAGCCAGCGGTTCTGTCTTCGGCACCGGAAATGCAAGCGGCGGCAGCGCGCTACTAACCCTCCTGGGGCCCCGGAGTCCTCCGCCCCGCCGGGACGGGTCGGGACCGGGCCGGGCCCCCTTAATGTGCTCGTGACTATCACTCGCTTACGGGAGCAGAGACAACGGCTCGTCATCGTGTCGCTTTACCCTTGGCCGAGAACGGAACGGGGATCCTGGCCGGCAGCAGCCAGGGGAACTGCGCCGCTGTGCCGCTGCGCCGAGCTGCCGAAGCGAGTCGCACTGAGCCCGTGCTGCAGGCACCTGTGGGGCCGGGGCCGGGGCCGGGGCCGGAGCTCCATCATGTACGAAACACCGCCTCCGTCTGCAGAAGCATTGCGGGCGGGAGTTAGCCCACGCGCCCGACGGAGGGTGCTATGCTAATAATGGGCGGTCCCTGGGAGGCCAGGACCTGCACGGTGACACGGCGGGGCGCTCGAGAGCGGGGTACCTCCCAGTATGTTGCCTTTGACCTTGTCGGAAGACCCGCGGATACGGCACGCAGAAAAATGATTAGGCGCCACCACCGAGTTTTCGTTGATTTTTCGTAGAATTCGTTAGGGCCACTAAGTCCACTGTGTCAACGCTGGAAAAACAAAACGACTTTTCGTTGCTGACGCAGTTGACTTTTAACTGCCCCAACGAAATCTTACTCGATCTTACTCAACAATATGTGTTGCTTTGTCCCAAAATCAACGAACAATGCGAACGTCTCCTTGCGGGGCGCTCTCTGGGCGCTCTCCGATCTCGCAGTGTCGGGCGCGTCGCGGTCGTGACCGTGCTGAGCGCTGCTGAGCGCTGCTGAGCGCTGCTGAGCGCTGCTGAGCGCGGCTGAGCGTCTGATTCCGAGTCAAGGAGTTATTGCACCGCACAGACTCACGCTGCTGCCGTGCTGATCCGGTCGCGGTGCGTCACATGTGGCCCGGCTCGGCTCGGCTCGGCTCGGCTCGAGGTGCGGTGATAGTAGTGTACGGGGATTAAATACACGACTCTTGCATTACGGTGCCGTCGCGGTGCCTACCATATATCTCTTTGTGTGTCGGACTCCCGCATTTTCCCAGCATCAGCGCCAGTGTCCTGTGTTAATTTAGGTGCGTACTGCGATAATAACGATCTGAACCTTGGACCGAAAACCTGCAAAGACACCGACACGCCCGTCCCATGCACAAATGATCTAACTCTCGTCGATGAGCGGCAGTGTCAGAACGAGACAACCATCCACGGACTGCCGAACGTCAGAAGCATCCCGGGCGCTCGAGCGCGGGGGTATCTCCCGGAATGTTTTCGCTGAGCTACGGATATGGGGTGACGTAGTTTATGGACAGTCCCGAACCAAACAAACATGGTGGTGCGCTAGGGATTTACACAGCGGCGATCTGACAAGAGCTAACCGCGCAACAAAATGCAAGAAACCCGAAGAAACCGACCAACTTGTCAATAATTCGCGGGTCTTCTTCTATTACAAAATGCTTAGTTGCATTAATTCTTGCAACATTTTCACAGGCACGCATGACGTGACATTTTAACACGTAGCTAGCCACTGCGCACAGAGTGCCAGTAATTGGTACATCTAATGTACGAATCAGGTCAGGTAACGTGTAGAGAGAGGGGAGAGGCAGGGAGAGGGGGATGATGGGTGTTGCCCTCTGTGGACTTTGGTCGGCCATGTGGTTCGCGGCATCCGGATGGCTATCGTGTCAGACAAACCAGTATCGATTCATCGGAGCACCTTCAGCAGCACCCATTCGCCTGGGATCCGCCTCACAGCCAGTGATCACCTTTCGAGAGCCTTTTCAGGCCCACGATGCTGCTTGTTGGCTCCTTTCTAAACACGCTTGACAGACTGTTCGACAACGGATTCTTTTACACCCTCACAAACTTCTTCTTTCCTTTCAGATGATGGAGCCGTCGGCATGGTCTTCTGTGAACCGCTAATGCTCACACAGACCCAGCTTAATTAATGATAGGCTACATGTAAAGATATCATTAGCGTGCTGTGCTCGCAAGGACATATAAGGGCTCGCATCATCGCAACATTCGATCGATGACCAATGATTACAATTTCTTAATTAGCCCGCCAAGGGATCATCAGGCCAGCGGTAAAAAGAGAAGCAAACTGCGCCACCAACAACAACCTGATCCTGCTGTTGGCCAGAGCCCAGAGGCCTGTAGTGCGGACCAGTGCGCAGCAGCTAGTGCGCAGCAGCAGCGCTAGTGCGCCAAGCGGTGCGCCGCTCCACGCTTTACCGTTAATTTGCAGCAGGCATTGCCAAGCCTGATGTGCTTTACCCGGGAGAAAGGAATGCAAGCAAGCAATGCGTGCGAATGTCGTCCCGGGACAGGCTCTGCCGAGAGCCGAGCAGAGCCAGGTCCCTGTGACCTGGCCTGGCGGCCCGGCGGCCCGGCCCATGCCTGCCGTGCCTGAGCTGCTTTGCCCGCGAAAAACAGCCCAGTTGTTCCGAGCCAACAGAGATCAACGAGCTCTTGCGGCCCGGGGAGAAAGGGGTCAAGTGTCTCACCCTTCTTATACTGCATTTAAGCCCCTCTCTTTTCAGGCCCTCTTGCGGCGCTGTGGGTGCTTCATTATCCAGTCAGGCTGGTTTTTCAGGCGCCCAATGCCGGTTGTGGTGGTGGTGGGGGGAAAGACGATTATTTGTGTGAGACACTGCAATTCGTACAAGCACTGTACAACTCGCGAGGCCCGGTGAACTTTCCGTCATTCAAGCGAAACAGTCAAATAAGCAATCCTAGACCCGAGGGAACTACCCACAAATTATATGGGCCCTACTGGCACCTGCACAAATACTACACTTTTGAGTACACTATTATGTTGAGGTATAATCAGCCTGTGCAGCATTTTAACTCTTCTACTGGCCTTCGCAATTAGATCACCGTGCGTATTTGCACCTAGACACAGTTAAAAATACAACAAAGGAGTTCTTTGCAGGCTACAAGGAAAGTCATCCTAAATACGAAGATAATGAAGCCTTCGGAGGATTCTTAGTAGGATTTCCGGATTTCTCTCGTAGGCTCCGAAAAACACGTCTCCGTAATGCGAAGGATTCTACGGAGCCTTCGTTTTTCTTCGTGGGAATTTGACAGTAAATTTTACAGTTGAAATAACTTACTGAAATGAATTGCTGCGGACAACATAAGAGGCTAATACCCGCGGAGATGCCGGGCCAATGCAGTCATCATGACACTAGCGGTGCATCGCGGCAGCCGAGGGCGCAGCGCGGCGCAGCACGGCCTTGTCTGTCAGTCATTAGCGGCGACAGAGCACCCGTGCCACACCAGGCATGAATGGATGGGTAGAAAGAGAATAAACAGTTGCAAACGGATTTCAGGGAGGTGTACTGCACGTAGCATCTCTAAGACTTTCTTGCGCCGCGTTTTCATTCAGCACAGTCCTTGTGGAAGGGAGGGTGGGGAGGAGAGGGTAGGCATATTATGACAAAAGGTGTTTAACAGCTCTCTAACCTCCATAATTGTCTGGGTGGCATACCGAAAAAAGTCCAAGTCGGATGACCCATATTTCATTCCCACATTGCCGTCGCATGCCAGGTCAGAGCAGGCCGTGAGCCAGCGACAGGTACGATACTGCGGCATGAGTGTGAGTCATGTCACCGATGCCGTGCATGCTGTGCAGAACACCCTGCCACCTCCGCCAACCTGACCACCGCAACACGGCACATCGTGCGCCAAGGTCACATTTTAATACAGTGCAGAGACAGCGGGCACGGAGTGTACCGAGGGTTTGTCATGAAACCACCGTATCTCTGATTCTTGTATTGGAATACTATGAGTGACCTGCCCACCTTAGCATACCGTAACCTCCACCCACAATAATTGAAATATCAGATTGAGTGAGCTCCCTCGCTGCTGGTTGGTATTCACACAACGCCAGCGCAGTTCCGTCGCGCTGTTGCGTTGATGCAGATGGGACGGGCAGAGCACAGCGTCAACCAGCTGCGGCAGGGGACACAACCATGAGCCGGACGTGCCGTGGCATTGGGCGGGCATTTGGGCGACCGGAAGAGCCATTAGCCGTGAGTAACAGGTGTGCGTGTGCGTGTGTGTGTGTGTGTGTGTGTGCGAGCGCCCGGGTGGGCGGCGGGCGGCCTGCGGGCCACACCCATTCATTCCTCCATTCACGCGCTCCATTCATCCATCATGTCCTCTAACATTTTGGCGGGCGGAGGAGGAAACGGAAGAGAGCATGAGGATCATGAGCGCCCGAGCGCCCGTGTCATCTCTTCCGAGCAAGACACAATATCCGAATGGATCAAAGTTTCCTCAACCTTTCGATTCAAGTTTTTCCTCACTTTATAGACCTCATACGCGGCCATAATACGGCATTTTGTTTTCCCTCTTCGAAAGAGTTTCCAGACTCTTTGGGACAACATGGCCTCGCGGGTTTATGCCAGCTTTTTATTGGCAATGTATCACTATGGTGTAGCCTGGAGGCGCGCTCGGACCTATCCACACGAAATGAAGCAGTGTCCACCAGCATGAGCAACCGCTGGGACGTAGCCCCGGGCAGGCAGGGCGTGCCGCGGGCGTGCCGCGGGCGTGCCGCGGGCGTGCCGCGGGTGCGCTGCAGGTACGCGCTCGGCCATATTCACCGCCACGCCCGACAGCCCCGACAGGCGCGCGGACGCCGAGCCGTATGCAGATTCCCACATTCCCGGCGTGCGTGAGGAGGACTGCGTGTCGCGTGATCCCAGCCTCAGCAGCGCACGCAGCCGGCGGCCGCCTGCCGACACGTAGAGGGCGAAACACGGCGAAACACGGTGAAACGGACGGGAAAACACAGTGAAACGGACAGCCGGGCGCAGATTGATTAAATCGATTGATTAAATTCCAGGTCCAGATCTAAGCAGGCTTAATGAGAGACTTAACATTTCTCTGATTTTAAGCAGACAACTCTTGAGCTGCAGACAGCTTTTACTCTCGCTATGTTTAGTGAGCAGGTTATGGTTTTCTTTTCGAACCTTTCATTCCCACATCAACCAGCTAGCTTATCGTTGAGTCGAGAGCCGTGCCTTTCGCGACCACGACATGATTCGTCCCGACTCTCGGCCGCCTCGGGTCTCGGGTACCCCGGGTACTCTGGTCAGTGTACATGTGGGCGCTAGGGAGGGGCGCACAACAGAGAAAATATTTTTTTCGAAATTAACTTGATGTTAGGTTGAGGGCGGTGCAGCTGGGTGCTGCGCATGCATAGTGACGCGCCCTGCCCTGCCCTGCAGAGAAGCTCCGGCACTTGGCACAGGTCGCAGCCGATCGAACGGCCGATGGCAGACAGGTATGTCGCGGCGCAGCTCGCGGCATTACCGGCCACCGCACGGCAGTGCACCGCACCTTTCCCTTCCAATCCTTATCCCCTGCGTGGACCACCGGGGCAGTAAGGTGCATGTGCAGCCCAACGGTTCGTCGCCCCATCACCGGGGCCGCGTCCGCGCGGAGCGTCGCTGCGCGCTTGGCCCCCTGGCTCCCTGCCCCGCCGAACCTCAGCTCCGCTCCGGACGCAGTCGTGGCCCCGCCTCGGTCCGGCCGGTTTGGCGAGCGCAGTAGTGCAAAACGCCAGCCGCGGCGGTCCGCGGGCAGCCGCCAGCCATCAGCCGTGCGCCAACCAGCCAGCCCGCCATCTCCGAAGGCAGCCTGCAGAAGCATTCCGGGAGGTACCCCGCGCTCGAGCGCCCCGGAATACTTCTTTAATCCTTTTCAGAATGATCGCGGAATGGTTGTCCGATGCTGCCGCTGCAGCTATCGACGACCGTCCCACAGGGCGCACAGGTGCCGTCGCGGCTCACGCACACGCTGCCCGCACGGCCAGCACGCCCTCGTCCCCACGGTCCTCACGGGGCCGCGGGGCTCATCGCCAGAGGCCACGTCCGAAACCACCGGCCTCCGCTCCACGCCGAGACCACTGCGGAGGCACCCAGTACCCCTGCCATAGCCCTTTCGGAGGCGGTCGAACGGTGCGGCCAGAGCAGCCATGGCGGCAGTACAGCCCTGCAGGCTCTGAGCCCACTGCACATGGCGGCCGGTATCACTCCGGCAGTGGGAAGCAAATCTCCCCCTCCTCCCCTCCCCACCCCCGCCACGCTGCACCGCGTGCCGTTCCGCTGCCCCGCTAGCTGCTTGCCCTAGTGAGTGCACACACACACACACACACACACACACACACACACACACACACACTGTGTGTGTGTTTGTGCCGGTTCATTAGTGCAATGTAGTGCACGCCTTCGGCTCAACTGATCCGCGATTTTCTGTGTATGTGTCTGTGTGAGTGAGTGTGGGTGTTGCGGGCGTCCGTGCTTGGCGTGCTGTCTGTGCTTCCCTAGTCATATCATAAAAGCCTCACGCGCTTGCCCTACTAAATCAACCGCATGCTTGAAGGCGTTAAATAGAAATAATGGAAACGAGGCACCCCGACTGTGACCTGGCTGAGGCCTGGCTGAGGTTTCGCTGAGGTCTGGCTGAGGCCTGGCTGAGGTTTCGCTGAGGTCTGGCTGAAGCCATGTCCTGCAGCAATAGCAACGCACGCACTTGAGCGCTGGCGCCCGGGGCGTAGGCACACTCTGGCCGCACACGACACTGGAGTTCGGCGGGCTTGCCTAACCTCACGGCTCCCTGCGCGCTGCCAACAGGCGTGAACCTTGTTGGTTAGCGGGGAGCGCCGGCGGGGTCCGACCTTCGACCACTGATCACTGATCATGCTCATCGGTTGGACATGGCCTGGCCTCGCCTAGATGCTCACTGGCTGCTCGCTGACGCGCCTCGCCGCTCCAAATCAGCCAATCAGCAGGCAGCAGGGCAGCCAGCCTTCGGCGCCTCGGCCGCGGTCGGGAGATCGCAATTTCCGGCCCGAAAAGGATCGATTGGAGTAAGTAGGGTGTGGTGTGTAGAATTGCGCCGGTCATGCTCCGATATCTGCCGCCTGCTGCCGCTGCTGCTGGGGCTGGGGGCACGGCGGGGCAGAACATGCCCCCCGGCGGCCATAGGATGGGGCTGGGTAGAGCGGGAGTTACTTCTCTTTTCACTAAGAATATTTCTCAGGTGCGGTGCTCTGACACCGAGGTGTCCGCGTCAGCCACTACAGCACGCTGCGCCGGGTCTTTAGGCCGGGCCTGGCCACTGACGCCTCTGCTGGCGCCTGTCGTACTGCCGGCTCGGCCCGGCCAGCTCGGCCCTGCCCAGCCTCCGTGTCCCTGCTCTGCGCTCCGCCGGGGCGACGCTCCTTTCGACGTTCCTTGGAAAACAATTACTTTTCGCTGGTCAGGCGTGACTACACCATGACGTCTGTCAACACTTGGCAACACTGCAGCATCGACACCACGTAGGGTGCAGAGCAGAGGGGCGCCACCACCGCCACCACCGCACCGTGACACGACCATCGCTAATTACACTTGGAGTTCGACACGGCCGGAGCCCAGTGTCGGCACAGCAGTGAGACGACGGCTCCGTGCGGGAGCCGGGGTGTGAACCTGGGGCTGACAAAAGTCGGTGCCCACGACTACTTGCGCTGGGGCTGACGGGGAGGACCACCGAGGCTGCGGTGGCTGCGGCGGCCGGACCGAGTCCCCGCCGGTCCCCGCCCATCTCTGCGGTACACACCTGCAATCAAAAACAATAACATTCGTTACGGACTGAGACGGGACGGGTCGGGCGTCTTGATAATGACATCACTGGGGCCGCGGGACTCGGCTCGGCTCGGCTCGGGCTGTTCGGTGGACACGGGGCGGGCCGCAGCGGCAACGGCGAAAGGCAACGGCCGGCCAGAGCGCCAGCAAACCCGCTCTCGACAGACTCGCGTGGAAAACCTGGAATTTTAAGCGTTCAGCTCCAAATCCTCACCCTACTGCCCGCTTTCTGCTTCCATATAGCAGAAGATGACACCCTACGCAGAGTGAGTCAGCTCGCACGACCAAACGAGGCGGCAATTTGCTCCCGGTTCGCACGAGGCTTACTCAGCGCCACAGCCCCGTACGCCCGCGGACAAACTGTGGGACACCGTGTGCACACCGTGCAGACTCCTGGGGACACCGTGCGCACACTGGGCGGGCTCCTGGGGGACACCGGGCGGACTCCTGGGGGACACCGACCGGACACCGAGTGGGCACTCGCGCCACTTTTGCTCAGGAGCAAATGTCACCGTGCCTGCGGGCGCGGCGGGCGCCCCTATAACCGCCCTACATTACGGGGTCGGGTCGGGATGGCTGACGGCTCCTCCGGCTCCTCTTGGCTCGGTGGGCTCGAGGCGTCAGCACGAATGGGAATTTAAACGCGCGGGGCAGCGGGCGGCTGCGGGTCGGCTGTTGGCCGCCGGCCCCCGGGGCGGGGCTCTGGGCTCGTCGGGTTTCGCACGCCGTCCAAAGAGCCGCAACTGCGGCGCCCGCGCAATGCCGTTCCGTGGGGGGCAGGCAGGCAGGCAGGCAGGCAGGCCCGGCAGGCCGGGGTCGGGAGGCCGTCGGGCAGCTCCGGGCAGCGCCAGGCAGCGCCAGGGCAGACGGGGGCCCTGCCGCAAAGCCGCCGTGAATGGAACACACACACACACACACACACACACACACACACACACACACACACACACACACACACACACACGTACGCGCGGACACACGGCATAAATTAACACGAGAGAACCGTTTGAGGGGGGCCGGCCGTTCGCTGAGAGATTTTTCGATAGGATTATATATGTTATCCTCGCTGTGGGCCGGATGGGCGCGCGTGTGTGTTTAGGTGCGCGTGTGTGCGTGCGTGCGCACGTCCACACGTCCGCGGCCGCGGCCCCGCGCAGCCCCGTGGGTGTAACCGGGTACGGTACCGGCAGCACCGGCGGCACCGGCCGTAACCCATCAATAAGCTGGAAAACAATGCGAAAAGCTTCCCAACAGGATGGGCAAACTGTACCGGACTGCCGGACTGTTCCCGGAGCAGATCTCGTCACTCCGGTCCTACTGCGGATAGCACTGGGACGGGAAACGTATAATGGGGCATTTCATTGCAGACCGGAACGAAAGAAGAACATAATGACGCAGCAAACTGTATCCGATAGGACCGATAGGACAAATCGAGGCTGTAGAACGCCCTCGCGCCGGACAGTGATTATCACCAAGATCGAGGAAAGTGTCGCAAGACACATTAGGTCCTCAGCCGGGTCATAATTGTGGGTGCAGTACTCACACCATGAGGGTGCTCCAATTAAGGATCTGGCAGGAAAAAGACGGCGGTGGGTGAAACTAAGCAGTGAGCGCAGTGCGCATGCGCACAACGGTCGACCGCACCCCCACCCACCACCGTAATTTTAGAAGTCGTTCTTCTCACTTCCGGACAAATCCTTAGTTGGAATACCTTACTGCCTCCAAACGATCCACATAACCTCATAGGCAGTCTGTTTACGACGGTGTTGTTGTCATGTTGTTCCACTACCACTGCGATTTGTCATACCGGTTTTGTCGGTCACTATCTCCTTCTTTGGTTCCCGTTTGGTTGAAGTGAAACACCCTATTGGCCGTGAGGAGTCAGGGCGGGTTTAACAGCCAGCAACAAACACCACATGCTCATCTTCCCCGAGTGCGGAGCGGACAGCCGCGCGGAGGCAGCTGCTGAGCGCCGCTCAGTGGCTGTGGCGAGCGGAGGGCCCTGCACCGGCCCGTTAGGACGCATGTTTTGAAAGTACCACGCACTGATTCATATCCCCTGCTACTGCCGCTACTGCACGTGTGGGGAAGAGCGAGAGGGGAAAGGGCGAGTCGGGTGGGAAGAGGCTGCGAACGCGAGAGAGAGAGAGAGAGAGAGAGAGAGAGAGAGAGAGAGAGAGAGAGAGAGAGAGAGAGAGAGAGAGAGAGAGAGAGAGAGGGAGGGGGCGCAGGGTAGGCCGCGGGAGCGGTGTCCTGGCCGCGTTTACCAATAGCATAGCATCACCATCAGCGACACCGTCGACAACAACAACCAACAACCTGGGCCGGAGAGCTGCGGCCGAAGTCTTATCCGGAAAGTGACCGGAGCCTCACCGGAGCCTCACCGGAGCCAGCCAGGGCTGCTGGACGGACCAAGGCAGGAACCCCCTCGACGGCACAAAACACAACCCCGTGAATAAGAAACGGCAAAGAAAATCAGAAGCAGATCACGACGACGAAAGGCGATGTTGTTTTTGGTTCCCATTCATGCAGGGAGCCGGCAGCAGGCAGGAGGCCGCAGCGGCAGCAGCGGCAGCAGCACACCTCGCTGCACAAGTAGTGTGGGAAGCAGGAGCCGATCGCGCGCGGCATGCAGTGCAGTGCAGGCTGATGTTACAGCACACACTCGTGTACCACGTGTGCACCATGCCGTGCACCATGCCGAGCACCATGCCGTGCACCATGCCGAGCACCATGCCGTGCACCATGCCGTGCACCATGCCGTGCACCATGCCGTGCACCATGCCGTGCACCATGCCGTGCACCATGCCGAGCACCATGCCGTGCACCATGCCGAGCACCATGCCGTGCACCATGCCGTGCACTATGTCGTTCACCATGCCGTGCACTATGCTGTTCACCACGCCGTGCACCATGCCGAGCACCATGCCGGGGATGTACCACCCTTGCCGTCTCTCTGCTGCGGTGGGGCAGCGTCATCAGTGAGCGTCGTCACCAACGGACACGTCACGTATCGAGTGCACCATCGAGACCGTCGGGACCATCGGTTGTACTATCGATGTCTCGACACGTGCGTGAGGGGGTACACGGCGTGCCCCGGCGTGCCCGCGCCGGCAATGCCACGCTGCGGCGGTCACTCCCCTGCGCTGGCCGAGCCGAGCAGGCCGATACGGACGAGCACTTAGGGGACGTCCATGAAACACGTAACACCGCAGCGGAGACAACAGCATTCCGGTAGATAGCCGACGCGGAGTGTCTCTCGCCCGGAATGCTTTTCGCTCCGTCGGCAGACCGCGGCTGGTGGTCTGCTTCTGGTGCTCCACCGTAGTTTGTGTGCGGCGGCCCCTTAGGGTGAGCCCAGCGCAGCATCGGCGGACAGAGAACCGGGCGGATACAGTCGCAGAGAGCGTCGGTGAACAAGAGCGTGATTGCTCTATGAATATGTAACTGTTACGAACAGACGTCGCAGATAGTGCAGCTCGCTGGGTCCCAGTGTCTTATTTCGTGGCTTTCCCCGCGCTGCGCGCTACGCTCGGCGCTACGCCTACTTACTTGGTGCGGCCGCGGCAGCCGGCGGGTGACAAAGCCCCATTGAACGGTGCCATCGCCATCACCAGCCCTCCCCCCCCCCCCCTCCACTACCCCTCCCCGCACCACATTGCACGTCGCACCGTTCACAAAGGAAGAGAAGGACCCATTGTGGCCTCTAATGAAGGGGCATCTGGTAGTTCGCTGGCGAGCCCTGCCGAGCCCCACGGGGACACCAGTAGGACCCCGGAGGACCGGACCGTTCCCCGCACAGAGGACCTCGCAGGGGCACCAGAAAGTCACTGGAAGACTACTTAAACGTCGCCAAGTTTTCTGGGTCAGGTGACTTTAATCATCTGGTTTCTGGACACCTCGGTTGCAGAGTAGGCGACAGTGTAGGCGTAGACTTCGTCTATGACGTACGTTCGAATAAACATAATTAGCGGGCCTTAGTGGGAGCTGTAATTTTAAAAACGTTAAGAGTTGATGCGACCCAATTTAAAAGTTAATTAAAAACGTTTTGCATCCCCACTCGAAATGATCTGTACGCCTTGTGTTGGCTAAAGAATCGTCGGAACAAATCCTTGGCCAAAAAGTGGCGACTCTCTGGTATGTTACGCCTGTGATGTTAGAACACTGGAATTTTAAAATAACCAGATTTCTTAATTTTGTCATATTCTGGGCATGACGTTGCTAACTCTAACCGTTACCGAGATACAGAACTTCCTTGGGCCCGGAATCGCGTTAGGTTAGCCAAGCCAGTCTAAATCGCAAGTGGCGCGACGCCGCCCGCCCGCAAGTGCCAGGGTAGGCCAGCCCGCACAACACGCATGCATACAGAACACGTGGGCGCCTACCCAGCAGGCGCTATGCTGGTGCGTACACTGGCCCGCTGGGGTGGCCAGCATGGGCGTTTTCTGCTGCCAGTTGGATCAGGTTGCACTTTCTCGATGTCACTCGGCGCGGGGGCAGTGTTGTGACGTCATCAACAAGGCTGCCAACTCCAGTAGCTCCTTACTGTAGTGGCTGCTGCCCTCACCAGTGGCTACTTACTCCAGTGGCTGGACTGCCCACTCCAGTGGCTACCCATTCCATTGGCTGCCCACTCCAGTAGCTGCCTACTCCAGTGGCTGCCCACTCCAGTAGCTGCCTACTCCAGTGGCTGCCCACTCCAGTGGCTACCCACGCTGCGCGGATTCTGCGGATGCTTCGAATGTCGCGCCGTACCCTGAGGTGGTTTCTGGGACGCACGTCCGACACTGACTACTGTGAGTCTCGATGCTGCAGGAGCAGAAACCACCTGTGGTACTCGGTGAGTCCCAGCCCAGGCCCCCCATGCCTACAGGCCGGTGCGGAGGCCGGCACCAAACAACGGAGAGGGGAAGAGGTTTGACGACCGGCTTGTCGTCGGCTGCGCTGCGCCCGTCCCGCCGCGTCCCGTACCCAGCAGACACAGCAGGACACCGGACACCCCGCTGCGCCCGGCCCGGCCCAGCCCGGACGGATGCGTTGCGAAAAAGAGCAGAGACCGGAGCGAAATTGGGTCACATTCAGAAGGCAATAAAAAGCAAACCGGCGGGCGGTAGGGGCAGGCGGGGCTCGAGCGGGCAGAGACAGGACAGCTCCTCGATGTCTCTAGCCACACACGCCAGCGGAATCAGAGCGGTGGGGCGGGGCGGGCCGGGTCCAAAGGAAGGCGAGAAGCGGCGGCAGAGTGATTCTCGTTCCTTCCTCATGCCGCCACGGGCCGCCACGGGCTGTGCACTGCTGCCCACTCCCACCGCGGGGCCCGTGACGTCACACGGAAGGCTTCGTGGAAGCGGCCACACCACACACCGGCACCACCGGCACCACCGGCACCACCGGCACCCGAAGCCGACGTGTGTCACGGGAAGCAGCAGGGGCTCCAAATATTACGTAACAAGGTCTACAAGGCAGAGACGTCGTCCGCATTCCTGGAGACAGATAGCCCGCGCTCGAGGGCGGGGTACGTTACCTCTGCCGAAACGCGCTTTGTTGACGTCACACTAAATTCTAATGCAGAATTTTATGCAGAGTTTCAAACGATTTTGCAGGTGCGGGAGCCTGTGCATCACACCAGGTGTACCAGCTCAACCGTGCCACGGGAAATGTGGGCAAGCCCGCCACGCACTAGCTCTATCTGTCTCAGCCAAGACACGTGAGACAGCAAGAGACGGAGCTAGTGCGTGGCGCGGGATTGCCTACCTTTCCCGTGGCACGGCTGAGCTGGTACACCTGGTATTGTGCGTCATAAACACATAATTTTGGCCGTTATTACGCACAGTATAATGCATGAGCTCCCGCACGCACAAAATGGTCTGTAGGTCTGCAATAAAATTGTGCATAAAAATTTTAGTGTGATTTGTAGGGAGAGCGCGGACACGGTACACGGTTGTCTGACGGTGCTGCACCCACATGCGTTACGTGTTTTGTGAGCGGCCGGGTGGGGCCGGGGCCGACTCCGCGTGGCGTCCGCGTGGCGTCCGCGTGGCGTCGCGTGCACTTGTCTCGTTGGGAGCAGCAGGAGCCTGAATGAGTCACAGAGGTACACTAGGTAGTCCACTCCCGTTGCAACAGCATTCCTCTTCCTATTCCTCCGCACGCGATCCCATTCTCATTTTCTCATTCACTAGGCGAGAAATGAAATAAGTAATATGAGTATATGTGACTGTTCTAAATGACGCCGAGCACGAAGGCACAAAGAAACATCGGTGAAAATGACTAGTGTTTGCCAAATTGACAACAGGTACAGGCACATTCTTTCGTCTGGAAACGACCTGGAAACGAATTGGTGCTATGCATCCCGGGAGGTTTTCATCCTCTTGGTCACAGAAAAAAATTCACGTAAATAATACTTATAGGGCGAAACCAGGGAAGAAACGGGGCAGACGAAAGAAATGGAAGGAAATTATTAGCAGGTGTTGATAGTATTGCGAGTCGGGCTGTGGCCGGGCTCCGGGCTCGCATCGCATGCAGCAGGTGCTATCATAATTATCCCCCCTTCCTCCTCCTTGTGGGACGGTTTTATTTCCTCCGCCCCCCCCCCCCCTCTCCCTCCTCTCCTCCTCCCCAAATCCTAAAAGGACCGTTCCGTGCTCGCCGACCTCTCTTTCCGTTTTTTGTCGACTACTCGCGGATGAGCAAGTGAGCAAGTACGGCAGGGGGGGGGGGGGGGGGGGGGGGTCTTGATGGGCCGGCCGGAGCGAGCGAGTTACCTGTCGGGTGGGCGTGGCGCTGCGGGAGCGGGGGGGGGGGGGGGGGGATGCGAGTGGTACCGGACGGGGCCGGAGGGGACCGGGAGGCTTGCAGACTGTCCTCGATACCCGCCGCGGTGCCCCGCGCCCCCAGCGTGGCCCCCAGCGACGGCAGTGAGGCGACTGGAAAATCAGGTACTTAAGCCCTGCCGTGCCGACAACCCCCATCCATACACATCTCGCAAACGGATCCCTCAAATCGGGTGTGCTGCAAATCGATTTCGATATACACAGATACATACCAACGCCCTTTCAGTGTTATGGAAGTGTATCATTATTCTGTTACCATGTAACGGCGGTTTATCTCAAATTTTAATGATGTTAGTGTTGCGAAGTGCTGAAAACAGTGCTGCAATTGTTTGGGTTATTTCCTTCTGTTTTGATGGCTGCAGCCGAGTCTCTTCACTGGTGCGGAATCCCATTCAAAACAACAACACTTCCGCGGCTGCAGTCGCTGCAGTCACAGCAGTCCGTGCGGCAGATTGTACACCAGTGCACTCAGCACTTAGACAACTGGTTGCGGGCGACGCGGACCGACGGCGCCAATCGGTAATTATTGCCTGGAGAAACCCTTTCTCGGCGTTTTGTGGACTCCAGAGTGTGATCGACAAGGCAATTGCCCGCAAGGTGGACAGCACAGTGCCCGGTAGCAAACGCTCGCTTGACAAACGCAACTAATTTTCAATGAAATGTTAATTTCCTGGTTCCTTCGCAACGGAGGCCGCACGAGGCCGCACATTTCTTCGACAATCCATCGTTTTCGGTCGTCAAACACGCGGTTATGTCAAGAAGACAGGCAAGGCGGGAAAAAAATTTGACAGTCATTCGCGAAGACGATGACACCCTCTCCAGTGATAATTAACTCCCATCGCTCAATACCACCGAGCGCCTGGATGACTAAATGAAATGAATGGATGGATAAAAAAACACATATTAATGAGTAGATAAAGGAACGGATGAATGAATAAAGTGACGTAATATTAAACCACCTCCCACCGTGTGCTCTGTCACCTGTCGCGTGCTGCCTGGCACGTGCCAAAGACCCCCGCCACAGGCTCTGCAGGGGGTCCAGTCGGTCGCTTTACCTGGAGCCCCTGAACGCCCCTCCAGGCGCCTGCTCCGGGCCTCTCCAAGGCCTCTCGGCGGAAAAGGGCGCCATACAGTGAAAGTGTTATTGTTACGGGGTAATGCATTGTTGTTGCCGCGGGAAAGAGTGTTTGAATCACGCAGCAGCACAGCCCAGGCACAGCCCAGGCACAGCCCAGGCACAGCCCAGGCACAGCCCAGGCACAGCCCAGGCACAGCCCAGGCACAGCCCATACACAGGACTCCTCTTCCTGCCTGCCTGCCCTGTCCGCAGCTACGACCCGCCCTCGCGCGGCCCCGGAAACCAGCTCGTCACCCCTCCGCAGGTCTCCGTAGGTCTCCGCAGCAGGGCTGCGGAGGCCCCGGAAAGCGATTAGGTACGGAGTCGGATCCAATCGAACAACAAATTGTAACTTTGGGCGGTGCCAGTGGTTCCTGCACGACGCAGACCCCTTTAGGGCCTCGGGATGCCGTTCTGTGACGACGGCAATCAGCCCACCCCTCCTCACTGCGCAGCGCTGATGGCTGCTGGGGAGGCGCTGACGGTGCGGCCGTGCAGTGTGGGTGTACATTATAAGGAATTGGAGTTCGACATGAAAATATAGCCCATCCCAGACGGTCGCTGTATCAAAAATAATATGCCGTTACATTTTTTTGCTGACGGTGCAGGTACAGCACAGGACGGGGGAGCGGCTGAGCACGGCATCCATCAGAGACAGCACCGGAGCCCCCGACACATTAGTGAAGCCGTGCAGCCGGTTCGTCTGGTCGGCTAGGTCCACACGGTCCGGGTGCTGGTGTGCCCCCCCCCCCTCTTCCCCCGAGACACCTCTGTGTTGCACCCGCGCCGCGGGCAGACGTACTCCGGAGAAGCGCGAACCAGAAGTCGTAACGAAGAAGAATTAGAACGCGGAGGAAGGAGTGGAAATAGCGCGTTCTGATCCCCGCATTTCGGCGGAAAACATGCGATTTCTCGAACTTTTCCCAGCGTTCATCTTCTTCGACTTCTTACTTCCGTTTCGGGCTTCTCCGGAGTACTCTAATTCGAGTGATCGGGGGCGAGGGGAAACCCTTTCTGTCTGTGCCGTCAGTGCCGCACCCCTTCAGTGCCCACACGTCCCCGGGGATGGGCAGGAGGGCAGGGTATGTCCCGAGGGCCCCGAGGCCTGAGGGCCCCCAGGACCTGGACTGGACTCGCAGCGGTTTGCGGTGGGACCGCTAATCCAATGCTGCTCGCAACGTCTCGGCCAATGGCTTTGGACAGACATCGCCGTGTGCACCGCCGAGGTGGGCTTGCTCCGGTGGGCTCCGCTGGGCTCCACTGGCTCCGCAAACTCCACAGGCAGCAGTACTGGCTGCCGTGTTGCCAGACACACAAGAGGCCAAAGATTTCTGCCGAAGCAATTCATTGACAGCCATGTCGTGTCGTGGTGGTGTCACACGCCATAGGCACGCTTCACATCTCTGTTTTGCGAGCTCCCTAGTCTTCCTGATTTTCTGGTAACAGTGCTCCGCGGGCTGCTGTGGCCAGCTGTGGTACGGCAAGCCGCCCGCCTCCGGCCCGGCCACCCCAGAAGGAATTTCCCTTCGCCGACCTGGATCCTTTAAAAACGACCCATTAACGCGCTAGAAATGCTTGAGGCAAGTTTAAGACGAGGTTAAGACTCAGTCGAGGCTTAGGGAAAGCTCACTCAAGGCTAGCTGACGACGTCGTAAAGACATTTGAGGGTTAACACTTCCTAATGCTCTGGGTACTGAGGAGTGTGTGTTTTTTTGGATACGTGCATACGCATGACTCCTAGAACGTGCTCTTGTCGGATTTCCACGGCCCAATTAAGCCGAACCGTCCCGAAAATTGGTTCGAATCTAATGGCCGGCCGTGAGCTAGCAGGGAGGCTCGTGCAGGCTGCAGGCCGGGGTTCGAGGAAGTAATCTCCACAGTAACACAGCACAGCGCACAGCCATGGCAAAGCGCTTGCATACCGGCCGGATGCGCGGGATTCCTCGGCATAAACTTTATTCATTGAGAAACATTTTAATTGGAGGCCGCTTTACGTGATTGGCCCATATAATAGCCGAAGCGCAGCCGCTCACATACACGATAAAATTTAGTTTCTATCGTGCTCTAATTATTGCGGGTTTTTTTTTTTTATTCTATTTGCCAGCAAAGCGTCAGCTGCAGGCAACTTCCAGAAAAATATTAAGTTAAATCGACTGCCAACTTGCTCTTTCCATTTTCGCACACATATTCAGCGTGTCTATTACAAGAAGTACAATCAGTGTGTCGGAGGATAACACTGCTGCCCCGACTCGTTCTGTCGCCTCAAAGGGGCGGCGTGGCGTGTTTCTCCGAGTGTTTCTCGAACAAGTAGTCTGGCGCAGAATCCCCGCCCGGCAGTACATCGGGCCGCGGCACCAAAAGAAAACAGCAACGACTGCGCGGCGACGGACATTCCCCATGTATCTGCGGTACTTTGCCCTGGGCCGGCCGGGGCTCGACGGCGCCGTCCATAAACCACGTAACAACTGTCTGCAAAAGCATTCCGGGGGATACCCCGCGCTCGAGCGGCGCGGGGTATCTGCCCTTTAACACCTTGCCGGCGAAACGACCGCGGACTGGTTGTCCGACGTGCGCCACGTAGTTTGTGCACGGCCCCACGGCCTCCGCTCCTAGTGCTGCCGTCGGCTCTGCTGCCGTCGGCTGCGACACGGTCTAATGGCGCGCCTCCACGGCCGTCACAACAAAGCAACGGGCGCTGCCGGGCCGGCGCTGCAGAGGGGTGCCCGGGGTGCCGCTAGCGACCGTTAATAAGCCCCAGTGTGCGCGCGGCCACTAACCTAGGGTAACTTCCTCGCTTCTAACCTACATTCCAAATAGACTGCACGCACACACACACGCGCGCGCGCGCGCTCCCGACGCGTTCCTCGTTAAACACGCTTGCGGGAGCCTCTCCCAGTGATGGTTATCACTGCCGCTGGAAATGCAACGCACTGTTGGTTGGCTGCGTTCGGAAAATACCCCCCTCCCTCTCGCTCTCTCTCTCTCTCTCTCTCTCTCTCTCTCTCTCTCTCTCTCTCTCTCTCTCTCTCTCTCTCTCTCGCTCTGCTACGCAGGTAGAGGCTACATTTGTCGTCTAGTATAAGCTAGCTAGCAGCGTTCCTCTGTCGTCTGCTAGCACTGCCCCGCTCTCTGTCCCGCGGGTCCCACGGAGAGGAGAGGTAGGTAGGTGCGCTCAGTCACGCACACGCGGCGACGCTGCGCGTACACGCGAAATGAATGCAGCATTAGCGTAGAAAACGAAACGTCCTTGCGCTCGGAAAAGGTCCTCATCATGCAGGGATAAGTTACGTCCACGAGGGTTACATACTTTCTCACAGACTGTGTCCCGCGCATCCCACGTGTGTGTGTGTGTGTGTGTGTGTGTGTGTGTGTGTGTGTGTGTGTGTAACAAGCGAGCTGCACTCGCGGTCACGTGACGCACAAAGAACGCGCGTCAGCACTGTATACACGCAGTTTAATTTTGTTATTTCTCCCCCTTTTCCCTCCCAGTTTTCCCTTGTCTCCTCCGCCTCACGGCGTCCCTCTAATCTTCTCATAACGCGCTCCCATCAGCCCATGAGCTGCCATGAGCCATATCGCCAATAGGGGTGGTGCGACCTAATGGGAACGCTTTGGTCATGGAGATTGCCGCGCGCCGGTCAAGAGCCCGCCGCCTCAAAGCGGCGCGGAGGGAAGGCGGTGCAGACAAACTAGCTTTTTGATCCATAAAAGTGAAAATCCAAAAACCTTACAAATAATTCCACCCCGAACGTGGCATATTTTCATCCGCGGTTTGCTGTCACTACTAAAACACACAGAGTTCACCACTTCGAATTCTGAACCGGCCACGTATATCTTCATGTGTGGTGTTAGTGTCCTTCCCATGTGCCACACAAAGAAGCCCACGTGCCCCGCGGGCTCACGGAAATAAATTAGACGGACAGGAAAACCGACGACGCGTTTCGCGAACGAAACTCACTCAGTTTGTGTCCGGTGATTTACGGCGTGGTCACGAGAACGACGCGTGAAATGCAGCCTTAAGTGTCGCGTCTTTATGTCGCATTTTAACGATGTCGTGTTTTCGTTCCTAGAGCCAATCAGAAACGAATGTGTGAGGGGAAAAAAGCTAGAAAAGAGCAGTCCACAGCCGGTGATAACCGCTCCAGCAGAAAAATGCCCTTGGGATGCCCTCCGTCAAGGTCACGGAGAGAGTTCAGGACTGTGTTTATCTGCGCCACCCACTCAAGAGAGAGAGAGAGAAAAAACAGCAATAAAAACAAAAATTATCATCCCTCAGCGTGGAGCTCGGCCAGCGCACCAAACGATTCGCCATCGATAGTCGCCGATTAATCGACACGCCGATCGCTATTATTGTTATCGATAATGAAGAGTTGGCCGGTATACTCTGCACAGGGAGACAGAGTGAGACGGGGCGCGAGAGGCAGGGAGAGAGAAGGAGAGCGCGAGATAAAAATAAAACGAAAATAACAAGAGCAGCAAACGTACGGGGCAAGATGAGCAAATTGCGAGTTATTACAGGGCATTGCCGGCATTGCAGGGCCGATATACAGGGCGAACACCTTGGACGTGATCGACAATCCGATTTGCTCCCCGAACACGCCACTGCGCGCGACGCGATCGGTCGCCTCGGAAAAAGGAGAAGAAAAAGAAAAGAAAGGAAAAAACTCGAGCAAGTGCAAGAGGGAACATAATCGTAAAGAATCAGCGGTACGCGATTGTTTCAAAATAAAGTACGCACTAGAAAAAAATAACAAACAACATAAAACGCAATGAAAACAAAAATTAAACCTAAACAAAACCGAAAACCAAATGTGAGCAAATGGGGCCGCCACTCTCCACATGATTAAGAATGCACCTCACATAGCAATTATCACCGAAAAGATGTAAAATGACTCATCAATGTGCGACAGCGAGCGTTTATGGAGGTCATCACCGGCCTAACGGGGGGCGCCGGTGTCGGGTGCGACGGGTCTCTGTGACACTTCACGTCTCTCTCTCTCTCTCTCTCTCTCTCTCTCTCTCTCTCTCTCTCTCTCTCTCTCTCTCTCTCTCTCTCTCTCTCTCTCTCTCTCTCTCTCTCTCTCTCTCTCTCTCTCTCTCTCTCTCTCTCTCTCTCGATCCGGTATTCCGCTCTGCTGCCAGCTCATAAAATATTGCCTATTCATTGACAGCCGCGGCGGGGCCGTTGAGGCCGGTGGGGGCCACGGCAGGGCCGCGGGGGCCCACCTCAGGCCCACCGGTAGATGTGTCCGTGTGTCCACACTGCCAAGCTGCTAACCACTGCTAGCGGTCCGCTGGCGACGAGCGGCAGCCGGCAGCGGCCTCCGCGGCACAATCTATACTTCTTCTGGTCGGAGCGGTGCGGAAGATTTGCCTTACTCGCACCGGACTGACTCTGAAGGCAAAAACCATCCAGCGGGACGCGAGGGGAGGGGAGGGCGTTTCCTGTCCACGACTCTTTGTACTTTACAGGAAGCGCTCGTCCTGGACCTGGTCTCGGCCCTGCTGCGGGCCCCAGCAGGGCGGGTCCCAGCATGTGCGCGCGCTCCAATGCTGCTGCTGCTGCTGCTGCTGTCCAGGGCTGTCCGAGTTCTGGTCACCTAAGGGGTGGTTGCATAACCTACCGGCCGGTGCTGGAGCGGAGGGGAGGGCACGCCAGGCCCGCCTCGCCAGGCCCGACTCCACAGGCTGCCACAGGCTGCCACAGGCTGCCACAGGCTGCCACAGGCCCACCAGCCCCGCCCGCTCCGCCCCGCCGCTGGCTAGCAGACGATACGCACCCCGGGCCGAGGGCTTCGCGGGCTGTCACGGGCTGCAGCCCTGCCCTGCCGCGGGCCTGAGGGCCCGTCCATAAAAGACGTCACACCTTCCCTGTGTGGCTGAGACGTCGCTGCAAAAGCGTTCTCTGGTCGATACTCCGCGCTCGAGCGCCCGCACGGCGGCGGGGCGCTCCAGCGCGGGGTGCCTCCCGGAATGCTTTCCCTGACCTTGGCGGAAGCCGCCGCGCGGATGTGGTTGTCTGATTCTGAGGCTGTAACCATCGATGGGCGTTACGTAGTTTGCAAGCGGCCCCGCCCGGGCCGCATGGGCGGTGCTTCGCTGCTTCGCGCGGCGCTGCGCGGCGCCGTGGCCTTCGCTCCGCCGCCCTCCACTCCCTCCTCTTCCCCTCCCCTCCCGCCGCCCCTTCCTGTTCTTCTGCTGCTCACGGCGGTCCGCGTTGCGTTGCATCTGTTCCCATGAGCGGCACGGGAATTTTAATTGGGCCGTGTGACAAATTGGGGATGGCTGCGGCTGCGGGTATCCGAAGGTATCCGTGCCCGAAGCATGGGACCGACCCGAACGGACTCCGTGAGGCTGTCCCGCCGGCGCGGGGGAACTCACGTTGCCTATCCAGCTTCCGAAAGGGGCTGGCCCGGATACACCTATAAGGCGTCGTCCGTCATTACTAAGCGAATGTCCTCCTTACTCAGCCTACTCAACAGTGTGGTCACTACACCGTGTACATACAGCACAGTGGGCCAACTACACTATTTAAATACTAACAGGGTACTGGTATGCTGTATAGTGTACTGACTTATACACTTGAGTTCGCAGAGTATATCTGGAAGCCGCGAACGACGATGTCTTTACGCCTGCGAATGCTCGGGTAGGCAAGTCCGCACGACACGTGCGCATGCAGAACTCGTGATTGCCTACCCAGGAGGGGAGGAGGGCTCATTCGTATGCAGACCGGCCAAATTAGGTACTCTGTTCCTGAGACAATATCTTCGACTTAGGTATACTTTATCCCTAAGAGGAGCGAAGAAAGAAGTGCGGGTATTTCGTCCATTTCCCGAGCATTCCGATGATTCCTCCGTCAGAGCCTGCGGGGCCGGGGGGGGGGGGGGGTCGTGGCGTGTGGCATCCCATCCCATCCCGCCCGCGATGACCGCCTTGTCTCCGCTCCCGTCCTGCTGGCCCCGCTGGCCCCGCTGCTTCCTCGGCCGGCTTGCTGGGGCGCAGGCAGGCAGGCAGGCAGGCACGCGGCGGACAAGCTGACGGCCGAGCCAAGTTGTGCCCTGGAGCGTGGCGGATCGGGGGAAGGGGCGGGGGGTGCAGGGGCAGGGCAGGTTGGCACTAACGCCGGAAGGAACGAGCACGCAAATCAGGTTGGCGTGGTATGTAGGTGGGCTGGGCGCTGGGCGTGTATGCGGTGCGCTGGGCCGTGCCGCCTGCCACGGGGCATTTCATCTGCTCCTAGAACAGCAACAGCAGCGCCAGAGGAACAAGGGCGACGTAAACCCCCGCTTGGACCACAGTACATAACGGTATGAGTAATCATCTGGCGGCATGCATGTGGCCCGGCAGTCGTGCGCCTATCGCAGTGCGCCGATCCGGGAGTTCTGCGGGAGGAGAAGCAGAAGCAGCCGCCGCCCTATCGGGGGTTGTTGGCGCGCAGTGCCCCGGCAGTGGGCGCCGATAGCAGGCAAGGGGCCGTCCATGCACGACATGACACCGCCTCCGTGGCACTCCGTGGCTGAGGCCTGCATAAGCTCCGTTAGCCACCCTACGCGCTCGAGTGCGGGGTACCTGGGCAGTGGGACCTCCCTGAGTGCTTTTGACGATGGTCTTCTGAGGCTGTTTCGATGCTGGGTGGTGTTACGAAAATTGTGCGCGCTCCCTTGTCACACACGGACCGGACAACGGTTGTCGGTGGTCCCCAGTAGCGCGCACGGCCGATGCCTGCAGGTCGCTCTCGGTTTGGAAAACACCACTCGGCCCCAGCGGCCCCAGCCCACCTCACTCCAGAAACGCATTCAGATGCAATCACACCTGCTCGGCGGCGGCGAGTTGGCGGGGCAGGGCGGGGCGGGGCGTCCGTAGCACGGTGGCGGCAGCTCTCGGCCCGCGAAGGTCGCCCGCACCAACTGTCATCGTCGCCCACGTGCGTCGCTGCGCTACGTCTTGCGAAGTGCGATTCAGGTAGCGCAGCGTCCCCCCCGGACAGAGAGCGTTTACGTGGTGTCCTGGCCTGTCCCGTCCGCCCCTGCCGAGGCGTGGGCTGGGGCATGGCTGGGGCCCGCGATGAGATGATGCAGTTCCCGAACATACCAAACTGTCGGCCCGAGTCGCGGTGCGGCCGCCATGGCGTCGCCCACCGCAAAGACCGTGCAGATCGGCCGCGTGCGGACTGCGCAAGCGGTACAGGACAGGCAGGCGGCCACAGGCGGCCACAGGCCACGGCACACCACACGAGCACACACACCACCACACCACCTTGAACTACAGACAATGCGGAGCGCGTCACCACACGGGGATTATAGCAAGCGTGCGGGGGAGTGCGAGTGGGACAGAGAGCGTTCCGTCCGGTCCCCGCCATGTCGCCACCTCCCACCTCCCACCTCCCACGTCCCACGCCCCCGCGAGGCGCACGCCGCTTTATACACAGCAGAGACGTGCGTACGCACGTAACTTGCTGATGGAAACTCGCCTCATCCTTCTCATCCTCTTCCAACGAGCGGTGAAACAGCGCGCCGGGGGATACCCGCTACCATTGTTCCGCCCGATGCATAATCATGCAGATGTGCGGTGTGTGCGTGTGTATGTGTGTGAGATGTGTGAGATGTGTGTGTGAGTGTGTATTCAGGATGGGCAAGGTTGCTGCAGCAGCCGCATGCGTAACTACTCTGCACTACGAGAGGAGGGCGGATGTGATGTGGAGAGCCGCCGGGGGCGGGGAGGTTAACCCGAGCCAAACCCGCGCCGCCCTTGCGGCTGCTTGACCGACGCGCCGGTCGGAAGACGAGGTAGACGTTGTCACAAACGTCGTCACGACGACCACGAGGGGCTGCGGGGGGGGGGGGGGGCTGAGTGAGCGGGGGGCGGGGGGGATATCACGACGCGCGCGCGTCCCGAAATCGAACACGACGGGTGCCATGGACTCTGGCCATGCCATGAGGTGCCATATGAGGCGCCGGCAGGGACACGGCCGTGGCGCACCTGTGTTTGGTGCCGCACGAGTCGAGCACAGTCTTCGCGGCAAGCATGGCGGGGCCTTGCTGGCCGCGGCCAGGCCGTGCCGTGCCGAGCCGAGCCGAGCCTGATGACTTAAGCCCAGTCCTAACCTCTTCGCTCCGCTCCGCTCCGGGAGCGCAGCGGCGGGACTCACCTGTAGCGCGCAGGCGGCCAGCGCCAGGGTGAGCAGTCCGAGGAAGGCAGCCATCGTGGGAGTTGTCACTTTGCTTCACCACCAAGAACAACAACAGCAGCAGGGAGGCCACGGAAGGGGACTTCCCTTTCCTCACAAATCACTGACAGCGTTGTGGTGTGGCAGCACTGCGCACGCACTTTAACACAATCTTGCACATCTTCAGGTCACAGCACTGTCGGTGGGGCGGTCGCGGCGAGTCCGCGGGGACCTGCCGGGGGCTGCCGGGAGCTGCTGGGGGCTGCCGGGGGCGGACACAGCCGCGGGTCCTCGGTTGTCCTGGCCGCCGTCGGCGGGCCGGGGCAGGATGGCGCCGCTGCTGCACGGACACGCCGAGGAGCCGTTCGGCTGCAGCGCACAGAAGCACAGGCGCGAAATTCGGTTCGAGACCAAAGGGGGGTCTCGTCGGCGGGAACTCGCGCAATCACACGCGATTTCGTTCGAGACAAGCGCGCCCGTACGCGGCGCGGGTCGGAGGGATACTGGGGAAGGCTGGGCTGACGGGCTGGGCGCGGACGCGGGCGCTGGGCGGCGGCGGCGGCGGCGGCGGCAGGACGGAGCGGGACGGGGCGGGGCGGAGGAGCGGGCCGTGCGCTCCGGTGCTTCGGTCCGGTTGAGGTCCCCGCCGCGCCGTGCCGCCGTGCCGCCCCGCGCCGCTCCGTCCTGCCGCTGCCGCGCCGCTCTCCGCCGGTGTAGCGCAAAGAGCCCCCCCCCCCCCCCCACACACACAGACACACCTTGTCGTACACCTACCACTATCACCCCACGCTTCGCGACCGGAGAGCAGAGGAGGCGCTAGAGCTCAGCAAGAGTCCGATGCGTGGGGACCGGGCGAGATGCACGTGACGCCCCCTGTAGACACTCCGGCACTCCGGCTGTCCGGGCCAACACAGTACCGTCAGGGACGAACGAACCAAAAGAACGCAGCCCATGTAATGGCCCAGAAAGGCGGCGGTGGGCAACCCCGCTTCACTGCGCTATCTTGGCCTGGACCTACGGTACTGTCAGACAGAAGCCGTCCGGAGGCTGGGCAAGGCCAGCCTGACCCTCGCTCCTCGCTCCATCTGCAGTAAACCTCTTTCATTTTAAATACATCGATAGGGAATGACTTGACAGCAGAGGGCGATGCTGTGGCGCCTGGGAGGGCAGTGGTGGATTTTAGGGAGGGTCTACCCCCCTCCCTCGGCGCCTGAAGAGCGCCGGAAATGAAGGCAACCGGCAGAACATTTCCGCCTGTAAGTAGGCAAAAAGCGGCTCCCCCCCCCCCCCGTGAAGCCGCTGCTAGATCCGCCACTGTGGGATGGGAGGGAGAAGTCGCGCCAGTCGCGCCGTGTGGAGAGCCAATGCCAATGCCGCTAGCCCGGATCGGATCCATCTGTGCGGGCGCCCCAGAATACCTACGAAATGGTGCGACGGGGCACCTCATCACTGCTATACTTGCGCGTACTTACTGTGTCACCCCCGGGGTGACCTCCACCCGGCCTTATCTCTTCTCGATTTTTACTTTCGACACGCATTTGCAAGCGGAATTTTTACGCTCAGAACACACTAAACACTTCATTTCATCCAAAACATAAATTGTTCCGAGCCTCACAACTCTAAATCAGCAACAAACGGTAGATAAATGAGTTAATTCTCATTTCTCTTCGGCCTTATTTTGTTCCAAACTGCATGTTTATATTATTAGGTGTTCCTGAGATTCAGACAAGAGCCACTTTGAAAAATATAATTCAAGTGTTGCTGGAACAGGAATGTTAATTTGTCAACGCAGGGTATGTCACTCTAGTCCTTAGTTGTTGCAGATCAGAATTCTCATGAGTTACTCTCCTATATTTCTCTTTGCCCTCTCATTCATTTATTTATCTCGTAGCAACATGATATTTTTTTTATGAGTTTACTGTGTCAAGTAGAGCTGTTGTCTCTGAGTGTGTCCGCCGTGTAGGTCTATTGGTGGTAATGCTTGTAATCATCAAATGCAATTCAAATGTGTCTTCAGATCTTTATTCCAATCTCAAATCCTCTATTTAGATTTTCCCCCCACAAAATTGTCAGGTTACAAACAGCGGAAATCACATATCAGTGGAAGTTCTTTTCTGAAAGGTAATGGGATATACATTTGATGAATTCAGACAAAATTTTACTTAATGCATATGTTCACCGTAAGCGAGGAGAATTTGTATTATTTGCATTAAATTCGTAACACTAACACTAGGCGCCGGGCGCATTTTTTGTTAGCATTTCCTTCTCGGCACTAACTCCCCAACTGAGGGAACGGAAACATAACCTACTCCTCGCATATGATATAAACTCGCCATTACACCCGTTCAGAGAATTAACAGAAAAATTACAGCAACAAAGTTATCTAAAATCTGTGCTTTAATGACTGTCAAAGCGAAATCACCAAGCGAATTTTCTTCTCTGAACTGTTTGACAGGTTTTCTTGTCACCGTGGCCGTGACCGGCAGAAAGTTCTTCTGCTATCGCTTCCCTCTTCCTCCCTCCCCCACAGCTCCTGCTCTACCCTCTCCCAACCCTCTCCCCTCCCCATACATCCTTACTACCCACCCGCCGGAATACCTTTCTGTGTTTTGTTTACCTGAGCGTTTTGGACGAGACATTGACTAAAATTTGTCTGTAAAGTGTGTGAAATGAAAAACAGTTCGTTATGGAAGTTGTATTTCAAACTTGGCATCTTTACCCTTAGCAGCTGAACTGTTCTTTCTGAAGGAACATGCCTTTATATGCACAGGGAATGTCCTGCAGACAGATAGGAAAACCTAACCTTTTGATATAAAGCTTTACCAACAATTCTGGAGCTCAGAGAATGAACTAACATGTCCGTAAATTTTCGTAGTTTAAAGCATCCAGCCGAGTGCTCATAGAGTCCACATGTCCAAATTTTATGAATTTAAGAAGTTGTGATGCTAAAAGGGAGTGCTTAGCTCAAATATATTTTTTTCTAAGAGACTCACGGCACTCATTATGTCTCTTTTCAAAGCAAGAGAATGGTGGGGAACTTCTTGTGGCCAAGATGAAGGATTTGATCAGGTACATGTCAAAGCAATTGATGGTCTCTCTAAACGTTAGATTGCATCATGGTCATGTGATGTATTTGTATTCTCTTAATGTTCCATAGGCACATATTAATAATTGCATGTGGATGTCTTGCATTTTTCGTTCAACAGGCATCACTCTGTGTGTCTGGATTGGGTAACAGTGGTAATGAGACCTCAATGGTCATTGTTGGAAGCCATACTGGTGTAGTGAGAGTGTTCTGCCCAAGTTTACCTTCTGCTTCCGAAGCTCCGAGCTACAAAGCGAGTGACCTCCTGATTGAAACCAATTTGCCTCATCCTGTACTGCAGCTCCATGTTGGCCGGTTTATCTCGTATGTTAAGTTTATGTGATGTCAAGGATTAGTTAATGGAACTGTGACTGATTCATTTTTATTTATGTTCACAGGGGATCTCAGCAGTATCATTTGGCTGTGTTACATCCAAGAAGTGTAGCAATATACAGCTTGGTCATCAGAGGAGGAAATACTGACCATGGTATAAAAAGTTATTTTCCTGTGTTCAAATGATTTCAAATTCTTTGTTTCTTTGGAAGTTTCAGAAATTTTCCTGTTGGTTCCAGGGGAGCAAAGTGCTCTTGTGTTTGTGTATGAGCATCAGTTGCGAAGATCAGCATACAGCTTGGTTGTAGGCTCTTTTGGTGGCGTTAGAGGCAGAGACTTTCTCTGTGTACAGTCTCTTGACGGAACCCTATCATTTTTTGAACAAGAGTCATTTGTCTTCTCAAGACAGCTGCCAAATTTCTTGCTACCAGGGCCTTTCATTTTTATTCCATCAACTGATGCTTTTGTCACCTGCAACTCTCACTTTCAAATAGAAAGTTACAGGTAACATTTATTTGTGGTGGATTAAGAGGAGGTTGAGGTACTTTGCCTTGATGATCATGACCATGAACTCACTTTTTTTGTAGATACCAAGCTCTTGCAGAAACAAATGATGATGCCAACAAACAATTAACTTCAGAATGGAGCCTCAATATTGGCGAATCTGCTCTTGACATTTCCTGTGTTGCCCACTCAACCTCTGAAGTAGATATTTTAGTATTGGGAGAGCACAACCTATTTTGCCTAAGAGATCATGGTACCCTTAAATATATGCGTCGCTTTGAATTTCATCCTCGCTGCTTTCATGCTTACCGCACTGGTCTGTATAAATTATCACATTTCCCCTATTTGTCCACATGTTTTCAGTTTTTTTAATCATGTTCTCTCTATGTCTTTCCCTCCCATCTTTCCTTTAGGTCCTGAAGGACTCTTGATGGTGTTACTCGCAACAGACACTGGGACTCTTCTTGTACAAAATAACACAACTCTCAAGTGGTCTGCACAGCTTCCAATATCACCTATTGCCATATCTCGAGCTTCATTACAGGTACAATAATATTAGTTGACAAAATTTACATTTTGTGTAACAATTGTACAAACATATTTTTATTTATGTTTTAAAGGGAATGGATGGTGTTCTAGTTTTACTCTCTGAAACTGGAGACCTCCAGTGCTGCTATTTGGGAACTGAGCCATCTCTATTTGTTGCACCAGCCATAGAACCCAAGCCTATTGATTATCAAGAAGCTGAGAGGGAACTAAATTACCTCGGTACTGTTATCAGAGCCTTCAATGATAGCTCCAGTAGGTGTTTTACATTTTCTTGTACTTTAAAAAAAAATCCATTATGTTTCTTTTAAAATAATCAATTGTCTGGTCTGTTTATTCTTTTTATTAATTTCCTTAGGTGTTCTTATGGCTAATACAGCTGCAGAGCGAGAACTTTCTGTAACTGTCAAACCTGGCCAGCATCCAGAAAGTCGTGGTGAAACTGCAGTATGTTATGTGGCAGTCGATTTATCTCCCCACTCAGCTCATGCACCATTGACAAAAGTGCAGGTTACACTTGTTGTTCAAACACCTTTGGTTGCTGACCCTTCATCTCATACTATATCTTCACTCAGTAAGTGATATTCTATTGCACTCCATCAGTTACTTCAAAAATAGAAGTGTGCCACAATTTTCCCAATCTTTCTGTTTCATGTTTCAGGTGAAGCATATCAAGTTGCTAGCTATATTATGGTAAAAAATGCTGCTCCAGAATTTGTATGGTCCTTGGAAGTCTCAGTGATTGTATCATACATGACAGCATCTGGTATACCAAGAATCTTACATTCCAATTGTGAACTTCCCCTACGTTTAGTAGCACATCCGTCCAATCCAGCCAAAGAAGCAGATATAAAACTCACCCTAAATACAAATATTCCGGTTGTCAATTTAATTGAATTATTTCCAGGTAATTATCTAAAGCCAATATTGGTAAATATAATTATGAGGTGATATTATACAAAACATTTCTTTCTGTACCATACAGAGTATAATTCTTCTGGAGCTGGATCAAACATCTTAGGTTTCTCTGTGGGGTCAGCTGTGGTTACTGTAATAGCTGCCAAAATGTCAACACGATACCGGTTACAGTCAGATAGCATTTTCCCTCTTGCCTTATTGGTTAAACAGTTGGTTTCTCGTCTTGAACGCTTCTCTAAAACATCTGATCAACAAACACCTCTTAAAGTGGCTTCATCAACCCCATTGCCACTTGAAAACTTATTTCCGTATGTAGAAGACCACATGAAGTGCAGGAAAAATGTTTCTGACCTAAAAGTAAGACATCATTTGAGTGATTATTCGCTTTAGTGAATTGTGTTCTTTGTGACAATCGTGTCTTGAAATGATTTGTTGTTAATAAAGGAGTGTGTTTTAGGATGAGCTTGGTCAGTTGTCTGTCCAATTTCGAGCTATTGAGAGACGATTACTGACTAAAATGAAGGACAAGAAACCAGTGCCTTTGAATGAACTGGATACTCTACTTAATACAACACAAAATGAGATTATCAATTGTAGTCGCAAATTAGAACAAAAATTCAAGGTAGGAGTACATTCTCAGGACATCTCCTATTTCTTGAGCTAATCTGTGTTATTTATGACCTATCATATGTGTGATAAAAATATCTTTTCTTGTTTAGGAACTTGAAAATTCTCAGTACAGCCTAGCTTGTGCTATAGAGCTGATTCACACATTACTTCGATTATCTGATGCATCACCATTGGATGTTAAATCATTTTATTCAGCAATGTCACCCATTGTTACTGACTCAGATGATTTTGTAAGCATCACGATGTTACAAAGGAGGATCCACAAAAACTTATAAATTGTGAACTAACAAGTTGTCTTAACAATATTTTTTGTTGTTTTGGTCCACAGTGCTGGGAAGATGCAACTTATGCCGCTCTTCAGTTTATTTTGAATGCTAATCAGAAACGAGATCCACTAACATCAAACACAACAAATGAACCTTTGGTGGATTTTGTCAGCATGAAAAAGATGATAACTGCTGTCTTAGCATTCATGACAGCTGAGGTCCAATCCAGCAGTGATGGAGAAGGTGGGTGCAATTCAATGACATCACCTGGTGTGTGCGTGTGTGTGTTTGCGCGCGCGCCTGACGAGTGCTGATTCACTGGATTTACCTGATTTAGGACGTAAACCGATATCTCCAATACATGAGACTGAAGAAGTTGAAGAGGAGCCTACAGTCCCTGCTGGATCACGCCTTGCAGAAAACAGAGTTTTGTCAGCAAATTTGCCACATAGAAATCGTCTTTTACCTGCCCGCCCCAAGGCAACCTCAGGTATACAAAGCCAGTATATTCAAACTAACATTGTTTCACCACAGTATATTAATCCATATGCTCTGTTTCAGATGCCATTCCTGAAGACTCTTCTCAGATTGGAAACAATATTGCTAAGCTTTCTTTAGCCAATAACAATCAGAAAACAGCTGAAGATGAGATATTGTGGATTTAGAAAAGTAGTTTGTTAAGCAAAAATTATTTGAAAGTTATCACAATTGGGCACCTTTCAATTCATATTCTTCACATGGGTTTCTCTTATCACTACCAAACATAGGTTTCCCCTTACACTATGTCACCGTGCATATCTTTTTTATTTTCATCCTATTTTCTTGGTGGCATTAACGTCTTTGACCAATATATCCTGTGCATTTTCTTTGAAATTAGGTTGTGCATTTGTAATTTCTAAGACTGTTGATACATTTAAAATTTACAATCTAGTCAAAGGATTTTTCATAAAGTACAATTATTATTAAGTCAAAAAAGGAAAAAAACAATTGTGATATACAGTTATGAGTCAGAATAGGCTTTTAACTATGACCATGATCTATTATTATGAGTCTCTGACATTTTACCAGTCAGTATTTGATTATGATGTGATGTTTAGCAACAATAAAGAGCACAGAAAGTAGGCAGTAATAAGAATTTACCACATGACCATATGTATTTTTTTAATGTCTGTTAGAAAACATAATTTTTGTCATATTTACAGAGCACCTTACAGTTTCACTGTCACAGTCACATCTGGTGTAAAAATTAAGTCCCTTGATGAGAACTATTTTGTTTCCAATGGATCCTTATCTTTGGAGGACACAACAAATTCAATCTGCAAAGAGACAGAACATTCATTCTCCAAAGTCACCTACAATGAATTAAAAATAATGTGAACCATGAGTAAGCCATGTGATCTCATACCTCTGGCATGAGACGTTTCAGGTGTTGTTTTGCAATCTCCAAAAATCCTCGCTCTGAGTTTGAATGGCGAGTTAGAATAACATGTATTCCTTTGTGCACTGCATCCAAGACTTCATGGTGTGACATTTCACCTGTGCATTGATAATGTATTAAAACAACTAAAAACTTACATGTGATAAAGCATTGTTAAACTGAATGGCAATTTACTTTAGCAAGGAACTTAATTACATGTGCCCCTTCCTCTCTTTCCATTGAAAAATTCAGATTCTCTGGAATCTACCAAAAATTTCAGTTAACAGTTGAGGTTGCCACACGCTCACCTGTGAAGTAAAGATCTGCCTTCACACCTTTCAGAACACTTGCCCCTGATCCAGCACAGATACCAATATCATCTATCAAAGTTTCTTCTGCAATGAGTCAATAACATGAGATATTTGAAACTGGTTTTATAATTACAAGAACAATGCTTGGTTTGCAATACTTATTAGAACTGCACCATGACCTACCATATTTTTCCCCTGAAGCCACAGCAACAGCCACATCCTGAAGGCCCAGGTGACCTTTCACAAGTTCAACTGCCTGCTGTAATGTAATCTTTTCTTTCAGTTTAACCATCCGCCCAACACCAGCGTTCTCCCTTGCAGAAGCCTGTTTTTAAATAGACATTGATGTGCAATAAGGACAGTGGGTTTAGTTGGGATAAATAATCAATTAATCAAATCAGAAGCAAACAAACCGTTTGTTGATTAGTAATATGAACATCAAGAGCTGAACGTATGTAAGGCAAGCAGAGGTATTCATTCTCTATGTCGATTTTCACACAAACTTTGCCATCCCTCTGCCTGGTGAAAAAATAGGGGGGGGTATTCAAAATTACATGAAAATGTAGTTATTACACAAAGATTAAAATGAAGAGATACTAACATAACACTGTTGACAGAACAGGACAGAGCAGCATTAATATCTGCAATAGCCTTGTCAGCTTCCTCAGGATTTCTAAACAGGGCGTAAACCGCTTTGAGATTAGTACCACCACCGTGATGTTTTAAAGGTCCAACAGTAGCATCAGGACCTGTAAAAACCAAAGATAGTTTACAAATTATGGACCGCCATTGTAGAACAATATCATATATATACATCCTTACAGGGCTTGCGGGCTCGCCCTCTCACAGCCAAAATAAGGAAAATGAATAAATGTCTTTTCTCGTGTGAATCTTACCAAATGCACCAGCCAACCAATCATTGACACCACCTTCCACTGCATCCCATGCTGTGTGTGGACAGTACAGCCCTATCTTTCTTTCGGATAGGCATGATACAATACGTTCCTGCAAAAAATTATTAAAACAACATAGAAATACATCAAGGGTAAAAATAAAGTTGAGTCAGTATATCCCAAAATATGGGTTACCTTCCAGTTCCGAGAATTTAGAGATTTGAATGAGGGGAATATCAGTGGATGATATGATATGATAAGTTGAGGACCAACATCATTGATAGCTTCTTCCAAAACAACTTCAGAAAGATCGTTTGTGAGAAGAACACGTTTGATCTGAACACAAAGGAGAAATATTTTTAAGACATTGTTAAAGATTAAGTGTGGATAAAAGATCCTTTTCATACTTACTGGTACTGGAGTAGTTGGTGCAACAAGCAGTCCCACATTATCCCATGGCTCTGCAAGTTCTCGAGGGGCGAATGATTCAATTTTTTTCACAACATTCTGAAGAGCATATGGGTCGTTCTCATTGACTTGAACATTTCTACCTCCATTTTTGCCTGCAAATAAAAAATGAACAATATTCTATAGTTTGACACAAGTTAGCAGACAATTTAACACTTCGGAAGGTGAAGTTAAAATTCCTTAAACAACTGCCAACAGAAGCAATGACAGGTCGTTTAAACCATAAAAGTTCAAAAAGTCTAACATGTACATGATTTTAAAGGAAACAACGGGTAAGGGGGAATACAGAGTTCAGGTCACAGTGTTTGAGTTAGAGTACACTCCGAGCCCGAGACAGTACATACGACGCCTTGGCATGGTTGCAGTTGCAGCTGTCACGAAGGGTGAAGATGTTCCTTCGAAGCCTGTCAAAACTCTGAGCAGTGAACTCAGCAATTTCATGTAAAGGCTGAGTTTTGCAGTCGCAGTCGCAGAGTCGCAGCCGGTAACCGGTTTCACACTACACCACTCCCAGCAGCAGCAGCAGCAGCAGCTGCACCGTCTCCGGTTCGGCACTTTGCAGACTTTCGACAGGGGAGGTAAAGGCTTACGCACGGGGAGAAGTGATTCAGCGCTGCGTCTTCCCCATGATCGTAACAAATTTCCCACCGCCTGCGAGAGCCACAACGTTCTCGGGGAAGCCTTGCAGTTGGCTTGGCTCGTCACGGACCGGACAGACCGGGCAGATTCAAACATGAGACGCGACGGACGTTGAGTGCAGCGCGGTCCCCTTTTCCCCCTTTCCTGCCCGTAGCTCATGAACGGTCTAACTTAGATGGGGAGTTTAAGCGAGGCGTTTTTAGTATAAAGTCTAGGCTATCCGTTGATGAGCGTATCTTTCCGATCAGACAATTTTAGATCGATCTAGAGCGCCCGGTAGGCTGGTCTCGCAGACGGCGTACTGAACAGCGCCACAAATTTGATCAAACTCCTCTAAAACCAGCGACTGAAATTTGACGAATTAATTTTTTTCCGGTGAAGAAAATTCCAATCTACGGGCATGAGACCACTTTATGGCTTTTAAAACTAAAGGCAATCCGTAATAAGCAAACACTTCAAGCACACAAAATCCGTGCGAGTGCCTCGAGACCAAGCATGAGCGTTGTGGCTGAGCCAGCCGAGATCCCCCCACTCCGCAACCGCTCCGGCCGACCCGCGCGGACCCCCGCTTTCTTTCGATCATGGTACGAAGCGGCGGACGGCGGAGTGATGACTTTACGTGTCGCAAACTACAAAACCAGACAGAGTCGGGTAGAAAACTATTGTCATGCCCTTAGTTTCAACCTTCCTCTGAGTGTAAACGAAGTTTGGTCACTTTATTTTTTTCCGTTCACGAGCCTTATGATCAAACATAAAGGTCTGCAAATCGGCACCGGTCGAATAACGTCTCCCAGTAGCCTGTACCTTCCCTGCTTTCGACAACTGAACATGTGACGTCACTTAGCAAGTTAGGCAACCCATCTGACATCAGAAGTGGAAGTGTTGCATAAGCATAAGCCAGAAGGCCCCACAACAACGCCGTTGAATGGGATGCCTAACTGCCCGGCGTCACGAAGCACGCGCAGAGTTCGTGAAAGTTTTTCATACGTGTTGTTGACTAATGAGATTTTATGAAAACTTCAGTTTATTTACATTCTTACACCTTACCTGACATTTGCGGTTAGTTTTGAATTGAGTTTTAAAAATTTTCTTGACATGTGCTTCATTCCATTTGACTCGTCAAGTGCACTGCTTAGCCACTAGTGTGTTACCATGGAGCGCCGCGCTGTCGGCAGCACTCCTTTCGCTGGTTATGCGGCGTTATCTGGCGTGGCTGCAGCGTCTGCTAGCGTCTTTGGGAAACTCTACTCCTCAGTAAGTTTCTAATTAATGTGACATTGTTGTGCAATGGCAGAGTAGTAGTTCTCATATTTTGAGGCGACGCAGCATTGTACTAAATCTTGAAGTTTTTTCTAAAGTTGAAATCTTTAAAAATCTTAACATGTTACAAAAATGTGCTAATTAACAATTTATATTTGCTGCAATTGCTGCGAATTCAGTGGAAGTTGCATTTGATTGGCTATGATGTAGCTAATGCAACATCTGGAAGACTTAGGATGTGTCCTTCGAGATAGCGCAGAAATCATTTGTAAATTGAGGTAAAATTCGGGTGAAAACGAGTGTGAGCTTTTCACTTGTATAGAAGAAATTAAATTCATGTTGGTGTGTAATATATTTAAAGCAAAACTCTGCAGATACAACCCCATGTTGATGTATCAGGGAAAAATCAAGCATCTCAAAAAATGTCATGGCACATTTATTTCTGGTCTCTTCTTCACCAGGCCAACCAGCTGTGGTGGGGAGCATTGTTGATCGTGTGCATGGTGGTGGCCAATGGATTGGTGTGGACATTTTTTGTCCGTGCTCTCCGCTCCTCCAAGACTTCCCTCTCTGTGACTGTCACCAGCACAGCTGTCAATTACTGCTGCTCAGTAAGGATCAGTAAAGTCATGGGCAGGCTGCACACATATTTGCCAACCACCAAGTTGTATTTAATGTCTGTTTATTAATCGTTTTCAGGCTGTGTTTGGCTGGCTCATGTTCTCAGAGCGGACCAGTGCACTGTGGTGGACTGGTGCTGTGCTCGTGGTCACAGGACTCCTATTCATTAATAGCTCTGGCTCATGTACCACACCTGTTGCTGAGGGAAAGGGCGCCAAAGAAGACTGATTTGAATTTGGTATCAATTAATCTTTAAAACAATTTTAAAAAATGACAACAAATGCAAGCTTGTCATACAACTCTGGCCCTAAGGGAAACATCTGGAGAAAAAGGTCATGTTGACATGCGTTACTGACGGAGGGAGACTGGAGGAACCGGAGGAGTGTTGTAATATTTTGCAATCTGCATTTTCTGCTATGTCTGCCAACAGTTCTTTTATTCATAGTCTTTTTAAACTTTCTGCTCGCACTGTATCATTATTTGCAGACCAGTGTTCCTGACAATAAGTATCTCAATAAACTCTTTCACTTGGACCTCAGACTCAACAAGAAGCAGTTCTTTTTTAAGATCCTAGTCCTTACACTGAAGACTAATATCTTATGACAAGGAGGTAAAGTTTTGAAAATTTTGATTTTTTTTTTTTTTTTTTTTGAATTTTACTCTTTGGAATGTGTTTTACACGTCCGAATGTACTTTGCGTAGCCTAATTACATGGTTTTGAATAAATGCCTTTCTCATTGTGCCAACAAAAAAAAAAAAAAAAAAACGAACGCCACAGTCTGTCCTAACTAGGAAATGTCACCCCTCTTTACACATCCCACATGGTGGCTGTGCCCCTGACGAAGAACCACCCTCTCTCCTCTCTCTCTCACAACTACCCCTCACCCCCGTGCTCATGCATACCGTTACCAGCTCTAATGAGGGTTCGCTCCTCACTCGAGAGATTCATCACAGGGTGGGTGGGGCTAATGCAGCTGCGCTCGGCTCGGCTCGGGTGCCCAGCCCTTCCCTGAGCTGCGCCTGCCGCGGGTGAAGTAGGCCACACTGCACAACACGAGCGCGCGTCCGAGCGCCTACTGTTTACCCCCGCCCCCGCAGACCACAGCCGCGATAGGGTACTCCAGAAGAGCCCAAAACGGATGTAAGAAGTCGTAACTAAGAAGAAGAACCATGGAGAAATTATGAGAAATCGTGAGTTCTCCACCGAAAAGCGGGTGATTTTTGAAGCAGGTAGAGCCGGCCCCGAACACGCGGTTTCCTTTTTTATTGCTTCCGTTTTTGTCTTCCCCGGAGCACTTTATCCCGACATGCGACAAATGGATGTGTCCTAAGAACAATTTCCGATGTCTTATCACGTAGCGCGTTAACAAAGCGTGTGAGCCTCCTCCCCGTCACCTGCTATCGGATGGTGAGGAGAGAGGCTCCCACTGGGACATCGGACTTTATTGACGCGCTACGTAACGTCATCGGACTTTGTTCTTAGGGCACATCGATCAAATGTCATCGAACAACAACAAATAAAACTGAACAACTGTGGCGCTGAAAGTTCAAAGAACGACGTGTTCGGCGGTGTTTTCTCGCCATCGTCAACGTCAGCGCAAGTCGATCATTCCGTGGTGGTGGCGCCGTCCCCGGCCCCCCGCACGGTCCGTGCCCGGTCCGTACCCCCTTGCCGTGGTGCGGCGACAATTTTTCTCGCGTGAGCAGGGTGCCGTGGGCAGGCGGCAGGCCATTTCGATAGTGGTTCAATCCTTTTCAACCACGCTAGCAGGTGGCCCTTGCCTCCTCCTCCTCCCCCCCCCCCCTCGCCTCACTGACCCCTTTCCATCCCCAATGCCTTCCCGCCTCGCCCTCCAGTTTCCCTCGCGGCGCGTCGCTTTCGTGGGCTTTCACTCCCGACTCGACACGACATTACGACTGCATCTCGGCCTCCGCCGTCTCATGACTGCCTGTAGCGCACACCGAGCTGCTGCTGGTGGTGGTGCTACTGCTGCTACTGCTGCTGCTACGGTTGGCCGTGTGAGACTGGTCCTGCTGCCGATGTGACATCCTCGTCCCGCACCCCGCGGCGTGGCGTGGCGGTCGGTGGCGGCTGTACACTGGCTGGACGGGGCTCATGTGTGTGTACGGGAGTGTAGCCACACTGGTGGCCGTTACTTGCAGAACTGGGTTAGGTGCTGTGCTGGAGTGTAGCTGTGATTATAGCCGCCTGCGTTGTTATTATGAGCGGGGGGGGGGGGGGGTGCTACGTTGACCGGCCCCCTTCCTTCTCCCTAGCACTCGCCCCCCTCGGAGGGCGCGAGCCGAGCGGTGCTGTGCCCGGCCCCCCCGCGCGGTCCGGGGCCCGGCTCAACCCGGACTGGGCTCCCCCCTCGTTCGATATCGGCTGGGGGATGGGATATAACGCTGCACAGACTGCTGGTCTGGGCAGGGATCCAGACGGCGGGGTTGGACAGGAGGGGTGGGGTGGGGGTGGGGCAGGGGGGCGGGTGGGGGCGGCAAACAGCTGGGCTGGCCGGGGGCCTGGAGGGCTCGCAGTGTCACTGGACAAAAACAACACACCCTGTCTGAGCCGTGACACACACACACACACACTGGCGGGGACTGGCTGGCCGGGGGTTTCCGTGGGCGGCCGCGGGGGCTGAAACACAAACACGCGCGAGGCGGCGCCGAAGAAAACACGAGGGTATAAGAAAAACAGAGCCAGGTGTTGTCGGTATATGAGAGTACGTCCCCACCCGGGGGCTGCGCACAGGGGCTGCAGGCTGCGGCGACCGCCTTGGCCTCGATGTACAGCTGCCGGCTCCCTGGCCAGAGAAACATGCAAACATGTCGCCCCAGGATCATCGCTTGAAACTCCATCGCACCGTACACGTCGCAGGGTCCCTTGTCCAATGGTCACTGCTGTCCTGCGTATGTAAAAACGGCTAGGCCCTTCTCGTATATTTTACCCGCCGTGCCGCCGCGCGCGGGGTAAAACAAAGGGTGGGATGAATGTATAATGGCCGCAGGGAAGCCCCCGTCCGTCCCCGGCTGCCCCCGGCTGCCCCCGGCTGCCCCCGGCCGCCCCTAGCTCACACCCCGTGTGCCCCCCTACGCCAGCGTCTACTCAGCAGGACGCACGACTGGAACTGTAGTTAGCCCCCCCCCCCCCCCCGCATTGGGACACGACGCCGCGGAGCCCCGATGCCGCTAGTGTCTCTGGTGCCGCTAGTGTGCCCGATGCCGCTAGTGTCTCTGGTGCCGTTAGTGTCTCTGGTGCCGCTAGTGTCCCCGGTGCCGCTAGTGTCTCTGGTGCCGCTAGTGTCCCCGGTGCCGCTAGTGTCTCTGGTGCCGTTAGTGTCCCCGGTGCCGCTAGTGTGCCTGGTGCCGCCGGTGTCCGTCTGCTACCAACTATCCCTGTCGCTGGGTACACCAGCGGCACCAGGGACACGGGGCAAGCAGACCAGCACCAGTGGCACCAGCCACCATGGCAAATGGGAAGTTGAAGCAATCCTTGCTTTATTGTGGTGGTTCGGGTGATGGCGGTCGCCGTGCTGGGGTGGGCGGGTCGTCGGGGCGCAGTGCTAGGCGGTAGGTGGTAGGATGGGTGAGGGGGTGGCCGGCACGCCGCGCCGGGTGGCCACGGGGAGGGGCGGCAGTGTGCCAGCGAGCGGCGCCCGGGTAGCACGCCGCGCGGCCCCAGGCCCCACCACCTCAGAGCCGGCAGCCGGTCCGGCGCAAAGTCCGCTGCGCTCGCCGCGTCCGCTGCGGCCGCCGTGTCCGCCACCCCACGGTGCGCGCGGTAGTCCGGGTCCGGGCCGCGCTCCCCCTGCCTCCGTCCGCCAGCTCCTGCATGGCCAGCACCTGCATGGCCAGCACCTGCATGGCCCGCGCCGTGTTCTCGTGCTCCGGGGGCCCCCACCATGGGGAATGGCATGAACAAGGTAGGTGTCGGCGGCCACGTGTCGTTCAGGTCTTCGACGGCCACCTCTACAAGCACCCGGCGGTGCCCTGCAGAACATTCAGGTCCTCGTCCGTCACGGCCGTGTCCCTCCCCGTGTCCCTCCCCGTCCTGCCCGGGTATGCTCACGGACATATGCCGTGCCGAGACGTTCCGCTCTTACTCAAAAGGACCATAAAAAATGGACCTGTCGTGAGCGGAAGTTACAAAGTTTGGAATGGCGCACGAAGATTTTCGATAATGGTTTCCACCCGCAGCCCCATCGCCGTCGCGGGCAGGGCGCCTGGTGGGTAGGCAATCTCGACCGGTGGCATGCACGGGTGTCGTGCGGGCTGGCCTAGCCCGCCATTCGCAGGCGTTCCACGCAGTCGGTTTTTTTTTGCCGAAATAATTTCGACTTCTTTGTGGGCGACACGACCTCCTTGTGACCTACTGTGCTATGCCCTCCTACCCCTCAAAAAATGTTTATCTTTCGTAATAAGTCCTTTCGTTCATTCTACCAAAATTGATGTCGGAACTCCTTCCAACCTTTCTCTCGACATTGCCCGTGAAGGTACTATTCATAACAGGTTTTTTCGAAGATCACACGATCAAGATCGTCAAAGTTTTAGCAGCACGACGTCTGTTACTGGCAAGAAAATTTAAAACTTTTAACGGAGAGACGGACCTGAATGACCCGGCGGTAGGCTATGGCAAGTGATGATAAACTCCGACCTGAATGACTTCAGCAGATTCATGAAAAACTCTTAACACATCATGTTTCTCTCAAATCAGTATGCCTGATACTACCTGTGAAACTCTCGGGGTGGCCCTTTAATACCTTTTAAATACTGCGTGACACGACAAGACTTTTCCTCCCCGTGCGTGGCACCTCGTGGGGCCCGGCCGAATGCCCCCCCCCCCTCCCCTCACACGTCGTATGTGAGCGGCCCTGGTTGTAGCAATGTTCAGTGTTTCTGCATTTGTTTCGCACGCGGGAAGTGAAACTGAGGTGGAGCGGCAGAGAGATTGAAATGCAGAAATCAGGAGGAGGAAGGGCTGCAGGGAGGTAGAGCCCAGAGCAGAGCAGTAGCGTTGGCGTTTGCAGCCCCACTTCCACCGCAGTAATACCGAGTGCGGGAGACGGTTCGCTTGTTCACTTATTTCCCTGGAGCAGGCTTACCAGAAAACTGTTCGGAGGGAGGAGAAGAGAGGCAAGGAAGACGGGGTAAGGTGGGGTATATTCGAATCCGCTGCGCAGTCAAGACCGCAAAAACTTGGCCTCACGCAAATCTTGGGTATGAGAGAGACAAGGAGGCGGGGCACTAGGTCGTCTCCAGAGACGACATTGTGGCGAAATCCGTTTTAGCCTGGTGCAATTTGCAAACTCATGTACACACACTAGATGACAATAGACATATTTGTACATACCTGTGCACATAATAAAACATGCATATTATTTGTGCACATTTGCAAATAAAATTATGTACACACTTAACGTTAATGTACAACTTCGTACATAACTCATGTACATATTTGTAGCTTCGTTACATCACGATGCCGCCCCGCCCCGTCCCGCCTGGGGCACTCCTCCGCCCCGAGTGCCACGCCTCGCCTCGCCCGCCACCCGCCATTAGAGGACTCCAAACTTTTCCCTACCTTTGTGACAGCCAACATCAGGAAGACGGGAAACGAGGTCCCGGAGCCCGGGAGCCGGCGGCAGTGTCGTTAGGGGCGTCCATGAGATACGTCACACCAGGCTGACCGTGTGCGAACGGCCCGGCCCGGCCCCGCCCCTTGTGGTTCCCATCAGCTACTCTCTGTGGTGGTCCCTGACGCTGCCGGTCATCCCCAGCGCACAGCGTGGACCCCACGGCGTCCGGCCATAGCCCGGGACAGTCCCGATGGGAACCTCATGAAACCAATACCATGGTAACGCTCCCGTTCGCCATGGGAATAAAGACTGATGCCCAATGGGAACGCGTTATGCCATGGGTGTCTCAACCATGAGATAGACCCTGCCGCTCGACCCCGGCCTCCGTTTGCCCCCCCCCCCCCCCCTCCCTCACACGCTCCAACCCCATGGGAACGCGTTATGTCACGGGGTTCTGTACCATGGGAATGGATTCACTATGGGGCAGTCCCATGGCATTGGCATTGGAATGGTGATGTCCCGTGATAAATACCAGTACTGTCCAGCGCATGGTGTATACAAGTGGCACGGCCTAGTTGGTAGGAAGTCGGACATCTAATTGATAGGTGGGTGGTTCGAATCCTACTTCTGGAAGAAAAGAAAGGAAACGTGGCCAAAAATGGGTTCCTCCATGATTATTTGGGGCCACGTTGTGGAGCGGTTGGTGAGCCCGTACGCCGGACCCTCCCGCTCGACCCCGGCCTCTGTTTGCCCCCCCCCCCCCTCCCTCACACGCTCCAACCCCTTGGGCCACGTCTTACCTTGGTTTTCCCGCCTCGCGGCTACCCCAGCGTACAGCGTACGTCATCCAGACAAATCCGACGGACGGCGCCGCGCCCCCTGTGAGCCAGCGGTAGGCCGGAAGACACGGCGCACGTGTCCTGGAGGCTAGCTGGAGGCTAGCTGGAGGCTCGCTGGAGGCTAACCGCCCGGCTACCGCGGCCACAGAGTGGCGAAAAGGGAGAGCCTCGACAAAAGACGTCGCGTTTTATTGGGGATAAAAAAAAACTGGCCAAACAAAGAGCCTGCAATAAAAAGGGAGAGGGCGTATTGTTCCTGGCGTAACTCGCAAGGAGGTTAGATAGAGCCCAGGCGGGGCGGAGCCGCTCTGGATACGATGAGGTGGGGAGAGGGGACCGGGATGTGGGGGAGGGTTGGGGGGTGGGGGGCACTTTTGGTATAACTAAGTCGCCTCAAGCTGCGCCCCAAAAGGCGTAAAAAGCACTATGCCCCATTTAGGCGTCGAAATCAGCCCAAAACGGACCTACCTGATCTGTTTTTACACCCTATGATAGAGCGCAAATCTATGCTATGCCTCATTCAGACGTCGCACTACGCCTTAGTTTCGCCAGTAAGGGGAGGGGAGAAGAGGGGGAGGGGTGCATAGATGAAACGGGCAGACGGACGGATGCGGACGGATGTTCCCGATGAATTAAGCTGCGGCCGGCTCTCTCCTGGCCCGGCCGGGGCTGCCTGTGCCCGCGGGCCCCTGCTCGGACGGGACGGGGCTGTTTGTCATGCATTGGCTGCACTGCGGCAAGGGCGTGGCGTGTCATGGTGGAGCGTGGCGGGGCGTGGCGGGGCGTGGCGGGGCGTGGACGCAAGGGAAAGAGGCAAGCGGGCAGGGCAGCCTGGCCAGCCGTGCCGAGCCGTGCCTAGCGGGGCTGGCCGCGCAGGGAGTCGATATTCAATAAAGAGTGGTAGGTAGTGCGCACTGTGCGCCGCGCGGTCCGCAGGGGCTCGGCAGGGGGTCCTCAATGGGTCCGCAGGAGTCCGCAGGGGGTCCTCAGTGGGTCCGCAGGGGTCCGCTTTACTCGTCACACTCCTGAAATATTTAGAGCAAAGTTTTTGCTCATTTCTGGTGGAGGAAAGAAGGAGAGACCGCCAAGCGACAGGAGCCTGAGGGGTGATGAATTTCTCTGCTCATCAAATTGCTCGTGACATACTCCTTACGTACTCAAATTACACTCTGACATAGTCGGGACATTCAAACTCGCACTTACTCTCAATACCCAAGCTCACGTACTGTTTCCACGGGAGATAGAGGGAACCCCTTTCGGTCCGTCGTACGAACTGACACCGCGCTCCTCCCCCGGAACCCCTCCCCCCCCTCCCCTCTCCTTTTACCAACCGTCTACCTCCTTCTCCTTACCGGCTGTCGCAACCAGCTGACTGTATTGACATGCTATACATACAGGTGTGTGTGTGTGTGTGTGTGTGCAAGATAGAGGCAGAGAGAGAGAGAGAGAGAGAGAGAGAGAGAGAGAGAGAGAGAGAGAGAGAGAGAGAGAGAGAGAGAGAGAGAGAGAGAGATTTTGTTTCTTTTTCCCCTCAGCGAGGAAAAAACAATATCGATTTCTTTAGGAGGGAAGTAGGGAGAACCGACAAATATAGCAGCGACCCAGCGACCCAGCCAGTAGCAGGAAGCAACAGAAGCAGCGAGTAGGAGCGCGAGTTGCCAGGGAGCCAAAGCCCCTTACGGTCTGGGGTAGGCAACCCGGATCGCAGTTCTGTTTAGCGGGCTCGCCCACGTGCAGGCGGACCCTCGTCTCTCATGTGAGACTCGGGCACGATAGTCATGACTATCGTCTAAATGTGGGCGACTTAAAGCGACTGTTTTGAAAACATGGCTGAAAATCCAAGATTTGGGTCCTGAGTTGGGCTCAGCTGTAAGCTGTGCTCCGGTGAGCTGATGGGAAGGAAAGCAGGCCTAGGCCCCATCGGGGACACCCGGACTCGTATCTCACCTCAGTCTTACTCCGGTATCAAATCTTAAGTGTAATAGCACGTTTTCAACGGCCTCTAGAAGGCCCTTGTCGCCCATAATGGGGGATGATAATGACTCTTGCGTTCGCATTAGTAGCTCATGAGACGCATGACTCATCAGACCGTGGCCCCGTGGCTCATAGGACCCGTGGCTCATGTGACCCGTAGCTCATGGGACACGTGACTCGTTAGTCAGTATACCCCTGCCTCATGGGGCCCGTGGCTTGTGGGGCCAGCGGACAACGCCCCCTGCCCCGTGTCTGCTTCGACTCGGTCTCGGCCTCCTTCCGATCCTTTCCGGATACTCCATCGCAATCTCCGTAATCTCCCCTTCCGCGTTACCTTGCCGTTCGTACCGAGCTAATTAGAGTAAGTAGCGGCAGCACGCCGCAACGGCCTGGCCTCTGGCCGCCTTCTGGCCTCGAGAATACGGCTTTGGCAACCGGCAAGGTCGTGGGTTCGGATCCCAGCCATCCGCAGGCACCGCTGGTGAGCTCGTAGACCGCCGCTTATTACTGGCCAGCTTCAGCTCAACTCGGCCGTATGAGTGTCTGAGTGACGCAGACAGTCAGTCGTCCTTGTCGCACCGTAGAGCGAGAGCACCTCCAGGGGTGAGGAGAGGGATCGGGAGGCGGCAGGGCCACGCCAGGGACACCGCAGGGACACCGCAGGGGCACTGTAGGGACACCACAGGGACACCGCAGGGACACCGCAGGGACACCGCAGTGACAACATGTCGACGGCTGCGGCTAATTGGCGGGGTAGCAGACCACGAGGCTGTTCAGCTCATCCGTCCCTTGGCGGTTCCCATATTCAATGCATGTGATGTTGGCCAATGTTGGAACAATACAGTCTTTTTTTCTTTGTTTCTTTTTTTCATTCTTCTTTTTAATATTCTCATCTATATGGCCGATAGAATCCGTCCCGCTACGTCCTCGCCGCCCCTACCGCGTGGGAGGGGGAGGGGACTGCAGCAGGGGCAGCAGGGGCAGCAGGGGCAGCAGGGGCAGCAGGGGCAGCAGGGGCAGCAGGGGCAGCAGGGGCAGCAGGGGCAGCAGGGGCAGCAGGGGCAGCAGGGGCAGCAGGGGCAGCAGGGGCAGCAGGGACAGCAGCAGCAACAGAGCAGCACCAGCAGCCAGCAGCCCCGCGCCATCGGTTTGCAATGCTAAACGCCGCCATCATGTTCCGCTCGGCCCTGCTCCCTGCTCCCTGCTCGCTGTGGCCGCTGGCCCCCGCTGATCCCGGTTGGTCCAGCCCGGTGCCGTCGCGTCGCGCGTTGTTGCACCACTGCGAGTTTTATTCCATGTAGAAACGGTTCAGCGACGCACATCGGCCGACTATCGTCTTTTCGAAATCGCACTAGATTCAACGACCGCACTGTATTTAAAATTGCAATACAAATTGTTGTACATAGCAAGGAATAGTGATCTCTCCATAAGACGTAATGGGCTCGGTTTCACGAACGGTTTTGAAATACATTGTATTGCAAACTGTTTGCAAAACAGGCTAATTTTGCAAATAATGGGCCCATTGTGTCCCATAGGGAGTGTGTCGCTATTTCTTTGCAAACTACTGTATTGCAATTTCGAAACCTGTGCAGCCCTTTCCCGACATAGTAGACCGGCGGCGTACGTGGAGACATACCCGGCCTGGCGTACAGTCCACACGATATCGATGCGAAGTCTAGTGACTCGAAAACCGACACCATCATGGTTGGGGAGAGAAGACTTGAATGTGCGCCATGGCATAGGGTTTTTCGGAGACGCTCAAACCGGAAATGGAAGAGAAGGCAAGAGTCGCGTACGCGTACGTGCGTAATACGTTACCTCCTCCGGCCGCACGGAGTATAGATCTGTGCTGACTGACCAGCGGTTGGACCCTGTCAGCACCGCGAGCTAAGCCTCCAAAATCTTGACGTCGTCTCTTGGCCGACGCCGTGGCGGAGATACTCTCTGCTGAGGTACCCCTCATGATACCCGCGTTCTGTTTCCCCTCATGTTCTTCTTAGGGGCCGTTCAGGAACCACGTGACACGTAATCAAGGCATGCGAAAAATCTGTGCGGGACGGGAAGTGCGTGGAACCGTCTGCGGGAATCGAACCCGCCAAGCCCCAGTCACAGGGTGACTTAGGCCCGCGCCAACGACAGTGTGCTCCAGCACCGCCCTCCCACACGCTGCAACGGTTCCAAGAAAGGGCACGTAGTATGTGAACGCCCCCTTAGTTCTTCTTCATTCCTGGTTTGAGCTTCTCCGAAATACCCTTATTGTCGCTTTTTCTGACTACTGGGACAACTTTTTCCCAAATCGTATCGTGAAGGGGATGGCATTGTGGTGTTCGGTAAAAATTAGATTATTTTGTCCGTGAGTGCATGCTTTAGTGCAACGTGAAACGTTCCCGCGGCCGGGGCGGACGTTTCTGTGACAGCGTTACAGACTGCTCCTCCCTATTCGTGATTGCCTCGCCCCTTTTACGATGCTCCCCGGCTCACTTTTGCCGAACCGAGGCCTGCCGCTGAGGCCTCTGCCGCTGAGGCCTCTGCCGCTGAGGCCTCTGCCGCTGAGGCCTCTGCCGCTGAGGCCTCTGCCGCTGAGGCCTCTGCCGCTGAGGCCTCTGCCGCTGAGGCCTCTGCCGCTGAGGCCTCTGCCGCTGAGGCCTGCCGCTGAGGCCCAGGTCTGCTGAGGCGGTGAGTGGAGCGAAGCTGAGGCTGAGGCGCTGAGCTGAGCTGAGAGAGGCTTAGGCTAAGGCCGAGGCCAAGGCTGAACCTATGAGGGAGGCTGAGACGCAGAGCTAAGTGAGGCTTAGACTTAGGCTGAGGCTGAGGCCGAGGCTGAGCCCAAGAGGCTGAGGCCAAAGCGCTGCGCCGCGCGAGGCTCAGGCTCAGGCGCTGAGCTGAGCGAGGCTTAGGCGCAGGCCCCCGCTGTCGCCGGCTCGGAATACAGCAAACAAGAGGGGATGTCACATCGTGCTGCTGCTCTTCTATTGGGGTCAAGCGGACCTCGGCGCGCGAGCACGTCTGTCCCACGCGAGTCTCACGCCAGCCGCACGCCATCCTCTCGGAAACGCATGGCAGTTGCGGGGGTCCGAACCCGCGTCCTCGGGTCCACATATCCGCCATGTCCGCCACGCTTGCTTGCCACGCTTGCTTGCCAGCCTGCCGCCGCCTGCCGCCGCGTGCCGCAGCCAGGCGCCCACAACTCGTAAACCACAGCAGACAGATGAGGGGGCTGAGGGCTGAGCCGACAGAGATCCGGATGGGTCCGGAGGGAGAAGGGGAATTGGGTGGCATTACATGTGTATAGAAGGCGGGATGAGGGGGTGCGGGGAGGAAAGAAAATTAGAGAAGCACTGGAAATGAAGCGGATCGAGTTAGGAGGGGGGAAAGGGGTATGCAATAAAGTGAAGAAGTATAACGGGGGGAGGGGGGGGGGAGTTCAGAACGAAAGAAGGGGGCGACGATCGGAATCCGACTCTGCAGCAGGCGAGGTGGGAGGGGGGCACACAGTCTGACGGATTGCTTGCTTTGGTGGGGGTAAGTGGGAGAGCTGACGCAACTTTACGCCAGTAGACGGGGCGGGGGTGCATGGCATAGAAGAGGGTGGGGGAAGGGGGAGGGAGGGAGGGGCAGTCCCGGTCAGCCGGTCCGGTCCACCGTCCGTCCGCCCCGCCACAGCAAGATCTGCGCCAGATCGAGGACAAGAAAGGGGAGGAGACGTCCTCCCCCCCCCACACACACACCACACGCAGCCCGCCCGCCCTCTTCCCCCCCCCCCCCCCCCCCCAGCCCGTCGGTGTGGTTGTCGCTTCGGTCTGGTCGGGTCACTTTCGCAGCGACCCAGTGACCCCCAGAGACGACATGGTTGTCACCCCCCAGGACACACAGCGGTGGCAGCGGCAGCAGCGGCGGCAGCGGCGGCAGCGATGCGTGGTGGAGTGGCTGGGGGTTGTGGTCGGGCCTCCAACCGGGCTAGCACAGCAGAGCACAACCATTTCATCTCTCACCAACCCAGCGCTAAAAAGAAAACGCATCGTATTTTCTGGACCTCCAGATATTGGAGGCACATTGATTTCATAGCCCCCCTTTCCCCCCTCCCCCTTATCTATTTGTTTCGGGGCACTCCCAGCTGCTTCACCTCCTTGCGCCAAACCCGCCGAGAGCCGAGGTTCCGAGAGTTTGGGATGGGACGTGCCGAAACAGGGAAGCGGAGCGACGGGGTGGGGTTGGGGCGGCTGTTAACCACGAGCCTGCAGGCAGGCAGGCTGGCAGTGTGTCACTCCCCACTCACGGCCCGGCAGTACCGTAGGCACCGTCAGGCCACGCGGCCAAGCCCAGCCAGCATCTTGACCTGCCTGACACACTATTAGTCCTGTGCCGGGAGCCGGCCGACCTTAGAGGCAGGGCAGGGTGCCTTATCCGCGGACAGACGCACGGCCGAGCCCTCCCCGCAGCACCCCACCCTAGCCACCCCGCCCCACCCACCCAGCGGCAGCCCCCCCCCCCCCCCCCCCCCAAGGCCAGTTCGCACACCGTTACTCGTTGCCCCTTGGGACCACTGCTCTTGCGCCGCCCCGACCACCCCTCCCACAGGAAGCTCTACCTGCGCAGGGACTCCGATACATCCTCCGGGAGCCTTTTCGACGGCCGCCGCCGGCCGCCGGTAGCGGCAGCGGCAGCGGTAGCGGCAGCGGTAGCGGCAGCGGTAGCGGCAGCGGTAGCGGCAGCGGTAGCGGCAGCGGTAGCGGCAGCGGTAGCGGCAGCGGTAGCGGCAGCGGTAGCGGCAGCGGTAGCGGCAGCGGCAGCGGTAGCGGCAGCGGTAGCGGCAGCGGTAGCGGCAGCGGTAGCGGCAGCGGTAGCGGCAGCGGTAGCGGCAGCGGTAGCGGCAGGCGGCAGCGGTAGCGGTAGCGGCAGCGGTAGCGGCAGCGGTAGCGGCAGCGGTAGCGGCAGCGGTAGCGGCAGCGGTAGCGGCAGCGGTAGCGGCAGCGGTAGCGGCAGCGGTAGCGGCAGCGGTAGCGGCAGCGGTAGCGGCAGCGGTAGCGGCAGCGGTAGCGGCAGCGGTAGCGGCAGCACTGCTCTGCTCGCTGCTCCCCAGCGAGGTAGGCCAGCCCGCACGACGTGCGTGCGTAGCGGGCTGGCCTAGCTGCACGGCTGGCCGTGCCCTCAGCGCACACCTGGCCGCACCGGCTGCCCCTGGCCCCGCCCTAGGGGCCATCCTTCAATTACTGCCACGAAGACGTCCACAAAAGCATTACGGGAGTTGCACCGCTCTCGAGCGCGGGGTATCTCCCGGGATGCTGTTGGCCTTATCGGAAGATGGTCTGACGCAGAAACTCATCGGTGTGCGTCAGGTAATTTGCGAACAGAATCCCTTCCGCCTCGGCCTCGCATGCGCCGCCCCGCCCTGGCGGCTCAAAAACCGGATCCATCTATCTTCCTCGCCATGGCGTGACCACGATTTCCACCGGAACCTCTGGTGCCGTCGTGTCCTGCAAACAGGGGGGACGTTGGTGCTCTCATGACGGGCGGGGCGGTGGCGGTGGCGGTGGCATGGCCCGGGCGTGGATGTCCTGCTGCCCCGCCGCGCCGCCCTGCCCTGCCCAGTCCACAGGGACCGCCCCGCCAGCGTCCGAAGCTAGACCGTTCCATCATCCATTCCCAACCCGCGGCCACACCACATGGTCAGGAAACTCGGACAATATGGCGGCGCTGCCGGCAGGCGGGTCGTGGTGCTGATACTACACAAGTCTAGTGTGCTGATGGTGGTGTTGGTCGTGCTGATGCTGGTGCTGGTCATGGTGATGCTGGTACTGGTCGTAGTGATGCTGGTGCTGGTCATGGTGATGCTGGTACTGGTCGTAGTGATGCTGGTGCTGGTCATGGTGATGCTGGTACTGGTCGTAGTGATGCTGGTGCTGGTCGTGGTGATGCTTGGGCTGGTCGTGGTGGCGATGGTGGTGGTGCTGGTGCCGAGGCCGGGGCGGGGCCGGGCCGGTAGTTGGCGCTGGCTGCCTCCCGTGTCGTCTCCAGCCTGGCGCCAGGCACAGGTTCGGATCTCGCTGCCCCGCCGCTGGCGCGCTGTTACCAGGCCCGCGGGGCTGAGGCGGGCGGCGGAGCCGTGACCAAGACGAGAGCGGCGTTGACGGCGCTGCGGTTGCCGGCGAGGGAGAAGTAGGTCATTCGCGCATGCAGCAGCAGGCAATGAGGCCGTAAGCGTAAGCAAGCCTAAGCACAACCCTAATGCACGCTATGCCTGGCTATGCCTGGCTATGCCTGGCTATGCCTGGCTATGCCTGGCTATGCCTGGCTATGCCCCCGCGCTACCCCACGCCGACACATTTTGCTGCTGCTGCTGCTGCTGCTGCTGCGCCCGGCGCGGCCCGGCGCCCCCGGGTACTAGGTACCGGAACCGGAGGAAGAGAGAGAGGGGAGGGGGGGGGGGAGTTTGGCCCAGAGACCGACCGACCACGCCATGCCGCCTTGTCCCAAATAAGCTCGCTAGTGGTGGACAGTGTTGGCGTGGCGTAGCGTGGCGCTTCATGTGAAAACCGGAGGTTGGGGAGGGGGCTACTCAGCTGGTTCCGGTGCCAGCCTCCGCCTCTGGACCGATTCCCTCCCCCCCCCTTTCCTTTCCCTCCTCCTCCTTCCTCTCCGTTTGTTTCCACTTCCGATAAAACACAGTTCCACTTAACAAAACACCCCACGCGCCCACGCCCTCTGGTGGGCACCTGCTGATTTATCCAGCCAGACTTGCCAGGGCGCTAGGGGGGCCATGCCATACCGCGGGCCATACCACCCAATTACCCATCGCCTATCGAGTCGTGCGTCGAGGCACGGCGGAATCAGGTTCCAATCACGATTTGACTTTAAAACTGATAGTCGAAACTGTGAGCTCATGACATTCTTTTTATTTTAATGGAAGGCCGCGGCTGGGTTTCCTATCGCTGCTCGTGATCAAATCGGCGTTGACGACGTTGGACGCCTGGCCTGACTGCCTTGTGTCACGAAATCGCACGTATGAAAGATGGTGTGACAGCGATTCATAAATTATCGCTTCCGACTTTCAGACGTTTACTATTCGTTCTCTCGCCCATTCCTTCATCCGTCCAAAAGGACAAACAACTGTTTGTACATGTGCACATTCATTTGCTCGTTTGGGACACAAATTAAATATTATAATCCTGTTAGGTCATTCCTCTATCATGGAGAGATTCTTTCCTGCTGCGCCATGCATCCTCGTGCTCTCTGTCTGTCTGTCTGTCTGTCTGTCTGTCTCTCTCTCTGTCTCTCTCTCTCTCTCTCTCTCTCTCTCTCTCTCTCTCTCTCTCTCTCTCTCTCTCTCTCTCTCTCTCTCTCTCATCTGCTCTCCCCCTGCTCCTCTCCCTCTTTGCGCTTTGTCTGTGTTCGCGCCCGTGTCGCTGTCGCAGTCGCACCCGTGCGCTGTCCTCTCTCTCTCTCTCCCTCTCCCGCTGAGATCGATACTCCGCCTGACCTTGGCGAGGAGTTCCTCTCCTGGAGTTCCAACGTGTCGCAGGGTGCGGGGCGGAGCGGCTCGGGTGGGGTGGGGGTGGGTGTTTGGGACGGTGGGGTCTTTGAGCACACGCTCAACTGAAAGCGTGCGTGTGCGCTCGTGTGTGTGTGCATGTGTGTGTGTGTGTGTGTGTGTGTGTGTGTGTGTGTGTGTTTGTGTGTGTAAGTGTGTGTACAGGTGTGCGGGTATGTGCGGGTGTGCGTCCCAGTGCAAATAGAGAATTACGTTTTTTCGGCCATTGGAGACGTGTTAAAATATACATGTTAACCGTCCACTGAACGGGAGTGTATTTACCTTCGTATGTAAACATAAAATTTACCGGGCACTATGTGCGACGGAACCTGGACAACGGGTGCAGCCTTAATTTTCTCGACGGTACGTATGTTTGTTCGTGTGTATGTGTGTGTGTATGTGTGTGTGTGTGTGTGGGGGGGGGGGGGGCGTTTGCAAGAGGGCGGCTTGCGTGTTTACGAGCAGGCGTGCGCGCTGTGAGGAGTAATGTGTGTATGCCGCAGCCGTTCGATCAACGTAGAGCTTTCTACTCATACTGAACGAGGCACGTCCCCCTTGCCCCTTTTCAACTAGAGAACGTACCTTAATTTTTCCCGTACTTTATTGTCAGGATTATTTGTACTTCTGGCCGCTGTTTTGAAAGGAATAATTCTACAGAAACGGCTTTGTCCTGCTTCTACTTTACCCCATTTTGTTGTGCACCGAGACACTATATTATAGAGGTTAATGAACTTTGCAATTACAATTAGAACATTCGTTCAATTCTGTGTAGCCCAAAAAAAAAACTAACATTTAGTGCGCAGAATTTTTTTCCTTTCTCATTCCAAGACTCTTTCCTGGAAACTCTCGCTTCCGATTCGCACATTTTTCTGTCATTACTTTCCTCATCCTTCTTCTTTCTTCTTGCACAACGCAAAAGGGCTTCTCAGGCAATCTCAGATTACATTCCGCCGTACCCAAAGCGGGGCGTCGGCCGTTCCCTTATGCACCACACGGATTTTAAAATGCAGTAGTCAGTCACAGTCTTGTCCGTCCGTCCCCGTCCGTGCCCTGTCTGGGGGTGTGATGGAGTGGAGCTCTAAGGCCTGGAGAACGCGCTGGAGCTGGAGGCTGTGGGAGGGGAGGAGAGGGGGTAAAAGGTTTGTCGGTAAAAGCAGAGAGAGAGAGAGAGAGAGAGAGAGAGAGAGAGAGAGAGAGAGAGAGAGAGAGAGAGAGAGAGAGCGCTTTAAGGAGGGGGGGGGGGTCAAAAGGAAGAGAGAGTAAAGAGAAAGAGGGGTAAGGAGGGGGTAAAGAAAGGAGCAAAGAGAGGGGCCGCGGGGCCGCGTTAGGTTTGGCCGGACGTGCTGGACTTGTGTTGGAGTCCCACTGCACCAGTTGCCGTGGGTCCTCGCAGGACAGAGAGAGATGGAGAGATGCGGTATGGGGAGAGAGAAGGGAGACAAAAGCGGAAGTGCATTAGGCTAACTGCTAGACCGAGGCGTGGCCACGGGAGTCACAGGGCTTCCTACAGGATTCCTATACGACGTCCTTCAGGACCACTAAAGCGCTTCCCTCGGACTCCCCTGGACTCCTCAGGATTCTTATAGGACTTCGGGGCTACTACAGGAATTTTTCCACTGTACAATGGGGAGCAAGATTATTCTGATATTGCCTAAATTGAGCGAGGTTTCTGAACATCGCCGAAAAAGAGTGAGCAACATTACCCAGGGCGAGCAGCTGACTCCTCGCTGATTAGCGAGTTAGATCGCTGAATGTGGGCTAACTCTGCATAAACCTTTCTCAACTAGAGCGAGGTTTCTTAAAAACGCTCTGCCAAGAGCGGAGAAAGTTTGATTCAAAAAGATCGCTCTCCCAAGAGCTAGGAATCTGGCTGTAGGATTTCCAGTGTCGGATATTCTTATCGGATAGCCTCCATGAATCCTGTAGGACTCTCCCTGTATGATAAATACTGGATTTGCGGGTGCAGCGCCCCAAACGTGACGACAGTAAAGCAGGAGAGAGAGAGAGAGAGAGAGAGAGAGAGAGAGAGAGAGAGAGAGAGAGAGAGAGAGAGAGAGAGAGAGAGCTCGGACGAAGCGCGCTGCCTGCCGCCAACTGAGTCGACTCCAAAACGCCACTTTTAATTAGTTCGCTCTTCCACTTCTCTTTCTCTCACCCTTTAGCCCCATGCTGTCTCTCTCCCTCCCTCGCCGCCGCCGGGGGCTGGTCTGGGCCGGGCCGTGCTGGGCGGGAGGAAAGTGTTCTGGCACGGATCGTCGCTGAGCGGACGGAAATCCACGGATCTGCGAAGCCGTCACCTCCTAGTCACGCCTGAAGCCTGTTGGCTTGTGCGCAGCCCTGTGCAGTGCTGCAGCCGACTGTCAGCATCCTTCTCGCACCCGACACATGCCAGAGACACACAATTTCCTTTGGCTGTAATGCCGGCTAATACCGTCCGTGGTCAAACCCAGCGACCTCGGAAGAGACGCGCACCACGCCAAGGGATTCCGACCGGAAATTCCCCGAAAAAAAATAAATAGGGAAATTCCCAGAACGTTGTCCTAAATAGGAGGCATTGTTCAGAAACTTCCGGAAATATTCCGCAGCAGCAAAAAAAGCTACGCTGCTTCAAGCGGGGCCGTCGTTTTCCCGAAGTGAACCCAGGAAAGCGACAAGCGAAACGCCTGTGTATGGATCGGTAGGCCAGCCCGCACGACACGCCTGCATGCAAGCCCAGAGGCTGCCTACCCACCAGGCGCGCTCAGAGTGCATGAACTGAGGAGAAGAGAGGAAGGGAGACCTCCCTATCCCCAAAACATCTTGAAGGTACCCCTTAAGGGGTACATCACTTACAAAAAAAATGATCGTGAATGTTTGTGGGAGAGACTTGATTTGAAAGTAGCCCAATTTACTAATTTGAAAGGAGAGCTTTAGGAGCGAGTGTGGATGTTGAGATACAGCAATTTCCCTCACCAGACTATGTTATCCTCTTTATAAGTTTTCCATATTCACTTAAAAATTACGAGAAGGCTGTGCTCTATCTGCACTGGAGGATTTCCGGTTCCAGACTCTAATTCACTTCTGTTCCAGACACTGTACTATACAGACGTCTCCTGAATAAATATTTGAATTCATCTTGGACTCCAATGTGATTTTCGAAGAACACGCTTACCCCAACCCACCCCAACCCATTTTACATAGTACAACGGGGAGTCCGGCACGTTACAGAAAGTGTGACGAGTGGACTCCTGGCACACCCCGACGCCCGTCCCCGTACTGCACTTAAGTTAAAATCAGGAATGTTGCTTCCCTGCGTGCCGCTCAGCAAGGGATTCACTGAGAGGAGACCGATATATTTTGTCTGGAGCATTGGACGTTTATCTCGGATAGAATCTGATGGCGATAAAGGGAATTATGTAGGAGAGAGGGAGACAGAGGCAGCTGGAGGCAGCAGAAGGAAAAGGGTGGGGCGCAGGGATGCAACCCCGGAGGGGGATCGGAGTCAGAGCTGTTCAATAATTTATAGTCCCGCCCATCTCCTTCAGTTTGAGTGGGAGAGAAAAGGGTGGAAGGGGGAGGGGTAGAAAGAGGGGGGGGGGGGGCGAGCGGAGAGTGTGTGGTGGTGGGCAAAGGGGCGGGAAGAGAGGGATGGGGATGGGCGTGGAAACACACGGGCGACGACATTAACAGCAATCTGGTAGATGAATTCCGCACAGTGCGGGGGAGAGGAAGAGGGCGGCCGCCGTGTGCATGAGATGCACAAGGAGGGGAGGGGAGGGGGCGGGGCGGGGGTGGGGCGGGGGCGCGCGAGGAGGACACAGGACAGCCGACAGTCCGTAGTATACTTCCGTGATGAAGACCCGTTCCCACGGCTTATCTCTATTCCATTATGGGGGGCGGGGAGGGATGGCGGCCGGGGGGATGCGGGGCCGGAAATGCTGGCTGAAACGGAGAGGAGAGCGGGGCTGAAACGCCACGGGGTTTTACACGAGATTGACGCAGCGCGGAGATGGAGGTGGCAAAGTTTGGGGACAGGACTGGTGTGCCGGGGCGGGGCCGGGAGGAGCGTGAACGTGACAGAGGAGAGTTATGGCGGGCCGCGCCAGGGATCCGCAACCTAACGTAACACAGGCCATAACGTAATTTTTAAATCAATAATGAAATAGAAATAACTACTTTTGTGGCGTTATTGCAACGTGCAACGTGTTTAGCCTCAGGGATGTTTTAACTCAGCTTCTTCAAAATAAGAGCTATTAACACTTCAATAACGCTGCAAATTCCCGCTCGTTACGGATCCCTGACCAGCTCAGCACGGGCAGCACCGGGCAGTGCAGCCAGCACCCCTATGTCCCCTGCCCACCGCTCGGCGGCCGTTCGGGGCGGCGAGAAGTCCGACCGCCGCTGGCACAACGGCCATTTTGAATTGTAGCATCGTGATAAACCCCAAGCTGCTTGGAACTTCGTCCGCATTTGAAGCGATTCTAATGGGGAAGGGAAGGAAGGCGCCATTCGGCGGAGGCGTCTCTTTGGCCCTCAGAGTGTGGCTTCCTCCTGAACACCCTTCCTATAGGGAGAAATTCCTCCAATCACTCCTTTTCAGGGCGATGGAACTGAAGTCGAAGCCTCGCGAGGTACTTTCCATCGCCCTGAGGTTTATAGCGCACGCTTGTTGAGTCAAACCTTCGTAAATATTGAGGGTCTGTCGTCCTGCCGAGTCCGCCTGCCTCTGCGGTCCCATTAATCAAGTCGTGTTCCCCCAGGTGTTGCCCGGGCTGTTCGTTGGGAACTACCGGGACTCGAAGGACTCGGCGCAGCTCGATCGCTACGGCATCACGCACATCCTCGCCATCCACGATGCCGCCAGAAAGCTGCACTCGGTAAGTGTGCCCTGGTGCCCAAACCTAGGATAGCGTGACATATTCTTGGGCGTCGTCCTTAAAGTACATCCAAATTTCCTCGTTTCTGTAACGCCAAGCGCCTGCGAATGCCAGGGTAGGCCAGCCCGCACAGCACACGTGCGTGCAGAGGTCGGGGCTGCCTACCCAGCAGGCGCTATTCCTGCCGTCACACTCAGTGTACGGTCCCTTAGAGCTGCCGATACGTAGTTCACGGACACTCGTTTCTCACACCTGCCGCAGGACAAGCACTACCTGTGTGTCATGGCGTCCGACACCCCCGACCAGAACCTGCAGCAGTACTTCTCCCTCTGCAACGACTTCATACACGGGGCCCGGCTACGCGGCGGCGTCGTCCTCATACACTGGTAAAGCTGGCTTCCCATCACGGACAGTCCAGAATGCACAATGTTTTATGTAAAAATCCTACGAAGAAAACAAGGGTTTCGTTCGTAGAATGCTTCGTAAAACAAAGTATCCTACGAAATACTTTTTTTTCGTAGTCTGCTAAGGACCTCCTCGTAGGATTTTTATTGTGTTTTTGCTCATTTGATCACAAGAAATGTTCCGAACGGTTTGTTCTCCTGCGACTCTTATCCGGTGCTGGTGAATCGATGTAAACTTGGTGTCTTGTGCTGCAGTCTGGCGGGCATGTCACGGTCGGTGACAGTGGCCGTGGCCTACATCATGAGCGTGACGACGCTTACCTGGAAGGAGGCCCTCAAGGTGGTGCGCGTGGGCCGCGCCGTCGCCAACCCCAACTTTGGGTTCCAGCGGCAGCTCCAGGAGTTTGAGTCGTGCCGCCTGGCCGAGGTGAGTATCGTGATCACGATGATCCGGCACCATCCCAGTCATGGTCAGTGACCCCGGTCTCATGACGACCGAGACCGGTGACCCCTATTCTCATACCGGCCGAGGTCAGTGACCCCTAGTCTCGTACCGGCAGAGGTCAGTGACCCCAGTCTCATGCCGGACGAGATCGGTGACCCCCAACCCATGCCTCTGCCGTGTGTCGTTCGACCCAAACCAAACAGCAGAGGGACTCCCGCCTCCCGCCCTGCCCCGGCCCGCCCCACCACGTCCGAGGCAGCCCAGCCCCATCCGGGACAGAGACGCCTTACCCGCCAGGTTCCCGATCGGAGTTGCGGTTCTCGCGCTTGCTGGGGGCCCTGTTGCTACGCCGTGGCAGCTGCGGCTACACCGCGGCACCGCGGCAGCCGAGGGCTGTGGCGTGCCCGCCCGCCCCGGCCCGGTCGCGTGATGGCCGTTCAGCCGCGAAGCCGCGGTGTCCGCGTCGGCCAGTGTGTGTGTCCACCGGCGGGTAAAGAGTGAGCCGCCGTGCCAAGCCGGGGGCCGAGCCGAGCACAGCCGTGCCCCCTAATCTATTCCACCCCGCCGCGCCGCTGGCCACTCCTCTGCCTGTGCGCCCTGAGTCGCCACGCGCCAGAGGTTTGTCGACCCCCGCCCTCCGCCCTGCCCTGCGGGCCCGCGGCCCCAAGCGGCATCGCCTTGCTGCCAGGAGGGTGGGTGGGCAGGACGGTTGACGAGGAGACGGCGTGTTTCTGGAACGACACCCTGCCGCGGAGCTGTGCCGGCAGCCGGCACCATGCCAGGGCTGCCAGGGCAGTGCTGCCGTCGCTTATGCACGGGTCGGGGGGGTCAGCGTCAGCGAGGGCTGGCCGACGGCTGACGGGGGCCTCGGCCTGACGCCGCCGCGGCCTGACGCCCCGCACAGCCCGCTCCGCCCCGCCGCTTCTCACGGCTCATTGTTCTCTGCGGAATGGAATCGATAGCTATGGCGGCTGGCGGCCTGCCGGCGGCGGCATCCGGGCAGGGGGGGGGAGGGCCAAAGGAGTAAATACAAACTCGGCAGCGAAGATTAGGGGCCGCCGATCCGTCACGGCGTTCTGCTGCTGAGATACATGATACATACCCCGCGCACGACGGTGGGGCGCTCGAGCGCGGGGAATCTTTCGGCGCGCTTTGTCGGAAGACCGCAGATGGGGGTCCGATTATGACGCTGTCTGTACCAATCGGCTGGCGTCAAGCGCGCCGGAGTGGGAGCCAACTTTGGCTCGCTTAGCCGAGGGGAAAACCCCGAAAACCCTGTTTTTTCGCTCGATTGCCCCGGATTACCCCGGACTTACCTCGGATTAGCCCTGGATTACCCCGGACTACCTGGAATTTCCTTTTTTCAAATCTCGGATTACCTACGGATTACCCTTGGATTACCACGGATTACCCCGACCGCGTCCGCCGGATTACGGACATTGTTACCCCCCCCCCCCCCCCCCCCCCACCGGCTGCCGCTCCGAACACACTGCAGCAAGACGAAGGCGTAGGGCTTGTGCGGCCGTCGGCTCGGCGCTGCACGCTGCTGACCACAGCAAGCGAGACCAGGGGGCTACTGCCGCTACTGCCGCTACCGCCGCTACTACCACTACTACCGCTACTGCCACTACCGCCGCTACGCGTATGGGCCCCCCCACGACCCGCACCCCATCGATCCCCGTCAGCCGCTGCTGCCAGAGCAGCCCAGCGACGCCACCACCTCCGCCGCAACTGCTGCCGCTGATGATCCTGCCACCCCCGTTGCTGCAGTTGCTGACGTGCTGCGGCTGGTACGGCAGTGCGGAGGCCCCCCCCCCCCCCCCCCCTCCCCCCTCCCTTACCATTGTCAATGGCCTCAACCGAGCTAATGCACATCGGTTCGTCTTCTTCTTTCCCATCCCCATCCCCCCCCCCCCCCGCCCCCGACGATAGCACGGAACCGCTTTCATTTTCTACCGGAGGCTCGGCAGTCGGATAGTTCTCGCATCCTCACAGATGACGTGCTCCGCCTAGCCGGTGATCCGCCAGGGCCCCGTTGTGATAAAAGTGACGTATTGATAAAGGATGCACAGAATTGAGAGGAGGAAAGGAGATGGAGGAACTGGAACGCTCGCACGGCCGCTGCTCCTGGCACTTTTCAATCTACGAGGCGAATAGGGAGGAGCGAAAAGAGATGAGGAGGAAGACGGGTGGGAGAGAAATAAGGGGGGGGGGGGGGGGCGGTTGCTTGGCCGTTGGCCGTTGGCTCGAATCGTTGGCTGCCGTAGAGAACCCCAACGGCAGTTCCGCCGATGCACAAGCCCCTGTGCTGTATGCAACCTACGGTGCGGTGGTGTCATGCGTGACTCTCGATTGCCTACCGTCCAGGCGCAAGACTGATTGTAAATCCTTAAGGAGACGTTTGCGACCCCGGGTTGTCTATCTCAAATTGATCCCCATAGGACCCCCTACCTACCCTCAAAGTTCGTCCCAAATTACGAGACGCACCCTGTATCTGTAGGTAGAGACGGGTAGAGAGGTATAAAGGTAGCGTGGGAGTCGGGGGAGTCGGAGGAGAAGGGTTGGGAGCGCAGGGGTTGGGGGAGGGGGCGGAAGAGAAAGGGGGGCGGGGACACAAATTGATCGCGCCACATCCAGTCAGAGCAGGGAGCAGGCAGCAGCGGCCGTCTGATATAGACACATGAAACGGGACAGGCGCGCGGCTCGACCAGCCTAGGCTAGGCGTGCCGTAGAGCGCCAGGCCCACTCGTGCCCGTGAATGGACCCAGGTGGGGATAGACAATGCCGGCAGGAGGGAGGGGAGGGGGGGGGGAGGGTGAAGCGGGAAAGGTCAAAGTTGTAGTCCTGCTTGATGAATGGATGAGAGTCCGTTTCTCCGTCAGAGCTGCGGCTGCGCAGCTGTACAGGAGCCGTGAATTGGGGGGGGGGGGACAAGAGCGGAGAGAGACAGGCAGCCAGGCACAAAGATCTCACGGAAAGTGACGTGGTGTCAGGCACAAGCCTCCCCCAGGCTGCCACTGGCTGCCGTGACGTGTTCCTGGCAGGTGTAGTCGGGCTGTCACCAGGTGCCCCGTGCCTGCCTCGTATCTGCCCCGTGCCTGTCCCGTGCCTGCCCCGTGCCTGCCCCGTGCTTAGCCCCGTGCCCGGCTTCCTGGTACCAGCTGCACGGATTCAACCCGTCTCAACCCCAACCCCAACCAGCGTGGCATGCGATGCGCTGTCCCGTTGAGCCCAGACTGCGTGGTCCCCGCCAGGCAGGATGCGATGCAGTCAAGCACACTGTGTGTGTGTGTGTGTGTGTGTGTGTGTGTGTGTGTGTGTGTGTGTGTGTGTTCGTGTGTGCTCGTCTGTTGCTCCAGGCGGCTCGAGGTGGCTCGAGGGTGCCATACGTTCATTCTCAGCAAAACGGCAGGTCCTTCAAAACGGCAAGTCCGTAGGTAGGGTTTGATTACGTTAGGTTAGGTTAGGTTAAGTTAGGTTAGGTTCACGTGGGAGCTCATGTGCAGTGCTCACGATTAGCAGGCAGCCCCGCGATTATACCGACCTGCTGTTTTGACTACGCAACGAATCATTATTTCCCGTTCAGTTGCTATAGTTGAAGCACACGCCAGAGTTCTGTTCAATATGTCTTGACATCGGCCTTCGCATTGTATCTCGCCATGTGAGTGCCGCGAGGAGGTTGGCCGAAAGCGGGGGAAGGAGAGTGAAAGGGAGGAAGAGGGGCGCAGGGCAAGGAGCCCTCGTCTTCCCATTTCCTTGTGTGGCCTTGACCCGAAAGTGGTGGGGGAAGGTCATGACGGGACTCGGTGGTCCTTCCCCTCCTCTCTCTCTCTCTCTCTCTCTCTCTCTCTCTCTCTCTCTCTCTCTCTCTCTCTCTCTCTCTCTCTCTCTCTCTCTCTCTCTCTCTCTCGCTCGCTCTCTCTCTCCCTCTCTCTCTCTCCCTCCCTCCCCTACTCACATCCGATCTTTCTTTCTTTCCCCGCTTCGTCACCACCCCGTCTCGGTATAGACAGTCTCCTCCCCCCAACGGGGCGCGGCGGGTCTCCGGGGTCTCCTCCGCCCCCACCTGACTGGCTCCGACTGGGTCTGGGTCGTATCGGCGTTGCTGGGTCTGGGCCGCCCGCCCCGGCCCGGTCGCCCTAACGGACCGCCGCGAAAGCACTTGTCGTGTTTCCGGCCCTGCCGTGCCGAGCCCGGGGACTGCCCGGGGCCGGGAGGGGGAGGGAGAGGGAGAGGGAGAGCACGGCATCCCCGGCCGGGAAGCGATGCCCCGCATTCTGCCCGACCCCAGCCACTGAGAATGAAACAGTCGTGATTATCGCCCAAGTTCAGCCGAAAAGGGGCTTCAAGAGGCTGTTCCGAAAACATGACCATACATTTGAGATCTGATCTGAGACGTGAGTGAGACTCAGCCAAATCCAGTATTCCGAAAATGGGGTCACATGGCCTATTCTGATAGGGAGATGACATCCTCATTCTCATCAGAAAAGGTCATGTGACACCAGTTTTGGAATCCCAGCGTCTAACTGAGGTTTCAAATCCTGAATCAGGTTTTCAAAACGGCCTCTGCAAGTCCCTTACGGCCCCAAATTATTGGGCGATTTGGTCATGACTTGGTCATTGTCAGTGCAGGCAGCAAGTGTGGCTCATCGCCCTCCCCGCCCTGACCCCTAAACTAACCCCAACCATATCCACTTCTGCCTCGCAGGAGCGGCGGCGGCTTAAGGAACGCTACCCGAGCCTGGCGCTGCAGTCCACCGACGAGGAGATATGTCGGCAGCTGCTGGTGTCCTACCAGGGCCTGCTGCTGTCCAAGGACCTGTGTGAGGGCCGCTGCCCCATGGGGCAGCCCTGTCCCACAGGGCTCTGCCGGTCGCCGAGCAAGCGGTAAGTAAAAACGAGCGCGATCTAGAGGTCCCATCCCAATCAAACTGGCAAACAGGACCAAAGCTCGTCTTCTGTCTCTCTCGCCCCTATGCGATGGCAATACGTGCGAGAGAGAAGTCAGCAACGCGCGGTTCGCTGCTGCGCCGTGCTGCGGTGCTGCGAGGCGTGCGAGGCGAATGAGCTGCCTACCCTCACGGCGCGCGCGCTGCGTCCATGTCTCCTTGCCCCCCAGGACGGTGCGGAGGAAGTCCTCGACGCAGAGCTTGGGCAGCGCCAGGCCGACGCCGCCCTCGTCCCCGCGGATGCTGCCGGCCACGCCGACGGGGCCCCCGGGGGTGCCCGGCTCGAGGCCGTCGTCGGGGAGCCACGGCCTGGTGCGGAGCGGCTCCTCCATCAGCTACCGCCAGCGTCCCAGCGTGTCGTCGGCGCCCCCGTCCAGGTGCGTGGCGGAGCACGGCCTCAGGCAGCGGCTGGGGGCACTTACCCTACTCATATTGCTCTTAAACGTGTTCAGATCGTCATCCAGGGCGGACCTCCCGGGCTCACTGGTGCGCGCCGGGTCCACGGCGGGCACCCTGGACCAGCACGGCGGCTGGAACTCCTCCCCCGGCCACGGCCACAGCCACGGCCACGGCCATGGCCACGGCCCTGTCGGCTCCATGTCGGGCAGGCGGTCCGTGAGCTCGGCGCCCACCTCCCCGCGCGGCTCGCCCGCGCCCTCCCCGCCGGTCACGCCGGCGCACACACGCGCGCAGCGCATGCCGGTGCCGCCCGTCTCCTGAGAAAGCGCCGCCGGGCCCGTCTCTGCGCCGATGGTGAGTGTGTGTTTGAATGGCTGCGTCTCTCTCTCTCTCTCTCTCTCTCTCTCTCTCTCTCTCTCTCTCTCTCTCTCTCTCTCTCTCTCTCTCTCTCTCTCTCTCTCTCTTCGTTCACCGTCCACGGTTCACCCCTCTCCGTCTGTCGCAGGGCCTGGCACAAGGCGCAGTGGCGCGTAGGGCGTCCGCCGAGAGCCTTGGCGACGAGGACTTCCAGGTGGTCGCCGTCGGTGGTGGCTCCGGGGCGGCGGCGGGCCCCGTGGGGGCGGTGGCCGTCGGGAGCCCCCGCGGGACCCCAACCAGCATCGGGGGCAGCGGCAGCAGTAGCCGAGGGTTGGTGTCCCGGCTTTGTCGACAAGGGTCGCAGAGCTCGCTGCCCACCAACAACAACTGCTCGCCGATGTCTTCGCCGACCAAGTCAGCGCTACTAGCCAGGACACCTTCCAGGGACTCGATACGGCGCAAGCTGCCCACGCCGGGGCAGTCGGCTGGCGGTGGCGGCAGCGGCAGCGGCTGCAGCAGTGGCTGCGGCAGCTCACCCACGGCCATCGCGCTGAGCCACGCTACCCCGGTGTGTTCGACGGCGGCGGCCTTGGCGGCGTCCTCCCCGTGCTCGTCCAGCATGGCCAGTTTGAGGAGCATCTCTGAGGTGGCCTCGGACGATGAGACTCCGCAGCAGAAACGGAGGTCGAGTGTCAGCAAGCCCAGAGGCAGCCTCGGAGGTGCTCTCGTGAGTGCCCACGGTGGGAGCCAGGGAGGTATTCACGGGATTATGCACGGGGGCAGTCTCGGGGGTAATCACGGAGGTACGCACGGGTGTACTCACGAGGGTACTCACGGAGGTAGTCACGGGGTACTCACAGTGGTATTCACGGGGGCACTCACGGGGGCACTCACGGGGGTATTCACGGGGGCACTCACGGGGGAACTCACGGAGGTATTCACGGGGGTGCTCACGGAGGTATTCACGGGGGTGCTCACGGAGGTATTCACGGTGGTACCCACGCAGGTGCCCACGGGGGTATTCACGGAGGTGGTCACGGTGGCAGCCATGCCCACGGGCTTCCCCAGGGAGCCACGACCACCCAGCAGCAGGGAGGCATGACCAAAACCCAGCAGACTATGCTGAACCAGAGTACCCATCAGGTGGTGCATCAGACGACAGTCCGGGCAAACCGTCTCGGTGTCATCAGCAGCACCTCGAAGTAGTACCGCGCGGTGCACGGGAAGATGAAGATAAACCACTTTTACATTTGAGCTATTTAACCGGCCACAGTTTCGGTGTGATGTTTCTCGTATAACATGTGATCTACAATTGGAACGTGTTGTGGTTAACAGTGGCTAACTGGAAAACAGCAGACTGCCCAAACAGATCAACTGTTTACCCAGCCTAGATTCGTTGATGACCTGCGTGCACAGGGAATGAAAGTTGCCTCCCTCAGCATCCGAAGGGGATTTATAGCACCTTAGCGTACTATGGCGCCTGGTGGGCAGGCAACTTCAACCTATGCATGCGCCAGACGTGTCTTGCGGGTTGGCCTACCCTATCACTCACCGGCGCTTGCCGTTGCAGTTCCTGCTTTTAGCTAGGTGATTTATTGGATACGTACTTACGAACGATGCATATGCTAGCCCTGATTAAATCATGTGGACGGCAGAAAATGACTACGAAAGCACCTGGTACACACCTGGTCACCTGGTGCGCCGGTAAATTTTTAAGCTGAAAATAACCACCAGTGTACTCTCTCTTTTTTTTAGCCTTTCCATTTAGAAACCATTGGAGATCTTCCTTTCATGAACACATTATATTTTATATAAAGGCTTCACGAAAAGCCGAAAAGCCAAGAAGAGAACTAAGATTAACAATACAACACGCATTTATTTAATTTTTTTTATTTATTGCTAGACTGTTCCAGACCAGCTGATGGTGAATAGCACAAAGGTTTGCCATGTGATGTGCAACCGTCAACTGAATTCAAGTTTCATTCCGCTATCTTAGCAAACACAGTATAGCTCAGTTATGTATCGTGCCGAGCCGGCACCAGTGCAGGTGCAATCTGTGCAGTATTTGTACCAAAACAATGATACACTGTTTAATTTTGTGGGTGATAGTTTCAGTTCCCGCTCTCAGGGTGCTGAACGATGGCTGTATGCGTAACCACAAACGCCATCTGTATTCAATTACTAAACATTTAGTACGATGCTTCAAAATGTCGAGCGTCGGTATAAAAAAGGCGTGAAGGAAATATTTTCGCATTTCAAATTTTATTCGCACCGTTGGATGTTATTGCTTAGACAATATCGTTTTCTACTGGAATTGTTGTTGTTGTTTGTTTGTTTGTTGATGATGGCGTTGAGATAGGCGCTGGCGCCAGTTCGGAGTCAGGAAGTCTGGACACTTGCTGTCTCAAAGACAACTGTTTGGTCCTTCGAGATATTTTTGTAGTTTGTGAGTTTAATATCAATGGAACTGGAAATTTTTGAGACCTTAGCAATAGTGAACTCAGTGCCTGGCCCCTGTGATCTTGTAACCGAGGATGATCAGCTGTTTTCTTCTCATTGTTTGAGTTATATTACACCGGTTTTGTACAATTTTTTCACTGCGGTTGTAACACTACAAACAAATCTACGTAGAGAACAATGAATGCTTCCTATACTAATGTGTGGCGTTTACACTGTTGATAGTCTCCAAACTCCGTTCTTAAACCATTTGGAAATTCCTTGCCACTCTTGTCATTTGGTGATCTTGCTCATAATAGGTTAGTCAATTTAGTGTCAGTGAAGGTAAGGGCGGGTCAGATATTCCGGTACGCCATGTAAAACCGTAGGCTACTGAACGGTGCAGGTTATACAAGGCCCCCTTACCCAAGAGTATATAGGAACTCTGCGTAAATATAACGCACACTCATTCATTACTGATATTCGTTTTGCATGTCTGTGATACATTCAGTGTATATCGCTGTGGATGCCTTCCTTACATCACATGTGCTTCATTGACTTAGTTTTGCCATTTCAGATGGGGACATACGGTTTCCGTAAGTTATGTAATTGTTTTTGTCAATTCAATGTGGCATGGCTGACAATCAAATCCGGTACTGCTCGTAAAGAAGAAAAACGCTAGTTATAGCCCGATATAATGATATAATGATATAATAGGGTATTTTCGTAGATCCTGGGCCAGAAGGGTGAAGAACAAAAGTAAGCCCCAGACCGGAACGAGTAGGCGGGAGTGGGGTGTTCGGGCAGGCGTCGGGCGGGCTCGGGCCCGGCGACGAGCCGAGCCAGCGCTGCCCGGTCGGCTCGTCGCCGGAACCGAGCCGGCCCGAGCCCCCCACTCCCGCCTACTGGTTCCGGTCTGGGGCTTACTTTTTTTCTTCTTCCTTCCGGCCCAGGATCCACGGAAATGCCCTATTGTATCTACTAAATCGCGACTGACGCGTTTAGAACAACCTACAGTATATTGCATGACTTCTTTCAATTTTAAAATATAATAGATTTTAGGCTGACGATAATGACGTTCGTCATTGGTACAAAAGTACATGTGTTCACGTTAATACCATCGTTAGACGATGACTTTTGTAAACTCCTCAAAATAGACTATACTCATGAGGAAATTAACTACAAGAAAAATTGTAAATAAATATACACTATTTTGGATCTTTTTATAATAGACTTCAAATTTTGTCGTTAATAATAGGGTACAATCCCTCCTTAAGAGATAGCCGCTAAAAGTGTGTTACCGTTCGCCACGCATTTAGTCAAATCTAAGTTACCCAATGCTCTCAAGTCGTGCTTTCGAGTTTCAAGGTGCGCTTGATAGGCTTGTGACCCAGTTCGTCAGGCTGCTTCGGGAGAGGTAGAGTAGTGCCAGAGGGAGTCCCTACGGCCTCTCGCCAAGCGACGCATCTTGTCGATACTTCAGGACCAAGGCCTTTGAAGATATTATGTGCTTGTTTATGTACTGTGGTGACACTACCCGTGTTTTTCTATATCCATTAGTTCAGGCTCGTGCGTGGGATCCATGGGAACAGCATAATTTCATACCAGATTGATTCGAATAACATATCCTAGCCAACCTGGTAGGAACAGGGGTAGGAATAGGTGGTGACTTAAAATCCCGTAGTTGTGGGCGTAATGGGTTATCGTAGCAGCCCCTGTAGGGACCTGGGTCGATCGGAATGTTTTTTGACATATCGCCGGATGAACTGAAAAGCGAATTAAAATTGCGTGCGGTATTATAGCGCTAAAACAATGACTTTCCGAATTTGTTTTGAACCAATTGCGGTATTCATCGAGCTTTTGTCAGTAATTTGTTTTTTATGCAATGCAATGAATGAAGGGCAATGCTCGGCTTTCTTTTCTTTTTCTTTTTTTTTAAGGGGGGGGGGGGGGAGGGGCAGGTCAATTAGATAGCTTTGTTCGGCTATGACATAGGTCCGCGCTGGCGTGGAATTCGCAGACAAGAATTAAATATGTGAATTTGATATATACGTTTGAATAGGAAACCCGTAATGTTAACAACACGATACAGTCACTGTGGCATGCATGCTGGAATCAATAAACTCTCAGTCCCATTTACAATATCATGCGGGAACCATACATAAACTGCGTCCAAAATATTACCGGGAAGAAAAGTTTAGTTTACCAAATCCTTGGGCACATAGCGCCTGACAGGTAGGCAAACTCGGTTGTTGCATGCAGTCGTGTCGTGCGGGATGGCCTCTCGTGGCCATTTACAGGCGCTCACTCAAAGCGACCACGCATGACTGTGGCTGTTAATCAACGTCCACACTAGCCAGAAAGACGTCTTCGTGACTGTTACGCATTTCTTTTGTTTTTTGCCATGCCTGATGCCACTTAAATATGTGTCCTTTAGGATCAATTAGTTTTGCTCAGTTGTCGCGTCGTGTTGTGGAATGTCCTGATTGATAAGGGTACTAAGCTTAATGGTCTGTGCCGAATTTGACCGATGAAAATATAAAGATCATTGCATGATATTGGCACTGACTGTAAAATAGCAATAATATTTTTAAATTGTGAAAACTGAGATGTGTCCATGGATGTATCATCACCTCACGATGAACTATCCGCACAACAGAATTTAACAAATTGGATTGCTCAAAAAGTATTGGTTGTGCTCCAATGTACACAAGAATGTGCGCACAGAGGGATAATTGAGGAGCAAGGTGCAATTAATGTGAATAAGTAACCGATGATGATGGTTCGGAAGAAGTAATCCGCAATCATGGAAGTCTTTGTGAATTGACTAGCTTTCGTCTTTTCCTTCCTTGTCCTCGAGGTTATTCTTAGTTGTTTTTCCCTTTTCAAACACGTTTTAGTTTCCTGTAAAAGCACACTCGAAATAAAATCGACACTACTACGCCTGTGTTAAGAACCGTCCAGGTATAAGTGTAACGGCATTTTTCAATGCCAAGTCGCCATCATAATGTTGTCAATATTTTTAGAGCGGCTCAAAACCTATTGTACTGATTTGCATACAATCCCTGAGAAGTTTGTGTACCTAGAGTTATAACAATAGTTTACTTGTAAGTCGGACTTCAGACGCTTCTCTTTACTATTCAAGGATGTGTAAGTAGAAGAGGGAGGAGAGTTAGCTGGAAATGAATTTGTAAACCTTTTCACGTGTGATAGAGTGATTTCAAGCCCTCGTCAACAGGTGCTCGAAGTACAACTGGCAGCACTTAATGCCATTTCACCTGAATCTCATTTCCAGACGACTTCTGCTCACGTTTAGCTTGCCGCACAAACATGTAAGCCACAATAATCACAACCAATATCACACACACTATATGTCCTTTTAATAAAGCTTTTATAACAAAAACGAAAGAGTTTGTTATTTTGCGTCCTCTCCAAACACCTAGAAATGAGGGGTCAGAAACTCGGCAGAACTGCTCTTTCCAGGAACCACTCCACTTATTGGTCTGCATGCCTGCGGAGCTGCGTGGAGCCATGCAGAGCTGCGCGGAGCCATGCGGAGCTGCGTGGAGCCATGCGGAGCTTTCACTGATAACGGAGTGCCACCCGGTGTGCCGGCCTTCCCACCACGCGCTGCCACGCGCCGCCACACGCCCGCCCGCACGGGCCGCACAAAGCCATTCCAATTGGTCCGTGAATTGGCATCAAAATTGGTCACAAAAGCGATCCCGGGCGCAGAGGTTTCTCTCATTTTCCAAACGGCATCTTCTCACCAAAGTCTTTCCGATGCCCTTTTCCCCGTTCACACTGAGCCGCTCGCTGAGCCGCTGCTGCTGGGCGCCGCACCCCGTTTCCCACTTTTTACTTCGTTTTAACATGTGACACTGATCACGCCAACACCACATACTTCACTGTCACGCCGTGCCGTGACTCGGCAGGAGCCTGGCTGTCCCCCAGTCCCCGCGGGCCACTGGGCTTACCTATCTCGAACGCGTCAAAGGGCCATCCGCATGCCTTCCACAGCGCCCCCGGTGTATCGACACCATAGAGGGCCGAACAGGGAAAGAAAATTCGATCGCAAACAGAATCGTGTCGCTAATTTTTCGCGGGGTTAACAGAACCTGACCCACGCGTCGACGCGCTCCTGCTGGAGCGCTGGCAGCAGGTGGAGTCTGGCGTGGCGGGTCAGTCGTACCAACGGCAGCTAACCAGCAGCCGCAGCAGTAGCAGTTGCTAAATTATATAACTGACGATACCAGCCGCCGCCGCCGTTACTAAATTGTATCACTTTGCCGCCGCTCGCTTGCGAAATAATCCCGAGCCATCTTGAGCGCCGTGGCGGCGCGTTGGGCGTCTCAAAAGAAGTGTGCCGGAGAGTGAGCGAGAAGGATTGAGGTGTGGATGATGACTATGCGCGGGCGTTAGCGGGCGTGTGCCCCTTCCCTTCTCATCCTCAGCAGGAGACAGCCGAGCGGCTCCCGAACCGCCGCTGAGACCGTGCCGACCGGTGCCGACCCGCCGTGCACTTGTGCAACAGCCGCTCCGTACTTTGGAGCCCCGCCGGCCGCCGGCGCCCCTGGGCCTGGGCTAAGGGGCTGTCCATAAATTGCACCACATGCTGTTTGGCCTGGGGTTCCCAGTCCCAAATAACCACGGAGCATCCTATGGGCCCATGGTGTGCTGCACTCCATGCATTTTTGGCCGCTCTCCCTACGGGAAATAAATTACCATGGGAAAACAGAACCATGGGATGCAGCTTCCCATGGCACTTGTCCTATGGAGTTTCCATGGGCGAGCTTTCTTTTTCTTCCAGAAATAGGATTAGCTGTACAATGAACTTGTATCTATTGGGACATCACCACTCCCATGCGAACGCCATGAGAACGCCGTGGTGAATCCATTCCATCCATGCAAAAGCCGGCCCTGCTGGTAGGGCCTGCGGGCTTGGTCGCCACTAAGTGCAAAGTACATTTAGGGCAGCCGGGTCACACGAATGGACTCTGCGATACACTTCGTGAGGGAGGTCCGTGCAGCGCCAGCAGCGCGGTGCGCCTCTGTGGGTATCCGAAGACACGCGCACGGCATAATTGCCCCTGTGTTTGCGTCGACTGTCTTATAAAAGCATTTGCCTCTGAAAATAACACAAGAACCGAGCTCGGCGCCTCGCCTCGCCACGCGCAGCCTGGCCGCAGAGCAAACGGCCGGCCACCTCTTGCCGCATGTTACGCCGTGTTACGCCGCTTCTTATTTTGGCCAGTGGCTGCAGCGGTGTCTGGGCGAGGCGCGAGCCGAGGCGGCACCGCTATGAGAAATCACCCGTCCCGCCGTGCTCCGGGCCGTGCAGATTCTCATGCGCTGCTTTGTGCCAAATCTCAGGCGTTGCAGCAGCGCTTGTCAGATTTCGAGTTGTGAGTCACTTTGGCGATGATAGTCGCCAGCCTCCTAACTTGAGGTACAAAATCAATAGAGGCTTACAACGAGGCTCAGAAGTGGAAGCTGAAGAAAACGAAAACACTCCCAGCCCGGACGCTCTGGAGAGCAATTATATGGGACATTTTGATGCACAAGAGCGGCGCCAAATATATCAAATAGCCTCCAGATTCACTCAAAACGCCAGTGATGCTTCTCATACCTCGTTCGAGAGTTTCCGGTCTGGAAGTGTTTTTGTTCTTCAGCTAGCGTTTCAATGTCTCATTGGAAACCTCTATTCTGCGTCACGTGAACCAAGCCGAGTGGCAGCCACGCCACGCCTCGCTACGTCAGGCAGAGGCGGCTGGAGCGGGCGGCGGGCGGACGCCCGCAGCCGAACGAAGCGGAATCCCACTAAATCGTGAGCTGTGGGTCGGCGGCAAGGCTTTCACTACCCGCGGACTGCAACTGCAAACTGCCCGCCTGCACCATGCATTCGTCTGTCTTTGTCACACCACGGTCCTAATGAGCGGAGAGAGAGAGAGAGAGAGAGAGAGAGAGAGAGAGAGAGAGAGAGAGAGAGAGAGAGAGAGAGAGAGAGAGAGAGAGAGAGAGAGAGAGAGAGAGAGAGAGAGAGAGAGAGAGAGAGAGAGAGAGAGAGAGAGGAGGGGAAGGGGAGTGGAGGGGGTGACTATCGTGCTCAGCCCAAGGGCCCAAGGGCGCTCGCTGCATCACTCACCGCGGACGGGGCCCGTTCAAGTCCCGCAGCCGCCACGGGAGTCCCACAGAGAGGTGGGCTGTGGCGGCGCGCGGCGCTATGGGGCGCTATGGGGGCAGGGCGGCGGCGCTGACAGTGACCTACTGCTTTTGGGTGCCCGTCTCTGCTCTTCATGGACTGGCAGACTGTTTGGTCCTTACATAGATGATCCATTCGTAACAGACAAACATTTGTGGGCCACCGTACGTTACAGATAAGGTGTCAGTGTTTGTGTTTGCAGACATCAGATCTGTAAAAGCGGGTAACGATTGTATTTTGCGGACAATGACATTCGTGAACATACGGTGGTACGAAATAGTTTGTCTGTTGCTGATGGGATCATGTGTTTTTAGTTTTTAAAAGCCTTTTCATCAGTTCGTCTGTTCTCTCGAGGTGACCTGATTTTTCATTTTCTGCGAAGAAATATTTGGCGAGGTACTGTATGTTGTTGTGTGCGTGTGGGCGCGCGCGCGCGTGTGTGTGTGTGTGTATGTGGTGGGGGTATACTTCCCAGCTGACGTCAACGTCATGATGGATGGTCCGGATGTCGCTTTCATTTTTCCTGTTTCCTTCTTTTCCTGGACACACGGCTCCCCACAGCCGGATATAAGGGCTGACGCTGTGCGCAACGCAACGCCCCACCACGCCCAGCCGGCCTCGCCGTTTAGTGCAAAAAGTAAAGTCTGGGTCGAAATCCGAGTTGCGGATGCGTTTTTGTCCCCCCCCCCCTTTCCTCCTTTCCCCGAGAGAGCCTTCCCAGACTCTCTACCCTACCCTCCCCCATTCACCCACCTCCTCTCCCGTCCTACCGATACCACAGCAGAGCTATGTGCTTTGTACTGAATGGGCGGCCGAATTTGATCTCGCCAAGTCCGATTCACCTCTACTTTGCGTACGTTGAAAATAGAGATGTAGCCTATCGCAATGACGCAACAGAATTTCAATGTGGAATTCAAATGGCCAAGCCAAAGCTCCAGCGTACACTGCGATCGTTAAAGAACTCAACATTTAATTGCTTTGTGAGTGTGGTTTGTCGTCAGACTCAAGAACCAGTTTACATACACCAATGTAGGCTGACTGTACTACCGATGATCCGTGGTCCGTGTGACGCACACGCACACGGGACACGTCCGAATAGTCCCAAAATATTTTGCATTTTCGAGATTTCTTTTAGAGTTAGTATGACTTTTTACGGGAAAGACACGGACAACAAGAATCACAAACTGTAATAGCAGAAAAAGCAACGTTTGGGAGACAAGGTGTACGTAATATAGGCCAGGGAGAGAGACAGAGAGGGGGAGAGGGAGGGGGGTGGAGAAAGAGAGAGAGAGAGAGAGAGAGAGAGAGAGAGAGAGAGAGAGAGAGAGAGAGAGAGAGAGAGAGAGAGAGAGAGAGAGAGAGAGAGAGGGGAAGGGGAGGGCAGCCTCCTCTCCCAGGCCATGTCGGTCGCAGTGCCGGGCGCAGTCTCGTCTGCTCCCGCCAGAGAGCCCAGTCTGTTTCGCGCGGGAAAGTCGCCGAGTCGCCCGGGAGCCGAGCTCGTCTTGCCGCACACGCACAAGTCCTAAGAGTCCGGGACGGCGGACGGTGGGGACCAAAAGTTGCGCTCGTTTGGGGCTTCGGTAGGGAGGCCATTCGGCGGGGAGGCAGGGACATCAGGACCTAGCCAGGCGGAGCCAGAGGGAGCCAGAGGGTGCCGGTCAGCCAGCAGGGCCTTCGAGGAATGCTGTGCCCGGGGCTGAGCCCGAGGCTGAGCCCCGCCCCCGCCCCCGCGAAGCCCGCTCAGAGACCGTCCGTCGTCTGTCGCCCGCCATCTGCTCGCCCTTCTCGTAGTAGTTGACGCCATGGTGCACTGCGCGAGGTGAGTATTTGCGTTCTAAACGCATCTACACGTAACAGTCGCGTAGACAGAGTTTGCTTATTGGGGAGATATGTCGCCGTATGTTGCACTTATTTCCTACATTAGGGTTTTTGTCATGCTCCTACCCTATCTGCCGGTCACGGGGGGTTTTCACCCCCTATCCCCCCCCCCCTCCTTTGAGGCTACGCGACTGAAACGTATTCACTCATGAGCGGACAATTTCGGGCGACTAGGAAGGGACGCGATGAAGCTGTTTTGAAAACTTGGCCCGCAGGGTAAGTTGGGGTAGAGAATGCTAACGCTCGCAAACTCGCTCCATGGTTTGTTTACGCTCCAAAGCAATGGATATTTGGGGACAGGGGGGAGGGTGGGGGGGCTGCTTAGGTATGAAAGTCATGCAAACATACCAGAGACATATCAAAAATGCAGCAGAGCACTGTGCCGTGTTCTTGGAAAGCAATGCCGATATTCACACAAGTACGCCTTAAAACGGGCGTAACGTTACGCCTTAGTTTTACCAGTGAACCCGGACCGGCATAGAGCTAGCGAGACAGCTTATCGGGCAGTGCAGTGCTGGCGGTGGCTCTGAGCACGAGGACTAGCGGTGCGGTGCGGTGCGGTGCGGTGCGGTGCGGTGCGGTGCGGCTGGAGCGCCTGGCTGTGGATCGGGTAGGCACGCCCGCCGGCCACTCCCGCCCGACGGGCGTGCCTATTGTCACGGCGTTCTCCTGGCCCCGGCTGGCCCCCAGCCCACGCCTCCCAACGGCAGCGACAACGGCGGCGGAGAGCACTACGGCCAGTCGTTGGCTGCGCTGTTCGCAGGGCAGAAGCATAATGGGAGGAGGGGTCAGGGACCCAGTCAAGGCCCAAACCGCAGTCATAGACCTGTTTTTCCAATTCATGGCGGTAGATATGACGCGGAATTTCAGGTTTGGAGTCGATCATATGACACTAATTCTATCCGAAACTTAAAGGGTAAAAGTGGGGCTATGACTTGTGCGTTTCCCCAATACCCCGCGCTCGACAGCGGGGTGCTCGAGCGCGGGGCATCGCCCGGAATGCTTTTCACCCTGTCGGAAGGCCGCGGATGGTTGTCTGATTCTGACGCGCCGCCTAGCGACGAGCGTTACGTAATATGCAAACAGCTCTGAGTAGCAAGAGGGTAGCCGTGTTGTTTCTCGGCGGCTGCTTCTGGCAGGGTTGAGCGGCGAGCTCTGGTCATGCTCCATGGAATTCTCCAAGCGGCGGGGGCTGGCCCGGGGTGGCCGCTGGCCGCTGCCCGCTGGCCGCTGCCCGCTGGACAGTGGTGTACCGCTTCGGCTCGCTGCCTCGCGGACCGCGGACCCGCTGATTCAGCAGATTGATATCGCACGCCCCGCCGCAGCGCACCGCGCACCCAGCCCCGACCCGCCCCAACACCACGGCAGACTTCTCATTGCCGACTGTATTTGTTTCATGGAATACAACGATCGACAGTCGGTCCTGCTCGGTTCTACCCGGCCACCTCCGAGCAGCCGCAGCCACAACACACACAGAGTCATGATCTTGGATCGCACAAGTTTTGGCGATGGGCTTGAAGTAGCTGTTTTCGAAACTTCACCATTACAGTAAACAGAAACAGTTAATACTGGAGTTGGCGCCAGGATCCCGAAGATGGCTCCACACGACCTTATCTGAAAGGAAGTGCAGAATATATGAGAATATGAGTTGGGGTGGTCACGACTAGTCCTAACGGCCGACTTCTTTAAATCTCATCAGAAAAGGTCATAATGTAACCCCATTTTCGAATCGTGGCGCCAAGCTGTGTCTAGCTTGTCGTCAGATATTTAATGTAATGGCATGTCTTAAAAGCAGCCTCGTCGAGGGTCTTTCTCGCCCCAAAACTTCAAAAATACGACAATGTTGTGTGTCGGGCGGACCAAATCCGGAGTAGACAGGCCTGCTGGCCTGCAGTCTAGGGGTGAGAAGAAGGGCGCAGCGTAAGCCGGTAAGGCGGTCCGTTGTAGTGGGCGCAAGGGCAGCGCAGGGCAGTGCAGGGACGGTACAGAAGGCACGGCATCCGGTGGACACCATTTTTGATCGAGCCGGCTAGCCATTTGTCAAGCCGCTGGCACGTAGGATCGTAGGAGAGCAAAGCAGTGCGGAGAGCCGAACAAAGCAGCAGAACGCAGCTGGGCGCAGCGGGCGCGCGCACCGCGTCGGCAGGACGCGTGGCGACGCGTGGCGACGCGTGGCGACGCGTGGCGACGTGTGCCCACCGCGTCCTCTCCCATGGCGCCGCGCCGCCGCTTGACGCTTTGCATGTCCGGCGTGCACCTCGCCAGCACTCTCCGTGAGATGCGAGGCTCCTGACCGGCCGCCCCCGTCAGCCCGTCGGCCCCTGTTGGCCCCCGTCGGACCACGGGGAGCAGAACTGCGGACGTTAACTTAACTATGCGGTCTGCAAAAGGCGCAGCCGCAGCCAGTACAGAGGACCGCGCTACCACTACGTCCGACACTTTTCACACCTATGTCAAGGCGTTTTCAACAATTTTCCTCGGGGGAAGGGGTGGGGGATACATTTTTTTCCCGTTCATATACGCAGCGTAGGCGTGTTTGGCTTAGCGAATTATTCGCCGGTTTAGCGAAAAATATGGAGACGCATTTTCACCGAACAACCTTTTTTCCCTAGTAGTATCACTTTCCCCATTTTCCAAATGTTTCGTCTCACACACGCGAATGGGTGACAGTGTTATCAAACGGTCCCGCTCCGCCCCGCCCCCGCCTGCCGCCCGTGCTATGCGGGTCAGACGCGCCGCCCGCCTAGTGCCATAGCACCTTTCTTACGCGTGCTAGCAATGCTGCTTGCGCGTGGCGGTCCCGGTGCTCCCCGGCGGCACCAGAGCACTCCAACCTCCAACGCGTATGGCTTAACTTAAGTGCCTTCAAATTCGCTTCTTGCGTGCCTTTCAACGACTAAAAAAAAAATGCATGTAACTCCGAAGGAGTGGTCGGTCGTAAAAATCAGTGACGCCGAGAGGGCCGCGAGGGAGGTGAGGAGGAAAAAAAGTGTTTCCTCTGGTGATTGGCCTTGCACCGGCCCCGGCCATCCCGCGGGCCGCATGCATGCAAAGTCCAGCAGCAGGAGAGGAGAGGAGAGGAGAGGAGAGGAGAGGAGAGGAGAGGAGAGGAGAGGAGAGGAGAGGAGAGGAGAGGAGAGGAGAGGAGAGGAGAGGGAGGCGAAGTGCTTTCGGCCGCCACCGCTGAGGCGTTGTCCACAAAGGACGAATTCGCCCGTACCTAACCGTGCATAGCTCGAATGGCGACGCCGAGCGCCTGCGAATGCTAGGGTAGGCCAGCCCGCACGACTCGCGTGCACACACGAGCAGCAGTTGCCTACCCAGAAGGCGCCATCTGTGCTCAGACTTCCCAGCTCAAATAGGTTTGCCCTTATCGACAGTATCGTGAACGTACATGCGGACGATGCCCTATGCGAGCTGAGCCATGGCTATGCGAGGCTGTGTCCCTGAGCCCGGCGTCCAGTGCAGAGATACGGCCGCAGCCGCTGTGCCCACACGGACACCACGCCAGCGGTGCCGGTGCCAGCAGCTACATGTGACATTCGACGCTCCTCCGACCCCTGCGACCCCTCCAGCCCCTCCGACCCCCAGGGACCAGGGTCTCCCAGGGCAAACAGACTATTAGCACACAGGGGTACCACCTAGCGCCACCTAGCGCCGCCGAGCGCAGCGCAGCCGCGGTGAGCGTGAGAGCCGAACTGTCCCCGAGTGCTGTCGCCGCTGTCACCGAGTCCGTGAGAAGCTTGTGTGGCGGCCTGCGGCTCCAGGCCCCGGGCCCTGGTCCTATGGTGCTGCACGCACCGGTAGCGGCACAGGCAGCTTCCCGCCGATGGCCTGGTTATGATGACCTGCTGCCGTTTCCCTGCTGGCGTCACAGCGATCGATTAGAATCCGAGATCTCGGCAAACGTCGCGCGCGCCGTGTCCCCGAACATCTATGCATGCAGCAACCAAACGTGCATCAAAAACCGCAGCTCGTTCTTCTGAATAAAAAAAGAACCTTCGCTTTTTTTTTTCAAAAATAGTTCAGTGGGTTAGTGCAGGTAAATCGTGGGAAAAAAATCACAGCAGGTACAAAAAACTTTTAAAAAAATCGCAATTTAGCAAGATTTGGATCAAATGCCCGCCTGGTGAGAAGTATGTGATTTACTTTATTTATTTATTTTACTTTGCGCATTGTTATTTAGGCATCGTGATTTATTTGTCTGCATCTTTCAACATACTTCTCTCACGTTTCCCTATTGAACTTCATTCAAAAAATCCTACCTTCTCGGATTGATTTTTTTAAGAGAACTATTTGGCAGTGTACCGTTCCGTACTATTCTAACCGATGCGGCGAGCCGGCGTATTACTCACGGCTGCGTCCGCGGCGTCCGCGGTGGGGTGGTTGGTGGCTTCGGTCCCCCCCCCCCCCCCCGTGGCCTCCCTGGCCCCCCCGGGCCGGGGCCGAGCGGTTCGCGGTTCGCTCCTATACTCGGCTCGGACACAGTGGGTCAGCAACCGGCCTTGACTGCAACTGCACTCTCATGCACCGAGTGCGGCGTGCGGCACTATGCTGATGCGGCTGGGCTGGGCAGGTGCGGGACGGGACGGCATGCTGCATCGTCCTTCCCTTCCTATCCCTTCGCCTCACCGGCTCTGACTGACTGGGACTCCAATTAACGGCGCGGTGCTTGCTCGCTCCGCAAAACGTAAACCAAAAGCACATGACTGCAATTTAAGTGAAAGTGATGCTGGGCCACTGATGCAACGCTCGACTGCCTCACTGACCACCGCCTACCATGAGCGCCGTTTCGTCATAAGTCCACACGAATGAGTGCGAAAAGGAAAGGAAGAACGAAAGAGGGGGGGGGGTCGTGGGAGTCATTCTGCGTGTCATCGTGTGCGGTACTGAGGGGGACCCGTCGCCTCCAACATACAGAACTGCTGCTTTCCCAGCACGAGTCCAATCATCGTGCTATATGAATATTCGTAGTAGTAGGTAACGACACGAAAACGGTGTGTGTGTGTGTGTGTGTGTGTGTGTGTGTGTGTGTGTGTGTGTGTGTCTGTCTGTCTCTGTCTGCCTGTCTGTGAGTGAGTGCGTGCGTTTGTGTCGATGTGACCACGACCTCAGTGCCCTCACCCCCATACCCCTCTGGAGACGGATAGGGGTAACTCACCTCTCCCGAAGGTAAGGCGCCGTACTGAGGTAATACATAAAACTGTCACCCAGAGAAAGGCTTTCTTATTCCAGGTAAATTACATGTCTTTGACCTTTTGGGGATTGAACCAAGCAAAATAATTTACTCATGTGAAGTCATGTTGTGTTGGATTAAGATTTTTTTCTCTTGGACCAAGACTGTTTTGGCGTTGATTCAACATTTTTATAGACTTAGTTATAACATTGCCCGATGGGGGTTGGATCAAGTAAAATTTTCCTGGTCCAAGAAACGGTTTCCCTGAGTGTGTGAGGCAGAGGGGTCCTCAAAAGCATTCCAGGAGCGGCCGACGGCGGAGTGCTCCACTCCAGCGCGGGGTACATACCTCCCAGAATATTCTTCCGACCTTTGGCGGAGGACCGCGGATGCTTGTCTGATTCTGGCGCTCCACCCATATCGACGAACGGTCCCTATCGGTGGTCGCCACGGTTTGTCCCCTTCTCAAGCCGTGGTGGGAGTGAGACCGACCAACTGCGAGGAGAGGAGGAGGAGGATAGCATGCGATGAACACGGTGCGCTATTGCCACCAGTTTGCCTAGGTCCGGGCTGTGCCATGGGCTGTGCAGGCGGGTAGGCCTTTGTGGTGTTGGTAGTTAAGGCGTGGAGGAGGGGAGTAGAAGGGGGGGGGGGGGGTCAGAGATAGAGTGAGAGAGGTATAAAGAGTGGAGGGTGCGACAGAGGTGGCGGTCGGGCCTTGCGGAGCGCCACGGTGTAACACGATTGTCAACAAGCGCTACCTTGCCTGCCGCAGCACTGTTGTTGATAGACGAAAATACATACCGTTTATTTGTTTCTGTGAAAAAAAGAAAATAAGTTTTGTTTCATTCAATTTTAGGGAAATGGTATTACAATCTCGTCTATGCGGGAAATGTTTCCATAAAGATGTTCATAATCATCACAACAAAGGCTTCAAGCTGTCGGTTCGCGACAGTCTTTTCGCTGAGACATCGACACCTTCAGTCTGCTCACATAAGTCACGGATGATGAACCGTCATCATTGTTTGAATAACGCACCCAAGGGAAACCGTTTCTTGGAACAAGTAAAATTTACTTGATCCAACCGTTTTTGGGCATTGTGTCTACAAAGTCTACAAAAATGTTGAACCAATGCCAAAAAATTCTTGATCCAAGAGAAAAATTCTTAATCCAACACATCATGACTTCACGTGAGTAATTATTTTGCTTGGTTCAATGCCCAGAAGGTCAAGACATTTACTAGACTTGGACCAAGAAATCCTTTCTTTGGGTGCGATGATCATCATTGATTCATCTACAGTGCTCATGAGGGCGCCACTGGGCCCGGTTTCCAGGGACGGATGCGGCGTGCGGCGTGCGGCGTGCGGCGTAAGCACGCATAGGCCTGAAGGGAATTAAAGGCTGGAGGCTGAAGGCGGGTGACCAGCGCAAAACTGAGTCAGGGTCAAGTCCCACGAAGCCCCGTCCAGTCCCCGTGTGGCCTGCCGTGGCCCGTCCCGCCTCGCGTCCCAGGCATGATATGATGGCGCATCTGAGGGCTGCCTTGCCATTCGTGTGATCCGTCATAAAACCGACCGAGTAGTCTTCAGTAATTGGACTCTCGTGAAACTAAACCGGGGACGAAAACAAACCAATGTGGAGCGGATATCGCAAGGAAGTCCGCTATTTTCCATGTAAAAGCCTACGGAGAAAAAGTTCTTCGTAGGCTTTCGAAGAAGTGCTTCGTAATACGAGGGATCTCATACGAAGAATCTCTTCGTAATTACGAGGGATAACCTGCTGCGAAGACTTCATTTTCTTCGTTTTCCAAAAGTCTCTCTTCTGAGGCTACGAAGAACTTCTTGGTGGGATTTTTACTGTGACACGGCCGTACTGTATATTGTGTCGTGTCGAGTTGTGCAGTTCCTTCCTTCCGGCTGCACCGTGAGAGCAGTGTGTGTCCCGATGCCGTTCCACTAAGATAAAAATGTTAAAATAAAGAAAAGAGTGGTGGTATTTGGTAGTCATCTTTTTTTTTCTTTTGTTCGGGCGGTCAATCCAAATCAACAATCTGAATGTAACAAATGTCTTTAAACCAACCATATTTTCATCGTCACAATCTTATTTTTTTTTGTTCTGGGTTACCTTATTTTTTTTATGCAAAAAATTACATTTGCTGTTACGGCGAAACTCTTTTCTGCGTGTCGTGCGTAGGGCAGGACCGGTCGGAGCTTCGTATCTGGCAGTGCTGGCAGTGCATACGAACGGCGACAAGTGCCATGGCCACGCTCACGCGTGGTCACGTGTCACGGACGAGTCCGTCCCTACCGTACTTTAACGGGGCTGGCAGCCGAGCCGAGAGGGCGGAGCGGCAGGGGCAGGGGGCCGCTGGGGGCCGCAGGGGGCCACAACGGGAGATTGATGTTGTGGTTAGGCCAGGTCAGCACCAACGCGGTGGGAGAGGGACGCGGGAGCCGAGCCGACCGCCTGGTGGCGCGTGGGGTGTGCCGCCCCGCCCCGCCCCGCCCCGCCCCGCCCGGCGCAGCTGTTGGGCGGGACTGCCTACCCAGTTGTCCGCAGGCGCCCGGCCCGGCCCGGCCTGGCCCCTCGGATCGAGTCCTCACTTTCTTTCCCAGAACACCGGCGTGGCTGTGGCTGCTGGCGCTCTGCATCGCCACCGCTGCCGCTGCCGGCACCTCCAGGACTGCGGCCCGAGTCCCCGGCGGCAGCCTGCGTTCCAGTGGCTCCAGCCGCTCCGGCGGCTCCAGCCGCTCCAGCCAGCCGCGCCCCGCCCGCCAGCAGGACAACGGCGAATTCGTGGCCTCGGGTCCCGGCCCCGGCTCCAGTCCCGGGCACCGGTCGTCGCAGGTCGGCTTCCTGGAGAGCACCATCCTGGGGGTGCTGCCCTCCGCCCAGCTGACGCGCTACCTCAACAGGCGGGTCGGGTCGCTCCATGACCCTCGGACCCTCATGACCACGGTAGGCGAAGCCCTCAGAGCTCCATCCCCGCACTCCCTAGTCACCACGTGCATAAAGTACGTGACACTGTCTCCGTGGCAGGAGGCATCTGCAAAAGCATTCCAGGAGATACCCCGCGCTCAAGCGCCCGACGGCGGAGCGCTCGAGTGGGGGATATCTCCCGGGCCTGTGACCTTGTCGGAAGACCGCGGATGGTTGTCTGATAAGTAATTTGTGGACGGCCCCTGTCTCTGTGGGGGAGAGTGAGTAGTGAGTGAGTCTGCCGCTTCCAGGAGGACCTGATCCGCCGCGAGGGCTACCCTGTGGAGACGTACACGGTGCGCACGGCGGACGACTACATGCCCAAGCTGATCCGCATCCCGCACGGCCGGCCGAAGACGCCGCCGACGCAGGCCGACAAGGACAACCGCGTCCGGGGAAAGAGGGACAGCGACAGCGATAGCAGCAGCCGGTCGAAGAGGCAGCCCCAGCCCCAGCCCCAGCCCCAGCCCTGGAGGGGCCCTGTCCTCATCACCCACGGGGTGCTGCAGTGCTCCGACAACTGGGTGCTCCGCGGCAGGGACCACGACCTGCGTGAGTACCTCCAGGCCTCGGCGTCCGCCGACTCTGTCATGTCGGCGCCATTAGGAGCCGCTCACTTATTACGTAACGGTCGTGAATGGGGTACAACCACCATTACCGCCGCATCCGCGGTCTTCCAATGAAATTCCGGGAGATACCTCCTACCCCTCCCGCACCCCAGCCTCCAGCGTTCGAGCACGGGGTACGGGGGGGGGGGGGAGCTTCCGGAATGTTTTGGCGGACGTCTTTGCCACCGGGCGGCGGTACCAGGCGCGGATCCAAGGGGGGGGGGGGGGGGCACACGGGGCCATCGCCCCCCTCCCCCTAGGGCGCCCGAAAGGTAGGCAATTTCCGTTACAATCTGCCTGAAAGTAGGCAGAAAGCGGTATATCGCCTCCCCCCCTATGAGCCGCCCCTGGATCCGCGCCTGGGCGGTACGTGGCCACGCGCCTGACTGGAGGGTGTCTTCCTTCAGCATTCCTGCTGGCGGACGCGGGCTACGACGTCTGGCTAGCCAACACCCGTGGCTCCACCTACTCGCGCACGCATATGCGCTTCCTGGACAACGACTACCGCTTCTGGGACTACACGTAAGCCCCACCCTCGTCCTGTCACTGCGATCAATAACTAATCAAAATTCCGCACTTCAGAACAAAAACCTGCCGCCCCGCCAGGTTGCATGAGCCGGGCGCCTACGACCTCCCGGCCTTCTTCGACAAGGTGCTGAATGTGTCCGCCGCCGACAAGCTGCACTACATCGGCCACTCCATGGGCACGACCATCTTCTACATCCTAGGCTCGACGCGGCCCGACCTCATGGACAGGGTGCGCCTGGCCGTGCACCTCGCCCCCGTCACGTACTGGAGCCGTATCCAGAGCTCCCTCGCCAGGCCGGCGTTCCAGGCCGCCGCTGTCCTCAAGGTGCGCAGGCCACTCAGAAAAAAGAAGAAAAAAAAGATTGGTTGTCCGAACGAGTTTGCTTATTAATTTCGTGACGAGCAACGAGATTTTGTTGCGAGAATCATCACGTCGGCGAAAAGTTTGTAGCGTGAACAAAGCGCAGCGCAAAAGAACCGTTTAGCTATCCCGACGAACTTTTTGATGACCCAACGACCAGAGTTCTCGCAATCATTATTGCTTGTCACGAAATTAATAAACAATGGTTTTGGAACGGCTCCCCCCCCCCCCTCTCTCTCTCTCTCTCTCTCTCTCTCTCTCTCTCTCTCTCTCTCTCTCTCTCTCTCTCTCTCTCTCTCTCTCTCTCTCTCTCTCTCAGAGGCGTAAAAACGAACCGAGAAAGGGAGGGGCGATGCTCTACGGGTTGCCTGCCTTCAGGGACAAAGGTCCCCCTCGGGGACCAAAGGGGGGGGGGGGGATCACCCCTTGCGTAAGGTCCGGACCGGGGCTCTCTAGGGTAGGGTTTCCAATCGGGCGGGCTGGGGTCTCGGTCTCATCCCCAACCCGAAAACATGACTTGACTCCACAAGTTTCTTTTGCCCTCCCCCTGCCAGAGACTCAACATGCCCATGCTGTTCGACAACTACTTCTCGAGGAGTAACCGCTCCGTGTTCCTGGCGGACAGCCTCTGCCGAGACGGCTCCCCTGTCCAGTCCTTGTGCGCGGAGGCACTCTTCGGTGTCGTCGGCTCCAACAAGGCTCAGCTGAACATGGTATGTGCGTGTGCAGCGCCACCATGCAACTACTGCTACTGCTCTGCTGGTATGGTGGCCAGTGGTGGCACACAAGTTCCAGTTCTGGCCGAATTCTATGTCCAAGTTTGATTTAAAAACATATTTTTGCTAAATTTGATTTACAGAGTATGTTGCCTATGATTTTCGCGCATTTTCCTGCGGGAGCATCTGTGGGGCAGGTTGCACATTACTATCAAAACTATGAAAAAGGTAAGAAGGAAGCAAGCTGAACCGATCAGGGATGTATGATTGTCTCATGTGATGGTTGTGTTCTTAACATTGTTTTTCTTGCTCAGGGGTGTTCAATCAGTTTGACTTCGGTGCTGATGAAAATATTTTAAAATACGGCAGTTCAAAGCCTCCTGCTTATAATTTAACCAGAGTAACAGCTCCAGTTGCCATATGGTATGGCCTCAATGACCGACTTGTTTATCATCAGGTAAGATTTAATAGAAGTAATTGTGATTTAAGAATGTCCTTTTATTTGTTGACACTATGATGACATATGAATTACATTATCATTTTCAGGATGTTGTGGCATTGTCAAAACAACTACCTAATTTAGTAGGACTCCATTTGGTTCCATTCCCTAAATTCAATCATTTTGATTTCTTGTGGGCAAAAGATTCTGGACCTTTACTGTATGATCACATAATGGGTGTAATGAGTCAATTCTAGTCAAAATGGGTGATGCTAGCCACTTTCTTCTGTGTTTTAACAACTTGAAAAATAAAGGTATTGATTATTTATTTTGCCACAACTGTAAATATGCACTATTATAATTAAGATAAGATACACCAACAAGACTCAAATAAAGCTCAAGTCTGTACAATTAGGTATGCCGTTGGGTGAAGATGCCTCCACCCATTTCAACATACTTGTAGGGTAGAGAACGTGTGCGGCTCCTGCGAAATAAACGGACAAAAAAATTAATCACAGTATTAGGGTCCAAAATTTCCTGTCTCGGCAATTTTTTTTTTAATGCCTCACCTAGTTGGCTGAATAAAAACTTTCTCACGTGGAAACAATTTCTTATCTTCATCTGTTACTGAGTTTGCTTCCAAGAAAACATCAAAGCAGTACAAGATCCTTGTTACTTGAGCAGCAAGAAGAGTATCAATCCACTCCTTGCCAGCCATGAACTCTTGGACATAAACATTCACCTCCCGCTCCATGTCCTGCACAAAACAAATCAAAAAAACAAACAAGAAACAATAAGACTTATCAAATAGGTATTGCAAACACAATTGAAATTACTGCTTGATTCTTACACGAATAGCATCTGAGTCAGATGCCGTCAGAAGCCCCCTCCAATTAACTTCTATAGAGAATAGAGGAGGAGACTCAGGATAATTGTTTCTGATGGCTATGAAGGCTAAAGCTTTTGCTGCAATGAAAGAAAATAACATTTGCATTCAACAATTCTCTAAAATGTAAAGGATTTAAAAAATCTGAGCTCCTTCTTTACCTGGACCACGGGAAATGTTCAAACGGTAGACAAAGTCAAGTTCTCCAACTTGATTCTGTTCAATAAGCCAATGAGTACTTTTGTTTTTACGGTACTCCTCCCAACTAATCTGCTTCAAACTATTAATTTGAGAGTTTATTTTTGTTGGAAAATGGTCCATGAGAGCTGGGATAGGAGGAACTGCTCCAGATTCTAAATGAAAAGAGGAAGACAAGGTTGAACATAATCAAAATCTTTGAGCAAAAATATTAAACATACAGCTGTGAAGCCTGCTTTCTTACCCAAACTCTGCACTTGCTTGCATAAGGCAAACCGAGATTTGAATCTCTGTTGTAAGGCTTTAATGGTGTTTGGAATATTTGCTTGAGAAACTTTAACACTAGCCTGTTAAAAAAAAATTAAAAAATGTAATGGAATAAATATAAGAGGAGCATAGTTTCTTTGGTTCTGAAATGAAAAAATGTACCTGATAAGAACCAGCACCTTGTTGGTCTTTCAGATTGCATGATATGAAATCCAAACCAGCGACCTTCTGGGCCCACATGTAGGGAGAGCCTAACTGTGAAACGAGGTCTACAAATGGTCCTAATCCAACATTCTGTAGTTGGTAATAGTTAGCCACATTAGGGCTTTCAAGTCCAGCGTCACCAGGATACAAAGCACACAGAAGATTGCTGGGTGCCATAAGTGTGCTAGAGGAGAAAAATAGATTATTTTTTTTAACCTCCATAAAAAAGTCTAATCTTTCAAAAAAATAAAATATATATCTATATTAATATAGATATATATTTGTATATAACAACACACCTTGCAAAAACCCCAGTAATGGGTTCAGAAACGTGCACAGAGCATTTCACTGTGACAACACTAAGATTTAAAAGATAGTAGAATTCTAAAGTAATTGTACTTCCATCTGGAAAAGAAAAATTAATTGAAAAACTCATGTTTGACATAACTTCTTCAAACATACTACAAAGAAAATAAGCATGTGGGTACATAATTTTACCTTTCAAACTTATGGTCAAGTTGACATTAAGAGGATGTTTAGCCAGGAGCCTTTTGCGCCTTTCTTCCAGGCGGTCAATTTTACTGCTCCTCTTCCGATGATGACGTTTACTTTTACCACTTACTTCAACCTTAATATGATATTGATAAATTTTTAATCTTGAAATTGTCTGGTACATCAAATAATATAGGAATGGAGCTGAACATTGCCAGTTCTCCAGCTCTCACCTCTTGCTCCAGGTCGTCATCATCTTCCTCATCCTCCTCATCATGTGGTCCGTTCATAGCTAACCGGCTGGCTTCCTCTTCTTCACCAATTATTGAAACCGACATATGAGGTTCTGAAAACAAAAACATTAGCATATGAAGCACCACACACAACTGCATGGCAAAAGAGAACAGTTTATCATATGAAACCAATACATATACACACCACTGGCTTCTCTATGTGCTTCAGCATGAACATACAAGAAAAATAAAGGTTGGGGTAGGAGGTAGGCAAGCTTATGCTGTGTACGTGTTTCTTCCACTTTGCCTCCAAGGCTTTCCTCAATGGGTTTAGTTGCCTAAATAACAAATCAAGACTGTAAAATACAGACCACAAAATTTGAAAAGTTGCCGAATGGAAGCATCATAACAAACCTGCAGGATATTGCGAAGCATTGGAGCCAAATTTTCTAAATTTTGTTGGGTTTTTTCAATATCTTTTGCCACTGTTTCTTTTTCTCCATGCATTTTTTGGCATGTCTCAGCAAGCTGTTTCCTTTGACAGAGTTCCCACTCCAACCGAGCTTTTTGAAGTTGATGAGCATCTTGACCTTTTACCTAAAAACAACAACACGGATTCAAATACATTTTTTACACAGCTTACAAAAGACAATAGAAATGAAGACCTTACAGCTTTTTTGACAGAGGCAGGAGCATCCTGTAAAAATTCTTCCAGCGGAACAAGGGTAATTTCTTCGTCCTGTGACCTGTCAGGAGCAACAAATGAAACTTCAGAGAGAGAAAGACAAAGTAAGAGTAAATTTTAAGTAGATGGGGAGAACTAACTTGAACTGCAGGCATTTGGTCACTTCTTTCTGAAGATGGAGAACTTCATACAATAAATTCTGGAGTTGCAAAAGTTGACTGTCCACTTGCCCCTTTTTCTTCTGCAGATCCTCCCGTGACTGTTTGAGCCTCAGCTTCTCTAATCGGTTTAATTTTCTTAGCATGACAAAAAGAAGGCAGGCTTCCGAACATTTTGCAGCAATAGCAGCCCTTGTCTGTGACGGAATAAACTATATTATAAAATTGTCACCCCTTCAAAAGAATACAGTATAAGTATAAGAAAACTTACCTCAGGAGTGCTTTTTTTAATTTTTAAGGCTGCAACCTCTTCCATGTAACTCCTGAAGGAATTACAGGTTTCCTTAAAAAGGATTCTATCCTGCTCCGGATTACGAATAGCAGCCTCTTTCTCCTCCCACTCGCATACATTCTAAAATACGAAAAAAATCATTTAACTTCATTCAGTTAGAACCGTGTTCCTCGCAATATTCCTTGAAAAATGAATGAAGAGTCAAATCAGAATGGCAGCAACAGAATAGAATGTATGGTATGGATTGGTTGGAACATTGAGCATTGATTCTCAGTTCAGGTTACCCGCTTGGGCAAAATCAGAGGAGGTGGGGGGTAAAAGGGGAATTCACATGGTGATACATGTAACATTATCAGCCAAATATTGAAGCAACAATATAAAAAAATTCGAGTCTCCTTCGTATATACCTTGTAGACATCTTCGACGGGTGCTGGAGGAGCCGAGCTCACCGGCGTCTTACGCGGCTTCTTTAGAAGTGGCTCGTCAGCCCCGTTCTCTTTCATTGTGGACAAATAAGTACTAATATCAGCAAAGTCCAAAGAAAATGTTTCACGGCACGAATCCAAACGGTTCCACTCCACCCGGCGCACCCTAACCTTACTACTTGCTAAAGCTTTGTTTTCGACCCGTTATGGTGTCAGGAATAAGGCTCCGCCCTCCGCCTCCGCCACGACAACCGTGACAACTTCGTTAAATTTATTTAAGTCATGAAACGCGGAGGCAGTTCAATGCTGTTTTGGAATGAATTAAAAGTTTTTCCTCCTTAACTTAAAAATTTATTTTAATCAAATCTTGCTGTCTAGTGAGGGAGGGTTGAGCTAACGTGCGGGGTGAGAGCTAACGTTGGCTAAGTAGGAAGAAGTCAGAAAGAAGTGTGTCTACGACCGTGGCCGCGGTGACGTCATGGTGTATCACCTAACCCCAACCCTTTTAAATTTTACGATGTCACTTACGAACTGATGTGCAGTCCAAATCGTTGAAACATTAAATGCGCAAAACTGGGGTTTATTTCTAAGAAATACACGTTAAAATGAGAATGCGGTCGTCTGTAAAATGGGTGGTGCCCCATGACGTCACGCGACAGTGCTGCACTCTTCCAGCCTTCGAATGCAAATAGGTGGTATCGGGATGACGTCAGAACAATCGACTTGGCGATAGCTATCGAAACGGCGGCCATCTTGTTGAACAGGTCGTTTGTCTTAAACTAGATAAAACGCTTTCGCACTGTGTTTATTTGAGTTTTGGAGGCTACATGCGAAAAACGGATGCGTTTTAACTGCTTGTAACATGCAATTCTTCCTTTAAATCAAATATTTGATGTTGATCTGTTCACAAAGATGGCCGCCGGAGACCGGTAGTTCAGGCCTCCTACCGCTAGGAGCGCTGAACCCGATACCCCCTATAGGAATGGGTTCGTCGTCATAGTTTCACAACATCTGAGTTTTGTTTTTTGAAGTGCGCACATAAGGATACTTGAAATTTCTATTTTGTCGCTTTACTCTATTGCTACCATGGGCCACGGTTGCCTGAAAGCGACCTCTCTCTCTCTTCTCACTTTCTAATTTGATTGCCCATCGCGGAAACAGTGGTTATTTTATCGTTTCTAACACAAAAGCACAATTTCGAATTAAAACAAATTCCATGGTACACCTGCTCCATTCTGCTCCCTTGTTTGACACAGCAAGAGACAAGGCATCATGTCGGAGTCGTACGGTAGGTCTCTCCGGAAGATAGAACCTTAAATTAACTGCTTTTTGTCATTTATTTCTGAAGTACAGTTTCAGGTTATTAAATGTTTCCAATACAAATTGATGTCAAACCTGAATCAAGGCTCATATTATTTTGACACATTGAGCTTATTTTTTAAGTATTTACTTCATTTTCAGATTACCTCTTTAAATTCCTGGTGATTGGAAGTGCAGGTGCAGGGAAGTCCTGTCTCTTGCACCAATTCATTGAAAGCAAATGTGAGTGAACTGATTTCTTAATTGAGTTTTCCTTGACAGCTCACCACAATATTTGTAATAAATTTAATCCTCTCATTCCCTCCCCTCTTCACAGTTAAGGATAGCAGCAGTCATACTATTGGGGTTGAGTTTGGGTCGAAGATTGTTAAGGTTGGTGGCAAATCAGTTAAACTACAAATTTGGGATACAGCAGGGCAGGAAAGATTTCGGTAAGATTAGTTTGTTGTGCTCGTAGCATTGATAGCATTTGTATTAAATTGGCATTCTAAACCATTTATACATCTTTTTTGCTCTTTCTCAGGTCTGTGACACGAAGTTACTATCGTGGAGCTGCAGGGGCTCTTCTAGTTTATGATATTACAAGCCGTGATTCATTCAATGCTCTTTCCAACTGGCTGAGAGATGCTCGCACACTTGCTGGCCCCAACATTGTCATACTTTTGGCTGGAAATAAAAAGGACTTGGACTCAAAACGAGAAGTTACTTTTCTGGAAGCCAGCAAATTTGCCCAAGAAAATGGTAAACAATATCCTGAAGATTGCAAATATATTATTATTTTCACCCATTAACAAAGAAAATACTGTTTCAGAACTGATCTTTTTGGAGTCCAGTGCTAAGACTGGAGAAAACGTTGAGGAATCCTTCCTGAAGTGCTCTAAAACTATTCTCTCCAAGATTGAGACTGGTACTGTTAACGTTTTAATTGCTCTCTGAAGCTCGGTTTATGTTTGTCTTTTTCTTGCATATAAACTTTCTGCTCCTTTTCAGGTGAGCTGGATCCTGAGAGAATTGGATCAGGGATTCAATATGGTGATTTGAAACATCTGCAGAACACCACACGTCGACAGCCAGACTGTGTGTGTCGAGCTCTATAGTATGCAGTACTGTACCATTATCTTAAACGTTTCAAGCTGAAGAAACTTTATAACTTCTGCTAACTTTTTGCTCTTACTGTTCTCACTATCTTGCTTGCAAGAGATACTATATTCTATGGTGGGTGGAGTTCTTTGTATTGACTATTGGCTTTTACCATTCAAGCATAGCACAGTTGTTATCGGTGTTTTCATTCTCAAGAATTTTTTATTTTTATTCCGTAGTTCAATGAGATATTTTTGTCTGCACATTTTATCCTATTTGTTCAAAGTAAATTATAATTATGCCTGAACTTTGGATCTCCTATTAGCAAATTTTCAGTTCACGTTGTTTACATATTAGAATGTGGTTCGGTTTCTTAAATGAAGGTTTGGGGTGAAGTTTCTTGTTCTAATGCGTTGGTTTCAAGAACCAATTTTCTGTTGTTGCTTATTTTGGATTGCAGACAATCTAAAGAACATTTTATTTTCTTGTTTTAAAAATAAATGCTGCAACCTGGAGTGTTTTGTGGCTATGGTAGCAAAAGGATTAGAAACAGAAAATGCCAATATAGTCATGTCTGGTATTGTGTTTGGCATCTTAGGGTTGGTTTATCCATTAATGATGTTTGGTTGGGCTGTGATGTGTTTTCTTCCATGTTTGTTGTAATGTTTAAGTTACAGAGTATGGTAATGCAAGATATGACTAGATGTTTTTGTGTTTTTTTTCATTTTCTTGTTTTTCTTATCTCCAGTTAATGTACTAGATGTGTTGTTTGGGCTGTTTTATGTCAAAGCACAGTAGTTAGGGGTATTTATAGAGTCTCATGTCTCATTTTGTGATCCTATTGTCTATTGTTCTTGTTTTTATTCTATTTCTAAGCCTTGAGCACTGATGTTCATGATCATGATTATTGTATCATGTTCACATTACTATTATTTTTCAATTGAATCTCAGTTTGGTGAAATCTAATCAGTGGGTGCTGCTTCTAGATTTGGACATTTATCTTTCCCAGTAATAATTATATTTTAAACTTGTGATTATCATGTCCTATTTTACACTTAAGGAATGTCTCTATGCAAGAATCGGGCTCTTTTAACTTGGGGGGCCCAATTTGTTACATAGGTCCTTAATGACTGAAATTTTTGTAGATTTGAATGATGAAGCTGTTTTTTTCTTGAGTTCATTCCTGTAAACACTATAATGCATATGCTCTCCAATACAGATAGGAAATCCCCCCCCCCCCCCAAAACCTTTTTTTTTTTTTTTTTTTTTTGAAATAATTGACGCACAATTGTTGGGTTTTGTTTCTTTGTGTTCTTTGTTTCTAAGAACAGTCAAGTTCAAATGTGAACAGAAGCCTATTCTCACCCTATGTAGAAATATTTAATTTCCTGATTGTTCTGTCTGGTCCTTACTTCATTTTTCATACCATCATGTTGTCCTATTCAGCCTTAATGTAAAGACATGGTACCTAGAGTGAAAGTCAGAACTTGTATTGTTAATTTTGTTGTTTTTTGTTATAAGATCTCTGTTATAGTAAGGGTGGATTTAGACTGAAGCTGAACCTGAAGGCGAAACCCTACGCCTCCTGGATTCCGGTCTACAAAATGGAATATTACATCAGAAACACAAGAATCCAAGAGGCATTAACCTGCATTTTGAGCTTCGCAGTCTAAATCCACCCTTTTACTCTCATTTTCACCATTTTAGTTAATCTACTGTCTGCACAATTTGTTTTTGTTTTTTTTTACTCCCTGCATTTGTGAAACACATTCTATAAATCATCCATCACAGCAAATTCAGTATTATTGTATCTACTGCTCGTCACAGTATTCATATCCAACTCCTATCGTCTTGAATCTTAAGTACAGTAGTTCAGCATTCTTTCTGTTCAAAGGAGAAACACATTTGCAATCGTTTCTTTGGTTTTCACAGTTTCATAAATGTTTAAATAGATATATTTGAACTTTGTGTGGTTACTAAATGTCAACATATATGATAGTCTAATTAATTCAGAATATGCGTTTGTTGAACTGACTTTATGGCTAACTATTGCAGTAGCAGGATATTTTTAACTATTTGTGAATCCATACCTAATATCTGATTTCTAAATGTTCATTTGTACATGTTCAAAGTCTTACTTGTGGATATAAGACGACAGGCAGAATTTGTAGCGAATGGTTGTAAAGTCTTTGATGATGTGGATGAGAATGTTGATTGGGATAATGCAAGGACCATCCTTTTCATCAGATGTTAAAGTTAACATTAGATATTTGCAAATGTTTCAATTGATGGTTCTTCTTTTTTCTTTGCTAAAAGTAATCAGAGATTTAAGAGTTGTTTTTGAATATGTTGATCTGTTGATGTTTGTATCTCACTAGTTAAGAAAAATAAATTTTTCAAATATTTTTTTAATGACTGAGAAACCGTATCATTGTTATACTAATACCCTTGTCTATGAAATGCCACAGACCTCATTGTCAGCATGTTGTCAGTAAGTTAATGAAGTGTCAGTTTGACTGGAAGTACCAGGGAAGTACACTGCTTTTAGACTGCGGTAATTACGCTGGTAGCAGTCTGCAGGAGCAGGGACAGAGGTCGGGGTTGTGCTCAGGATATTCAGGGACGGGACTGTGTCAGGCCAGACACCTCCGCCGCAATCTCAGACTCAGACAACGGCATAGTGGTCCGAATCCGGGAGGGAATCGAAGGGAACCGGTTCCTGTTCCCGCCGTCCTTCCTTCCAGACAACAAGATCAGAGAGAGAGGGAGGGAGGGAGGGAGAAACCAGACGAAGAAAGGGAGGCGCACCACACCACAGCGACAAGAGCTACATGCTGCGTTTCAGAACCCTGCAGAACCACACAGACTCGTCCGCCGTCACGCTCCGCCGCTGCCCGACGGGCGCCAGCCAATCACGGTGATGGGCGCGCGGCGCGGGCGGGCAGCACGCGCAGACGCAGGCGCGGACGCACCCCCATTCCCTCCCCTCTCCGCCCTTTCCCGTACCCCCCGTACCGAGTCGTAGGTCACTGCGGTGTGGTGGGGGCGGGGGGCGGGCGTTGAGGGCCCGGAGGGGAGGGGGGAAGAGAGGGGAAAGATCCTGACGGTCATTCTGACTGAAGCAACGTTCCTTGCTCGCTCACGGAGTACGTAGTGTTCCCCGCACAGTGCTCCGTGCTGGTTGGTGTTGGCGCTGTCGCCTGACTTAAAACTCGTCAGTTGTTCTAGTCCCCCTAGGTCCCCTCACTACACGCCACAATCGCCGATATCTCATCCACATCGCGCAGAACGCTCGCCATGGAGGACAACGGGTATCGCAAGCGCAAGAAGCTGCGACAGAATGGAGTCGTCCGCCCTCTCCTGACAGGTACGATTTCTGATCTCGTTCCGTTTTCGCTCAACTGAATAAAACATTCTCCCATTGCTTCTTCTGGCCGTGGTGTTTTGGTGTCTGTCATCCCACAGGACAGAATAGAGGAAATGTTCATCTCTGTGCAAAGACCCCTTGGCGTCTGCTAATGCCCTCCAAACTTTGCTAGACGGAAAATTCCCCTTTTTTTCGCGTGATTCCCAATGACACTCCACAGAAGCTTGTTTTTTGTTTACCATTGTTGTCCTTCGGCCGTCGGAAGCTTTGTGAAGCTTAATTTGGCTATTGTTTTGACAATTTTAGTGATCTCCGCTGGTTATGTTTACCTCTTCATCGGACCCCTAACCTCTCATTTGGGTTTATATTGTTCTCTTCACCCATCATGGACTTCCTCTTGGTATCAAGTTTTGCCTCACGTATTGGGTCACTGGTGAATCATGTTATCAGTTGCAGTGCATAATTCAATCACTCTGAAACAGATTCATATTATCCGAGGAAAACCAAGGTATTAATTGTGGTATGCCAAATGCCATACGGAAGACTCGTGCAGTTTCAATATTTAGCATGCAGTAGAATGAAGGTCCAAGCCATTCAATGGAATTAGTTACAACAGAAACTTTATGCCTTGATAATAAAAATAAAAATTGAATGTTATAGTTGTTCCGTTGTTCCGTTCTCTGCTTTTCATTAGACTACGTCTTTTTTCTCAGTTAATCATGCAGCAGTGTGCAAGAATCATAATTTTAACATATTTTTCAAAATAAGCCTCGCAGGATATATTGTTCATTTCTCTTATGTTGTATACCAGCATATACCAGTTTTGTTGGAAATACTTTTCAGGAGAGACTACCATGCTGCTGATGCAAGATGACAAGAGATTAGAGTAGAGTAGAGGACCTCTAGTCTAGTCTAAGTAGTGTGAATCCCCTGTGCGGCCCCTGCCTGCTGGTGATGCTGGTGCCGGTGCCTGGCGCCTCTCCTGCTCCCGCCTCTTGTCTTGTTTTGCCGCCCGTCGCCCGCCGGGCCGGGCCGGGCTGCGCTGAGCTGGGCTGGGCTGGGCGTGTCGGTATCTTCTTCCCGGCTACTTTTATCATTTTTAGTACTGTTGCAACATAACGGCACATATCAAAGGAGCCGGGTACCAGTTCCGTGTTGTGAGGGCGGCGGCGTTTGCATGGCGTCCCGCCCACCAACCCCATCCCCATGGGCCCCGTACACCCCATGGACCCTATGACGGGAAAACTGAAATTTGGGTCTCGATTTAGCCATAGCCCCTTACGGACGCAGATGGATAGGCAGGCTACCCGAAGTCCCACGTGCCAGAAGGACATTCCACCAATGAAACTCCACACCTGGTAGCTTGAACAACATTAATACCTGTTGCTACTGCCTCTGTTAGTGGTACTGCAGTGGTAGGGGTTTCTTCTTATTAATCGGAAGAAGATTCACTTGCCGGTGTTTATCTGCTGCTCTTCGCGGAGGCGGATCTGCCGCATGCTATCGGTGATTCCCCCCCCCCCCCTTTCCCTTTCCCCGGGTGGAGGAGGAGAGGAGTGCGCGGGGCTGTGCATAATTGAAAATCTGGTTGTGTGTACCGACGAGCCGATGGGCTATCGACGAGCCGCAGGTCGCCTTGTTGTGTGAGGCCTAGTCACACGGGCGCGGGCCTCGGCCAGTCAGCCAGGGCCTTCCAACGTCCCCACTGCTCCCTGGTCCCCTCCGTCCCCACAGACAAAAATATGTCGGTGGCTCTGAACAGACCTCGCTCTCACTGCGTCAGGTCAAGATCTTGATAACAAACCCCGAACGGCAGCAGCAGCAGCGTTATGGTGCAGAGGCGGCGGCAGCGGCGGTGGGCCTAGCGCCTGGTGGGTAGGCAAACCTCGACTCCTGCAGACACGGGTGCGTGGCGGGCTGGCCTACGCTGGCACCTCGCAGACGCTCGTCAGCAGCGGCACCCCCTCGTTTCAGTTCATTTCACAGGGAAGAGCTCGGAGGTACTGATTGACGACATCCGAGTGGGCTGCCCATAACTGCTTGTTGCCTCGTAGGACATGGTTCCCATAAGCCGGGGGAATACGCAGGAGGAAGTTTGATTCGTCTTAGAAGCATTTCGGGGGGCAGAGCTAGAAGTCGATGAGTTTTACAGTGGGGGCGAAAGACAAGAAACTTATTTAGAACGGCCGATAAAATTTGAATTCTGCCGCCCCTTCGTCTTTGTCCGTGTGTTATGCGGGGCCGGAGAGTCAAGATGCTGGCATAGCGGAATGGTAGTGGTGGTGATGGCCGAGGCTGTCAACGTATCCCACTAGCCTTGCAGGCAGATCTTATTCCACCTGCTGGGCTGGGGCTGTGCGGCCGCAGGGATGTGTCATTTATCCGCCCGTGGCCGTGGGCCCGAGGTCGCCTACCGGCTCCATCACTGCGGCCTTCGCACCGCGATCGTCGGGGTCCTCGCTGGAAGGGGGCGGTTCGATTTCTGCCCCTCCAGATTGTCATACTCTGGCGTCCTCTTGCTGCAATGCTATTAGCAGTCAGTGAACGCACGGGCCCGCTGCTTGCTGTGTAGCGGTGGCGCTGGACGACCTCTGCCCCCGTTGGAGAGCCCCGGGGATGGAGAGAAGCCTTATCGTGGCCTGGCCGCCCATAGATGACGCCACACCGTCCCTTTGACTGAGACGTCTAGCGCGGGGTCTCTCCCGGCATGCTGTTGACCTTGTCGGAAGGCCGTTGGTGGTTTTCTGATTCTGACGCTCCATCCATCGATGGGCGTTACATTATTGGTGAACGCCCCCTGAGGCATGTGGCCGCCCCTGCATCTGGTGCCCCGCCCCCACCCGCCCCCGCCCTTGGCCCTGCACCCTGCTTGCATTCCCACGACGGCACACCAGACCCACGTACTGACTGACTGGGGGGGCTTAGGGCGGCCTAGGGATGGCGGTGGCGTGCAGCCATGAGCGCCGGTTGCCGGCCGCCGTGCGGTTTGCACTGCCATGAGCGGCGCCCGCCGTTGGGGCGCCACGGGCTATGCAGGCAGCACGGCGTTCACGGCCTCCTGACAGCCCCCGGCCCCGCCCCGGGGAGGGGAGCCCGGCCTGTCAACTTTGGCCATCATCGCGGCCAGCAACTTTTGCCTCTGCCACCCCTCTGGCCTTCAGCTTCGGCTCCAGCCTCGGCCGTGAGCTCGACCCGACTCGCCTCATGACAACGGCGACGCCACGGGGAGGTGCAAGGCCTGCAGGCCTTCAAGGCCTCGGGGCCTGCGAGGTGCGGCCCGGGTTGGCAGTGCCGGGATTGTGTTGGCGCTGTCCCGCTTTCTGGGAACGGAACGGGGGTGATTTTCATTCAATCTGCACTGCGGATGGGCTGCCGGGTGCCCGGCGTGGCGTGGCGTGGCGACCCCCCGCCTCTGTCATGCCGCCGTGTCAGGATGCGCTCGCAAGGTCGGCGCTCGGAACCACGGAACCCCCCGCAACAACAGCAGCAGCAGCAGCAGCAGCTCAATGCAAACCCGATGGTAGCAGCAGTGGCAGCGGCAGCTACCAGAAAGCTCAATTGTGCTCCCTTCTTTCAAACGCGACCGAGCGGCAGCAGCACCTGCGCCGAAGGGGAGGGGGAGGGGGCAGCGGCAGACGCCTTCCAGTGTGGTTTTCTAGAGAACCTTGTCGACTCGAATCCCGGCTCCGGGCTCCGCGGGCTGCGGGTGAAAAACCTGGTGTTGGTGCCAGTCCGCGAGGGCGCCTAGCCTTCCCGGCGCGGCCCCTCCCGCCCCACCTCCCCCAGCGGAAGGGGTTGGGGAGGCAGAGGCCACGGAGCGTGGCGTTGAATGGGGGATTTTCCCACCGTTTCTCGCACGCTTTCCATCCATCCACTTGGCTTTGGCGCAGCGGGCCCGTGCCGCCCGGTGCCCCGGTCCCCGGTCTCCTCTGTAGGCGGACCTGCATTTCCTAATTTTCGAGCTGACCCCGAGCCCTGCTGGCCCTACTACAGCTAGCTTGCAGCTACAAGACTACAAGACGGACTGACGACCTTGACGTGTCACGGCCGTCTACTGTTTACAGCGGGCTTTGGATTAATAAACAGGACGCCGGCTCTGCACTGCTCTGCACGCGAGTCTCATATTCGCACGAATGCACTAATGGGGGGCGAGTAACTCCCACTTTCCCAGCCCGCACTGCGCTCTGCCACATCGACGTCAGCCCAGCCAAGGCCCCCCCCCCCCCCCCCCCCCGCAGGACAAGCCGGCGCAACATGTCTCACCCCTTCCGATTATAGCGTGCTAGGAAAGTCATGGAATAAAAATATGGTCTTTGGAAAGACTTGGAAATCGTGAAAATATTCTTCATTATTTTTAAGTATTTTTGAAAACGTCGTAGCAGCCGAGAAAATTTCAAAAAATTCTAATGTGGGAACGTGGAAATTTTAAAATGGCATGGAAAATAATTTGAGAAAATTAGTGGGAACCCTGCCAAAAAACAAAACCATCTTCATGGGAAATTGCAAGAGGAATTTAACATTTCTGGTAACCCTGCGAAGCATTAATCATCTCTTGTATGGGGGAGGGGGAGGAAGATGGAGCAATTTTAAAGTTGTTCTTGAGCAGCGGCCGTTCATGTCTTCCTAAGTCGGGCGTACACTTTGGCTGGTATTGCCGAAGGCCGTGACCCATTTGGGTCACGCTAAACATTTGGGTCACGCTAAACATGTACACTTACCAACTAGACCAGGATAGTTGAAATACCCCCCCTCCCCCCCTTCCGCCTGTGCTTTAGCTGTGCTCTTCCGTAATATGCTTGCGCGACATACGACATGGTGGCCATGGCATGGGAGATCACTCGAAAATGAAAGCAATTTTCGAGTAACGAGCGGACTGGTGCGTGATAGGTGTAGTCAATGCTAGGCTCTCCCGCCCCATTCTACATGCAAGCAACCTGCAATTCAATTTGCCTCTCTTTCAAACTTGACCACCAGCTTCACATTCACTTCTATAAAAAAAAAAAATTGGGGTTTCAGAAAGCCTTTTTTGATTTTTGCACACTCTGTTATTATCAATTTTTTTCCCCCTTTTACAGACCTTTACCAAATAACGATGGCCTATGCATACTGGAAGTCTGGCAAAAAGAAGGATCATGCTGTATTTGACCTCTTCTTCCGTCAGAATCCATTCCAGGGAGAGTTCACAATATTTGCTGGACTTGAAGAGTGCCTGAAGTTCCTGGAAAATTTTCATTACTCGGATAGTGGTGAGTTGTTGATTGTATAATTTCTGTCTTTAATTTTAATTTTTTAAATTTTTTTACATTTAAAATGTCCTTACAGATATTGTATATCTCAGGGAGACCTTGCCTTCTAGTATAGAATCAGAATTTTTTGATTACCTGAAGAATCTTACTGCACAGGATGTCACAGTATATGCTATTGAAGAGGGCTCCGTTGTATTTCCGAGGTATTTTTTTTTTTTTTGTTAGTTGCTTAGTATGATTCTGTTTAACATCAGAGTGGAATTAATTAAGAAATGTTTCTGAATATATGTCAGAGTTCCTCTGCTGCGAGTGCAAGGTCCACTTATCATGGTTCAACTCTTAGAAACTACTCTTCTTACTCTTATCAACTTTGCAAGGTACTATTTATTCCTAATTTTGCTGTATTCTCTTGTTAGTTCCAACCTCGATAAATTTATTTATGAAAATTGCAGCTTGATGGCAACTAATGCTGCTCGATACAGAATAGCAGCTGGAAAACAGGTTTCCCTTTTAGAGTTTGGCCTTCGCAGAGCACAAGGACCAGATGGCGGGCTCTCTGCCTCTCGTTATGCTTATGTTGGTGAGTCAATTATTTTTAATTTTCCTGCAAATTTTTTAAAAAGGAAGCCTTTATGTTTCAAAAGTTAGATGCCTGGCCCTTTTTGTCGGCGTTACCCAGGCTTTCATATAGAAAAAGCAGCAGGACTGTAGCTGACGGTTTGATGTACTGATGTATTGATTGTGTGAAAGCACCCCGTGTTTCCCGACGCGGGCTGGGGCTGGGTGTGTGAGGGAAGTGGAAGGGGCTAGTTGCAAACTGGAGGCACAAGGCACAAGGCCCACAGAGCCTGGTACCGCCTGGCACTACGCCCCAAGGGCCCCGTGCATCCCACCCCCCTTCCCCTTCTCGCCCCTTGCTCACCTGCCCCCCCCCCCCCCCCCCGTTACCTTGCACACCGTGCAGATACCGAGGGACCAAATTGAACCTACCCAATAGGGTAATCTATGCAGTCATCCATGGTATTTTTTATGTGAACTGAAATTTTTCTTTTCCATAGGTGGATTTGATGGCACAAGTAATGTATTAGCTGGGAAACTTTTCAACATACCAGTTCGAGGGACACATGCACATTCCTACATTACTTCTTTCACTGGAACGCATGACCTTCATACAAAGGTATTTTCTGAAATTTTGCTATGCTAATACTCTCCAACTCCTGTCCTGGTCACCACAAACTCGAAGTTTGAAAGGTTTGCTGATATTTCCATTGCATTTCAGACACTAAGGCACCGTGTAACTGGAGAAGAACATGACATGTTAGAACTGTGCCAACAGTGGAGGAAAGAACTTGCAAAGCATTTGGAGACTCTAACAGAAGAAGCAAGTGATGGAGAGCTGGCTGCACTAATAGCTTTCTCTATTGCATTCCCCGATGGATTCATGGTGCTAGTGGACACGTATGATGTCAAGAGGTATTCTGTTTGGCATGTGTAGTGTGCACATAACTTTTATTCACATAGTGCTACTAATGCCACTTCTCTTCGTATCAGCTTTCCCTTCTCTTTTCTAAAAGTAAAAATTACTATTGTTTTGCATATCTCTTTCCATGGCAGTGTACTTGTACTATATGTGAGCACTGGTTACGTACTTCCTCTTTACTTTTACTTTTCATATTTGAGTTCTGCTGGTTTTTTCTTTTTCCATTTAAATTTTAATTTAATGGAGACCTTTTTTGTCTTCTCTGCCAATATATCCAAGTAGTAATTGTAATATTTCCTGAGCCATTCTGTTTCATTAAACTGCCCTTCAGCATGTCTTTGCTCCTGTTGCTACTATCTATGCTAGTTTGTTGTAAGTATAATGCTCAGGTTGGTTTTAACAGGGCATGGGAATGGGAGGTAAGTGACTTCATTGTAACAGATATTGATAGAAAACTGTGTCTATTTAGTATGGCCTGTCTGCATTGTGTGTATAGCCAGATGTGTTTAGTGTGGGTTTGTTGTTCTGTGTGACATTTAAATGCACAGTATTTTAACTTGAAATTACTTTATGAAGTTTTAATCTGCACAATGGTGTTTGCCTTTTGCCTGGTGTAAATTAACAACTGCAATACATCTTTGTTTTTGCCCAATCAGTTTCATGTGATTAGTAGTGAAGAGCTAACAATATGCAACATTTATTTTTTTAAATTCATAGTATTGTACTATAGATTGTGGTTTTTATTTAACACTTGGTTTGTGTGGTTCAAAAGAGTTCCTTAGTTAAAGAAGACAATGTGTTTATTACTAATGCTAATCATTTTATCATAAAACATCTTGTTAGTTTTTATTAATGTCTGCTTAATGTTGACAGTGCAGTGTTAGGTCCATTTTAAGCTGTAGGCTAAAATAGATTTTCTCCAGAAACAGTTGTTTAGCTCCTTGAGCATAACTGTTAGTTAGCTCTCTTGTACTTCTGTCTTTCTAGTCCTCTTCTCATATGTCTTTCCCTGTTTTGCATGTGGCATTTCCTTTTTCAGTGGCTCTGACGTTAAATCTAATGGTGGTCCGACTAAAAAAAATCATGGGCCACGCAATTCTGAGCCGCACATGCATTGGCCGCTCCAGAGGTAATTGATATGTTATTCTTCTTTCTGTTTCCTTGTTCTTATTCACTGCATTGTCTTCAAATCTCCCTTTTCGTCAATTTTAAAATTTGCTGAAAAGGTGAAATTCTATTTTGGTTTTGGAAGAAAAGCAACTTGTTTGATTTCTCCTTTCTTAGGATGAGTTGTTAATACAAAACTCCAATTTTGCAGTGTGTAATAGTTCCAATGTAGGGTGTGTTTTTATAAATAACTCACTAAAAAAAAAAGTGCCGCATGCTGGCATCATTGACCATTATCTACTAAATTGTAAAGAAACATTCAAATTTGTTTCCACAACATTTTTGTGGTTTCTTCCATTGTAAATCTTACTGTTATTGTTCAGAAACTTTCTTGTCGCTGAATGCTAGAGTCTAGAAGGTAGTCATTTCATTTTTCATTTACTTTTTCGTTCCTTTATCTTCTCTCATATTTTGCTGTTTAGCTGCTCATTTACCTCACATCTGTTTTAGTACACTTTCATTTCCTTTCTATCAGTCACGCTTTTGGTCATTTGGAATTTTGTGTAGCTCAATCTTTGCTGATCATAAATCTATTCATTCAAATATGTCAGTTATATGAAGATTTCAGAATTGCTTTGGTTGGCATAGTCAATTATAGTTCTATGATTAGGATACTGATCGGTTCCTAGAATGGGAACAAGTGAAAGTTTCTTGCTTAAACCTTTCAAGAAATGAATTTCTCTGACATTTGTGGAGTTCTGACTAGTGATTGTTTTTTGAAGCTCAACATTTAGTGCTACGCACTGAGGCATTTGGCCTGAACTATTGTGTACTGTAGAACAAATACTTCAATTCTCAGTATAATGTGGGGAATTATGAAAAGTAGAACTTTTTCCTATCAATATATTATGGCACTTTTTGACTTCTCCAGGCTCTGTCAGTAATGTACAAGTACTGGTAATATGTGAGCTATTAGTGTAATAGCTAAGTGCCGTTAATTTCTAAGAAGTCAATTCCTGTTTACACCTTTACCATCATATATTGTCCTTTCTGTCCATTTCAGGGCAGTTTTGTCAATTAGTCAAACTTAATGGTTGTCCCTGAACTCCTTTTCATAAACATGTAGTGTTTCTTCTTTTTTTCTTTTTTTTTTGTACATACCATATATACTTGTATTTTTTGTAAACTTTTGTGAGGGACTTAATCCTTTTGTTTGAATCCATGTGGCAAGAAGCTGACAGGCTGGTGCTTTTCTTAACTTAAGGGCTGGTGCATTAAAGAAAATAATGCAAGGATATTGTGGTGCTTGCGGTTTACAGCAGGTAACAGGACACCATGCAATGTGAAAGCAATTTTGCTAAAGCCCCTGCAGATCAATTTGTCTTCTAGTAGTGTAGACACCACCCTGACCACTATTCTCTGACCCTACTATGAGTACATTACCATTTTAGTGAATGACATAATGCACAACCTGTTAAGCATTTTTAAGAGGATCAAGAGTATTTTGTAATGCATTTTTGTACTTATTTGTATTTAATTTGAGTGCATGGCACATTTGGATCAGTTATTTATGAGAGGTTCTGCAATTTTCTTAATCACCATGGCGTGTTTGTCAAAAGTTGTTTTAAAAATTTGTAGATACGTAGATGTCTTATTTAGATGTATAAGTAAGTAGATGTAGCTGTCCATATACTCGTTTTCTGAGCCTCTAAATCAGCCTTTGTGTAGAAAGATTGACAAGCATTTTCTATCATAGGGGTTGTGCATGACAACTTCAGATATCAGTCTAGGTCTTCTTTTCTTTTTTGTTCCTTCTGACACAATTTCAAACTCTGATTTGCATGCTAGGGTGTTCTTAAATAATTTTTTTCGGTGTAGGTATGACGGTGTCTTCTACCCTCTCTTAGTTTCCATACATTCCCAAGAGAGATGATAATCACATCACTTCTCTCTTGTGCACTGACTTCCTTTGTATTTTACTTTGTCTCATGGGGTAGCCCTTTCTCACTATTTGGTCATTTGGTCACATTTGTGTCAAGACAGTTGTACATGTATGTTCTTAATTATGCACATTCCCGAAGGAAGGTTACCCCATATATTCACATTCGTAGTTGTTATGTTACTTACATTTAGACTCTAAATATGCCTTTTGTGCAGGCCTCCAGTATTTTAATTAAATATAATTGGGTGGAATAAGATGCTATTTCGCCTCCAAAAGAATCAACAACAGAGATTTTCCATCCTATCCTGTACTTTAGCGGCATGTTATCTGATAGATGCCTTTTGATCTGTCTACAGGAGTGGTCTCTTAAACTTCTGCGCGGTAGCCATGGCTCTGAACAACTTGGGGTATAAAGCTGTTGGCATAAGGATTGACAGTGGTGACTTGGCCTATCTCTCAAACAAAGCAAGGGAAACTTTCCAACTAGTATCAGAAAAGTATGATTTACCTTGGTTTGCAAAGCTGACCATTGTCGCATCCAATGACATAAATGAAGAAACCATTCTTAGTTTGAATGAACAAGGGCACAAAATCGACTGCTTTGGTATTGGCACACATTTAGGTATGAGTATTTGACCATTCTTTTAAGTCTTAAGTTTTCTGATCATTCAATAGGGCAGAATTACTCATCTGATATTTTCAACCTTAGTTACATGTCAACGGCAACCTGCCTTGGGCTGTGTGTACAAAATGGTGGAGATAAATGGCCAACCTCGTATCAAGTTAAGTCAGGAGGTTGCCAAAGTCACAATGCCTGGTTGCAAAAGCGCATATCGACTTTTTGGAGCTAATGGTATGTTCTCAAACTCTTGAGTTGTTTTTTTTTTTTTTTTCTTTTTTTTTTTTTTTAATTTGTGCGTGTACGTATGTATGTGTATTCATTAACACTCAAGTCTCTTGTTTAGGGCATGCATTAATAGATCTTCTGCAGAGATCTGTTGAGAATCCTCCCCAAGTAGGTGAGAAAGTGCTATGCCGGCATCCATTTGAAGAATCAAAGAGAGCTTATGTTATTCCCACCAGGGTTGAAGAACTCTACAAGGTATTGTCATGCTCAGCATATTTTTTTATATGTTTTTGTGCTTGATTAATAATAAATGACAAACTTCATGCTTTGAATAAATTTTTAGGTGTACTGGAAGGATGGAAAAATCTGTCAATCCTTGCCGACATTGGAGGGAATCCGTGATCGAGTTCAGACATCGTTGAAAACTCTGCGGCAGGATCACAAGCGGAATTTGAATCCAACTCCGTACAAAGTAAAAGCACAGTCTCTGGTTATGGTGATCTGTTGAATAAGTTAAATGATATTCTTTGTAACCCATATATTCTCTTTGTGTTTGTTGTAGGTTGCTGTGAGTGATGAGCTATATAACTTCATCCATGATTTGTGGCTCCAAAATGCTCCTATTGGAGAGCTTTTCTGAGATTAGTTGTTGCCCACTGGGGCAACATAAATTGATTCTTAAGCCTAAGGTGAAGTTCAATAAATCAAGTCATTCATTCCTGTTATGCTGGCCTGTGGACCAGTCACCTAAAATCAGTTTCTCCTGAGTGACTTGTACACTTTCAAATCTGATGAACTCTGGTGGTGGGTATGCATTGCATGTCTTACTTACGTCTGGCAACAGCTGAAGAATTTCTAACTTACACTCTCTACAGGCTTCACCTGGATTTGTTTATATTTTATACAAAGTGTGTATGAATCCCAGAAAAGTTAATTCAAAATCGAGTATTTTGATGTAAACATGCTTTTGACTTTTAAAAATTTGGGTCATTACCATGGTAAATAGTATGTTATGAGAAGTACATTCCTTCCTAGTTTCAGAAAAATTCATTGTAAAGGTTCTCTGTAGAGAGAAGTAAGTAACATTTTATTTGTGTCATTTGTTTTTAGTTAAGGCAGTGACAGTTCCTCCCCTGAAAAAAGTTAGTTATTATAGTTTCTAGTGGAATGAATCACCTTATAGAGATGGACGGTTACTTGTAAATTTGGTCTTTAAATGTGTTCATGGCTTTTGTGGGTCTTGTTGTCTTCGTTTTAAAATTGTAGAGATGTGTCTGTTTCATTCTGCCATGCTGGTCTAGTCAGCTCATGTGTTGATGCTGCTTACTAATTAAGACCTCTTAGTGGGTTTTTTAGATGATGTAGATCAAAACGATTAGAATCTCTGTCAAACAAAAATTTCCTGTTTTAAATGACAATATTTTGACAACTGACCTATCTAATGTGTACAAATTACAGAAGTACAAACACATTAATACATTATTTTCTCTTAAGATAGTTGACGAGTGTAATGTTTGGTGCTACCTAAAGTTTAGTCTTATGATTTCTGAAAATATAATAAACCCATTCTTTTAATTACTGCCATAAGAAGCTTGGCCTCCTGGTTCTGTCCAGGAAAGTTCATGTGGCTCTGTTCACCATGCCTCCACATCCTCATGTTACTGTGGCTTTTCAATGTAGCTGCCGTGTAGGTTTCTGAGAGGACAACATACACTCTATGTTCAGTGGAGGAGGGAAAGATAAACTTAAGCCCTCAGTATCATGTCTGATGCACAAATTTTATTGATTCTCCACTAAGTCCCTGTTGTAACATTCCTTTTGGGGTGCATTTGTTACTGTAACAACATGTCATACTTCATTATATTGCCCTTGCAATGGTATGGAACACATTAACAGTACAGTACTTAGCCACTTCTGTTAGCCTGTACTTATGTAGGCAGTTAGCATCACTGAAATTCAAAATTCTGTTGTTTGGTGGGGCCCCTTTTACTAATATGTTGCCCTATAGAATTGTTTATATTTTAACCCCCTCCCCCTTTTGGTACATTTTCTTCTCTGTATGGATAGCAATTTTGTTAGCTCTCAATTAATGACTGAATTTCTCTCATTGTGAGAAGTGCACTGTGCATGCACCATTCACTGACAACCTGTAACCTTAAATTCTTCTGTGAAGTGATCTTCAGCATATACACTTTTTAGGCTGTACAAGGTTGAATCTCCTTAGGCCTGATCATTGCAATATAAATGTGTCTTAAGTACAAAATTATCAGTTCCATGTTGCAATGTCAAAGAGAAAACATGTTGATTCTTATGTATTTATTTGTATTAACCCTCTTTTACCCCTGATCCCTTTGATTTTAAGTCATATTCTTCTCTTCTTTCATACGTCATTTTGTAATTTGATATTGTTTGTGATGTGGGCATTGTTATTTGTACAAGATTTTGTGCCATTCACTGAATACAATTCTTTCTTATTTTGTGGCTTGCAGCGATTGATTACAAACATGTAACATGCCATAATAGGTTTCTAAAGTCTGTTTAGTTTTGCAAAAGAACTGTGATGTACAGGGAGTGAAATCAAAATGAAACACAGCTCACCTGTTTTCACGCCATAGAACTTTAAAAATTGGATTTGTTTGAAGAGGGTACCTCTGCACTTTTGGCATCACTTCCTTTTTGAAATTTTGCTTCCTTGAGTTTCAATGATTTCGCTCCCTGGTGATGTGTGTTGTAGTGTTCCTTGAAGTCGCATTCAAATCTAGTCCTTTCATTCTTTTTAATGTTACGTTTTATTCTGGAATGCTATAATATGTAATTGCCATAGTGAAATTTGTAATCAGTTCATGTGTGTCTTGCATATGTATAGCTTGCAATATTTGTGCACTGTATTACAAGTATAAGTGACATATATTTTACTATAAACAATGGTCGCTTTTTTTTTTCTCTGGAAATACTAGTTTTTCATGGTTGTTGAAATGTTTTACTTGAGTGTTCATAAATAAAATTCATGCTCATCATAAGGTTGTTATGTATTAGAATTTGGAGAGTTTAATAACATATTAGAGAAATTTATGTCCAATAGTTCTAAAATCAAAAGTGGAATGACTATATTTTTGATTGAACGAAAAGCAATTTATTTTAGCATGTCAAGATTTATTAATATACAATTGAGGAAGTAATGGCTTATGGGTTACTCTTCTGAGACCTATGCTTTGTCAGGTAAAATGGATTAAGTTCTTGAGAGCCAATTAAATCTGTCATGGACATCATTAATGTCAGTATTTACCCTCATTAGTTTCATGAAACGCACAGGGTCTTATATTTCCCAGGATGTGTAAGTTGGTTTCAAATTCTCTTGGGAACTGCACTCCAATTTAACACCATATCCAATTTAGTGTTTTCAGAATCTTAACAGTTACGTTTATGTTCAGAGTTAGCAATCATTAATTGGTTTGTAAGATTACTTAGTAAATGATTGTATGTCAAGTACTCCTGTAAGTCCATATTTCTAAATTTTGTGAAGTTGTACACTTTACTTTCCCATTCCAGAAAGCTAAAGGCCAATTTTGGATTTTTGTGCGATGTCACCATGTTGATTAGACTCCACATTGTGGACAGCATTGACTCCTAGATTATAACTTCAGCAATTTTCACAAACATTAAATGTGTTACTCATACATTCAAAAGGTAAAGTTTGTAGTTGTAATAATTTTTTTCTGTTGTCATCAAGATTAGTTTCAAATCCGAAGTTGTAACGGGGAAGTTTTATTTTAATGTGACAAAATGTTCTAACAATCACATACAGTACTCTCAGTACAGCAACTCAAGATAATGTTAATAAGCCAATTCAAGAGAGCAAAATGTAATCACTCAGTTAGACAATGCAATTTTAATTGTAGTGTATTGTATGTCCTCTGTTCACAATTAAAAAAAAATTGTCTTGGTTGAATTTGTTTTGTTACTCTGTTTTACACCCATGCCTAAAACTCACAGACCCAATTTATCTCCGGGAGGTTTACCACTAACTCGAGATTCTTACAACAATGTTGTTTGGTGCCATGTTATTGTCATACGTGTGGGTACATCATTAGTGAGATGCAGAGAAAATGAACATCAGTCATGTTACCAGATGCCGGCCTAGTCGGGTCGGCTCTGCATGGGTCCATGGGTCTAGGTCTGCATGGCCACGCCGTTGTATTTTTAGGCCACGCGGGTGGATGGGATGGGGTCGGGGCGATGGCAATCGGATCGCCTCGCCTAGCCTTCGTTCGCACAAGCACTAGCCTGGGGGGGTTGTTCACAAATCGTGACGGCTGCCCTCCCGTGAATGCAACAGGTGGAACACCAGTACTTTAGTGAGCTGGCAAGACGTAAAGTGTACTTTGGGCTGCAGACCTTCAGGGCATGGACATGTTTCTCGACTTTTCCGGGGTCATGGGTGTCACGAGGCGCCAATTTCATGACGAAACCATGTCTAGAAGTCGGTCCAAACACACTGCGACCGAAAAAAAAAAAACATATCTTTATTTTTCGTCAAAGTTCTTAAAAATGGTAAATTTTTCAGCCGAAAATATTTTTGTGTTCCGGATTTTGATTAAATTAATATAGGCCGATAGGGGAGGTCCAAAATAGTACAGAAGCACCCTCAGCTGCTCAGAAGGGACTGCGGTTTTGTCGTGTGAAGCGCTCGACATGAGGTGTAGTTTGGGCTGCCCACCTTCTGGGCGTTGACATGTTTCGCGGCTTTTCCGGGGTCATGGGTGTCACGAGGCGCCAATTTCATGACGAAACCATGTTTAGGGGTCGGTTCGAACAAACTATGCCCGGATTTATTGTTGTTGTCAAAATTCGGCATTAAGGAGATCTGTGCATCGGGAGAAATCCCGGTGAGTGCGGGTGGGGGAATCGGGAAATGCATGGAAGCTTCTAGGGTTCGGAGCTCCTGTTTTCCTCCCTCTGAATCTGGCAGGTGCGGACAAGCCACTACTCGGGGCGTAGCGAGTAGAGTACAGCGGCTTCGGCCGTGCACGAAGAAAACCTATGTCTTCCAAATCTCCGCAGGGGCGCAAACCGGACTGCGGGGTTGAGGATGACTACAGCATTATGGAGTCAGTGGCGCGGGCTAGCGGTTGCCGGGAGCTCCGTCTGGCGCTAGGCGGGCAGCAGGGAGCTGTGTCCCGGGGCACCCGGGGCCAACTAGCAGCCGTAAAGCACCGGTTCCCGTAAGATCGCCGAAGTTGAAGGCAGGAGTCCTGGCGGAAGCCGGTGCGACATAGGTTTTGTCCTCTCGGTCAACAGACCATCAGCCCAGCTCCGTGGCCAGCTCACAGCCCTCACGCTCGCTGATGCGCGCCTCGCTAGCTTTACAGACCCTAGGACGAAAGTGGAAACATAAAAGTATAACAAAAAGAAACATTTATTACTTACTGTACATACAATCATAAAAGATTTGGACTGGACATAGGATGAGCACCATACACGACAAAAAAGGTAATGATAACACGATAGTAATAATAGTACATAGTAGCACAAAAAAGGCACACCTCGAGACAGTGACTGGAAGGTATGCTATCACGTTGTTTGGCCCGTAGGCCTTTATTTTACTTCGTTAACAAAGGCTAGCTGGCTAGCTCTGCGGTGGCGTCAGGCGGACACCGTCATATTGGCCTTCTTGGCCTTCTCTCGCTCGGAGGGGACGACGTCCATGTCGGAGTCAGACTCCGCCGTCAGCTTCCGCTTGCGGTGAACGCTGTCCCTGTCCACCGCCACAGTCTCACTGGCAGCAGGGCTCGGTGCGGTCGACTCCTGCTCCCGTTTCTGGTCCTGCTCCTCATCCGGAACTCTGTGGACGGGACCACTTTCCTGCTCTTGGGCGTCGACGTGTCCGTTGCAGCTGGCTTCGTGTTCGTGGGGCGCGGCCGGGCTTGTCTCACCCGCCGCCTCTGCCTCTGCCTCTGCCTCCGCCTTCGGCTCCGCCTCCGCCCCCGGCTCAGCACCCGCCTCTGGTTCGGGGTCGACGGGCTCCTTCTTGGTGGTGGCACCAGGACCACAACGGATGGGGATCGGGATGGGGATTGGGATAGGAATGGGGATAGGGATGGGGATGGGGATGGGGATCGGGTACGGCACCATGATGGTGATGGGCGGCAGAAGCGACGCCATCGGTGGCGCGGCCGGAGGGGCGGCGGGTGCGGGTGGCTGCGGCGAGGCCTGGGCGGGGCCCGGCTGCCCATGCCCGTGCCCGGTCCCGGTGGGCGCAGTTGGCTGCGCAGGGGGCGGTCCGAGTCCCGGTGGAGGTGCTCCCGGTGGCCCGGGGTGGGCGTGGGCCTCCCGGAACGGCAGTCTGAGCGGCCGCATCAGCATCGGCGGGATCCGGAGATGCGGAGGCAGCGCGCCTGGACCCGGGACCAGGCCGGGGCCCAGGAACGGCGTCAGGAACGGCGGCCCCAGCGGGGGACTCGCAGGACCCGGGGGACCCGGGGGGGCCGCAGGTCCGCCGTGTCCTGGAGGACAGCGTGGCGGCGGCCCCGCGAGGCCAGAGGGGAACGAAGCGGCGAAGAGGGCGTTCGGGAAGTTGTGGCGGATGGGCCTCCAGTTCGGGTGCATCCCCGGCGGCAGGCTGATGACGGGGGCGGGTGCTGGGGGCAGCGGCGGCGGCGGCCTGCCCGGCGAGGTGGGGCCCAGGCCTAGGCCCGGCCCGTGTCCCGGCACCGGCGCCTCCACCCGGGAGGCCGCCACGCTGAGGTCAGTCGCCACGCAGCCCGAGCCGGAGCCGGAGACGGAGCCCGCCGCTGATGAGGTGGACGACGACGTCCGCCTGCCACGGCTGCACCTTGAGCTGAAACAAAACCAGAAACGGGGGGAGTCAGGCTGAGATTGCTGCACGGCGGGGTCACCATGCACAACACTTAAAATTCTTTTTCGTTCTCGACACGATTCGCGTCGTGGTTCTGATGCTCCCAAAACGCCGGGACGGCCTGACCCGCGGCGAGTAACACCGCGGGCTATCGTGGAAATTAACGAGGCGATTGGCAGTCGACGGCGACGGCCCGGTCTGTTTCGGAGGACCGAAGGCCGCAAGGCTGAATGAGGCGATAAGACCGGGTGGGGGTGGGAGGTGCAGGAGGGTACCGACCGAAAACACATTCCATGGCGTATTGCGCACATTGCCAGAATATCACTTGACCCCTGAGACAAAGTGCGGCGGGCCGAGAGAAGGGAACAAAGACGCTTACGCATATGTCGCAACTTCGTACACGACTGAGCACAGCGGGGAACAACGACGCCTTGCGCGAAGAGCGAAGAGCGCCTGCGAGTGGCCAGGGTAGGCCAGCCCGCACGGCACGCGTGCATGGAGGAGGCAAGGTTGCCTACCGGCACCAGGCGCCGTGAGCGCCACAGCACCGAGCTGAGGCGACCGGCGCCAGTAGCGTAATTAAGGCTGATGAAAGGGGGGGGGGTGCTTTACGTGTTGACTACCTTCAGGGGCAAAGGTCCCCTTCGAGAACCAAAACAGGGGCGATTGCCTCCCCCCCCTCCCCGCGTTCTCAAACTTGGTGCTCGAGCGTGGGGTTTCAACAGGAATAATGCTTTCGTACAGGTCTGTTCTCACCTCTTGCCTTTGCTGGCGGCGTGTGCGGGCGGTGCGTCCCCCGCCGTGGCCGCGGCCGCCGCCCCGGTGCTGGGGGGCGTGGCCGTCGGGGGAGGTCGGTTCGCCGCGGGGCTGACGGGCGGCTGGGGCGACGTCGAAGTCGTCCTGTCCGGATCGTCGCGGCCGTCGTTGCTCAGGTCGTCGCGCACGCCGTCGACGTCATCGTCACGGTCGTCCTCGTCGTCGTCACGGTCCGACACCTCGCCGTTGTCGGCGCAGTCCTTCATCCATAGGTCCGGCGTGATGAGCGGCTTGCCCGGCGCCGGCGTGGCCGCGGGGTGCGGGTGCAGCTCCAGGTGCGCCGCCGTCTCGCGGCAGAACAGGTTCATCTTGTACTGGTTCAGGCACTTGTCGCTGCAACACCAGAGGTGTATCGTTGTCAAACCGCTGAAGAACACTAGGGGCACCTTCTTTGATTGACCCGATGAGCGCACCGAGCGGCCCTGTTCGGCCTGTCATCGTTGGCACATCGGTCCACCCACCCGTTCCACCTAGCACCACTCGGGGTGCTTAGAGTCTCTGGAGGATGTCGATGTCAGGGGTTGATCGCCCACCCCTTTCCCGCGCCCGGCGCGGGCTTCGGCGCGGGGGAGACGGGCGGGTGGACGTGTTGAGGGAGGAGGGGAGGGGGGAGGGGCGCTGCCAGCGAGCCACGCTGTGCGTCGGGAGGGGGGAGGGGGGGGGTCTTGAAACCCGAGCCCCGGGGATCCTGTGACGGAGCGCAGCGACGGGGGGCATCACGTACCAGCATCGCGTGTCGCCATCGGGATCGGGTGCCGCGGCACAACAGAAATATCAATTATGGAAAAACGTCTCGGCACAGCTCCCCCCCCCCCCCCCCCCCGCTTCCACCCCCAGTCTCTCTACCAGCTCCCACTCGACGACACGAAAGCGGCGGGGCGCGAGCCGTGAGAGTTAAAGTTATTAATGAAGCTGGATAGTAGTAGTAGTACGGAAGGAAAGGAGTCCGTCGATCGGGATCGCATAGCATCGGATCAGCGTGGCGGGGTGGCGCCGCGGTGTCGTAGGGACGGGGGGTGGGGGTGGGGGGGGGGGGCGGCAGCGCCGGCCGGCAGGGCCGATCCGTCGCCACCGCCGCACGATTCACATGAGCCAAGCCATTTATCTCCTCGCTGCCTTCGCTCCCTCCGCCCCCTCCTCTTCCCTCCGCGTCCTCTTCCACGGAGAGCCTCTCTCTCTCTCTCTCTCTCTCTCTCTCTCTCTCTCTCTCTCTCTCTCTCTCTCTCTCTCTCTCTCTCTCTCTCTCTCTCTCTCTCTCTCTCTCTCTCTCTCTCTCTCTCTCTCTCTCTCTCTCTCTCTCTCTCTCTCTCTCTCTCTCTCTCTCTCTCGCTCGCTCGCTCGCTCAATCCCTCGCTCTTTCCTAGTGCAGCTCCCACGGATTTCTCGGGGAGTAGTTTTCTGGTGAATTGGGCCACTGGATACGGGTCGTGTCGAGTGTTAAAGCACCCCCTCCCCCCCTGCCCGGGTCCCAACTGTACACTGAGACACTGAGCCCTACTGAGCCCTCCTCGGAAACCTGCTGCCGACCTTCGGCGCTAAGCTCCGATTGATCACCCCCGGGGGACACAGACAGAGAGTGAACCTGTGCCGCCGAAACGGGGGTTGCCTTTTACTTGGTCCGAGCGTGGGCCCATAGGGGGCACTAGCTGTGCGGACAAGAGTACCACTCACAGGTGGAGCGGGAGCGGGATATGAGGCATATGAGGCAGCTGGTCGCCCTCGGGAGCCTCAGGCCTCGACAACGTACCCCTCCCCCCTGAATCCGAACCAAATACATGCACGCCCTGCAGCACGTCAGACGTCATGGGGTGCGCTGGCCGTGCGCTGGCTGTGGTGGTGGTGGTGGTGGTGGTGCCCGCCAGCGTGCGGCGGTCGGATTCGGGTGTGTCCACCTCCGCCCACGGCACGGCCACGGTACGCAGGTCGACTCGAGCGCAGAGGTCCCGTCCCGCCCCGCGGCCCCGCCCCGCGTGTCTGGTGTCGGATGACAACGCGCGCTGCTGCTGCCGCACCGCGCCGTTCGCCCAGGTAGGGTCACGGGCCATGGACAGCGGCGGCGGCGTCCGCAGGCGGCCACGGGCCACAGGCGGCCCGGTCGCTGATATTTGAACCGCACCCCCTGCCCTGCCGTGCCCTGCCGTGCCCTGCCGTGCCCTGCCGTGCCCTGTCCTGCCCAGCCCTGCCCCCGCCGGCTCCCGGGTCGGGGGGGCTGCGCGCTGCGCTCGCTGCTGGTCTCCGAACCCCGAAGGACGGCGCCGCAGCGCTACCCCTTGAAGGTGAACCGCGGGAGCGCGCGGGGTAGCGCTGCGGCGCTTCTGGATTGGCCGGGCTGGGGATGGGGGATGGGGGCGCCCGGGGACAAGCCAACCGCAGGCCGCAGGGCAGCCCAGGGCAGGGAGCAGGGGGCGCATCAGTACCCACCGGACCCGGCCGGACTCGGACCCAGACCACGACCCTCCTCACTACCTCGGTCCCAGCCGCAGGGCGCCTTCCGTAAATTTCGGAACACTGTCTCCGTTAGCAGCGACGCCCGGAATGCTTTTGACCTTGCCTGAAGACAGCGGGTGGTTGTCCCTGATTCTGGCGCCCTATTCATCCCGTTACGTAATTTGTGACCGACCCCTAATTCGGAATTCGGTCTCGCCTTACTAGGCCTTGCGGAAGAGAGACAATGCGAGCAACGGGCATCCGCGCCTCGCACCGCATAAAGAATGCATAAAGAATGTCACGGCGAGGACAAGGATGGCGGTTTAGGATATCCGAGTCGGGGAGTGGGGGCCGGGGGCCGGGGGCCGGGGGCTGGGGGATGGAGGCTGGGGGCCGGGGGGCGGGGGCCGGGGGCTGGGGGCCGGGGGCTGGGGGCCGGGGCTGGGGGCCGGGGCGGTGGTCGGCGCCAGAGTCTGCGCCCGGCTCAGCTCTAACCCCCTCACCTGCAAAACTGCAGCTGGTTCTCGCCGTCCTGGAAGTCGACGTAGCTGACGGTGTGCCGGACGTGGCGGCACCAGTCGCACGTCCGGGACCGCTTGAAGGTGGCGCGCCGGCTCTGCGTGAAGCACACCTCGGAGCAGAAGGCGGCCAGGTGGCCGCCGGGGCTGCGGAGGGCGAACGGCCGGTTGTGCGGCGCAGCCTGGTGGCACCACGAGCACGTCATGCTGACCTCGCCGGGTGCGGCGTCTGCAACAGGGACACAACACGACAGTTAGCTGGGATCGACTGTAGCCGGGGCGGGAGCAGCCGAGCAGGGCTAGGACTGGGTAGGTGAGGGGAGCGAAGCACTCTGCTGCGCTCCGGATCCTCCCGCCGAGAGCTGGCTTGGCAATGGCGTAATACAGCCAATCTTTCAGCGGAAGTCGGAGGACGCTGAGAGTGCACAACCTGCGATCCCTCTCCCGAGAAGGGCTGCCAACCCTATCTGGCGAGGGGACGGATGTCGTGCAATTCTTTGCCGCTGGAGTAACACTGTCTCATGGACGATGCCTCCAGAAGCGCCTGGCTAGTTAGGCCACCGCCCGGGCCGCCGTGCACGCAGGAGCGGCGGGTGGCCTATCCACCGGCCCGCAGGCGCTGGGCTGTGGCCGCGCGGTGTGGGGGACGCTAGGCGTCGCTAGGGGCGTGATGCGGGGCCGGCTCGGCTCGGGCGCCGTAGTACTGACAGAGTCGGCTGACGGAAAGGCAAGGCGCACCGGATTCCGCCGATAATGCTACTGTGAATAACGACTCGTTTTTATCTGCCGGCGGCCGAGGACAGGGTCGGGCAGGGCAGGGCCGTACTGCTGTGCTGTAGTCAGTAGCGCACCGCGGTCAATCGTCTCGCCGCATCACATTATCTGGGAGCCTGCCGGACACTGCCCACTGCCCGGCTGCCGAAATGCGCTCTGTGCTGCTGATGCTGCTGCTGCTACAGCGGAGAAGATGGGCAAAAAGAGACAGGGGGAAAAAAAGGATGAATTGAGAAATGCATCTCGTATCGCGATGGCCCCGTGTCACTTGCACACACACCAAGCACCGCCACATACGACGGTTATTATTGTACAGGGACACTGACCCTGTCTGCTCAGTCAGTCATAAGAGTGGACTGGGTTGTGCAACGGCGTGGAACAAAGCTCTGCCCCGAAAAGACCAAAATTGACCAGACTAGAGGGTTTTTCTGCCCTCGTAAACTTTTTATAATGCAAAATCTGCAAAATGTCAGCCTTTTGAAGAAGTTAGTTTGGAACCAACAGTGGAACAAAATGATACGGAGACAACACAATTTATATCTTTTCAGATGGGTTTAGGGTTATTATAGGGCAATTCTTTATCCAGCCGACCCCGCCTCTCTCTCATTCTTGTTTTGTCGCGTATTGGTCGAACTATAATGGAACAAACTGGGCGTCCACGACTCCTGTACGCACGCACGTCGTGTAGGCTGGTCTACCCAAGCGTCATTTTACATGTCGCAGGAAATTCGAACGTCCCGAATGGACGACGACACCTCCTAGAACAAGTTGTTATGCACCCGTGGCGACGGACGGGCTGACATTTTGGCGTTCTCGCTTGGTGAGCTTCTATCGGGTGACGACTGCGGAGGGGGGGGGGGGGGGCAGTCGGTTAGATTAGGGTAGGATCTACGGACCCCCTGCGCAAGACACCGTGAGGAGCAAAAGCAGTTCGCGGAGGGGCCCGCCTGACCCCCCCCCCCCTCCTCCTCCTCCCCAAACGCCCCGCCCCCGCCGATTTCGCGCACAGCAAACAGGCGTGGCGCGGCGCGGCGGCGCAGGCGGCAGCCCTGCTCTGCCAAGATATACGGCGGGGTGGCCGAGTCAGGGACACTCGCCTCGCTGCGCTGCGCTGCGCTGGCTGCGGGGCCGCAGGGCCTCCAGTGCCGCGCCCGCTGCAGGCTCCGCCAGTGCCCCGCCATACTGTCCGGTCCGGACTCCGGCCTCCCCCGCCTTGAATAAGTACGAGCGAGTGCAGGACGAGCAGCGAGCACCCGCGGACCGCAGACCGCCTGCGGCAGCGGCGTAGCGGCGCGTTTGGTGTTGATCAAAACGGATTCGTCGTCCCTCGAAGGGGAGGGGAGTGGGGGTAGGATGAAAAAGTAGAATTATTACGACTCGGCCTCTTATTCTCTGCGCTCCTACTACTCTCCAGCCCCGCCCGCCCCGCCGGCCCCGCCCCTGCCAGCCCCGCCAGCCCCGCTCGCTCGCTCGGCGCTCCGCCACGCCCGCCGGCCAGCCACGCCCCAGCCCGGCCCGGCCCGCTCCGCCCCGCCCGCCAGGACGCCGGGACGCCGGGAGTACTCTATCATTACTCCCCCTCCCCCCGCCGCACCCCGCCGGCCCCGCCCCGCAGCCCCGCCCTAAAAGCCAGCCCCGCACCGCCAGCGCATCCCCGCCCCCCGCGCCCCCACACCCCGCCGCCCCGCCCCGGGAACGCCCTCGGCCCGCCCAGCCCAGCCCAGCCCCGCCCCGGTACAGTGCCCTCAGCAGTCAGCGCGGCCACGGCCCCGGTGCGCCCCAGTGGCGGCCCGCGGTGGTGGGCTCAGCACTCGCTCAGCACTCGCTCAGCACTGCTGTGTTGCCCCGAGGCGGGTTGGGGCGGGACCACTGGAACCAGGCGGCACAGGCACAGACCAGCCGGGTCCATTGTTCTACCAGGCGACAGACATCACGCGCGAAGGAACCCCTGATGGAACAACAACCACCAGCACGGCGCCGACCAGTCCGAGCCGAGGCCGGACCAGAACAGATACGAAAACACAGAGGCTGAGCTGAGTGTGCGAAAACGTTCCGGCTACCGGCCGGCGACGCCTAGGCCCAACCGCATGCGACAACCCCTCTCATGTTTTGCCAGCGCCCCTTCCAAGGTTTCGGCATCGACATGGATCTCATTATGACCGGGACCCAGGACCGCTCCGGAGACACCGACTGGACCGGACCCTCCCCGCCGGCCGCTGGGACACCGCGGGCACCGCACGGCACCGTAGGGCACCGTAGGGCACCGTAGGGCACCACACCACAAAGCAATACAACATGGCGTCGCGCGTACTTTCGCTTGTTTGAATGTCTACCTATTCATACCACCCAAAAATGTGTGAATGCATTCTTGGAGTTTGTATACCTTCTAAAAATGCAAGTGAGCAGATTTTCCAGCCAGGAATATTATTTCCCTCGCAATGACCGTACAGCCGCGTAGTATTTATTTTTCCTTTTCAAGCTGGAGTTTTTTGTTGGGTTTTTTCGTTATTCTTGGCATTCCATTATGTTCACCATTTGCGTTCAGCCTTGGTGGTGCGGAGGAGACTTGGCGTGCTGCAGGGGCGTGGCGGGCGGTGGCGCGGCGTGGCGGACGGGCGTGGCGGACGGGGGGCGGCCGGGGGGCGGCGGCGGCCGCGTGCAATATAGCGTGGCGCGGGGCGGGGCGGCCTGGCGGGGCGGCGGGGAAAGGACCTCCAGGGGGCGTACATAAATTACGTTACACTGTTTTAGGGGATTTCAGACCCCACCCTACGCGACGTTACGTTTCCGCCAATCTCCTCCCGCTCTCCCCTAACGGTATACAGCTAATTCAGAAATTTTCTGAACCGTGCAAACGAGAGGCGGCTTATGGAAGACAATGACCAAGTGAAGCGGACGATTCGCAGCGTTTCAGTTTCATTGATGACAACCCGTCCCCAAAGGAAAGGACCGTATTAACTGCGATGAAGAAGATTTTAAAAAGAAACAGAAAGTATAACGTTACACATCCGCCTGCCTCCCCTCACCTGCGTGACACAACGTTTCGTTTTCCTCGACCTTCGACCCTGCCCTCCTAGGCGTGTCGTGATTTACGGCGCCGCCCCCTTCGCACTTGCGCGCGAGGTCGGAACTTTATGAGTGATGAGTAAAGTGCCTCCGACTCGACGCGGAAGCCTGTTGGTCTCGGCAGTGGTCTCGCCAGTGGTCTCCCCAGTGGTCTCCCCTCGGGTCTCGGTTCGGTCTCCCCGTGGTCTTCCCTTCCAGCGTTTACTCGCCAACAGCTTTCTGCTCAGCGGGCCTGGCGCCTGGTGGGGCCTGGTGGGGCGGGCCGGGGGCCGTGGGCCGCGAGGGTAGCAGACAACAGTGGAGCGGCGCGGGGAGAAGTATGCGACACCAACCAGCCTGTTCCTGCTATCGCCAGCACGGGACACACAGGGGCGGCACAGCAACGCACCGCGAGATTTTAAATTTCGCGCTAAGGAACAAAAACAAACGCGCATCGAGGCCATAGTGGAGTATACAAGAGCAAAAGCAGGAATAGTAAAATGCGAGCCGGATTTAGGGCTAAAACGAGGAATTTCGAGACCGCGGAAAGTGGCAGAGCCTTGATTGCCTGGGACAGCTGAGGCCGGATAAGGCCAAGCCCGCAACTATTGCCCTCGACGCGCATAACTGCCCGGCCCGGCCGGACCCCGCCGGACCCCGCCGGACCCCGCCGGACCCCGCCGGACCCCGCCGGACCCCGCCCCGCGTCCTATGACGTGCCCAGGCCACCTTGTAATTATCGGCGAGCAGCTGTTGCGAGTGCGGCGTGGCGGGGCGTGGCGGGGCGTGGCGGGACGTGGCGGTGGGGCCGACGGGGGCCCCGGCCACATCGGCGGGGGGCGTGTCGACACGCCCATGGGTACGCCCCCATGGAGCCCTCCAAAGGAAAGGCAGGAGCCGGAGCCGAGCCGAGCACCGCCAGCACCGCGGCGGCCGGCGGCGCTGCCCGGGCACAGAGCGCACCCGGAGGCACCGGAGGAGCCCGGAGGCCCGGAGCCCGGAGGAGCCCCGAGGCGCAGGGGGCCGTTCATAAATTATGTCACATTCTCTCCGTGGCTGAGACGACGTATCTGCAAAAGCAGTCCGAGAGATACCCCGCGCTCGAGCGGCCCGCCAACGCGATATACCTCCCGGAAAGCTTCTGGGACTCCGACTAGGACTCTATGACGCTACAAGCCGTGCGCTGGGCGTTACGTAGTTCGCGGACTGCCCCCACCCGCCCCCAGCCCAGACCGGCTGCCAGTGGCGTCTATGGTAACTGTGTACTTGTCGGGGAAATCAATCAAAAAATTAGTTGCGACTGCTAATATTTTTTCTCCGTGCACAGCTAGCAAAGCACAGTTGGCGCGTCAGCAGAGCTCAGCAGAGAGTGAGTGGTACCTACCTGACCGCGTCGGGCTGCCCTGCGAGGACCCCGTGGAGCCGCTGGGGCCGCCGGCAGCGCCCTCCAGGTCGGAGGAGTCGGCGTCACAGGGCGGGGGCCCGCCGCCGCCACCGCCCCCCGCCGCCGTCGCTGCTCCAGTGCTGCCGCCAGAGTCCGATGCCGCCGCTGCCGCCGCAGCCGCCGCCGCCGCCAGTGCGGAGGCCAGCTGCGGGGGCAGCCGGTGGGGAGACACCCCTAAGGGGCCCAACCCCAGCCCCGCCCCCCCAACCCCTAGGGGGCCCACCCCCAGCCCCGGCGGCACCAGCTGGCTGAAGTGGCGCAGCGACAGGTTCTGCGCCTCCCGCCGGTCCAGCTTGTCGTAGCCGTACCAGCCGAGCAGCTCGTTCATGGCCGTCTCCGCGTACTCCTGGGGGCAGAGCAGAGACAGACCATGCAGGGTCAGGCACCGGAGACACAAGGGCATACTGGACAAAGAATTTTCGCAATTTTTTCAAGACATAAAAATCTGCAGCTCTTGGAAATCTTCCTGTGGGAACAAAATCAATGACAGTTTTAGATTTGAAGATCTTACTCTAGTGGTCCTCACCAGCTACATGTGAACCTGCTCTTGTCTTCAGTCGAGTTTTTGTTTCGGAAAGGTCGAGTCCAAGTGTACGTTTCCCTGAAATAGGAGATACCCCGCGCTAGAGAGCCCGACGGCGGAGCCCTCGAGAGCGGTGTATCTCCCGGAATGTTGACCGATTCTGAAGCTCCACTCGATATGCGTTATGCAGTTTGTGAATGGCCACTACTCATGGCAACCTCGCCAATATTACAACAAGATGACTTCTGCTCTTGTAATTACGCGAGGGGGAAGGGGAGCCTCAGGGGGGCCGGACCCGTATATAATTCAGCGGGTGCCCTTCCCGGCCCCTCCCGATCCCTCCCGTTCCCTCCCCTCCTCTCCCCTCTCCTCCAGGTAAATTGGCGCTAAATGGATGCCTTCACCTCCTGTCATTTTAGTAGCATGAGGCATCTGGGGGTCTCTTTCTCTGTTTGTCTCTCTGTCTGTCTCTCTCCTTCCCTCTCTTTTACTTGCGGAGGATGTTTACAAGCAACATTTTGTCAGGGTGAATGAAAGCTCCTGGTTGCGGGTACGAAAACAAAACAATCACTCGCCAAACTCAGGCCGGTGTATTTGAACCCGTGATATTCCCAACCCCTTCTTCCCCCCCCCCCCCCCCTCGGTTTCAGCCACGAAGCTCGCAACCGCCAATAAAACTGAAATGGGAGCTCGTGTGTATCTGGTTGTCCTGCATCCCGCGCAGCAAGACAGCGAGGACCACTGCCACTGCAGCCGGGGAAAGACGGGGCGTGGTGCCATGCAGATGCGGGAGGGGAGAGAGACTGAACGCACCTGCAGTGCACCCGTACCCCGCCCTCCCCTTCGCCCCGCCCCAACAGTCATTCGGAGAAAAGAAACAGCCGAGCCGTCCGGGTTCTTTATATACACACATTTCCGCCCCCGCGGGACAGTGTAGCGGGGATCCTCATGATCCTGCAGGACCTGCAGAGAGGGAGGACTCGCCACCGCAGTCCGAGAGCCGAGCCGAGCTGAGCAGAGCCGAGCTGAGCCGAGCCGAGCTGAGCCGAGCTGAGCCGAGCCGAGCATCGACAGATGAGCCGCACGCCTCTCACGCCTATGAGATGATGACTATTTATACCGCCGCGCCCAGCCAGAACAGAAGGCGCTGCAGCTGAGCCTGAGCCTGGCGGCCCTGTGCCCAGTACACACGGCCACAAGCAGCAGCAGCAGCAGCAGCAGCAGCAGCAGCAGCAGCAGCAGCAGCAGCGGCAGCAGCGGCAGCAGCAGGCGGCCTCAGGCCTCTAGCTGTAGAAACTGAGGCCTGCCCGAAAGGACTCCACCCGGACGAGTTGCCTACCCGGCGCTTCGTAGATGCGGCACGGGACGGGAGCTACCCCGCAACAGGAAGCAAGCGACCTGCCCTGCCGCTGCCGGGTCGGTCGGCTTGTCAGTTTGTCTGTTGATAAGCGTGACATGTTACGTGACACGTCACGTGACGGTGACAGTCTGCGGGACGGGATGGGCTTGTCTGCTGTCTCTGTTGAACTCTCTGTTAGAATTACTTTCTGTTCGACGGTCTTCTTGTCCGTCGATGTGTGTGTGTGTGTGTGTGTGTGTGTGTGTGTGTGTGTGTGTGTGTGTGTGACGGTCAGCGCAGTATGATCGTTCGATTGCGTCCGTCGATGCGTGTGACGGTCTGCGTGACGGTCTGTCAGTCGTCCTGCCCAGCCGTGTGACAGGCGCCGCCTCCTTGTGTTTACCACCGCCCTCACCGCCCCCACCGCCCCCACCCGCCCGTGTGTTTGCCCCACAGGGGAGAGGGGCAGCTCACTCACTCACTCCTGGCCGGGTCCGAGGCGCCTAGTCGCTTCTCTGGTATCACCACTGATCAGATGGTGCCACGGTTGGTTATTCATGTTTTCCTCGGCAGCGCGACAGTCACTTGATACGGCCAGCGGACCCGGCTGGCTACGGCAGGGCAGCCCCCTCCATCTACCCCCCCCCCCCAAATCCCTTTCCCCTCGGCCCTGCTATCCGTCGTCGTCCTGCTCGTTGGGAAGTGGCAGCATGTATACGCCCACGCCCACCTACCACCCTCTGCCCCGCGCCCCGCCAAGCACCCCGCCAAACGCCCCGCCACTGTCAGTCAACGTTAAGTTTCTGTTGTCATACTGGCATCGCCGCGCTCCGCCGGAGCCAACCAAACGACACCAACCCTCTCATGGGTCAGAGCCGGGCAGAGCAGAGAGCAGAGGTGTGCGGCCCGAATTCGGCTCCAACGCATCCAGGGGGCGAATCGACAGCCAATCGTGATATCACGATAGCACGATTTTCGTTCCCTCGACACATTTTGAATTTCGAGAAGGCGCCGCTTGCAGCCGCCAATTTTGCGGCGTTGCCACATTGTGAAGAACTTCAAACGTTCGTGACGTTACCGGATAGCATTTGACACTTGAGCTATTTGAGTCTGCTGTAGTCTAATTACCTGTAAAACAATTGCAATGGCCGAAGAAATTGTTAATGATGAATTTATGCAATTAGCTATGCATTTCGCTGGCTTTTTACTCGAAGGTTAGCTGGCAACACTGAGCTGGCAACACCGCAAGTTTGGCGGCTGCAAGCAGCGCCTTCTCGAAATTCAAAATGTGCCGAGGGAACGAAAATCGTGCTATCGTGATATCACGATTGGCTGTCCCGATTCTTCCACTGGATGAAAGGCAACGCTTGAGAGGGACGGAGAGAGACAGACAGACAGACAGACAGACCGAAACGGAAAGAAAGAATTCGTAACGAAGAAGAAGGGGCACAAGGGAACTAAAGAAAAATCGCTCGCTGTCCGTAAAAAAAAAATACGCGATTTCTCGTGCTTTCTCCAGTTCAGCATTGATTCCTCTTCTTTGTTGCGATTTCTTACTTTGGTTTCGGTCTTCTCCGGAGTGCTCTTGGCCATCCTGCGCACGGTTGGCGCCTGCTGGGTAGGCCACCATGACTTCTGCATGCACGCGTGTCCGGCGGGCTGGCCTACCCTGGTGTTCACAGGCGCTTGGCGTCATGCTGCCACTCGTTCCTGGCTATACGTCGAAATTTTGTACGGACGACGCCTTACGTGTGTGGCAGACCGAGGTTAACCCCCCCCCCCCCCCCCAAGACCGGGATACGGGGTAGGCAAATAGGCAAAAGGCGCGACAAAAAAAACAGCCCAGTCTAGTTGCGCGCCTGGACCGTACGGTTTAAATTTAACGGACGATTCCGTACCCCCTCCCGTTGCACTTACACGAGTTTCTCATGTACTCGGTTTCCAATAGGTCCGTACCTGCTTCCGTACGCCCTACCCGAATTATTTTTGCAGTGCAGCAGGCTCACAGCTCGCGGCGCCGCCATGTGTTGCTGTTTGTTGTGGTGGTGGCGGGCCGCGTGGCCGGCATGTGCCGGGCCGGCTGTGCTGTGACCCGGTTCGAGCGTGTGGATCGTCTTCTTGCATCCCCTGGGCAGCCCCGGCGGCCCCGGCCCTCGGCGGCAGCGGCGGCAGCAGCGGCAGCAGCGGCAGCAGCGGCAGCAGCGGCAGCAGCGGCAGCAGCGGCAGAAGCGGCAGCAGCGGCAGCAGTGGCAGACTTGTATCGCGCAAACGCCGCTTCTAGAGAGAACGGCGAGGCGAACACATCTGGCCGTGGAATGTGAAATGCAAGCCGAATCTGACCCGGACTGCACCGCACCGCCTCGTCGCGAGTCTCCCATCCCGTCCCGTCCGTCTGGTCCCCGGGGTCGTGTTACGCCCATCTCCTCCGAGACCTTCGGGACCTCCAGGACCTCCAGGACCTCCGGGACCTCCAGGACCTCCAGGACCGCGAGGACCTCCAGGGCCTTTGGGACCGCCAGGACCTCCAGGACCTCCAGAACCTCAGGGACCTCCAAGACCGCCACCTCCAGGACCTCCAGGACCGCCAGGACTTCCAGGACCTCCACGACATCCAGGACCTCCAGAACCTCCAGGACCTCCAGGCCAGGACCTGGACCCCGCCGACGACCACACCATGCTACTCTCACGGCCTGCACGGCCTGGCTCAGCCTGGCTCCTCACGCCGCGGACAACAGTGCGTGCCAAATCAGAAATGACGAACGCACACGGAATGATAAGGAAACAGCAGCATAGGAGTGTCGCGTCGCGCCCGACGATACCAACTCTGCAACCACTGCACTGGTGGACGCCGGCGTCCCCGGGCAGTGATTACCGTGGTGCGTGTGTGTGTGTGTGTGTGTGGGGGGGGGGGGGGGGGGAGCGCGCGCGCGCGCGCGCGATGCGTAAGGCAGACTGCATGTTGCCACTGAACCCCATACATACTTTTCACACATTTTTGTGTGTCTACAGCATTCGCGGTCGTCGGTCGTGGAACCTCCGCGCACCTTTAACCCATGCCTCTAGTATTCTATGCGTACTTATCAATGGCGTGTTTTTCAGGCAGTCACTATGACTGTCTTTTTACAAGTGTTAGGATAGGTTGCTAAGGTTGAGATGAAAAGTATTTGCCCTAATAGGTTAGGTTGGGTTGCATGGGTTCTGTTTTTATTCAGACCATTCTTCCTCATCACTGACGTCACCATAAACTACATATAACACACACACACACACACACACACACACACACACACACACACACATATACACGGCCCGCAACGCGGCCAGCAGAGACGCGAGCTGCGGGGAGGAGTATGATACTCTCTGGCGCCGGGCCAGGGCGAAACTTTTGCGACATCCGCGGTGTGCGCAGTACGTGAGCGTGTGTGTGTGTGTGCGTGCGAAAGGGATATGCAAAGCCATACGCTGCGCGCGCGTGCGCGCGGCGCGGTGTTTGGACAAGAGGGAATTCAATGCTGCACTCGACTGCACACGTCCGGGCAAAGCTTTGAGCCGTCTCCTTGTCCGTCCGCCCGTCCGTCTGCCCCCTTCTGCTGGTGATATCAGTGACGTTGCCCCCCCCCCCCCCCCCCCCGTTTGGCACGGTGTTCTGTGCGCGCGGCTGGTGTGCTGCTGCTGGCGGTAACCACGCCAACGTGTAACGTTACGAAGGCCTAGGGTAACGTAACCGGAGCCTGTAATGGGTTTCCCTTCACCGGATTCGACCAGCTCTCTTGCCGCTCCCCGCCGCGACAGAGCGGGGCGGGGCGGGGCGTAGCGGAGCGTGCAGAAGACTGACAATCATCGAGTCATGGTCAGCGCCCAGTTTCGGGCCACGATGGGCTTGAAGACGGGGTCACATATGATCTTTCCTGACGAGAAATATAAAAGATTTCTTGATGGACGGCCTCACCGTGGTCACCCCGACTCATATTGTCCTAATTTTCTGTCAGAAATCTCAAATGCAAGGCCAATTTTTTCAAATTGGAGTCGCGTCGCTAAGCTAGGTCTTGTCTAGCTCAGGTCTCAACTCTTCAATGCCATAGCAATTTCTCATTCAAATCAGCCTCTTCAAGACCCTTACCCTCCAAAATTGCGGGCGATAATGATGATTTTTCAGTGTCAGTAGTTAGGGGACGTTCATAAACTGCGCGACTAATTTAGGGGGGGGGGGGGCCTATGGCCACGATCCTATTCTTAATGCATGTTGAGGTTAAGTTAGCCAGGTCACGATGAGGGGGGAGGGGTCAAAAGTGGTATAAAATCGGTCACGTAGTTTTTGAATGTCCCCTTGTGTGGCACGGTGGGCGGGGGAGTGCCCCACAGAGGCTGGCAGACACATCGACGACAGGGAGTCGCCGGCCGGTCGGTCGATGACACTGACTCGCGTAAACGGTAAATAGAGTGCTACGGAGAAGCCCGAAACAGCAGTAAGAAGTCGTAACGAAGAACAAGAGCGCTGGACAAAGTAATGAGAAATCGAGTTTCGTACCCGCGCGCGCCAGCATGCCAGCATGCACCATTTGTGCTCAGGCCGACTTCAAGGCTTGCGCTTACTGGATGAACCCAAATGACCCCCTCCGGGCTGCAGTGTGGGGTCCATTAGCACAATATCGGCCAACCGGACACACGTGGATGACACACCTGCACACGAGGCGACGTGGGGGACTGCGGCCTCCGAGACCGGCCCCTGAGGCCCCTGCGGCCCCTGCGGCCCAAGGACGCCAGGAGCTTGGTAACGGCCTCGGCCTCGACCTCAGCGTCGTCGTCGTCCCCGTCGTCCTGGCCCCCGTCGTCCTGGCCCCCGTCGTCGTGGTCCTCCACTGGCGGCGGCGGCAGCGAGGGGACGACTATGCCGCCGCCGCCGCAGCAGACGGCGCGCCGCCGCCGCCGCCGTGGACGCCGCCGGCGCTTCATGAGGCGCGGAACGGTGCAGGGGAACGCAGGCAGAGCGACACTGGGAGAGAGAGAGAGAGAGAGAGAGAGAGAGAGAGAGAGAGAGAGAGAGAGAGAGAGAGAGAGAGAGAGAGAGAGAGAGAGAGAGAGAGAGAGAGAGAGAGAGAGAGAGAGAGAGAGAGAGAGAGAGAGAGTGAGCGAACGAGCGAGAGGAGGCAATGCCGATGCTGCATGCGTGCGAGTGAGACAAGCCGATGCGGTGTATAGTGTCCATACGGGCTACGGTACAGGGTGAAATTAATCGGCAAAGCTGGCTGCAAAACCCAGTTCTACCTGGTACCTCCGTCCGCTCGCCGCACTGGACCGAGGAAAAAGTTTGGGCCGAGGTTCGAGAGTACGATTTGAATTCGGTCTGTTATAACCGAATGGTGGACAAGAGCATGTCAATTCCTCTTCTTTCTTTCTTATGACCCTTTCCATTTTGTGCCCCTCCGGCCCCTTTCCTCTCTGTCACACACTCACACACGCGCGCGCGCACGACTTGTGCGCTGTATCTACCTTCATATCACGTTCCTGCCCCCTTGCCTGCAGTTGCCTGACTCTGTTGCCTGACAAGGATCGCTTTCACGGATTGCGTTTCAGTTACATTATTGTCGTTATCATCAGCGGCATCATCGCATGTGGCCGACGAGCCGAGCCGAGCCACAGGCAGAGGCGGGAGGCGGGCGCGGGCAGCAGGAGCCGGAGCCAGCCGGAGCCAGCCGGAGCGGAGGCCCAGCCTTGGGTGGGGAGTGGCACCGCGTAGACGGAAGCCCGTAGGCCCGTAGGTATCATCACAACTTTCATCTTAACCACCATCGCTACCATCATCATCATCATCGTTACAAGGATCACGACCACTACCATCATCATCGTAACCATCATCACGATTATGACCATCATCATGATCATGACCATCACAATGATCACGATCATTATCACCATTATTTCCAGGATCATGGCCATTACCATCGTCGTTACCAGGAATACTCGTCATCATCACCACTGCTAACATCATTACCATTATTACAGTGATCATCAACTCCATCATCATCATTCTTCCGCTCTTCGTACTCTTCCACTCCTCGTACTCTTCCTCTTCTTCCCCTTCTTTGCGCGGAGGCCAGCGCAAAGCGCCAACGTTAGGGGGCGTCGGGTAACCGCCGTTGCTCACGGCCTCCCCGGTCTGCTCCGGGGGCGGGGCTGGGGGCGGGGCTGGGGGCGGGGCCGCAGGGGGTGGGGTCGGGGGCGGGGCACCGCATCAGAGCCGGTGACGGCGGCGGCGGACGGCGGCGGCTGGTGCGGGGAGGTGCAGGGGGTTGTGGGTCGGCGCAGGGGCGTGTCCGGGGGGTGGCGGGGAGGGAGGGGTTCCCCATCGAAATTATTTTGAAAGGGAATGAGGATGGCATTAAAAGGGGACGGGGAGGAAATGGGACAAGGGGAGGGGAGGAGGGGAGGGCACAACGCGCGCGTGAGCCTTTGACTTGAATGCCCCCGCCGTCCGGCACTAGCGCCAGCACTACCATCACCACTAGCACCAGCACTGCCAACACCAGCACCAACACCAGCACAAGCACCAGCACCAGCAGCGCCAACACCCTCCGCTCCTGCTCCGCCTCCCCGCGCCCTCGGCCCACTTTCATTTTGATTTAGCTGCACTTTTTCGGCGCCGCCTCGTACGGGAATCGAATGAACTCTGGATTAGTTTTTCGCCGTTTGCGTAAAAATAGCCGCGCGCTGGGCACGGGCGGGGCCGGCATGGGCTGGCATGGGCATGCCCCCCACAGGGCGCGGCGCGGCACGGCGCTGTACGGCGCGGCACGGCGCGGACACGCGGGCATGAGGGGTATACTGTTGCCTCCGCGCCCCTCACGGCGCGGATCGGGTTTTAGGGTTTTGCGGAATCAGGTTTCTACTCCTCAGGTTTCGTCTGCTGTGCCGTGGCATCGTAGCTCCTCTCCTACCTCATCTCGTATCCTCTCTCTCGTCTCCTCTCTCTCTCTCTCTCTCTCTCCTCTCTCTCTCTCTCTCTCTCTCTCTCTCTCTCTCTCTCTCTCTCTCTCTCTCTCTCTCTCTCTCTCTCTCTCTCTCTCTCTCTCTCTCTCTCTCTCTCTCTCTCTCTCTCTCTCTCTCTCTCTCTCTCCGCGTCATTCCATCGCCCTGTGCCGTTTTCACACCGTCCTGACTCTTTCCGCAATCAAGCGTTTCCTGACCGCGCGGCAAATTTAAATGTGAATGTGTGTCAAGCTGCTTCTCTGTGAGCAAATCCATTGTGAATGTAGGTCAAGCTTCCCCTCTGAGAGCAAGTCCAATAAACCACGAATGATGATGAGTTCGGTTTCCCGCCCTTTTTACACAATGTCCTGTTCACAAAGCCATGTGTACCGTCGTGCCGCCTTTGCGACTGACCGGTACCATAGCCACACTGCCCCCCCCCCCCCCTGTCATCTACCCAACATCTACCCTTTCCCGTCACAAGGCTAAGGGATGGAAAGTGATGGCCTGCCTATCAGGTGGCGTGTCGTGGCGTAGCGGGAGTAACTCGAGCTCCACTCCATACCCCTTACACGGAACTCCACCGGCATCGCCAAGCCGTGCGCTGGCGCGCTGGCCATAGCCATGCCGGTGGCGGTGCTGATGCGGCCGGGCCGGGCCGGGCCGGGCACCACGCCAGCAAAACGCAGAACTCAGTGTGTACAGTCGCCGGGAACAAAAATGGACGCCACGGCACGCCACGGCACGCGTCGAGTCACCCACACATACATACTTCGACACTTGCATACACACACACACACACACACACACACACACACACACACACACACACACACACACACACAGACCAGCCAGAACAAGATCAGATCAACACTTCGCGGTATTCAAATCACAGGAACAGGATTCGATACCGAGCCGAACAGTGACCTCAGTGACAAGAGTTCTGTAGAGTTCTGCAGGGCCCGGCCAGGCCCGGCTAGGCTGGGCCCCCGGAGCAGGCCCGTCTGCAAGAGAGATCGCCGTCCAATCGACGCCAAGGATTGTGAGGACTTCCCGAGACTTCCCGGACGCCGATTGGTCGGACCTCAAGTCGGGTTCGGCCGGGTCTGCCTGCTGGGCCATTGCCACCACCCGTATGGTTTGATTTGATTTATTGACCAAAGCTGACCCTCCTGGCCTCGGCGACACATGACGATTCGCCTACATCTAGACCACCATCTAGGCCATGGATCCGCAGGGAACGCAATGACAGGAATTGGCTGACATCAGCACGTGAACGCTCAACACCCACCTTGATCTCGTCGTCGGGGGCCTCCTTCTTGATGTGCCGGAGGCGGAGGGGTAGGGGGATGCTGGCGGGCGCCTCGGCGGTGGCGGCCGGCAGCGCCCTGGGCAGCGCCTTGGGCAGCGCCGCCGCCGGCGGCACCGCGGGGGTCGTGGCCGCGGCTTTGCCCTTCATCGTGTGGACGGGATGCCGCCGCCGCCGCCGCCGCCGCCGCTGCGCCGCTGCCGCCGCCGCAGCAGGCGACACCGCGTGCGCACTATTTTTAATGTCGCGGACGGGACGGGGCGCATCGGACACCGCACCGGCGAGGCCGCTTGCGCCGCTTGCTCTTCGCAGTGCTGCTGAGAACCTGGCGTCCTCGGGGCGGACCCTCTACATGGCCATGACCGCCGTCACCAAGCCGAGCCGGCCGAGCCGGCCGAACCGGCCGAGAGCTGCCACCGGTTGCACCCCTCCTCCCGGGTCACTGCCATTATTCCAATGTTGCACTTATTGCACAAACACACACGCACAGTCACGTGTTGGAAATCAGCGCTGGATGGGCGCCACCGCGGCACAGTACTTCACTTCTAGTCTGCCGATGATTCCCTCCGGTGGTTAATCCAGTGACACTGCAGCACCACACGGCACCATACGGCACGGCGCGTTCCGCACGACGCCGACGACGCTGGGAACGCGAGGCGACGCGACGCCACCAGGATGAGGACCTCCGCTGTTGCCGGCCGCCTTCCGAGTGCTGCTGCTTCTAGGTGAGGGGAGGCCGCGGGGTGACCGGGCCGGCTGCCGGGGCCGGGTGCTCTGCTCGTACCGCGCGCGTGATTGTGACTGAGGAGAGCAGGGAGCAGGCCCGGGCCCGGCTGCGGTGCTCGGGGCTGGGGTCCGGTGTGTTTGAGCGGCCGGCCAGTTGGCGGGCCTCCAGAACGAGCCCCCGCTTCTCCCCGAACCATGCCCGAACCCAGGCCGAAGGACCGAAGGACCGACCCGAAGGGAAGTCACTTCAGATTTCTCATGCTAGCTCGTGCTAGCCTCGCACCAACCTCTCTCGGTCAATGCGAACGCTGATACTTCTGGTCTGTCGACCGGCTGTCGCTGTCGTCTGCTTTCCGCGACATTTTCAAACAAAAACATTAACGTCGTCATCGTTCGGTTCGGCTTTTCACGTCCGATACGATTCTATCCAGAGGGAATTCTTCTACCGGGTTCGCTTCGAGGCGCTGCGTGATTACTCATCGTCACGACATGAAACAATTGGATGTAAATACACACGCCTCTGCTTCTGTTCTTTAGTCTAACCTACTTACTTAAAACATTGAGACTATCACTTTATGTATTTCCTATAAATTGAAAGACCCACGCTACATACCCTCATTTTTTTATTTATGATGTATTTCATATTGAAATGATATCAGTCAGATCTGTGCACCACAATTGTCGTAAAGAAGATTCATTCATATATTTGTTCCTTTATTGTAGGCTCCACCAACAGTCTACTATGAACCAAATTTCATAAGTGAAGAAGAGGAGAAAAGACTCATTGAGTCAGTGTACTCTGCTCCCAAGCCGAAATGGCAACAGCTGTCACATCGCCGTCTCCAAAACTGGGGTGGTCTACCACACCCCAAGGGAATGATCGCCGAGGCAATTCCAGATGTAGGTCTGCTACTGCAGCTGCATTGTGCAACAGGACAAACTGGTTAAAATGTATGTTGTTCTGTTGCAGTGGTTGATGCAGTATGTCAAAAAAATAAATGCTCTACATTTGTTTGGTGACAAGAAGGCTAACCATGTCCTGGTTAATGAATATTTACCAGGCCAAGGCATTATGGTTAGATTGATTGAATCAAATTTTGCTGTTGGTTGTGTTAAATTCTGCTATTTCATCATAACTTTCATTACAGCCTCACACTGATGGACCTTTATTCTATCCAGTCATCACAACAATAAGTTTGGGATCACACACAGTGCTTGATTTCTATGAAAGAAAAGACTCTGATGAGGTCTGTACACAGTTATCTATGGTGACATTTGGCATGGCAAATAGCTTAGTTGATAAGAATTGTCTGTGAAGTTGGTGTTAATGAACCACAATTTATTTTACAGGTCAATACAGGAGATGCTTCCGCCTCCTCCTCAACGGGGCACAGGGGAAAAGTTGTGTCAGTTCTGCTCGAGCCTAGAAGCCTTCTAGTGGTCAAGGATGACCTTTATCATAAACACCTTCATTCCATATCCGAACAAGAATCTGATGAAATATCAAAATCTGTTGTTAATCCCGGAAATCACAAACTAGGAGATGTTTTGCAAAGACAAACTCGTATATCACTCACTATAAGACATGTACCGAAGACAAGTAAAGCAACTATTTTCTTGGGTAGAAAGAATTAAAGCAGTGGTATTTTCTGTACTTCATTTTATGGAACTAGATAAACAAGAAGCCTGCAGCAAAACACTAGAAGTACAATGCTATACAACAAATATTTACAAACAGCAATACTGAACCAAAAAAATGATTGTAAGTTTTGACACACTATGAGATCAAAATGTGACATTTTAAATGCAATCCAAACCTTTCAGGACTAACAAATATATAAAACAAACTTCTTTTGAGTCAAACTAACCTGGTCAAACGTGATTTAAAAGTTTCATTAGCATTTTACTGACGTCTCTGAACCTAGGACTTCATAGACAACTATGATAAAGCCAGTGACAGAACAGAGTTTGAAGAATATTGGATAAGATAACTTTCACACATAAAGTCTTAGCATTGGAAAAAAAAAAAAATCTTGAAAAACTGAATTGGTTATGAAGTTGAAGAAGACCCTTCTGTGTCAACATCATCCAATGATACATCCATTATCTCAGCATCACTTTCATCTAATAGAGCTTGCAGCTGGTGAACACTTCCCAGCATCACTCTGAATTGTTTTCTTCTCAAATCTAATTTTTTCTCTAGCTCTTCTCGGGTAGTCTGTAAAGTAGAATGGTCATAAGGAAAATTAAATTCGAAGCAGAAAGATAGATTGAGATTAAAAAGGAAAACAATAAGCCTATTAACCAGGGAAGTCCTCTATATTTCTACTCCAGTAATAAGGCATTGTATCTTAAGAAATAGTCAAATACAATACTTGCCTGAAGAGCACTAAGATCCTGTTTAAGTTGTTCCAGCTCACTACAAGTTTTTTGCCTATCTGGTTGATCACTAATCACTTTAGCCAATAGGTCATACTCAATTCTGTTCTTTCTGATAGTCCTGGCCTTTTTCAGCTCCTCTTTAGTTTTTTCAATATTTTTTTGGGCACTTAAGATGTCATGTTGAATTTTTTGTGAACAGTCTTCATAGTTTTTAAGCTCTTCAGCGCTGGTGGCACTTGCCAGACGAGCTTTTGCTTGCGCAGTATCACACTGGGCCAGAGTGGCTAACATCCTGTCCTGAACAGTCCGCCTAGAAGAAGATGGAGAGAGTAAAGATTTCTGCTTGGCAACACACTTGTAACAATCATGTAGTCATCGTCTGGAGATTGCGATTACCATTCAGGCTCAGGCTCTTCGCTACCAGCCCATTTAACAAACATTTTTAAAAGAGCGTTGAGGCGTCTATCGTCCCCAGTGCCATCGCCATCAATCAGAAGACGCCGCCGAATAACATCTTCTGTAAATTTAAAAACAAAATTTTTAAAAATTACAAGAGATACTTGAAACCGAATACCGGCAAATAGGTTACAACGAGAAAAGCAATAATACTACAACAAGTCTCATGGCGCCATACCATCATTCATGATGAATTGAGTGGCCGTGAAAAGAAACGAAAAACGACCAGGAACTGAAACACAAGGAACAAGGGACACAGTGGTTTCGTTTCGGTTCGGCTAGTGATCCTCGAGGATCGCTAGGTTCGGCGTTTGGCTTCCTGACAGCGAAATTCTGTATTCGCCGCTCTGCCAATAAGTTGCCTACCTGGCTGCCTGCGAATAGCTTCAGCTGCGGCTATGATCAGTCCATGTAACGTAAACCAGAGAAGGACCAGTCAGGCAGCCGAGGAGCGTGGCACCCGTGGGTCTAGGTGGCACCGCCACCGCCGACAAAACGTTCACGCGCGGTTGGCTGTGGGCGAGAGCCTTGCTAACCTGTAATATTATACTCACGAGTAAGAATCCCTTTCGGCGGGTGTAACGCCGACATGCGCCATTCTTCAGCGGAATGTTGCACTTCTTCCACACTATTTATTTGTATAAATTAAACATTTCGGCTACGTTCTGGTGTGGAAGACTGGCATCACCCGGTCCCTCGGGCGATGCAGACGAAGAGTGCCGTTAGAACTTCTAAACTAATACGTCCTACTGGGAATTTTGCTCAGTACCACCAAAAACTTCAATTCAAGGCGAATGGAACGCAATGATTCACAACATCAAGAAAATTACACTTCTTAAAAATTATTTGAGTTTAAGGCAGCCGCTGACGTTTTACCATCGATAGTTCGAGCTGCCGCGGCTGCCTGTCGTCTGCTAGGGCCTGCGCAGAACCCTCTGCGCACACGTTCTTCACCCTGCCCCTTCAGATGAGCCTCACCCCCCCTGGCCTGATTCTCGACCCACGGGTGCCACGCGAGTGGAGCCTCGAATTTACGCAAAGTATTTTCAAATTAGAAAATTTAGGAACACAAACACATGTACACCGTTCCAAAGACCAGTTCATCTTCTTTACAACGGTCCATCTTTCATTTCGAACAGTGCTCGCATTGCCAAGCCTATCTAACGGGACTTCAGGCCTGCATTTCGACGGGCGCCCGCCTGACTGGTCCTTCTCTGGTTTACGTTACATGATCAGTCAACTTGGACGACGCAGCTTCTGCGAATATACACTTCCTTAGTTTCCTTGCAGGCGTGCGTTCAGTAGGTTAGGAACGGTGTAGTCAAGATTTACACATTTGTCAACCATGCCAGTCTTGCAGAGAATTAAGTGAGTTTTTTTCTTGGTTGTCCTATGTATTTTTAATTAAAGTGATTGGTAGTGCAATGGTATGCATCGTGTGATAAATCGCCGGCCCTTTCTAATATCGGCCCAAAGTTGTCACGATGCTGCTGCGCAACGTGATGCTTGTTTTGGTGCAACAAATCGATGAAAATCAATTGTACCGTGATTTGTTTGTTGTAATTCTGTTTCTTATACCCATAATTGTATGCGATGACATGGCCTTATCTTTGCACTTTCATGTCTCATTCGTGGAAATCAATATCAGAATTGTTTACTATACCTTATGTCCACTTTGCTCTGTCTCAGGAAACCCACCACCCGCAGGGGTAAAAGAATTTTGCTTTCAAAAGAGCCACAAGTTATCGAACACACTAAAAAGACTTTTTTTGTCAAGGGCAAGAAACAGGGCGAAATCGGAAGCACAATTTTGAAAGATATTGTAAGTAATCAAACTCATATCTTGGTCTGAAATGGTCCACCAAAATTTTTTGTATTGTTGTTTTGTCATAACTGGTTCTTTTAAACCTTTTCATCAGCACAAACTTAAGAGGCCAGATGCTGTAATTCTGTCTCAAAAAAATGATATCCTTCCATTTGATGATGCAACTTTCTTTGAACGTCATGGTCAGAAGAGGGATGCAAATCTCTTCTGGTTTGCATCTCACAATAAAAAAAGACCGAACAACCTTGTAATTGGTAAGATGCATTCCAGTATCTTTTGTCCAGTTTTCATTGTACCTTTGCCTGCATCTGTGCTTGATTTGTACATTTTGATGTACATTTTGATTGTCCATTTAACTACCCATGTTCTAATATATCTTGCAGGGAGGTTGTATAATTATCAACTACTGGATATGATGGAATTAGGAGTTGAAAAGTACACTTCCTTAGAAGAGTTCAAAATTGAAAAGATTGACATGGGCGTGAAGCCTTGCCTTGTATTTAATGGAGAAATTTGGGGTGAGTCTCCTGAGTATGAACGTCTAAAGAACCTCCTTGTGGATCTTTTCCATCGTGAACCAGCAAAGGCAATAAGACTCCAGGGAATAGAGCATGTTATGTCATTTACTGCCAAGGATGGAATTATCTATTTGAGAAGTTACAAGTAAGGATAATTTGATTTTTTTTTAATTTTCAGGTCATACCAGATTACTTGACTGTTATAATTAACATTTTTCTGATGTTTCCACAGAATTTTATTGAAGAAATCTGGTCAGCGGACACCTCGAGTAGAGCTAGTAGAAATTGGACCTTCTGCAGATATGAAGCTGAGGCGAACAAAGCTTGCATCTGACGGTCTTTTCAAGACAGCATGCAAGCAGCCTAAGTCACTCCTAGTAAGAAATGTTACTTTGTTTTGATTTGTTTGTTGTGATAGGTCTTTCTTTGTTTCATATTATAAGCATATATTATTTTACTTCTAGATCAAGAAGAAGAAGAACGTTACCAAGGACGGTTTGGGTACCACTCATGGTCGTATCCATATTCCTAAGCAAGAAGTTGAGAAATTGCAAACAAGAAAGATGAAGGGTCTCAAGAAGACCAATGCTGAACGGAAAGAAGAAAGAGCTGCCTTGAAAAAACGAAGGGCTGAAGCTGCAGACTCTGATGATGTATCTTCAAGCAAGAGGTTAAAATCTGCATCTTAAATGCTTTCCTAGGTTACAACCTTAACAATAAATACTTAGTTGACTACAATTGTTGTCAGTTAATTCTCCTTCACATTTCACTGAACAGGGTCTTTTAAAGTATTGGTAATGAATTTATAAAAGTATGGGCTGATCCTAACTATTACACGTATTTCTGGACTTGATTAATGAGTAATAAGATTTTACAAGTTCAGTGTTGAGTTAATACTCTCGGCTGGTGAAAACCAACGATACGCCCAGGGCAAGAAGAAAGACAATTACTTTGGGAATCAATTTATTTCAAGAATCAACACCATAATGGTAGACTTGTCATCTTGACAATGAAAAAAGAAAATATACAAAAATGCTAATATCCTGCAGGTACAAATACCTTATTTTTCATTTCAACAGTATGGAATACAAGAACGCTTTGATTAATTAAGCAGATTCCTGTCTGGATCACAAATTTAGAAAGTAAAGCAAGGAGGCACAAACACTAGTGACTTGGAAGGAAGACTTGACGTCTATAATGAAGCAGTCGAGACACAGCAAGTTGTGTCCATTGACAAAACCCAGTGATGTATTCAGACATGGTTAACCTTTGAGTATGTCTTGGGAAGTAATATCACAAATTATACTTAAATTTCACTTAACACTGAAATATGCAGCTCAAAATGATTTACACAACACAATGAAAAATTGGGGTTCAGTGGTAGGTACGCTGGTGGTATACAGATTATAAATCAATATACATGACTACTCCTGGAATTCCAGTAAAATCAGTTTTAGGAAAAAAATTAAAACAACAATGTGGCAGGTACAAACTACACAACACCAGTACACACACACAAATAATTACACGGCAAGTCTCATGACCATTATTCATAAATATGAATTGCCCCTTTCATATCAATCTTACTCTTACAAATTTATGAAGTCTAATCCAGAGATGAATACCAATGTACAAAATTAAAGAGAAGCGTATGGTACAATACTTACAGCAGTACAAAATGTGCACACAAGTAGAAACAACTATTTTCACCCTCACAGAGATCGAACAGCCGAGAAACAAGTGAACACATACCCTTTGGTAACAGACCTGACAAGACTCTGGTCTTTCACATTACTTATTGGTAAGTTACATAATTCATCAAGAGAGCTATAGAAACAAATAACTCCCTTTCACTCATTCACTTTATTCATATTCATGACTTTATGATTCTAGGGTTTACCACTCGGCATCTCCATTCGCTCTCTGAAAGACAAAGTCTTTTCCATTAAGGTTCATAATACCATCCTTGAGATAAAATTTCCACTTGTTTCGAGTTCTTGTGATCTGAAATTTTAGAAATCATCACAACCTTAGGAATTTGTATAATTGCACATGTACACATCTTTCCAAACTGTTGTTAACAGAACATACCTTGTCATATTGACACACAACAACATTCTCAGTGTCAAACAAGTCTTGAGGATCATCATCACTCACGTCATCTCCCGAGTTCAAAGGCTCCTAAAAGGAAAAACAAAATAAAGTATTGTTGCTGCTTCCAAAAGAAAGTAACAAGCTGATAATGAGTTGTACCTCCTCTGCTCCACCTTCATTATCATCATTTTCATCCTCATCTCGTTCATCATTTTCATCATAATCATCAATATCGTCGTCGTCGTCATCATCATCATCCTCATCCTCTGAGGTATCTAGTGCACCATCCAATTGAGATATAGTATTTGCAGTCTGTAAATGTGTCAAGAAATTATAGGATTTCAAATTAGCAATTAAAGACTTAAAATTCTGTAGCTGACAACATACTTGATTCTGATGGCCAAATGTAGCTACTCCATTATTTTGGTTACTCGAAGAAGACTGCAATTGAGCTGCAGCTGCAAGGCGAGGAAAAGAAGGTGAAATAGATGTGAAATTTGGCAATCAGTGTACACACTGTACTATCAAAACACTGACCATTAGCAGCTTGTCCTTGAAGAGCTGCATTAACATGCTGTTGGAGTAAAGAACATGCCAAGGCTAATGGTAAATTCATTGTTGCAGAGATTACAGGGCCAGTTAAGACCTGTTGTAACTGATTACCTAGAAAAAGATGACACATTGAGAAAAAAAATAAGGTACTGCACAAAATGCTTATATTAAATTTTATCCCCCATCCTTACCAATCAGTGCAGATGCAGGTACATGAATAGTGAGTACACGGGGCTGAGCATCAGGTACTCCAGCCTGAGGAGGTAATGTAATTTGGATTGGTACTTGTCGATTTGGATCAGCTGCCAGAGCAGCAAAACCAGATGCAGCAGCAGATGACTGAGGAGTAGGTTGGGCTGGTTGTGAAGCAGGTTGAGGTGTTGGCTGCACTGGTTGACTTTTCACAATTGGAACTTGGTTGGCAGCACTTTGCTGCTGAAGGCGATTCAGTTGCTGCTGAGCCGTAGCAATTGTCTGACTAACAACAGCATTCTGAGGTATAACTGGTAATGTGACCGGAACTGATGGCATTGCCACTTGAGATTGTACTAAGGTTGCACCATTACTTGGAGTCACACCTGTACTTCGAAGTGGAGCTGATATAGGTACTGCAAAGAAAATAGAAGCACAAAATGAACATTTCAGTTCAACATTAAGATTACTTAATACCCTGGAATTCTATTTACATGCTTCATCTGAACAACAATTCACTTTCATTCTTTAACAGAAACATGCTAGGATTGTTGTTCTTCAATGCATTATATGAATTTGGTTAAAGTTTAATATATTTAATATTGATATGACTTTTTATCTATCTTGGCAGACCGCCATCACTCCTACGGAGCCTTGACTCTTGGAAATTGTCTAGTTAACAAATAAAAAAGGAAGAAAACCTTAAAAGTCATTTCTAAAGACAGGCTACAAGCAATCAACAAAGGTAGATAAACACTAAATCACATGCCCATTTTACTATGATACACAATACAAATGAAGCAACAAAGAAACAGGTAAAGCAGGACAATCAATTCACCAAAAATACAGCAAAATGGATCGTAAAAACAAATCATACCCATGGAAAAGACATGATTAAAATTGAACAATTAAATTAAGAATTCAATTGATGCTCCAGAAACCTGCGACTGGTAAAATTGACATTTAAAACAATGAAGATAAAGAAAAAAAAAAGACACCCAGCAAATATTTAGAAGGTGGCAATGACAATAATACAACACAGCCGCTACGCAACATGCTGCAATAATATTAATAGAGATAAAGTAAGCAATGAGAGAAGGAATGAATATTGAACTAACTCATGGTAAGCAAACATACAACATGCTTAGAACCGCAGGCTGAAGTAATGGCTAAATAGGTATGAATGATGCAAAATGCCTCCACCCAAATATCTACATAAAATGGGGGCTTCATCTCACCTTTAACATCAGCAGCATTATCTACTGCTGCTGCTGCTGCTGCTGGGGGGGCAGCAGCAGCTGCAGCTGCAGCAGCTGCTTTTGCTGCTGCAGCCTGACTCTTCTTTGATCCACCTGCAACAAAGCTTTACTACAGCCTACGACATAGGTCACACAGATCAGTTTGCAATAAAGCCTCCTTTGCCTGGGAGTTCAAATTAGATACGGTTATAATGAAGAAAAAACGGTTTAAATTAAAATTGAATAGTTTTGTCATACAACAGATTTTTTACAATCCCATGCTTCTCCTGCTTTAGTACAAACATCACATTTTAATTCCTGCATTTCAGGATAGCAGCTCTTCCTCCTGCATCAAATCACGATCAAAAGTCAGCACTCTGCAACTTGGAGTAGACTAACACAATATTAAGCCAGGCACAGAAGGCAGACAAAAAGAAACTACAGTATAAAGACCAAAAAGTGATTATTAGTTTTAGCCCCAACCACACTCCAAACACACACACACAGAACACTTGTAATTAATTCCCAAAACTCAGGCCTATAAAACACCAAAGAGGACAACAAAGCTCACATATATATGCTAAAAACAACATCGGGTTGTGTAAATATTGAGCTTAAATTTATGACAATGAAATAAAAAGAGTGAAATAACTTTTTTTTAAAATCAATATGTGAGATTTTCCTGAGACTGTCATCTATTTGAGAATCTAGTTCATGTGTATGGAATTATTATGGTAAGACACTGAATGTAACAATATAAATTTGCAATAAGTTACAGCCAGATAAGTATGTGGTTGAACGAAATTGCATACCTGACTTTGAATTTGACTTCTGACCCAGTGTAGGAGGAGCTGGGTCTAATGGTTCTGGGTTGGGCTCAACAGCTTTATTTTGAGTTAGTTTCATTTCCCACAGCTGCTTAAGTTCCTGAAGAACTTGGTCATCCACTCCTTCGTCCAGGAAGGCCTCCCGTACTCCATTGATAACATCTTCAATCACACTGGTATAAAGCTTTAGCTGTTCAAAGGGAAGTAGAAAAAACATGAATATTCTATTTAATTCAAAGCTTATTTTTTGAATGAGAGTGTTATTCTGGTACAGAGCTAACAATTACAGAAAATTCGTGCAATTCCAAGAGATTTATTTCATGACATTTATTACTTTATACACAAGATTTCAGGGCTTTCAACACCTGACAACTAGCGTACAGTGAGAAATAAGCCTATCCAATTCATATATCAGGCTTAACGGTAAATGAATCATATACAGTGCATCAATGGAGATTACCACAGGGAAACATGATCAGATCCTCGAGAGCTCGAGAAAAACACAGCATGATTCACTTATTACTAAAAATGGAAATTGAACGATGGACGAGCTTTCCTTGGTATATTGAATTGCGGCACCACCAAAGATTGAATAATCCTCAGAGGTTATAACAACATTCAGAAGCGAGAGGAGCTTCGCACGTACGGCTATCATGAAAACCGTACGGCCTCGGTGCGTGTGAAATCTACAAGGATCTCACGAATTTGAATGTAGTATTTTGACTGTCAGTACTGTACGGGTACATTGCGAGCGGCAGCGGTCCGAGACGGGTCAGGATGACCGTGGTCAACATAACCCTACCCGTTCCAACGGCAACCGACAGCTCCGCTAACAAGCAGCGATTTGGCGTCGCAACGTCTACAGGTGCAGATACTTTCGGCCTTTTCGCTTACGGTGCCACTTACCACACTCGTCTGACTTAGAGACATTGCAATGAAGGCTGACTGATTCCTTATTCTAAGCAAGATTAAACGACGTTACAACAGAAGTTAGTTGGAGACCTCCTTCCCCTCCCTCTGGTCCCTCTGGCCGTGAATTCTCTGTCTTCGTCACTCCTCGCTCCGTCTCCGTTCTGCCCCCTCTTCCCCCTCCGCCTCTCGTGGTCGTGTAGAATGAGTTGCCTGACTAGCCGGCGTTGACAGCGTTGACCGGCGACACGGACCACAGGCACGGGGGGGGGGGGGGAATCATACAAGGCTTACCCGATAAATGTTCACCACAGAAGAGACCTGCTGCTGCTGCTGCTGCTGCTGCGTCGCTACTCCACCTTCTTCTCTGCTCCTCTCCGTTACCTACGGACACCGATGGCGCATCTCATCTACCTTGATATCACGTACGGTCGACAGAACCAGACAAGTCCATTCAATCCCATCCGAGTGGTAGGACTTGACTGGAGGCGGCGCGGCGGCAGGCGAAATGAGAAAAGCCCGCGTATCTGTGTGGGGTGGGCGTGGGAGCTGCGTGGCCTAGCCTCATGCTCATGGGGGCGTGGGCCCGCAGCCCGCACTGGGCCTGCAGCGGCCGCAGTGGACATGGGCATCTGACATGCGGGTGGTATGGGGAAGGACGAGGACGACACCCGACCGGCCCGGCTCCCGCTCCACTCCCGCCGTTCGACTGTTTGCCTGCTGCGTGGGGACAGCGGCGCGAAGGAGCCGCAGCGACGTGGGAACTCAATAAACTTGTTTGGAATGCAGAATAGCTGTCATCTCGTCAAAGTGAAGACCTTTTTTTATGCTAGGTCGTAGACCTATATGGATAGGCCAAGGAAAATCGTCCGTTTTATTGTCTGTTTGTTTTTTTTGGGGGCGATACTTTGGGGGCGATACTCTTCTCGATACTCTTTACTTTCCGATGTGACGGAAACTTATGGAGCTTGGCGTAGAAGAAATGCCTGAAGGTGTTGGCTCCCAGTTTCAGCCGTTGTACATGCATATTTAGGGATGTAGCACCGGGCGGCAGGGTCAGTGCGAGACGATGAAAAATATCAAATAAAACGACCGTGCCACGTAAGGAAATCACACCCTCCTTGTTTGGGATGTGAACCCAACACTTCCACAAGTGACGAGGACAAAACAACTCACGAGGCGGACGATGCATCGGTTTGGGTTCGGCTCTAGTCCGCGCGCGGCTGGTACGTGTGAGAGCAGGGGAGTGCAAAAGTACACTGCCATCACTGAGACCGAAAAAGTCGTTATCATCGCCCAACTTTGTGCGGTAAGGTACTTTAAGAAGCTGTGTTTCCAGAACTTGGCCATATCCATTAACATTTGAGGTCTGAGCTGGATTCAGCTCGGCACCAGGGTTCCAAAAATTGGCTCGCATGACCTTTCCTGATGGGAAATGATGAAGTGAGTGGAAGCCCTTACAGTGACCGCCCCAATTCACATCTTCCTCATTTCCTTCTCAAAGAAGGTCATGCGGGACCCATTTTTGTAATCCTGGCCCCAAGCTGCGTAAGGTCTCAAATCTTAAATGTGAGGCCAAAGTTTTCAAAACCGCCTTTTCAAGTCCCTAGGGTGGTGATTAGGACTCGTTCATTCTCAGTGATACGTGAGCAACTCGACAGTTGCTCGGCCAGGCAGAGACAACTAAACTCGCCCGATGCATCTGGAGACGGCCTTTGCCTTGGCTCGCCATGGCCGTGCCTTGGGCGTCCCCCTGGTGCCTGCCGCCTGCCGGTGTCATCATCCATCCCGTCCCGTCCCGGACCGCGGCCGGTCTCATCTCCGATCGCCTCGCCATCAACACACAATCGAAGTGGTACTCTGTGGCCCCGCCACGCCCAGAATCGCATCGCATCGTGTCGCATCGCGTCGCCCGGCGGCCTTCCCGGTTTGGCTGTGGTTTCCAGGGAGACGGCGGGACGGGACGGGCAGGGGGCGGCCTCCCCACGGGGCGGGGGCGGGGGCTGGCGGGGGATATGTCAGGTGTTGTGTGAGGGCGCGCGCGCACCCTTGACCTTGACTGTAGACCGGGGCTGCGTCCACCAGCGCCTCCGCACTAGATACTATGCGTTGGGAGTTGGGGGCGGGCGAGGGGTGCATCGCATGCCAAAGTCCATGTGCACCTAACAAAACTGTACAAATGTACCTCATGGTCAGTCACTCACAACAATCTTCAAGGGGGTTAAATCGTTCTCCAGTCTCTCTCTTTCAGTAACTTCCTCCAATCTTTCTCCAGTCATTCTTCAGTCATTTTCCAGTTACAGCCAGGCTAATTTTGATACAAATTTTCAGGACTGATGTGCCCCTTGGGGACGGGCACATGGTCGGGTGGGTCCAGGGGCGTAGCTAGACTTGGCTCCTGGGGGAGGGGGTGGGGTTGCCGCGCCTATTGCCTACATTCAGGCGTTTATTTCGCGGGTTGCCTACCCGGAAGGTGGGGGTTAACCCCCCCAAAACCACCCTCGATACGCACCTGGGTGGGTCCGGGGGCCGGAGGAGCAGCTGGGCCCGGAGCCGCGGCGTGCGGGGCGTGTCGAGTGCGTGCGGTCGTCCGCCGATGCCTGCGCTCATGGCTGCGCTGGCCGTCCGCTGCGGCGCTGCGCTCGTGTGGCTGGCTGGGGCTGGGGCTGGGGCCGGGCAGGCCGCTCCGCTGGGCTCCGCTGGGCTCCGCTGGGCCCCGCTGGGCCCCGCTGGGCCCCGGCCCCGCTCCGCGGCCGCACTCCGCTCCGGAGGTGAGGTGAGGCGGTGTTCAGTCGCTTTTCGCAAGTGGCGCCGCGCGGCAAGGAGCTTCGCTCTGACGCCGCTGGACCGCCGACAACAACAAACAGCACTGACCGCGCCGCCGCTGCCGCCTCTAGCCGGAGAGTGCGCTTTCGCTCTCAGCACGCGCAGCCAGCGCAGCCAGCGCAGCCAGCACCGCCGCGGCACGTGTGTCTGTGTGTTCGCGTCCGTCAGCGGGAGTGCGAGGCGCGGTGACCCTCCCGACCCTCCCGGCCCGCCCCGTCCGCATAGCGGTCCTCGCGGCCCTTGTCAGACCGGCGGCGCTGCCACCAGAGGATACCTTATCTGCCCAAAGATGTGAGTGTCGTGTGTTGTGCTTTGTGATGGTCATGCCGGCGCCGGCGGTGCGGTGGGCGCGGAGACGGACGCTGCTCCGTGCGGCCGCTCCAACCCTCAGCTGCGGACGCGTAGGGGAACAAGAAATGGACTCTCGGCAAACGCGCAGTGTTTTGGTTGAAATTTGATTCTAAGGGTCTTAGATTCATTAAGTGCGTCCACGAAATATCGCCGCAGCGCAAACCGCATGGTTCCGAGCACTACTACTGGGCGCCTGCTGGGTAGGCAGGCACGGCTTGTGCATCGCACGGGTGTCGCGCGGGCTGGCCTACCCCGGCACTCGCAGGCGCTCCCCTCGGTGTCGCGCCCCCAGAGCAGATCTTCGTCGAGGACTCGTCACAACAGGGCCGGGTGCGGTGGCGTGCCGTGCTGTTCCTGCTGGGCTGGTGTTCTCCAGCGATAAGCCAGGCCGCCCCCCCCCCCCCCCCACACGCGTGCAGCGGCCGTGCGGGGGGTGGTGAGTGGTGCGGCAGTGCACTTCGCAGCAATTTTGTTGCTCGCATAGAAGCCTAAGCCGTGTGTCGGAAAGGCGAAGGTTGTCAACTGCAGCCGCCCGCGGCGCCCCGCCCCGCCCCGTGAGCCTCATGAGCGCTACTGTGTGCAACGGGATCGGAAACGCTCTGCCCAAATGAGGAGGTTCGCCTTCTGAGTCTGAGCCGCGGTGTCGGCGGTACCGCTGCCGGCTCGGTGTCATACCGGGGCATGATGGATTGGGCCGGCGCCCCCCCCCCCCCCACTTCCACGCACAACTTGCAAAAAAAAAGGGAAAACAAGGTAGTTGCCCCAACGAATTTTTCCGTTGATTTCGTGACAAGCAACAACTTTGGGTGTGGGAACTAATTTAATATTGGGTCAGCAAAAATCTTGTTTCGGTAGTAAAACGCCCCTCTCTGTTGTTTCCTCTCCGCTCACGCAGCGATTTTTTTTTTTTGCTGGACCAACGAAACGTTAGTTCGCCCTTAACACAATTTGTTGTTTGTCACGAAATCAACGAACAAATTAGTTGGGACAACTAATCATTTTTCTTCGTGAAACCCATCCACCAATAACGTAACGGCCGCACGGCGGCAGCGACAGCCAGTTAGGACCGTGGCTCCCCGTGCCAGCCCGTGTCAGCCTGTTGCCCGCGGGCGCGGGGCGGTAACCGACGGTAACACGGGGGCTTCAAAGACTCGCGGTATCAGCGTGTTTCTCTTTAATGTCGTGAGATGAAAAGAAAAAAATGAAACCGATTTTGCTCGGAAATACGGAGCGGCGCGGGAGGTGTGTGTATTAGCGGGCGTGGCTAGCGGCTCAAGGTGGGTCGCTTCTAGCGCGGAGACCAAAGGAGGAAAAAAAGAAAAAGACAAACAAAATGCTGATACCGATTTAAAGACGATAGGCGCGGCGGCCGTCTAGTTCGGGTCCGTCGCATTTATTGACTCCAAGTGACGCAAAACCACGCAGAACTGCCGCAACCGGGAAAAGTACCAAATTGTAACAACGTCTCATGTGGACGTTGTTGTGATAGAATCTCCAGAAGCTCCAATCATAAGTTCACATCGCATTTCGGGATGACTCTGCGGAGATGTTTGACGACTGAAGGCCTCGCCTTGCTGTTAGAGCAAGTGCATTTAATAAATCACGCTGGAAAAACACCTGCCGGGGGAAAACAATAATCACATCCTTCGCAAAAGGGGGGCATTTTAAGGAAGACTTGCTTGGGAGGATTTTTTAAATAAACTTACTGTGATTGTTTTCCACCGCATGCCTGTTTTTTTTTTTTTTTTTTTTTTATTTTGCTGCACTCACCCTAGTTTTTCATTTACTACTTGTGTGGGGATGAATGGGATAAAGGAAAATGACTGCGTCGGTACCCCCTCGGCGCGTAGCGACACGACGCGAAAGCGGTGGCATGGCGAGGGATGTCCTCAGGCATGGGGCACAGCACCTCACCGCACCTCAGCCGACGCGGCCGGACGACCGGACGTGCTGTCTCCGCCGGTCTCCTCTTCTCTCCCTGCTGTCTCCTGTCCACCCGACCTGGCGGCCTGAACCCATCGCCGATGCCAGTAATGATAATAATAATAATGACGACAAAATAATGGCGACCTCAGGGCCAAATTAGCATATCACCCGTGTGACGCTGCGGCCATCTCTGCCCAGCCCAGCTCTGCTGCGCTCCACGGCCGACCTTTGTGCCCGGTATGGCATGCCCGCCCCGGCCGGGCTCTGCGGACACGCTGTGTGACACTCGTGGCAGCGCCTTCCGGATCAACGCCCACCGCGCTATCAACACACAACATATTCGCACTCACTCCTGCTGGGCGTGTGTGTGTGTGTGTGTGTGTGTGTGTGTGTGTGTGTGTGTGTGTGTGTGTGTGTGTGACCAGGCCATGTCGCGCCGCGGCCGCGGGAAATGCGATATATGTAAAAATTACGCCGCTGACCTGACCCCCGGCTGCTGCGGAACGGGGTGATCCGGCCGATCCCGAGTGAGTGGGCGTGTGTTGTGTTGTTGCGTAGTTGCGTGCACCGGCGTCGTCGTCGGGGAATGTGGCCGGTGTACAAAGCCTGCTGCTCATCGCCGCATTTAATGCCATTCGCAATCGAAGCAGTTATCGCGATACGACACTAATGAATGTTTTTCTTATCTTCTTTACAAGGCGCAGATTCAAATACGTGTAAGCGGCGGTGGAATCCGCCAGATGAGGCCTATGACAGACAAAACCCTCGGAGAAAATCGTTCTGGAAATTCCTCCGCCGTTGTGAGCGCATATCCTTGCGTAATATGGTAGCACTCGATTGTGTCTGCCGACCGCCGGCAACGCGAATACAGTGAGACGACTGTCATGAGGGCCCATTAACGAAGTCTGCAAAAGTTTTTTGTAATTGGCGCCCCGGTCACGAAAGTTTAACGAGAGCTCGGCCGCCGGAAAACCTGAAAGATTTCGTATCGATGGCATGGAGCCGATTACTCAAAGCGCGACCTAAGTTTCCGTTCCCGGCCGCATATTCATGGCCAGAGTGATTCGCTGGCTTTGGACGGCTGGATGTCACGCGATGGTGGCGCCCGCGATTCCTTGTCACTCTTCAAAAGCATTACATTGCACAGTAGAGGTCTCGGATTCAGAGAGTTACATCTCAGCCCGCAGTCACCGTGTGAGTCTTCACACTGGGCGCTTTCGTCCGTCGTGTTATTGCTGTACTGCTTTCCCTCCCTCGCCTCGTCGCCTCGTGCCCTGCTCACGTTCCGGAGCCCCGTGAGCACGGCGGCGCACCGGATCACGCGGCCGAGCGCTACAAACAATATGTGTTTTTCCGGGTACTGTCCGCACTTGCATACGTGGCAGTGATAGCGCCGCATAGCGCCGCTGGTCGCACGTGCTCACTTCATTATTTTTCCCAGCGCTTGGCATCGAACTGTGTCCGCGACGCGTCACGTCCGCCTGGTGTTGCGGGGGTTCGAGTCGAGTCGAGGGGACCGCAGGCCGGCCAGGCCGCCTGAGGCCCGCACTGCTCGCACCGCCTGCATGCGTGCACATGCCGTCCCGTCGCCCCACCGGCCGCGAAGGCAATGGCCAATCGTCTCCTCCGTACTAATCACAAACCATCTCAATGCGGCCAACACTGTTTCCGAGTTTGCAATGAATTCCTACACAATTTTGCATGCTTCACGAAGTTGTGACGGTGTGACAAGTGTAACAAGGGTATCACAAAACTGCGACCATCGTCACATTTTTGACTGTGCAGAATCAAACGCAATGTTCAAAAGTCACATTTCTTTCTTTTTTTTTTGGGTGGGGGGGGGGGGGGGGGGGTGATACACTTCGCAAAACTGAAAAAGTGAAACGTCGGTATGTCTATAAACCTTGGGGAGAAAAAATCCCAATAGAGAGAATGACGGCTTGTGTCCGGCCAGGGAATCGAGGACTGTTGACTTCGGGTAGAATAATGCGACCTCCGCTAGAGCCGCTGGAGCCGCAGCCACCTTCCGCAATCCAGGAGGAGGCGCCAAAATGTCGAGTGTCGCCGGGATACCGGTTCCGGAGACGTTTTATTCCTTGTTGACCCTCTGCTGGCCTGGCGTGCGTAAGCTGCGTAAAGTCGTGGGAGTGACACCCGTTTTGAATGATGAGTAGGATGCCATTGCATTCTTGTTTTTGTCACCTCCTCGCTGCGCATTGTCATCGCTGTCTCTGCTACTGATGCAATTACGATAACAAACCACCAGTACTGTTTTTGATGTATTGCTGATAGGATCAACATGTTGTGACACGGATGGGCATTTTTAGTTATATTTCCGGCGGGTTTCCGAAGCATACTACATATTTCTTGTCACTTTTTAGAAAATGTCGAAATGTATCAAAAAATTCTATTTCTACAAAATAATCTCGAGTTTTTTGAAATGTATTCTGAATGATTCCTGACCTTGCCTTGGCTTCTCCCGCCCCGCACGCGTGTGGAAGGCGTGGCAGCGGGCAGCGTGGCATGGCCGGGCGGGCGTGCACCACCATAGCGCCGCTCGGCACGCCGTTTTCGTGGGCCGAACACTCACTAGCAGTCGTTGCCGCAGCAGTTGCCGGGCGTTGCAGTGCCGAGGGTCCACAAGTAGAGGATTACAGAAGAGATGAGCACGGAGTACGGGGGGCGGAGCTGGTGGCCCGCTAGGTTCCAAGCAATGAATGTAGCAGCATGCATATTTTGAATTGCAGTGGCCAGCACTTTTCCACTGCCAATTTCCAGAGTGCAGCAACTGCTTCTCACGCTTTTCAAGTGACCGTGTCCGACGTCAGGGTCTGAGTGGGGTGTGGGGCCAGGCGTTGGCGTTGGTGGTGCCGGCGGCTTGCATGCGGCGGCGTTTACAGAGACAAACGTTGATAAAAATGCGATTACCAGAAAATAATGGTCATTTGATTATTTCGCTGCTTGCTTCAAGCAGCTTTGTTATCCGCGTTGGGAGGTCTATAGTGAAACAGCGATCGACACAGGCGATGGCTAGCTCGTGTCCGCAGAGCCGTGGCTTGTCGGTGGCGAATAGGATTAATTAATCTTCCTGTTCTCCGGTGTCCGTGCGGTGTGCTGTGCGATTCCTTTCGGATATAGAGGGAAACTGTGCGCATCCGTCCAGCCGGTTCGGCGGTCGGGAGCCGATCGGAGCGCCACCGGGAGGCGGCGGCGCGGCTGTGTGGCCAGGCGGCGCGGTGCGGTGCGTGTCTGGGAGCGACACGCCGCCACGGCCGCCACACGCCGCCTGGACAGAGCAGAACCTGGAAAGTTTTTTATTTTTATTTTCCTTGACGAGAATTATATACGCGGAAAGGAGAGCGTTTGAGCAGCGTCTCGACCCACTATCCGTAAACAGGGCTGGCTGGGCCGTGTGTTCCGCGCCGTGTGCGAGCGGGAGGCGCGGCACGACGCCGCGAAGCATCGGCTCGGCGGGGCCGAATTAATTACCCGCGGGGACAGTGAGGGTTTATCGTCACCGGCTCTACTGGCTCCAAGACCTGACGTGTGGCGTGAGGCTGCCTCCTGGCTGCCTCCTGGCTGCCTCCTGGCTGCCTCCTGGCTGCCTCCTGGCTGCCTCCTGGCTGCCTCCTGGCTGCCTCCTGGCTGCCTCCTGGCTGCCTCCTGGCTGCCTCCTGGCTGCCTCCTGGCTGCCTCCTGGCTGCCTCCTGGCTGCCTCCTGGCTGCCTCCTGGCTGCCTCCTGGCTGCCTCCTGGCTGCCTCCTGGCTCCTCCCGGCTGCCTCCTGGCTGCCTCCTGGCTGCCTCCTGGCTGCCTCCTGGCTGCCTCCTGGCTGCCTCCTGGCTGCCTCCTGGCTGCCTCCTGGCTGCCTCCTGGCTGCCTCCTGGCTGCCTCCTGGCTGCCTCCCAGCTGCCTCCTGGCTGCCTCCCAGCTGCCTCACGTCTGCCCCTGGCTGCCCCTGGCTGCCCAGACACCTTCCTCAACCGTTAGTCCGGAGCGGCCGCTCCCCCTCGAGCTGTGTTGTTGATCACGTTGTTTTTGAAGCAAATATTGATATATCTTCGACCCCTTTGGCTCCCATCTCCCTTGTCGTGTCGTCGCCCGCTGTCTTCTGGATTTATACCGCGGAATTGATTACTAAATACACAGCATCACAACATTTCGATACGTTTCTTCGTCGCGTACAAAATGTATGTTCTTTGTGACTTTGGGGTCATTTATTTTTCAATGTTGCGTCCGCGCGCCCAACTCCGCGGAAAAAGAAGATGGGCATTCTTGTCTATAGCTATGGACGATTATGTGCGTCCGTAGGCCAGTGACGAAATTGTGACTCCAGACAAACGATATGTTTCCGACCATGGGGCACAAATTTTCATTTGTGCATGGTTGGTAGCAACATTATATTGCTCGTCTGGAGTCTCAATTTTGTCACTGGCTTATGGACGCGCAGAATCGTCGATAGCCACGGACGAAAATTTTCCATAGCCTGTTTCTGTGCGCTCTTTCTCGGGCAGCGCTCGACTCGGCGGAGAGCCAGCCGCCTGCAAAGCGGCGATAGGCAAACCCGCCGGACTCCGGTGTGTGACGGGTCGGCAGTGTGGCGGGCGGGCGGGCGGCCCGGCCGCAGAGACCGCCTCCGCCGCACCGGCGATACGAATGAGCCCGCCAATGTTAAATTAAGGTCACGAACCTGGATTGGTGTGTCTGGCCCAGTTCAGTAAACTCTCGCCGCGGACCAGTCAGAGCATTTCGTATCGCTTCCGATACCTGTTCCTGGCGGTAGTGTTGATCTGGGCGTCGGGGCCTCCCTCGGCGGGGATGGAGCGGTGGGCGTCACCCGGGCCGTAGTCCGACGCCGCCTTCGCGGAAATGAAGGTCACGCGACTTTTCCTGTCCCCAAATTCAGATCGGTTGCCAGGGGTTCCACCGGCATTTCGTTTTCTCCCATCGACCGACTATCTCGCACAGTTTGTTTTCTTCCTCCTTCGTGCAGCGATGGCCGGCGTGGCCGTCGGAGGAGGATCAAATTTGCAGAGTGTCACGAAAGTGTGAATTGGCTCGTAAAAGCTGCTGTTACCGTCGTCTTCGCGGTATGACAAGAGGACACCCACACAGGTCCACAGCACGCGGGTGCTGCCGGCTACAACAACCGTGTGAAAGACTGTACACCGTCTAAAAGGCTATCGGACACGTTTCCAGTCCGCAAAAGAATGCCGTCTCCGATCGGCGAAATTGTCATAAAGTGATGTGGCGCCGAGTTCGTAAAATTTAATCACCCCCGCCGAATTAGGAGTTACACTCGCCGTCCCCGATGAACCTTGCGGACCCGGTGGTCTCCGAGAGTCGTGGCCATCACGATTCGTCACGCGTCACGGGGACACACGCATGCTGCTGACCGTTTACAACGCAAATCGGATCGCGGTGACGACGTTGCGCGTGTGCAGTGCGATCACCAGGGGCCGGGCCGGGGGCCGGGCCGGGGGCCGGGCCGGGGGCCGGGCCGGGGGCCGGGCCGGGGGCCGAGCCGGGGGCCGAGCCGGGGGCCGGGCCGGGGGCCGGGCTGGGGTTGGGCGGGGGCCGGGCCGGGGGCCGGGCCGGGGCTGCTGGGTGCACGGTGTGCACGGTGTGCACAGCGTGCGCTGCAGGAGTCGACGGCCGGACGGAATCTCTTCCGGGGCCGCCCTCGCCTCGCCCCGCCGGCCGGTGTCTGGGAGTCTGCGGTGTGCGGTGCCTCTGGTCTGCTGGCTCTGCCAGGCTCTGCCAGGCTCTGCACGGGGCTGCGGGAGCAGGCAGGAGGCAGCCACCAAGGTCCCTGCACACGGCCCGCACACGGCCCGCACACGGCCCGCACAAGCCGGTTTCCTCACTTTCTTTGCTCGTTTTCTGCCCCTGATGAGTGCGCGATGCGTCTGACCGCTCAGCGCGGCTGCGGCGGCTGCAGTTGGCCGGAGAGCAGCTGTGGTGCTGCGGTGTCAAGAAAACTGCTTGACAGTCATTCAAAAAATTAGCAATATTTCCGGAGTGGATGTAGGACCGGCCAGAGGCGACCAGAGCGGTCGCTGTTTGGCCACTACAAAACACACGGCACGCCAGGCATGCTACGCGCGTCGGGGCTGCGTTCGGATCGGAAGGTATCTTCGGCCGAAACCGGAAGCCAACGGAGAGAGATGGAAATTCGGCGGGAGCGAACGTGGCCCATTGGTGCTCCCGACTCCGGGGCCTGCAGGACCTGCAGATGCGGAAGGGGGCCTGGGCCGGAGCCAGCCGGGGGGCGGCAGTGGCAGTGGCAGTGGCAGTGGCAGTGGCAGTGGCAGTGGCAGTGGCAGTGGCAGTGGCAGTGGCAGCCCCATCAGCTCATGGTCAAGAAACCAAAACAGAAGCGCCGCAGGAACCTGCCGAATCATGGTGGTGCGCCGCGCTGCGGCATCGCTGTCAACCCGCCGGAATCTCTACACGGAAAAAATGTCAGAGGTGGCGCCAAAACTTTTTCTGTCTCTTTGCCGTGTCACCGTCGTTAATAGAGTTCATTAAGTGGCGGATGGGTCTATTCACTCCTGCTTCCTGATGAGCGGCGGCCGCTATCAGTGACCGTGGTCAGGGCTTACACACTGTTAGGAAAAAGACTAGTAAAATAGCTGTCAGTGCTGCTAACCAATATTTCAAATGCCTTCTTAGTCGTGTGAAAATGGTAAACTCCAAACAATACATAATACTGTTTTGAAATCGGTCAAAATCATATATGTGAAAGTCATGATGAAATTACATTTTTCCAACAATGGCATAGGTGCGTACAGCATGGCGCATCATATCTGTCGCCTTTGCGGCAAAACCCCGGCGAAGTCATTTGTCTCAATCAAAAAGTCGTGCGAATTCCCGCGAACGCCCCGGACAGTTTGGATGCTTTTGATGTGACACGCGGTCAGCAGTTTCAGTACTCGCCCCAAAATGGCTTTCGTTTGAAGCGAACTTCGATTTAGACCTCCAAGATTCCGACGCTATACCCTAGACAAACATTGCACGCATTTGCCACAAATAGCTAGTTTTCGTGTAAAATTGATATTTTTCCACACATATCATCGGATTTGTCTCTCATTTCAGTCTGCTCCTTTTTCTGGAAGTACAGCACAGTAGCGCCCTGACGCCCGGCATCAAAACAAGTGGATCGAGTCGCCCGAATTTGGGTATTTCCCGAACGCGATTATTGTGAAGTGAGATCAGCTGCTTAACACTTCGGTCGCTTCACTGCGTCACAATAAATACTCCGCTCGGGATGATATGTGTGGCGCACGTCGCATGGAAATTTCAAACAACAACAAAATCTGGTAACAAAATTGTCCGTCGGGAGTCACAATTTTGTCACTGTCTTATGGGTGCACAGCATCGTCTGGATTTAAAGCCATTATGATTTTAAAAGAAAATGTCCAAAGACTTTCTCCGTGCAGGGAGAAAAACTTTAAAAAAAATTGCAACAAGACGAATGATGTGGGGAAAAATACGACAACTCCGACAACGAAAACCGAGCCCATAATGTTGTAGACCGTAGAACCTTGTTCTTCCGCCACTCGGCGGTTTTTCGCTGCTTCGAAACAGCGGCCTAGCTCTCGCGGAGACTGAAGGATTTACCGACCCAATTAGAACACCAGCTCCAGCAATTCTGTTTCTTTCCCTTTTTTCCCGTTTTCAGTAATATGTGGCCGCTGCATAGTCATGCCCGTCGAAAATGGGAGGAAGGAAGGATCTGAAAAGTTGAGAGCGGCACGGCAAAGCACTGGCCACTGGGAATACTCTGGTCCGCGTGCAGTGCGGAGAATCTTCCCTGCCAGCAGTAATTAACAGCACTACTGGAGCTCATCACGCACTCGTGGACCGCGGAAGCTGTTTGGTATAATCTGAGCTTGGATTACTCGGCGAGGCACTTATTACGGCCCCTTGTTGTCCGCAGGTCCCTGGCGCGCGCGGCGCAGCTGCCGCTGCTGCTGCTGCTGCTGCTGGCAGCGGTGCCCTCGGCGGTGCTGGGCCAGCGCCGCTACTCCAAGTTCGGCGTCCCCCAGATCTACCAGCGCGTGAGCACAGACGACGACGCCATCGTGTTCCCGGGTGAGGCCAGTAGCGCCTTCCAGTCCCTGTACGAGGAGACGGCCGGCTACCAGGGCGCCGGCATCGACCGCTTCCGCCTCGCCGCCGAGGCCCTGTTCAGCATCGCCATCCGCCTGCAGGGCCTGCTGGAGGACCCCAACACCCTCACGTGAGTGCTACTCCCGGGTACCCCCCGGGTATGTGTCGTACGTGCCCTACCTTTCAGCACCCCCCCCTCCCCCTCCAAAAAAAAAGAAAGAGATTAGTTGCCCCAACGAATGTGTTCGTTGATTTCGTGACAAGCAATAAATTTGTTTCTTTGAGAACTGACTTTTCACTGGGTTAGCAAAAAAAGTAAGTTTGGCAGCAAATTTTACAAAGCTATCTTTTTGCTGGGTCAAAGAAAATGTTAGTTCCCCCAACAAATGTTTTTTTGTCACGAACTCGTGGAGACAAACTCATCCTTATTTTTCTTTTCAAGGCTGTCACTTTGACTGGCCTTTTACAAGCGTTAGGTTAGATTAGGTTGCTAAGGTTAAGATGAAAATGTTAGGTTATTTTCGTGAAGTGCCCTTTGCGCGCCTAGTAGGCCTGAAGACGGGAGCCGTTTACCGACGGCGGCTGTTCGCGCACACAAAGAGCAGCGGCATGTGGCGGCATGTGGAATGGTCGGCCGGTGCCGCGCTTGTGCGCCAATCGCGATCTGGGTTATTAGGCACATCGTGCACGCGTGAAACCTGGCTAGACCTTTGGAATTGCGCCGCCCAAGGCACGCGTTTGCCTTTGCCACGCGTCAAATCTCGCCTCTTTATTTCGTGAGGCATCGTCACGAAGGAGGCGACGAGGCTTGTCGTATCGGCGGCTGCGCGGCGCGGTGTGGGCGGCCGGGTCCATTCAGAGATGAGCCTCGAATGGCACACGTACGGACATGATGACCCCAGCCCCACCCCCTGCGGACCGCGGTGGCGTCGAGGCCCGGGCGTTTGTCTCTAAAGTGTCTCGTCCGCTGAAGACGCGGCTGAAAAAGGGGTTTCGACCAGTTTCGACATGGGGTCGTTACCAGTGCGATCCGAGCCCGCCGCACGCGGCCACCGTGCTGTGGGAACCCGATCATTCCCTGCCTATTCGAAAATGACTATGGTCTGATAGAAGGCGGCGGGTTTCGGGCGGCAAGTCCGTCGCTTTAGGCTCCGATCTCAGCCGATCCTCAATTGGTTGTGCTCATTGGTGGGTCCTGCGATGGCTGTGGTGTGGTTTAGGTTCGTGTCCGTTTCGGCCACACGCCGCCGGGCCCGACGAGCCATTACCCGCTCCGATGGCAGACGTGTTTGTGAACACTGCGAACACGCTGTAGCCGTGTGCCTCGGAGTACACCTGAGTGTACACTGGAGAGGAAGCTCCCGGCCGAAGTAGCGCAACCGGGCTAGATACGTGCTTCAAGACCACGAGGCGGAACAAAATACGAGTTAATTGAGAGCTGCTATGGAGGGAACTGCTTCGCGAGGCTCCGCATCCTCCGCTTTATTGCGCTAGCTCGAACCTATTTGTATAATTGCAAGGCTGTATGAAAATTTCAGAGCGGTCGGTGTCATCGGTCCGCGGATTTTTCCTCTTTTTACGTATTGTACCGCAAAGCCGCGCGAGTCGGGAAACCTTCGCGGAACACGACCAATTCCCCGATATCGAACTCCGATCACGAGCAGCTGGTGGCCGCGGCGTGCAGTAGCCGAGTACAGGGCAGCAGCGGAGCACAGCGGAGCACAGCGGAGCAGGGTCACCACGCCGGCACCGCCACATGTCACCAGGCACGGCGCGGGCACGGCGCGGGCACGGCGCGGGCACGGCGCGGGCACGGCCGGCACGGCCTAGCCTTGGGGGCCACTTGTGCGAGGCACTTTCACAAAGTCGATTCCTACTTTGGGACACATTTATTTCGCGCGCCTGCTTCTTCCCCTGGCCGATCACCTCTGGCGCCTCGCCCCGTGCGACTCTGTTTGGCTGCGGCGCGTCTCCTTTGCATACGGCCAGAGGATGCGTCATGAGTCGATGAACCGTGGCTTCGTCAGCGCGAGCCACGGGCCGTAGACAGCCCCGCCAGTCCCGCCCCGTCGTCAACAAGCGATGCGGTGACACGGGTGACACTCTGTCTGCGGACACCCGCCCCCCGGCCGAGCCCCCGCCACGGCCGCGGCAGGCGAGTATAAGTATCAGGGGAGTCACCTCGCCACCCAGGCCGTGGGCCCCCTCGTTGTGCTCGAGCAGCCCGTTGTCGTCTGTGTTCGGCTAGACTGGATGACGGCGTTCGTCGGAAGCAGAACTTTACCTGGTCCGCGCCTTGTCCCCAATGTGGCCATAACCGGCCATAACAATCATAAAAACGCCTTTCCTTGCGTACAAGGTCCCTCGCTTTGAAAATCCCTTCCTTTATATGACCCAAATTGGCGCCGTGATGTGAAGGACGCAACTGCCTTGCGACTGGTTTCCGCTGGGGCGTTTCCGTTCACATCCGTCTCCCCCGCGTGGGCCGCGGCACAGAGACGCCAAGTACCGGATCGCACTCGCGCACCGAGCCGAATATCTGCGGTTGGCACCCGCGCACTCTGCGCTGGGTGACGGGAGGAAGCAAGTGACTACCGCATAGAAGAGGGAGAGGTCGGGGCACGGGACATGGGTGTCACGGGGCCCCGATCACAGCCTTAGTGGTCGTAAGCCGGCCCGGGCCAGGGAGCGCGGTTTCGTTCGGTTCGGCGCCGGCCCGTCTACGGCGGCCAACGGAAGGGAAGGGAAGGGTTGGGGGAACCGAGGTTGGCGCGCCGCATTAATGTTGGCGCTGCTGCCGACCCAAAGCGGCGGCGGATGAAAAAAACATGAGGCCGCGGTTAGAGACACATTTTCGGCGTGTGCGGTAATTAGCGTGCCGCATGAAGGCAGTGGTGGCTCGGCGGGGCTCCGCGGGGCTCCGCTTGGCCGAGAGGTCGGCAGTGATTTCAGCGGCAGCCTTGGCGGCCGCGAGAAGAAGAACAAGAGCGTAGCGGTGCGCTGCCCCTCCCGGGGCACATGTAGTGTGGGCATTGTAATGGCGCCGCGGTTGTTTACGGGACGTCTGATATTTTGCGACACGGCATAACTCTGTTGGGGTGGCGGGTGGCTATGAGAAATGCAGCGGGCCGTGCTGGAGCCGCACCCGCGTCCTTGGCCGTGAGCCGCACTGGCCGCACCAAACCTGGCCTTGTCCCTGATGATGGGTTATACAGCCAGCCGACTAGAATAGAAAGGCCGGTTTTGTGACAGACTCGCTCCACCCGACCCGACCCGAGACATTGGGACTGCCGAGAAGGGATCGGATGGGAGCGTTCGAATCGACGCCGGTCGGCTGGTCGCCGTTTGTCCGATTGGAAGTGTGTCAGGGAGGGCAACCTCCACATTGCACCGCACCGTACCGCACCGCACCGCGCCACGCCATGCCCGCCGCCACTGAGCCACAACGAGTCGCAATGCTGTTGCTTCCTACGCGACACATTGTGTCCTTTCGCTACTTGCCCCCCCCCCCCCCCGCCACTGGCTTGTGAGAAAGTCCCAGGATGCAGAGGCAGGTCAGGAGAAGCGTGAGTGTACGCCGTGCGCCTCCCGTCCTATTGACTGGGAGGGAAAGAGAGGAGAGAGGGTTCACATCGCGTATTCTTTGGGCATTTGCGTGTCGCTGTCTCTCTCGCGTGTGGCGGTGAAACCCCGGGGAGGGGAGGCAGGGCAGGCCGGTGGGGGTGGGACGATAAGGGTACGAAGGCTTGCGGGCTTGCGTCTTGTAGGCAATCCGTTCTATGGCGAGCCGATAGCGATTCTCCCACTCGCCGCGTTTGTTTCGGGCCGCCACGCCCCGCCGCCTCCGACCAGCGCCAGTGTCCCCACGGCGACGCGACGGGACGCGACGCCGCCCCGATGCGCTCTTGACCTCCTTGGGTGGTTTGTGGCAGGACTGGCAGCTGAGGCTGGGCCAGGGATGGGCGTTGGGCGTGTCGTGGTGGTCCTGGTGACGGAGGGCAGGGCAGGGCGGGCCTCCACGGGCCTCCGCGAGCCTCGCTTCACTTCGATAGAACCATTATAGACATGGAGAGGCTCGTGGGGCCTCTCCGAGTGTCTCCGAGAGTCTCTTCGAATGTCTCTTCGAGTGTCTCTCTGAGAGTCTCCCGACTTTCCCGGCCCTGGGCTTCGGCTTCGCACACAGCACAACGGGAGGTGGGGCTCCCTGGGCCTTCGCCGCTTGGCCCGCTGTGCCGCCGGCGCACGGACCTTGCCGTACGGAGAGCATCCGCTTTGCACGCTGCACGTGAGCCGCGAACACCACTTTCCCATCAGCCACCCGAAAAGGGGACACAACATACTTTCGATGGGCTGAGTTGGTTGTCCTCGTTGTCCCCTCCCGCCGGCCGCCTCTGCGCCTCGCCTTCTAATTCTTTCCCTTTCTCTTGTACTGACCGCCTTCTGCTTTACTCCGGTCGGTCCCCGCAGGTCCGCAGGTCGCGGGCCGCCATGACCTCTGCGGAAACGAACGGAGCAGGCTGTGCAGGCTGTGTGCAGTGCTCTAGGCCGGTGGGACTTTCGGAGGCCCCTGTATGGGGACCCATGCATACAAGTGCGGAAAACGCGAGCGGAAAGACACCGACGTGCGGAGCACTGTTCGGCGTAGAAGCAACACCAGAGATCCCCCTCAAGGTAGATCCACTGCCAAAAAATGGAGGGGGCACCCGGGTTTGAACCGGGGACCTCTCGATCTGCAGTCGAATGCTCTACCACTGAGCTATACCCCCGACGAGGGCGCTGACCTGTTGAGCCTCTTCTTGAGCGCGGCGCGCGTCGCTTGCCAGCTCACTGTGCTGACCTTGCTTGCTGGTGCCGGCGCGCGGACGGGAGGGGGAAGGGAGGGGGCGGCGGCCGGCGGCGCGGTGCGCGGGAGCGGGGGCGGGAAGCAAGAGGGAAGGCCGCCGGGGGGAGGGGGGGGGGCATGTTGCGGCCGGCCGGCCACCGCTCGGCTCAGCCGCTCCGCTCCGCACCGGCGCGCTACGCCTAGCCACGCCTCATCCGCGGCTCATCCGATAGGCCGGTGCGGGCTGCGAATTACTCGCGGGAAACAGATACCCACAGGTGCAGATTGTGTCATTCTGATTTGTCTTTGCAGGAATGGGGCCCGTGGCAACTTCCTGGTGTCGCCGCTGTCGGTGACGGCCGCCCTGGGGCAGCTGGCGCTGGGGTCGCGGGGCGAGAGCCACCGGCTGCTGGGCGAGCTGCTGTCGCTGCCCGGCCGGCCCGGCCAGGCCAACCGGAAGCGGTCTGTGATGCAGCTGCACCTGCAGATGGGCGGCCTGCTCGAGATCCTGCAGGACGGGCTGCGCTCCCCCACCTTCCAGATGCACACGGCCTCCGCCATGTTCATCGCGCCCAACCTGCGCGTCTTCCCGCGCTTCAGGCGGGAGGTGAACGAGATGTACCGCACGCAGGTCATCTCCATCAACTTCGGGTGAGGACACGGACAAGTGAGCCAGCATCCCCACTACGGCAGCTGGTTGGAGGTGTGGGATGGGAACAGCGTGGCGCGGGAAGTTCCGGTGAGAAACGGACGTCCCCTTCGGACAATTGATGCTACGGACTTCTGGAAAAATGAATTTCAATTTTTCCCTCCTGAATATTAGCTGGCGCCGCGGTGCGGTGGCCTCTCCCCTGCCCGGCGCCCATAACAGAATCCCCTTGTCACCAATTAAAGATAAAGAGTGTGCCCTCTCTGCCCCGCCCCGCCCCGCGCGGCCCATCCGCGGCCTTGCCGCCGCTACTGAATGACAATGAGAAAGGCGGTTTGAGTGTTTACGATCTCGTTACAAATCGCACGCCGATTGCAAGGTGCCGCATCGTACGCTGCGCTTCGCACGCGAGCCCGCAGGCGCCGGCCCGCACCCGCAGGCCCAGGGCGGCGGACTGGAAGTCAAGTGGAAGCGTTTCGCAAGTCGGGTTTGACCTACACGGCTCATGCGCAGCACGGGACGCCACGGGCACACGGCACGGCAGCCGCACGCGCCGTGAACACGCGTGCAGTGCAGACTTACCCTCCACATTTGCCACTCTCATCACCAAAAAAAAAAAAAAATACGATTCCACAAAGTGAAATCCTAGGAGGCCCGAAGTAGAGTCAGACGATCTTGCCGAGATTTTGTAGATTTTGTAAACTTTGTAGATTTTTCTGATGGTTTGAAGTGTCTTTCGAATGCGTATGTGACAAACAGGACCTGGAAGGAGAGGAGAGTAGAAGGAGTGAGAAGTGTGAAGAAGAAATATGTATGAATGAATGGTTCGTTGAGAAAATATTGGATAAATATTGGAATGCTATCAAAAAGAAAAAGAACTGTATTTTTTGGGTAAGTTAAACAATTGTTAAGCGAAAAAGTTTGTCGGAAGAGAGTTTAGAATTTCGTGGGAAGATTGGCAGTTGCAGTGTCCTAGGCTCTTTCCAGCGAGCAGCTGGCATTCTCACCACTGGCTACTCTGGCTAGCCCTAGTCTCGCTCAGGGTCTCAACTGCATTCTCAATCTGTACGCCAACAATGCAACGCGGCGCCCCGCCGTTGCTACAACAGTCATCATGTGATCGAGAGCGGTCTCTGGCGGTCGACGATAGCGCGCTCTGTCGGTTGGGCACGGAACTACCGACCGAACCTCAATCCTATGAACTTAAAAATATTTATTCTCAGCTCACATTGAATGACAGGAGAACTAACTCCTTTCAACGTCAGTGGCAGGAATGAGGCATGAGAACGTTGATAAATCTTACTTTCAAACACTCGTCCACATCTTGGCTGGTTCACTTGGTTGGAAATTTTTGAAGAGTATGACATAAAGCTACTTCACTCATTGCACAGCATTGCTTCCCAGCATTTTTAAACACTCCATGGTATTGATAAACTGTTCCTTGAAGAACCTTCATCATCCAATTTCTGCACGTCACAACTACAATCAAAACTTTCGCGCACAACTCAAAACCGATGAAACCGACGTCGGTGTCCTCAATTGTTTTGTTTACCCACCCGTCGTCATGGTGTTGGATGAAAAATTCGGGACGGGAGGGAAGTACAGTCGACTCACGACGGCTACGTTTGAAAGTCTGTACCCTTTGCCGCATTGTTGGCCGGCCACCCCAAGCTTGATATATCAACTTTTCAAACGCAGCAGTTTTTGTTTTTCGTTGCGGCTGTACTACGCAACAGGCAGTGCTCTGATTGGTTGTAATTTTCATCTTTCCACCAACTTTGCCTCGGCTCGGCTAGGCCCTTGCTTGACTCGATCTTTTCGCCCATAAGAGCCTGCAGCTCGACTCGAATTATCAAATTTTTCAATTCAAAATTCTCCAATTTCAGCCTTTGAGTTTTCGTATGGGCATTAGAATCTGAATCAGCGTGTCTCCTTCCTGCTCCTTGCAAACTCTCATCGAAATCGTACAATTTCGTTCGGAGAAGTCCATAAGGGGCCATGTCAAAAAAAAAAAAAAAAAAAATCGGAATCCTAAAGATTGCAATAGGCTACTTCGTGCCTAAAAAGGAGCGAGAGAAATTTGCGGTCATGAAATGAAAAACTTCGATGCTATAACGAGTACACGCTTCATTGGTTTAGAACAGGCATGTAAAACATTACTTTGAGTCCCAAATTTTAAATCCTAGCACAAAACCATGTTAGTTAGCCAGTTCCGCGGTATATTTATGAGACGTCTAAAAAATGGACAGTGGCAAAAAGTCGGGTGCGAAACTGAAGATGCGGCCTTGGCCCGACTTCTCAAACTTTTCTGCTCCAGTTAATTAATGAGGGAGACTCTCGGGAATGGCATAAGAGCAGCCGGCTTTTCCTTAGGGACCCCGTGGCCGCCCAGCGGCGGATCAACACGTGGGTGTCGCAGCAGACGTACGGCCGCATCCCGCGCGCCCTCAGCGCCCCGCCGCCGCCCTCCACCGCCGTGCTGCTCTCCAACTCCATCTACATGAAGGCGGCCTGGCGGTTCCCCTTCTCCCGGGAGCTCACCAAGATCGGCGTCTTCAAGCCGTCACTCTCCCAACAGGTCAGCAGTAGTCAGGAACGGTTTGGATTTGGCAATTTTTTTTAATTTCGAATTTTACGAAAATTTTGCGGATTTTATATCTTTATGGATATGTTGCTCCCACCATATCGAAGATGAAAACACTGAATCGATTTTGAATGGCCCAGCATTATTTTAGGTTGTAATTTTCACCTGATATTTGTAACGATGGGCAAAAAATGAAGCGAAAATTGAAAGGTCAAGGTTTTAAAACAGCCTCTTATTTTCGCCCAAAATTGGGTGGTGATGATGATGACTCATTCATTCTCAGCGAGTGTTAGACACGAATCTCTCAACTCTCTCAGGTCCAAGTCCCGTTCATGCGTGGCCAGTTCAACTTGCGGCTGGCGGACAACCCCCGCCTGCGCATCCGGGTGCTCCACCTGCCCTACAAGCGCAGCGACGTCGGCTTCTACGTCATCCTGCCGTACGATGTCAAGGTCAGGGAGCACATCCCAGAGCACCTGATCCTGGACCGGCTGTTTTTATAGAGAGGATTCACAGCTATTGTATTCGCCCGCAGCACGAGGAGTACGACATCCACAATCTGACCTCCCATCTCACGGTGAACGACATGGTGGAAACCCTCAACTCCATGACGCTGCAACAGGTTTGTGGAATTTTAACTTAACTGTTTCTCACTTCGATACTCCAGTGACTGTTTGCAAAGTTTTTGGGGTCGGAGAGCCCAGCCCATTCGTGACCAAAACAATGCACGCACGCCCCCGCACGCCCCCGCACGCCCCTCTCTGCTTGTTGTTCCCGCCCGTAGCTCAGATTTGCGTCTTTGCCAAAGGGGAAATTGGGAGAAGTCGTCTGACCTCACGATGACCTGTGGCGATATACCTGTGGGTCAGGAGAAACAAGCGTGTTTGTGTGTAACGTACTGGCGCGATAGCATGCCAAGCGCAGTTCTTCTAATCGAATAATGAAGTTCAATTCAACGGTTAAAGTGGATGCGCTTATTTGTTAGCCGTTCGAGGGAGCATCCCCATGTGCACACGTGGTCAGAGTGGTGTCGGCCTACACGGCTGCGGCCGCGAAGGGGACGACACGTCTTATCGGCTGCGTTCATCAGGAGTGAAGAGAGTGTTAGGGGCCTTTCAAATACCACGTGGTACAAAATAGGCCACTTTTTGACGCCCTCCCTCCCCTCCGTGACTGACTGTGACTTGTGGCTAACCCCTCCCCCCCCCCCCCCCAAAGTCACGTGGTATTTATTTTTCACTGAATTCTTCTAAAATACGTACATATGAATCCATTTTGTGAATTTTCCATACCGATTGTGGTGTAACGGCCTTTCTTTTAACCGTCCTCATATGTGAAGATACCACGGCGCTACAGGCAAGTGGGAAATCAAATTAGGTGCAAATGAAAAATAAACATGAGTTTAATGTTAAATGTTTAGCGCTTGATGAATTAAACAAGCGCGATGATGGAAGCGCTATGATGGTCCAGATGAGACCGATGGACAGGCGGGGGTTGCCATCCACGATGTCGTTCGACCCTATGTTCTCGAGGTGCACCCTCTTCTCTCTTAGGAACTGAAGTGCTTTATCTACAGTTTCTAAGCGGTGGATTTTCATCATCCTTCCTGTGGGTGACCTCGGTAATCTTTCTCCAGAGAGTACTTCTAGGAGTTCAAGGAGGTTTTTTCCGTCTCGCATGTCGTCGTACAGGTCGCCGATGCGCGAGTTGACGCGCACAAGGTGTGAGTTGACCATTTCTGGAAGGCCTTCTGTACACTTTCTCGTTCGTCTGCTAGCGCCTTGATGCACGATCATTCGAAGAGTCGTGATGAGTTTCTGGCATCGTACTCGTAGTCCCCGCCGACGACCTCCTGCTGGAACGTCGGGTCCCACCGGTCCAGCGACATGTCTGTCGTCATGGCGACCGGAGCGGCTAAGGGTCAGACACAACACTGTTTTTTGATTTGCAATACAGATGGCAAAAAGTGCGAAAAGTATTGCAAAACTGCTGTATTGCAAACTGTTTGCAATAACGTGGTCTTTATTTCTTATGGGGGTGTATCACTATTTCTTTCCTATAACGATTTATCGCAAATTTTAGTGATATGTATTGCAATTCAAAATACAGTGAAGTCGGCACTGTGAACAGTCCCGATGAGTCCCGTCAGCTCCCGAGCAGATCGTACTTGAACGGAAGATAGGACAAGACTGCCCGTTCCTCGCCTGGCTCCCAGCTCTCGGCGCTGCTCCCACTAGTGGCGCCCCCTAGATAGGCGCGGACATAGCAGAGAGAAAGAACCGCTTCCCAGGCTAACAGTATCTGGTTACGGCTAAATTGGTAACAGTGGGCTGTGGCGCCCGCCACCCTCTCCATTGACTATTTTTATCCAAAGAAAGGCATGCGGGTAGACCACAAGGAGAAGAAAAAACATGAATAAGAAGAAAGCATCGCCGATCCTCTTTCTTTTCTATCAGCAAAGTGTCATTACGTCGTTTCGTTACTGTTTTATTATTCAGTTCTGCTCTACCCATTTGAATGTGTTACATCAGCATACATGAGATATCGTTTTCAATGTGCCACAGCGAACACCTAACGAGGGTCTTGCGGTCGCCGTATCTCTACGCGACTGGTCTTGCTTGGAGATTATATCCTGCCTTAGCAACGCTATGATATTTTTTTTGCGTGTGCCTTTTTGTGTGACCCGTGGGCCCCTTGTTATCTGATGCCGCAGGTGACGGTGGCGCTGCCCAGGATGTCGCTGAGGGAGACGTTCTCTGTGAAGGAGCCCCTGCGCCGTTTCCAGCAGCAGTTCAGCGGCCAGGACGGCAAGATGACGAATCGTATCAGGACTAGAGCCACGCAGGCCACCCAGAGTGAGTAAAGGGGCGAGGCAAGGCGAGGCCTTCCTGTTCCCCGCGTTGCTTTAGGCCGCGACAGTTTATTGCTCATCCTCCTGGGGGACCTTGGAGCGGAGCGTGCTAACGGATCGTGCTCGTGTTGCAGAGGTGAACATGAACGGCTGCACCTGCACCTGCCCGGCGGACGCCGGCAGCTTCCTCAGCACGCGCTCGGGCTTTGGCGGCGGCGGCAGCGCCAACGCCGGCGGGCTAGTGGCGGCCGCGACCGGCACCGACGACCCGCTCGTCTTCAACATGACGAACGCGTCCAACGACCCCCGATTCCGCATCCAGGACATCGTGCACCAGATGTTCCTGGAGGTGAACGAGGAGGGCACCGAGGCGGCCGCCGTCACCACCTCCACCATCGACTACGCGGCCACCAAGACATTCCGCGTCGACCGGCCCTTCAGCTTCTTCGTACGCCACGAGACAACGCTCACCACACTCTTCTGGGCCACCATTGTGAACCCGGCGTCGTAGGCACGAGCCCCAACAAGCGCGCTATTTTTTCACGTGTTTGAAGTTCGCATGTCCGCGATCTAATTTCTGCGTTGCGCAAGTTAGTCAAATTTCTGGTATAAAATATTTCCTTTTAAATCGTCCCGACTGGCGTAACTAAAAATGTCGGGACAGTACCTAAAAGAGGCCGCGTGAGAAAATTATACATTTAAAAAATACGTTACTGAGATGAATCTGGGAAGACGCTTGCTTCGCGCTTCGCTTGCTCGTCCAAATAGTACATATTACGAGGAGGTGAGCGCGAACACCAGGCTCGGTGGATATGGCTGAGCCCGCGTGGCTGCTTAAAAAATTCCTGTACAGTTTTGTCGGTTCGGTCGTATCTCCCAGAGGTGAATGGATGCGAGCGTCGGCTGACATCTATTAAGCCGTGCTTCGTATTTACGGCAAGATAACGGGGATGGCAGAAGAGGCGTCCCAGTCACTGCTACGATAAAAGTGTCAGCCCGAAGGACTTCCCTTCTGTGTTCCCGGTGCTCAGGTGCCTGGCCGCGGGAGAAGGTGTGCGCCTGGCTGTTAGGCAGCCCACCAATCCCCTCCGATAGCCCCGCAGCCCCGCAGCCCCGCAGGCAGGTCCAGCCAGCCGCCAGGTGTACGATGGGTTGCCTAACCCGCAGGCGCCCGTCAGGAACAGAAGCCGCACGAATGAACGAAGTCGTCCAGACCGTAGCACGAGGCTACTTTTGTGAGTTCTGCAGTGCCATCGTCCAAGCTTTCGGTGAAAGATCCGATGAATCCGATAAGTATTGATCGCCATAAGCCAGCCTATAGCCAAACAGCAACTTCGTTGGCCAAACACCTTATCATGGCTCTCTAAATTGTTCCTATTTATTATGCGTTTCAAACTTATTACTCGTTTCTTTGCTTCATTTTTTAGACATTGGATATTTGTTTGTTTGCTGGAGTGAGATTATTGGCACGTGGCGCTAGGCACTTTCAGTCTATTCCAATGTATTTGTAAAATCTAGCAATTATTAATTATTTAAGTTATTTAAGCGTCCATTATCTTCGTGATATCGTAGCTTAGACCCGTTGTGGATGATTTTATCGTCAGACAGTTCCTGTCGTGGTCAAGTAGTCTAAGTTATTTAAAGTGGCTGTGTTACTTTTAGTGTGTAATTGCAGAGGATTTGATGCTTTGCATTTGTTAAGGATCCGTTTTTGTAAAGTGTAAACTGTTTTGAGAATAAAGAAAGGTCGACGTATTAGTTACCCACCCAAAAGTGCTAGACTCAATCGCCCCGAAAGTAATTTCCAGAGGGGTAAAACTAAAGAGAAATTAGACATCCTCCTTCACTGTATCAAACATTCCTTATAATAATCAGCCTTCTCACGTTTATTAAAGTTTTTCTTTAACAAAGTTCTGTAATAAATGCAGATTTCCAGCGTAATTTACAACAACTACTTATCAACCTTAAAATAAAATATGTACAGATAGACATTTTTACAATATTCAGTGTTTAACAAGATTTATACATCAACAAAAAATAGGATCACTAGTACTTTCGGTCCACAAAAGGAATGTACGCGATTTACGACAACTTAGGTACAAACAATTGTTATCTCTAGTATTTTTATTGCACTTGTTCTTGACTGTTGGAACGTGAATTCCAATCAGACAGGGCCTATACATCCAAGAATAAATAAAACATCTTAATAAGAGAGACATTAAATAAAGAATACTGATTCGTTTCGCACTTTAAATTTGTGACCTATACTATTTCAACAGAAACAGTTCCTTTGAACCTATGCATTTCAACAGGACTGGCGTGAAATGGCACCAGGGGCGTTGGCACGGATCTTTCTAGTTCCCACATAATTGTGTTATCAACTATTATTTTCGGCAATTAGCAAACACTAAAACATGCTGGGGGAAGGAGAGGGGTTGAACCTGGGGGCGGGCGCTTGTTGGACCTCAAAAGTTAACCACGCCTCCCCCTTGACTTTAAGACGTTCCAACGCCCCCAATGGCACATGTTTCATAGGTTTTACACAAATTTGACTAGCCTTCGGAAACCTATACAAACTTATTTATAATTTTCAAAGGTACTAAAAATCCAACATTTAAGCCCTGTCTATCTTAATACGTCTTGTGCAGACCCGGTATTTTTTTAATACAAAGTATCGGAATGATTCCTGTTGAGCTTTAGATTCGATCCCAAAGGATCACTCATGCCATCCGAGGGAAAATAAGTTAAAGATAAGTATGCGGAATCCCGTCACGGGGCGAGAAACGCGTGTTGCGCTACGGGTCAGCTGGTCCCTGGGGTGAGGGTGCTGTCCTGACAAGGGGGGAGGTTCGAGTACTCCGTCGTGGGCCTCGAAATGGTAACAGGGACTTCGTATCCGTCTCGCGTCCGCTCCTCCACTTCTCCGTCGTAGATGAGCTCCAGGTACTTCGGTATCGACGGTACGGTCTGGCCGCCAGTCAGGAATGGCACACGATCTCTGCTTCCACCGTCGCTTCCAGTCTTCCAAGAATCTCCTAGAATAGTTTCACCAATTTACTTTCAGTGCACGAGAACATTGTTAATTTGAGGCGTTAAAATGTATCATCCCGGAGACTTACCGGAGCTGTTATGATTTTCGTCCTCAAAGTATCCCCTATTTGCGACTCCACCGTTGACTAGATTCAGAGGAGGTATCGGAAGGCACTGGCTTTTGGCCTTGAGGTCCTCCAGGATTTGAAGGCAATACTTAAACGTCGGACGAGCCTCTGGCGAGTACTGCCAGCACTTCAACATGAGCTGGTGGCTGTAAGGGCAGGAGAGGTTGAGTCAGTGAGCTTCGCTGCGCCTAAGAGCGGCCCCGCCGGTCCCCGCGCCCGACCCGCGTCTGCTGCTGGGATACTCACAGGTCCTCGGGGCAGTTGTTGGGCTGGCCCAGGCGGCCGCCACCGCGCACGTAGTGCAGGACCTCGATGTTGGTCCTGGCCGGGTAGGGCTGCTGGCCGAGGGTCATGACCTCCCAGACGAGCACGCCGAACGACCACACGTCCGACTGGCACGTGAATACGCCGTCCATCAGGGACTCGGGGGCCATCCACCGCACAGGCAGCAGCCCCTCGCCCTCCTTGCGGTAGTAGTCGTTCTTGTAGATGTCCCGGGCCAGGCCGAAGTCGCCGATCTTGACGACGCGGCCCTGTTGGCTCTCCGTGCCCTCCGGACTGGACACGAGGCAGTTGCGGCAAGCTAGGTCTCGGTGCACGAAGTGCATCTCCTCCAGGTACCGACAGCCCCGCGCCACGTCCACGCACATGCCGAGCAGGTCCTGCAGTGACAGCCCGGGTCCGGCGTGCTGCGGGGTGGGAGGAAGAGCTCTCTATTAGGGGTCAGTTCAGTTCGCTGCGTCACGATATTCCGGTTAGACCTTGCGGACTCACCGACTGCGGCCGCCGACATCTGAGGTAGCTGAGCAGGTCTCCGCCCTCCATCAGCTCCATGATGATGAAGTTGGGGTCGTTGTCCAGGCAGACACCCAGAAGCTGCAGGATGTGCGCGTGCTTGAAGTGGCTCATCAGCTGTGCCTCCTTCAGGAACTCGGCCTTCTCCAGCTCCGTTGCACCTTTTCGCAGCGTCTGCGCATTACCAAAGGGTAAATCTAAAGCCTTTGCCTCAATATGTCGACTTGCCCTGATCTGTGAACCCCCGCTCACCTTGATGGCGACCCGCATGACCCCGACGTCACCCAAGTCCCTGGCGTTGCCCTCGAACACCTCGCCGAAGGCGCCGCTCCCAAGGAACTTGGTGAGGGTGATCTGGTGGCGCCGGATGTGCGGCAGCAGGGCCACCTCCTCGTCCGTGGGCCCCTCCTGCGGGGCGGCGGCCGCCGTGTACAGCGTGTTGGTGCGGTGGATGAAGTTGCCACGCCGGGGCAGTTCCCTCAGCGTGGCCAGCTCCACGTCGAGCCCGCCGCGGCCGTGTCCGTGCCCCGCCAGAGGGCCGCCGCCCACGACGCCCACCGCGCACGGCCCCGACGCCTGCAGAATCTTCTTCTCCTGCTCGCGACGACGGTTCACTGCAAAGATCGACGCGACGTTAGATTGGCACTCGACGCTCGACCTCGGCGTCCAGGCTGCGCGCGCACGCTGCGCACGCACGTGGAGGCCACCTTGGAGCCCAACTCACCACAGACGGCGGCGAGGGCGGCGATGAAGCACAGGGCGAACACGACGGGGATGGCGATGCCGAGGACGACGCCGAGCTCCTGCTGGTCGGCCAGCAGCGCCGCCTCACTGAGGTCGAAGCTCCTGGACTCGGCGCTCCAGTTGCTCCAGCCGTAGTCGTTGAGGGCGCGCGCCCTGAACACGTACTGGGCACTCGCGCTCAGATCGGACATGATCCAGAAGTTGTCTGCAGCGTGGGAACAGAAACAGATGCGTGTGAGATGTCTTCCGCCGGCCGCCGCCTGCACGTCACCGTCACCGACATGACACCCACCTGATCCGTTGTAAAAGGCTTCCCACTGCGGCTCCTGCGGCGGCTCCAGTTGCCGGCGGCTGCGGCTGCGGGGCGCCCGCGCGGCCCGCGCCCACTCCGGGGCCCCGTCGTCCAGGGCCTGGGACAGGGACTCCTGCGGGATGTCCTTCCTCCGCACCCAGCCTTCCAGGTTGTACACCTGGATGGGGGAGCCGTTGGGCTCGGAGGGCAGCCACGTCACCTGTAGAGAATCAGACGGGTTAGGAACTGCGGGGCGGGCAGCGGTGATGGAGGTGAACTGATCCCGCCGAGATGTGGACCCTGACCTGGTATTTGGCCCCATGCAGGTGCTGGATGGCGGGGGTGCCGGGCGGGCCGGGTCGGTCGCCGAGCGTGGAGAAGGTGAAGCGCTCGTCCCTGGGCCAGAGGAAGGCGTGCGTCGAGTGCGGGAACGTCATCTCCAGCCGCATCGTGTAGTTAGTCTTGGGCCGCAGGCCGGCCACGTGCAGGGGGACGTGCTGTCCGCGCTGCACATGCTGCTCCACGTGCTGCACGGGCACGGTCAGCGTGCGGCAGCCTGACGTCCCCGTCGACGTGACGCAGTACTGCAGGGCGCAGCTCTGCAGTGACACGTTCGAGGGTGTCCACGGGGTCCAGGGCGCCCAGGACAGCGTCATGGCGTACGGCGAGGCGGAGACCTGCGCCAGCGGCCCGGGCTCTGGCAGCGTCCGGACGGTGGCCACGGCGCTGTCGGCGTGCTCCACGGCCTTGTCGGCCCTGTCGGCGTACGGCTGCACCGGCAGCGGCCCCACCGCGTGCGCACGCACCCACACGATGTAGTTCTGTCCGGGCGCGAGGTTCAGCAGTGTGGCAGTGTGCAGCTCCTCGGTGCCCTGGTCGGAGACGACGTCCTGCCCGGAGGACCTGGCGCCCGGGCCGGACCCCTCGGCGCGCCAGTGCAGCTCGTACCACACGGCCTCGGCGTGCAGGCGCTCCGGGGACCTCCACCACACGCGGACCGTGTTGGGGTCCTCGGCGCGGAGCTGGACGTCCCTAGGCGGAGTGGGAGCTGCGTAGCGGGAACAGACCAGACAGGGGTCGCGGTCAGATAAACTGGGAACAATGCAAATGGGGCGGATCTTGTTTCAAATACGAGCACAACTGACCTCCGGCCGCTGTCTGGAACACAGTGGCCGGTCCGGGCTGGGCCTGGCCGGCCTGCTGCCCGGAGTAGAAGTTGGACTGCGACACCATGAAGATGTACTCCATGTAGGGCTCCAGGCCCGCCACGTCCACCTCGTCCTCGTACGTGACGGTGACCTTGCAGCGCTCCCTGTCCTTCCCGCAGTCCTTGGGCAGGCCGTAGTACAGCGTGGACGCAGCGGGGGCCAGCGACACGCCGCCGCAGTGAGGCGGCCTCAGCGGCGTCGGCAGCCGCAGCCGGACGGAGGTGGCGTTGCGGCCGACCAGGGTGACCGTGCCCGCCGGCTGGAGCGGCACCAGGCAGTGCTCCGCTGTGGCGGGGTAGCAATGTGTGCGTTAGCCGTGAATGCGAGGGCAGGGCAGGGCAGGGCGATGTGAACACAGTAACCTATTCTATTTAAGGAAAAACGGTTGGAAGATAAGCATCCCGCATTCGGTATTTTGGTCCGGGGCTCAGAAAATCTTAGGACCATCACAAGGAACTGCCGAACCGCCAAATTCAAAATCTGAGATGGTCATCTTCCAGCCATTTTTTCTTAACAGTGTCAGCCGGATGAGCAGGAGCCCGTACCTGGATACGGCTGCAGGTGCTGGCCGAGCGCGGTGATCCTCCGCACACCGGTCAGCTCCCTAGCGGTGAGTCCGTGGGAGCTCTGCGGTGAGCCGGAGCCCTGCTGGGGGCCCTGCTGGGGGCCCTGCCCTGCTGCTGAGTCTTGGGGGCCGAGTAGACGCGGCTGAGGGACACGTTGGCCCAGAAGACGCGCTCGCCGTTGGCGGTGACGGCGCTGGGCGGCAGCCCCGCCTCGAGCCCGGCCTCCCGCAGCGCGCGCGCGTTCACCAGCACCGTGCAGGAGCAGGCGTCGAGGTCGGCCGCCACCACGTCGCCGACGCGAGCGTCCACCCACAGCACGCGTGGCCGCCCGGGGTCCGAGTGGTCCAGGGCCAGCACGGGGCCGACGCGGGGGCTGGCCGGGCACGTGCACGCGCGCCGCCGCCGCTCCGAGGCCGCGGGGGAGGCCCGGGAGAAGAAGCGCCGCGGCGCCGCGCCGTCGTGGGCGCTCGTCATCAGGACGCCGTCCTCCACCCACACCAGCGTGCTGGAACGGGAGACGGGGAGCATGTAGGAGGGGAAGGAGAAGGAGACTGCAGACGCCGCTGCCGCACCCGGCCTCCGTCGGCCAGTCCGGGCACATGGCGCCTGCCGGGTAGGCAACCACGACCTCTGCATGCACGCCCGTCTTGCGGGCTGGCCCACCCTCGCAGGCGCTCGGCATCGCCGTTCGCCACGCCTAGCCTCTCCGAACACGGCCAACTACGTTCGCCAGCGGCAGCATGCAGTTTTCCTATCACAAGCTGAGTGGACTTACGGCTCAAATGCGAGTGTCCGAGAAATTATGCAGCACAAAAGGAGAGAACAGAACACTACATTGAAAGATCCGAATACAGTACTCATTGGCACATCGGCTTGTCAGGGACATAAACATCATCGGGGCACCTCTGAGCGGAAAAATCCTCGACCTCTGCGAAGGCAATAAAGAGACCGCCAACGCGCTCACCTGTTTAGCGGGGCGACGGCGATCTGCCGAACGATGCCCTGCCGCCGCAGGATGGTGACGGGGGTCATGGCGTCCCTGTCCAGATACAGCTTTCGCACGACCGAGGCCGCGCCCCCCTCGTCCAGCTCGGACCAGAAGACAGCCCTCCCCACCCAATCCACGGCCACGCTGAGCGCGGAGCCGGTCAATGCTGCCATCTGCAATCACAGGCATGCCAAATGCACCGTTACTGACAGAACTTGAACCTGCCTCTTTGACGCACGCTCAGCCCCTATGTCTACGCCTGCCAGCGCACCTTAGTCTTGTTCCTGCCGTCGAAGGTGGCTGCCCTGAGCTCCTGCGTCTCACTCAGCCAGACGACGCGGCCCTGGCCCTCGGCGTCCTTGCTGTGCAGGAAGGCCAGGTCGACGGGGGTAGCGGATGCCCGAAGCAGCGTGGTCTCGGCACGGCGGTCGCAGTCCTCCAGGACGAGGGCGTGGACCGTGGCGAGCAGGAGTCGCGGCACCGGGTGCTCGGCGCCGGTGTTCGCCGACACGGGGGAGCTGGGCGCGCCGTTGCCCGCCTCCGTGAACGCTTGGACCTACGACAGGAATAGTTTGAGCCTCAGCTGGCAACAAGAGACACGTATAAGCGGCCACGCGGCGGCCGGGTCACACCCACCACCCACCGCACCTGGAAGTAGTAAGTACAGTTGTGCTCCAGCAGCGAGGCCTCGTACTCCAGCTTGTCGGCCGGCACGACCACGGGCTCGCACATGCGAAGGTCGCCGACGGGCCGCGCGTACCAGTGCTTGACCAGGTACTTGTGGACGGGGCCGTTGGGCTGGCGGGGTGGGTCCCAGCGAAAGAGGGCGGTGATGTTCCTCACGCCGCCATCCCCACGCTGGTAGGTGACGAACACGCGGGGGTTGTGGGGCTCCCGCGGCCGCGCGGCGGGGCTGTGGAGCCGGGCTCGCACCGCGGGGGCCGCGCCCCAGAAGGTGACGGCGCGGATGGTCACGTCCAGCTCGGTGTACGGCGGGGGCTGGCCGCCGCAGCAGCGCACCGACGTCAGCAGTGTCTCCTGCTGCATCTCCTTCCCCGTGCCGTCGCGGACTTTCACCTCGTACGACACCTGGCCGTAGTTGACGTTGGTGACGGCATTCCACGTGATGTTGAACGACTCCCAGGACCCGACCACGCGGATGGAGGACTGAGCAACGGCCTTGGGGATGACGTCCACGTCCACGGGGGTCCGCTCCTGGTCGGTGGGGTCCTGGACGGTGACGGTGTGCAAGTGCCGCAGGGTGGTGCTGCTCGTGCCGCTGACGACGGCCGCGTTCTGCCCGCTGAGGTCGCCGATGACGGCGTTGCGGTCGTCCTGCAGCCACAGCAGGTGGTGGCTGAAGTAGCACAGTGGGCCGCGGACGCTGGTGCTGAGCTGGGACACCTGCACGGGCTCCACCGCCTCCCCGGGCTGCAGGCGGAGCTGGTCCGCCATGGGGGCGCGGAACAGGGCCGAGCCCTCGTAGCTGCGCACCACCCAGTACACGGACTGCGAGTCCCGGTCCAGCGTCAGGCCCATCACTGCGAGAGTCAGTCGTTAGTAAGCGGCAGCGGCGTGGCCACATACACACACAAACACACCACGACATGCTCACCGTGCTTCCCCGAGAAGAGCTCGGCCGGGTAGTAAGTGCGCCGACCCTTGCCGTTGAGGTGGGCGTTCTCCACGCCGTGCCCCGTGGACCAGTAGAGGAAGGCGTTGGCCGCGTCCACGATCAGCTCCTTGGCCACGGTCAGGATAGGCAGCGGCTCCTGCTGGCCGCCGAGGAGGTTGCCTCGCGTAATCTGCCGCAGTCAGAACGAGGATCATCCACAAAGCACGGTCGGTAATGTCGCAAGGGCAAACCTATTATGGCTAGTCTGGGAACAAATGGCGCCTGCTGGGTATGCAACTACTACGTCTGCATGCACGCGTGTCGTGCGGGCTGGCCTACCCTAACACTGGCAGGCGCTCGGCGTCGCCATTTGCAAACGAGGACGGTCTAAATTAATACAATGGACGACGTTCGATGTGCGCGAATTATTTTGCGTCAGGCGGACGCACCGGGAGCAGAATGGCATCTTACTTCGTAACCGCCCCATGTGACCCGGTGACCAACCAGGCAGCTGCCCGCCTGGTGGTTAGGCAACAAATCATGCTCACCAGCTGCTGCTTCGGGTTCGACCAGTACAGCCGCTGGCCCACCCAGTCGACGGCGACGCTGCCCACGTTGTCCAGGTGCGGCAGGCGCGCCATCTCGCGGCTTGTCAGGTTGTAGGCGTAGACAAGGGACGTGTTGGCCACCAGGTACACGCGGTCGCGCCACCAGGCGAGGCTGGCAGCGTGGAAGGGGGCGGCGGAGCGAGCGTCGCGGAGGCTGGCCGCGTGGACCAGCGTCTCCACGTGGTCGCCGGTCACGTCGGAGCGGAGCAGGCCGTCGGCGGCGGACCAGAGGACGGTGGCCGGCGGCGGGTTGCTGCGCAGGGTCCGCGCCCGGAACTCGCTGCTCCAGGGCCCGGTGCCCGCGCTGGTGTAGGCCGCCGCCCGGACCACGTAGGGGGTGTCCTCGCGCAGCCCGTGCACCGTGCACCAGGTGGCGTTCACGTCGCGGTGCTCCAGGGTGTCGCCGCGCTCCTCGTCGCGCACGCTCAGGATGTACGACCAGTCCTGCCACGCGCCCCGGCCCTGGCCGCCTAGCAGGTGCGGCGCCTGCCAGGAGGCTTTGGCCAGCGCGGCCCCCAGCACCGCCTGCACGGCCGTGGGCGGGTTGACGGGGACGGGCACGGGCTGCGCCGCGCTGCCGTCCACGCACACCGATACGAACGCCCGGTCGGCCAGGTTCGGGTACGTATTGTGGAAGTAGGCGTCCTGGCCCGCGTGGTACTCCTCGGTCAGCACCTCCCGCCCGTTGGTCCAGTAGAACAGGCCGCCCGCCACTGCCAGCGACACCACATTCTGGAACATGGCCTGCTGGGTGTTGCGGCGGAGGTCCGCCACCTCGCGCCTGCAAACGGAGGATATGTAAGAGAACCATTCACGACGGAAACGTGGATCCCACTACACACTAATGGCCAGCCTTCTTACCCGTCGAGGGACACGGCCAGCACGGTGTTGTTGGCGTGGTGAGGCACGAGAAGCCTGAAGTTGGTGTGGTCGACGACGAACGCTCCCAGGTGCGGGTCCTCCAGGAGGACGGATGGCCTCGTCTCGTGCTTGATACCGTTGCTGACCTCGGCCAGGTCCAGGCGGTAGAGGCCACCGCCGCGAGGGCCGCCCAGGACCCAGAAGAGGAAGCCGTTGTAGGGGTCGACTTGGACATGCAGAGGCCGCGATGGCAGACCCGCGACCGCGACGGTGAGGCCGCGGCCGTCAAGGGAGGCACGGGACACCTGCCAGGTGCCGCCGGCGCCACCAACGTCCTCAGCGTCGCCCACCTGGCCCACCACGTAGACGAGGTCGTTGAGCCAGTCCACGCTGAGGCCGTGTGGCCGGAGGCGGGTCTCCGCGGGGCTGAGGATGGCCACTTGTTCACCCTCGGAGTCCAGGGAGGCGCGCCACACCACGCCGCCCGAGTCAGCCACGAACAGCAGACGTCTGAAACAGACCAGGCGCCAACGGGTCAGTCAGGAGGCTAGCCTTCTTGAGATACCCCACCTCCACCCCCATCCTCTGCATTCACGACCCTCGTCCTTACTTGGCGACGTGCAGGGCGAGCCCCGTGAGGGTGTGCGTGCCCCTGGCGCGGTACACGACCACGGGCTCGTCCAGGAGGTCGGCCGCCTGCCGGGTGACGGTGTGGCTGGCGGCGAGCACCAGCACGAGCGCGGGCTGCTTGGCCTTGTCGTCCACGGCGGCGGGCTCGGGTCTCGGCGGCGTGCTGACCACGGCCGACGCCGCGGGGCCCTCGCCGACGCCGTTGCGCATCGCCACTGACACGGAGTAGTTGCGGCCCGGCAGCAGGTTTTGGAACATGTAGAAGTCGGGGCTCTCCGTCGCGGGGATGTCCTGCAGAGGCAACAAGCAACAAGCGACGTGAGTCTCAGGCGGGGCGGGGCTGCCGAGCGGCTGGGCAGATGGACTGCAGATCGACACGGCCTTTCGAGCCTTATCATTTTCCGAGGACGGAATGAATGACTGCCGATTGTCTCTCGCGTGGGAAAAGGAGGGACAAAATACCGGTGCCGGCCAATCGATGCGGCAGAGGCTGGCAGAGAACGCCACGCGACGCGGCCGGGGCCGGGGCCGGGCAGCGGGCAGGAGTCAGACATGACGGCTCACCTTGAGAGCGGAGTAGCCGGCCGGCAGCTCGCTGATGTGCAGCACGTAGGAGAGCAGCGGCCCGTTGGGGAAGCGTCCGGGCAGCCAGGACACGCTGACGCGGCCCCAGTCCACGGCCGTGGCGCGGGTGATGGTGGGTGGCGACGAGGGCACGCCGCTGGCCAGGGTGCTGATGACCACGGAGGGCGCGCTCACCACCAGCTCGCCGGGGCCGCCGCTGCCGCTGCCGCTGTGCCCGTGTCCGCCAGGCAGCAGCACCGCCACGCGGAACTGGAACGACCGGAACCGACAAAAAGACAATATTTTTGAAAATTATTTATGGCAACCAGGGCAACTGGGATCTAACAGGGCAACTAACGCGCAAAAACAAAAAACAAAAACGCGTATGCTTGGTTTTCGTGCTCACCCGGTACTTGCTGTAGGGCTGCAGGTTGTCGACGTGCGCGGTGGAGTGCGGCCCCCAGGACTGGTTGCGGCAGTACTGCCAGGCCGCGGCCAGCTCCTCGTAGCGCCACTGCACCAGGTAGCTGAGGTTGGCGAAGCGCGTCACGTGCACCGGCCCGTCCCACTCCAGGCTCAACGAGTGCGACGTGAGGCTATCGGCCACCAGGGCCGGCGCGGGGGGCACGCCCAGCTCCTCTGCAACACCAAGCACGGGGCTCGAACACCAGCTCGCTGCCTGCTCCATACAGCATCGGTTTCTGACCGCCCGACTGACCTTTGAGTCTCTGGAAGTACAGGTTGACGGCGTCGTTGCACCCCATGACGCAGTACAGCTCCCTGGGCGGCAGCAGCTCCTGCGTGCCGTTCTGCGGAGGGACACAAATGGCACAATCACAACCGCCATCGGCACCGCCCCGCCGGCGGCGGCAACAACTCGTCCAGTCCAGTCATTAAGGGCACCGCAGAGAATACTCACGCAGACTGTCTGGCAGCTCGTCTGGAGCGCGTCCTGCCAGGACCGGCATCCCAGCCCGCACTGCAAACAGCAACAGGCAACAGGCAAAGTGAATAAGGGCGGCAGAGGCAGCGCAGCGGCAGGCAAAAAACGGAACGCGCCGCGCATGCCTTGTGTGCTGGGATGGCATAGGCCGCGTCTGGCGGCTGGCCTGTCCTGGACTGACTCCACTCCCTCTCCCTCCCTCCCCATGCACAAGCCCATGTCCACGTCCAGCCGCGCGGCCGCGTGTCCCTCATGGCGGCGCTGTCACTTTGGCAGCCCTGCCGTCGCGTTTATGTTGGCAGCCCTTGCAGGCACTTAGTCGCGTGCCGAGAAAGGACGAGCAGGCAGGCCAGCGAGCCGTGCAGGCTGCAGGGCGTGCAGGGCAGGCCACGGGCAGGCAAGCAGGGCTCTTTTATTACTTCATTGAACGTGTAGCGTTTGTCAGGCACAGCCGGCACAGCCGCCAGAGCCCGTCCCGCGGTTGCCAAGTCCTTGCCACTAGCAGGACCGGGAACATCTCCACCTTCACATGTATCCCCCCCCCCCCCCCTTCCACTCTCCCCGAACAAACCTTCTCGTCACCACTCGGTCTATTTGGGAATGTCTCGGGTTCGAATACCGGTTGTGGCGTTTCCGTGCATGATAATAGAAAAGCTTCGATCCGGCCTGGTGCGGCCCGGTGGGGGGTGGGTCCGACCCGGACAGGCGCAGACGGCGCTCGGTGCGCTGCCCTGCGCTGCCCTGCGCTGCCCTGCGCTGCCCTGCGCCCGTCTGGGCCTCATCATAAAGTGTCCAGTCCGCGGCTCTGAGGCTCCGCAGCTCCGCAGCCAGCCCCGGCCGTGCCCCGCCCTCGGCCACGCCCTCCCCGCCGCGCCCCGCCTTACGCAGACAGCGGAATGAATGAATGCCTGAATAGAGCTGCCTGTTCCTCAAGAGCCAAACGGTCTTGACCATCTCCAGCCTCCGACCCACGTCAGGGGCCGGGCCGGGCGTAGGGCGTACGGCGCACGGCGCACATCAGAGGGACCAGGGCGTCTCCGTCGGACCCGACCAGAATCCTCTGCTTTCCCGCAAACAAACAACAAGTACATATCCAGCGACAGTATCTACAGGACCCATCTACCTTGGACGTGCCCTCAGTGAGGGTGCGGGGCAGCAGGAAGTAGAGGGCCCAGAGACCCGCGGCGGCCATGGGCAGAGGGAGGGACCGCGGGCACAGGGGCTCCGCCGCTCCGCCGCCGCTGGACACATCCGCCCCGCTCGGATATTTTGTCGGTCAGGGAGAGAGAGACAGGGAGAGTGAGACAGGAGCCGTTCGGCCTAATTGGCCAACGGCTGACTGTACTCTGGGGCTGAGCCCGGCAGCCCGGGCTCGGCTGGGCTGGGCTATCACTCCAGTGTCATCGCGCCGTGCCAGCGAGGGGCCGAGGGGGAGGGGGCCGAGGGGGAGAATCAGAAACAGCCGCGCGGCCCTCCGGGAGTTCCGTTCGGTGCCACAGTGTCGCGGGCGCGATCGGTCTAGGCCGGATTTTGAACTAAGTGTTCTACCCAAATCCCTCTGTGCGGTCTCGGCCCGGTCTTCCTAGCCGTTTGTAGGACGCCCTCGCTGCGCTTCGCACCATGCGCCGCTACGATACGCCGCGCCGCGCCACGCCACGCGCCACGCCACGCCACGCCACGCCACGCCACGCCACGCCACGCCACGCCACGCCACGCCACGCCGCGCCACGCCACGCCGCGCCACGCCGTCCTCGCCTCTCTCGCCATGCAGCCGACATCCGTTAATTTACCGCTTCCTAATTAAGGGAAAAAAGTCGCTTGCACCCTCTCGTTGTATACCGCGGCCGGGCGGCTGCAAGCTAGCTGCGATGATAAGACTGGCGCTGTCGCACCCCGCAGATCCGGGCCCCGGGTTCAAATACCAGCGCATGCCGCGTGCCGCCCGGCCTGGGCACGCGCGCCACAGCGGCTCTTCCAGTTTCCGTACGGTGCAAATGATGCGTCAAATAGCTTCCGGGTGCGGGGACACGCACCGGCGGCCCCGCCCCGCCCCGCCCCGCCCCGCCCCCGGCGGACACCACGCCCACGCCGGTGATCGGCACACTACCGCCCCCGCCGCCGCCTCACTCGGACCGGTCCGAGGGTGCACGTCCGGCCGGTGGGGCCCAACCCTTGCCGCCACAGGAAGAGGGGACGGGGCGGGGAGGCTCGCGGAGGGGGCAAGGGGAGACGCCCCCTGTCCCCGGCGGTCCCTGTCCCCGGCAGCCCCGGCGAGAAGCCATCACTGCCATATACCGTCCCCTCTCCGCTGAAGGAAACGAGGCACCCAAAACACATGCAGTGGCGACATGTTCCGGTATGGCTGCGGATGGCTGGCAATGGCTGCGGTCACACGGAGCACGGCAGTCCGCGGAACGGAACAGGGCGGCAGGGGCTGGGCGGGGGCAGGCCGGGCCGGACCGGAAGCCGAAGCTCCACGACGAGCAACGACGACTCTGGGGGAGGGCGGCCGCGGGCGGGCGGGGTGGACACGCCGCGACGGCCGCCACCGCCACCGGAACAGGAACCGTCAGGAACAGGAACCCGGCCGCCGATGCGACCGGAACGGAAGGTGTGCGCGGCGACCGCCGGGTCTGGATCCGGTGCAGTGGCGGCGGCGATGGCGGCCGGGCGCACTGCGACTGCAGCCAATCTGCATTGCAGCCCTGCAGCCTCCCCGCGGTGTCCTCGGCTCCGCCTGCGGGTCCTCTCCTCTCTAGCCTGCGGTGTCCTCGCACCCCCCCCCCCCCCCCCCCTTACACACACACTCCGCCCGTGCTGCGCTGCGGCGTAAGCCCCCCGTGCGGACTGACGCGCTGAGCAGGAGACGAGAGGCACAGATTTGTCGTCACGGCTGAAATATCGCCCCCGTAAATGATGATAAGTTGCAGCCAATGATCGGGGGAGAGGGCACGGCAGGGCACGGCAGGGCACGGCAGGGCACGGCAGGGCACGGCAGGGCACGGCAGGGCACGGCTGCCTCGGGCTGCGCGCTGGGGTCGGGCTCCTACCCCCGCCCGGCCCGGGGCCCAGCCCATCTCTGTTTTTAACCTCTGACAGAAGCCTCTTGTCTTGACGGTTTGTGACGTGCTCGTGTTCCGCGTCCATCCCGCAGAGACGCGCTAGCCCGCATACAGGCCGGGCCGAATGCCAGCGCCGCTCCGGTGCAGCGCTGATGGACCCTGCCGTCGGCCATCGGCTGGACACGGCGGCCTCAAGCACCGCTGACCCCACCGCCTACAATCACCTTCTCATCTCTCTCTTGCTGTGTTTGTGGTACCTGTTGTATTTTGCAGTCGGTGCCGCAACCTGCCGCATCTTGCAGGCCGTCGTCTGTCTTGTTCTGCAACAGAGAAAATAAAAAGCCCTTGTCAATATTAGATGTTTCGACTCCGCGCGCGGTGCGCTGGTCTGGGGTTCAAATAACAATTTGTTATGTTTCCCCTTCTCATTTCACCGAGGTGTTCAAGTTACGCCTCTCTGATCCGAAGGCCGTTTGTGTGTCTTGTGGGATGCACCTTCACCTTCCCAGAAACACAGAGGAGGGACCGAAGGTGCTTCGGTTGTTTGTCTTTACACTTGTACCCTAGCCATTCGGAAATCGGAACCGGTGGGCCGAGGCTTGGATGTAAAGCCACCTCCTACCTCCCCAAAAGGTGTTGGCCGTTCCTTGGATACCTTCCATAAGACATTGGCGGACTTGTATTGCGCCCCCGCAGCCCCCGCAGCCCCCGCAGCCCCCGCAGCCCCCGCACAGTCCCCGGCCGGGATCACAGGGGGCCAGGTCCCGGGGAGGACCGGCTCACTTACGGACCATTAGGAACTTGTACGGGATCGGCCGGAGATTCGGTCGGTCGGAACCAGATAGCCAACAGATTAGCACCCGGGTGGACGCATATTAAGTAAAAAGAGAGGGAAATGCAAAGCAGGGGCGGCGTGAGGGGATAGAGAGAGGGGAGGAGAGGAGTGGGGTGGGCGGGGGCGGGGGCGGTCAGGCGCCTGGCAACAGATGGGAAGCGGAGGGCGGCAAGTCGCCCGGAACCTAAACGCCGGCAGGCGAGGCGACCACGCGGGCGGAGCGAGCCGAGCAGCGCGCAGCGCCGGGCCAGCGCAAGAAATCACAGGGGTCCCTCCTGACCTGGACCCTGCAATCGCAGCCAACGAAGGTGCGTCGCTGGGCGGCGGCTGACTTCTCTTCTATTGTTCTGCGAACTTCGACACCAAGGACAAACATCTTGCCGATCGAAATAACTAAACCAATAACCCTGTCTATCTATGGTTGTGGCGATCCAGATTTCAGCCGCCATCGCACCACTCTCAGAAAAATAAAATTGAATCGACTAAAGAATGTCGCCTTGGTCAAAATTCTGTGAAAATATTATTTTTTGTCAAGGCCTCATGCTTTATAGTCAGTTCGATTTTATTTCTTATTTCTCTGAGGGTGACGGACCTCGCCAGCCTCGCCATCGTATCCATGTCGTACCCTCTCACGGGAAAAATACGGCCGTATAGGGCCTCCCGTTTTCTGACCTAAACGAAGTCTTCCTGGCTGAGCGCGGTGGCGGGGATTGCGGCCACAGGGCAGCCCCTTGGCAGCCTGGCAGCCCCGCTGGCAGCACCGCAGCGCTGGGGCCGCGCCGGGATCATGTGGCAGGACATTAGCTCCGGACACGACAGAGCCCCGTCAAGTGCGCCGGCTACACGTACGCACGGCGGACCCATGGCGGGACCATGGCGGGTCGCTCACCGTTCCCACACAGCCTTGGGTTGGGGGCACACTGCACAGCCGGGAACAGCGCAGAGCCGACGTTATTCAGAAGTCCGACGCAAGCGTGCTATGATTAAAATCAAAATGTGATTTTTATATTTTTCTGATTTATTTGAGTGTGTACTGTACTTTGACTTTATTTGGAGGGGGGGGGGACCCCTTCGCCGGCGTACGCCTATGGGGTTGCCTATCTGAGCTACGGCCGCGGCCCCCTCCCCCTACTCACCCCCTGGAACACGCTTCTCCTCTCGTAGCAGCGGTATCTAGACAAATGATGGTTGTACCGAGCGGCAGCGGGAACAGATTGACGCATCCTCTCCTCTCCTCCCTTCCCTTTGCTCTACACGGTCCCCGCGGGAGGGGAGGAGCAGTGCCGTGTCGTCGTGGACGGTCCCGGACGGTCCCGGATGGTCCCGGATGGTCCCGGAAACCGCCGCGGCCCTCCGAGTCGAAGGGAGGCCGGTGGTATAGACCCTATTGCCAGGGGAGGCGGTCACGCCACGCCCAGGTAAAACTTGAAAACGGGGGTGCCAATTAGCAGTCCTTCACATCCGCCTGCACCTGCACGCACCTGGACGGAGATGGGTTACGGGGTTTCCTGACTGCCGTGACTCCCTGAAACGTCAGTCCCCCCCCCCCCACACACACACACACACACACACACACACACATTCATTCATTCATTCACTCACTTTGTACACAGGTGAGAAGAATGCGCTGGGTCTGCGAGATGAACTCATCAAAAAGCGAGAGCTCGATCCCTGCTCACGGGGCACCTCGGCACTAATAACACCACTCCATGTCGAAACGGAAAACAAACATTCGGAATCAGAGCCAGGCACGTGGGAATCCGTATCGTCGGTGCCGAGGGGCACGTCACATCGTAAAGCCCCTGTGCACCTCACAAAACGGTCTCATGTACAGTCACTTCCAGTCTTTCCAATCACCAAAATGTTTCCGAAAAATTTCGGAGGGATAAGAAAAATTAGTTTTCTTTAAAACGCTCTTTGGCAAAAGTGGGTGAGTTATCCCAGACTACCGTCCGTTCAGATGGGAACCGGTTGAGCCGCCAACGAGACACAGGCAGACACAGCCGTCTTGGTAGGATAGCTTCTCGCAACGGCTACCATCGCCCCCTCTGCCAACCAGATTTCCAGGGACAACCACCTTCAACCACCTTCACAGGACCACCTTCATGAGTAGGACATGGGTTGATGGCCATGGGAACTGGTTAGTGCAAAGCTTGTTAGAGGAAAATATTACCTACAAGAGGATACGATTCGATCTCAAGACTTGCAGAGTACCGGCTCCCGGGCATCGCATGGTCAGTGAAGGCCCATCAGTAGTTAGTACCTCCTGATGATCACGGCGCCAAGTCGGCTGGAAATAAAACTCGGACCACGGCAGGGTAGGTCCAGCCCGCCGGGGCCGGTGCCATGGTACGGTATGGTTAGGTAGGCAGTCAATGCCGCTCGCACGGCACCGCGCTGTGCAGCCAGAGCCCACAACAGCGCGATGCGCATGACTTGCTGTGCACGCCACGCCACGCCGCGCCACGCCACGCCACGCCGCGCCACGCCATTCTGGACACCCACCGGAAGTTGACCTGTTGGTGCGGCCGTTCCCCGTGGACTGTCCTGGACCAACGAAACGCCGCTCTCTGTCAATCTTTGCTTTCCAGCTCACTCGCACGGGCCGTGTGACGCGGCCCCAGCGCACCGCACCGCCGTGCCGGGGCCGGCCGGGGCCTCAGAGTCCTCAGACGACGGCCTCCCTGACCCTCCCCATCAACGTCAATTTCTCATATTTTCCGTCCATCGCGGTTCGCTTTACTCGAGCTGTCCGAGAGTTGCCTCCGGAAAAAAAAGGAAGGGGAAAAGAAAAAGGCAACTCGTGGCCACTCAGCGTCGAGGCGACGATAATCCAGCGATATCCACTCAAGCAGGAAACTATAAATTTAGCCAATCCCAGCGCACACCATCAGGCCAGATTCATGAGGTCCGGCCCGGTCCGGCACGGGGCAGTGCAGGGCAGGGCAGAGGGGGCGGGACCGGGGCTCCGTCTGCAAAGTCACGGGGGGGGGGGGGGGGGGTATCGAAGAAGGCATCAAATTTCGGTGGTGGAATTAGTGACGACAGAGAGAGCAGCAGTAAAGTAAGGGCCCAGGCAGGGGGGGGGGGGGCACCGGCCAGGGCACCGCCGTCCAGCCAGCGTACGCGCGCGCGATGGCCCAATTTGTGTAATGCATCAAATTGGCTAGTTGCTGGGCCTTTTTATGATTATTTCTTGCGCTTATCACGTTTGATGCAAAGCATCTAATCTTCCGCATCTTCCGCCCAATACTGCAGCGCACCAACAGAGTTCTGGCATAGATTCTATTAAAACCGGGAGTTTTGCTTACCAGCCAAACAGTTTCGTATGCAGTGTCGTTCCAAGCATTATATATATATTCCGCGAATAGGGAAGTCCTCCGCGTCCCGTTCCCTCCCCTCCCCTCCCCCACCCCCTCCACACACGTACGCTGTCATCACAACAGAAGACGCAGGACGCCTTCGCAGCTCCTCGTCGACGGCCGTCGGCGGCCATCCCCTTCGGCGGCGTCCTCGTACACGTCAGGCGGGGCAGGGCCGGCAGGGCTGGCAGGGCCGGCGTCACGACGTCACCGACGGCCAGGCCCTGACCAATCAGCGAGGCGTTCCGCGGACATAGCAGCAGCGCGGATTTCGCTTCGCCGACTGGCCTACGCGGCCCCGACGGTGCCGGGCGGGGCCCTTCACTTCCCCCTCATGTGCCCTCTCCTCTCCTCACCTGGAAGGGGCAGCGGTCGGCGCACTCCGTCTGGCGGTGGTCGGCCTGCGAGTGCGCAGGCAGGACACCCAGGGCCCACAGGACCCACAGGACTCGCAGGACCAGGGCAGGCTCCATAGTGCTCGCAGGGCATCACGGTCACGATGTCACGTGCACACGCATGGGGTTACACTCGTTACACTCGCACTCACACACACTCGCGTGCGCGCACGACAGTGCACGTCCCCGACGCTCGGCATCGACGTCGTCCTGACTCGTCCGTGTCCGCCCACTGACTGGCGGAGGCCTCTGCTCTGCTCTCTGCCCCCGTCCCGCCCCTCTGCCTCCACCTCCATCCCGGCCCCGGCCCCGGCCATGCCCCGGCCATGTCCCGGGCGGCGCGGCGGCCGTGGGCTGCGGGGGTGGGGGCCGGCGGCCGGCCGACGACGCCGCAGCCGCAGCAGCTACAGCCGCCGCCGCATCCGCTACTGTGTGTGCGCCACAACGCCTCCCCTCCTGTACTAGGTGAACTGCTCCACAGCCGGCGCAGGCTAAGCTAGCCGCCGCGAGCCGCCTGCCGGCCCCCGCAGCGCCGCCATCAGCTTGGCCAGAGCCGACGTTCCATAGCTCCAGTTCCCAACGAGGCGAGGCGGCGAGGCCAGGCCGGCCAGGCCATTCGAGCGAGGATCCTCTCCTCTCTCCTGTCCTCTCCACGCTCCGCCTCTACCTCTACCTGTGCCTCTACCTTTTCCCACCCGCACACCGCGACAGGTACCACAGCACCGGCGCACCCAAACGCACCGACCATGTCACCCCGGCCCGGCCCGGCCCGAGCGGCACGTACCCACTCACTCGGCTCGGCTAGCCAACGTAAGCCCCCCCCCCCTCCCCCTCGCCTTCATTGAAATGAGGGCTAAAGTGACTCCAGCGCGGCGCGCGTTCGCGTTGTTCGCCCCCATGCAGTCACTCACTCGCTCACTCAGCCGGCCCAGCGCGTCGCGGCGCGTCGCAGCGCGTCGCTGTGCGTCCCCAGCAAAGGATTTCAAGTACCCCAATTTGCAGCCGCCCGAATGGCCCTCCTCGCGCTCCTGTACTGTACTCTGCTGTGATGCCCGGCGGACCGGCCTTGGCCCCGTCAATGAAGTCAATAGAACTCGGGATCGAACGGCTGTATATTTAAATCATTCTGTCGAAGTGTACTTCCGCAATTAAGGAATAAATGAATTGCCGAATTTGTCGAATGAATGAATAAAAATAGACAAAACTGTAGAAAAATACGAAAAATATTTATTTGACTAAATAGTACAATACATAGTGTTGTTTGGATGTCTGGTTGTGAATGGAGGGAAGAGCTGGAGCAGGGATAAGCGGGCTTACTTAACTACTGTTCTGGCTTGCTTCCGCGCGGCGCGCGCAGGCCATGCCAAACACGATGCTGTTATGGGGGTTATATGGACCACCCCGTCGGCTCCAGCCCGGCCCGGCCCCGGCCCCGGCTCCTGTGTGGCGGCCGGCGGCGGCAGTCCGTGGAGTGTTTGCAGACGTGCTCTGCTGCTCTGCTGCTCTGCTCTGGTTTCGCGGCCTCACATGTCGCTACTTACAAGCTTACAACATGCAGGGCCATAACACCCGCAGCCCCGCCCTCGAGACCCCCCGGACTCCGGTCCGCCGACATCCGCCGGGCCGACTCACTGCTTCATTCATTGGTCGTCAGCGCGCTGCCTGTGGAAGTGGGAAGCGGCCGGATTCGGATTCAATAAGTGAGGCCCCTGCTGTATTCCACACGTCCCCGGGTTCGATTCGCGCCTGAGGTAAAAGTTGAGCGTCGACACAAAAGTGCGTGCGCATGGCACGCCTCGGCCACGCCACTTTCACCTTCAGATTGGAGCTGCGGCGAGCGTCGCGGTCCCTTCCCCCGGGGCCCGGCCCGGCCCGGGGCTTGGGGTGGGGCTGGCGGTGACGGTTACACACTACACACCAGCCTGCGTCTGCGTCTTCGAGGCGCGGCGGCGTGCGGCGGGGCGGTCCGAGCTGGCGGTTAGGTCAGGTCACGGTCGCTGCACCCACTTGCCGCGGCGGCTCCTCAGGCGTCGCGTGCCCTGCCCTGCCGCAGCGTCCTTGCTTCCGGGGATGATAATAGCCCGTCCTCGTCCCCGTCCCCGAGGACCCCATCGCCATCCCACCCCGGCCGGGTGTGAGCCGAGTCTTCCCCTCCTTCCCCCCTTCGCGGCATGTCTTCCAGATTGCCCGCGCGGTCATGATTTCCAGTAGCGGCAGCGGCCTGGCAGCAGGAGGGGCAGGAGGGACGGGGACGCGTTATTTTCTGGTTCGTGTTCGCCGCCCGGTGGCGCGCAACGCTGAGCTTTTTATTTCAGTCGGCACGTCATCGCGGCCGTAAGCAGCGCCCCTTGTAATGGTGGGACGTGCCGACGTGCCGCGCGGCCGTGTTCAAAACAAACCCACCGGGATCAGGAGGGCACGTGCGGGCCGGGGCCGGGGGCCGGGGGCCGGGGGCGGGAGGGAGCCCGATGAGCAGCGATGAGGGATGGAACACAAGCGGAGGGAGAGAGAGTGGCGCCCGGGCCCGCGGTCTCGGGCTCCCGGACCTGGAGTAAGTCACAAGTTTTCCGTGGTTCGTGAGATCAGCCGTTCCACATGTTGGCCAACCACGCCCGGATGGGCAGGGGTCGAGCGGCGTCCACGGGCCCCTTGCCGCCTGTCGGCAGCCGGTTGCTGCTCACGGGCCTGACCAGGACCACCATGGGCTTGAGCCGACCCACCACGGGCGTCACCATGGGAACCGCCACAGGCTTCGGCTTCGGCCGCGCCACCATAGGCTTCAGCGGTGACACCCTGATGGTGATGGGGCCCGGGGCTGTCTGCTTGACGGGGATCTTGAACGCGCCCTTCATCGGCATCAGCTTGAAGACGTGGCCCGGCGTGGAGGCCGCCTGGTAGCTGCCGTCGCCGAACATGAGCTGCTTGTCTGCGTGCTTCATCCCTGCGAACGGGAAAGAAACGGGTTCGAATACCGGTAGCAGAGGCTCCCCCCCCCTCCACCGTGCGTTCAGGCGTGACCTTACCGCGGAGGTGGTCCTCCTGGACCTCCTGGTCCTCCTCAGCGGTGGGCTCGAAGCCCCTGGGCGGCTCCAGCACCCCCGCCGAGCGGCCGGAGGGGCCGGAGGGGCCGAAGGGACCCCCTCGCTTCTGCAGGAATACGTCGGTGGTCCGCGGGGGCGGCAGCGTCTGCGCCGCCGGGCGCCACGACGGCGGTGGGGGCGGCGGGGGGCGGCGGGGGCGGATGGGCGACTCGAGCAGCCCCGGAGACAGGTGGACGCCGGGCGGCGCCAGCGGGTTGCCGCTGCAGTCCCGGGTGATGAGCGTCTTGTGCGAACGGCGCTGCAGACGCTGCCGCTGCTGCAGCCGCTGGATGAAGCAGTCGGAGTCGTGCGGGCCGCTGCCGCTGCTGCCGCTGCTGCCGCTGCTGCCGCTGCTGCCGCTGCCGCTGCTACCGCTGCTGCCGGCCGGCGCCACAACACACAAACATTCCATTAATCTCCCACGCGGTTGCGAAATGCCGACGTGAGGGGATGCAGACGAAGGCGCCCTGCTCTGCTGCTCTGCAGCTCTGCTGGCCCCGGCACCTTACGCTTTTCAATAATCCCACCCAAAACCACACAAACTAATCGGAGGTACCGTGGAGCCGCATCAGCGGACACAAAGACTCACCCTCTCCTGTCCGGGCCCGGGTGCTCCTCTACCTGCTGCTCGACGTGCTCCAGATCCCAGACCCGCAGCCCCGAGGAGCCACCTCCTGCCCAGCGCACCTGCAACAGTATGTCAAAGCGCTCCGTCAAGGTTCAATTTTTCGTGAAAGCATCCCCGGCTCAACTTGGGGGGTCGGGTGTCGGGCTGACTGCGCCACATACTGTGGCACAAACGCTGCGCTCCCGTCACAGTCAGAGCTTCACGGCCTACGCCTTCGTGGCTAATTGTTTAATCTCGCGCATACAGCCAATTTTTGCCCCGGTGTGGTGGGCATGCACTGTACTGAATCAGACAGGGTGACGGTGACGCTACGCGCAGAGGCGCGGAGATCGCGCCCAGCATCGCATCGCGTCGGGCGGAAGGGAGCCCCCCCCCCCCCCCCCCGCCCCGCCGCCCCCGCGGGGGGTCCCCGGGCAGGGGGCCTGGCCAATGCTCAGGCCAATGGGGTCTGTAACGAGGAGCATCCACCCGTATGTATGATCGCGTACATTCTGTACCGAGCGCGGAGAGATGGAGACGAGGGAGAAAAAATGAACCATTTCGTTTTGTTTTTCAAACGGAGAGAGAGAGAGAGAGAGAGAGAGAGAGAGAGAGAGAGAGAGAGAGAGAGAGAGAGAGAGAGAGAGAGAGAGAGAGAGAGAGAGAGAGAGAGAGAGAGAGAGAGAGAGAGACGTGTTAACTCCCCAACGAGGCAGTAAATTTGTGAATGAGAGCCATCAGCGCCACGCACGCTGCCACTGCGCCATGCTGCCAGGCACGCGCGACCCAGGAGCCACCAGGTGCAAGGGCCGTCGGTTCGTTCATTCATTCCTCTATTCATTCGCCAATAATAAAAAAAAAGATTCCGAATAATTAAGAACTTTCTTGGTAAGGAGACAGCAAACTTTTAATTAGACAGCCGTTGCCTACGGCCGTCTCACTCAGAACAGCGGAAGCAGGCGGAAGTGCCCCGAACTGTTTCTGGGCACACGCACATAGATGAATGAACCAGGGCCACTGAGGCGAACGACTTTTGCCAGCACACCGCCCACCGCCACCGCCTGCGGATGCAGTACGGGTGCACCGCTGCACCGCGGATGCGCCCCGACCTCCGACCCGCACTTCCTTCTGGAAACGATCGCGGGTCGTCTCTGGTCTGCACGCCGGGCCGCGCCGGGCTGCGCCGCCCTGGGTGGTGGTGGTGGTGGCGAGGTGCAGGCTGCAGGCATTGGCAGGCATCACACATCGACTGCCCATCGACAAGCATTAACCCCCCCCCCCCCCTCCGTCACAAACTGAGTAAATTATGAGGCACCATGACACTCGTATGATTGTTTTGCTGGCCCCACCCTATCCGCCGCCTCCGCGGCCCAACCCGCGCCCCGCGCTTCCGCCCGCATTTAAGCCTCCCCCTCCCCCCCTCAGTAACCCCCGCTCCCGCCCCTTCCGTAGACATTATCTCTAATATTGAGAATGTATACCTTGAACCCAAACACAATAACTATGGGAGGAAAACAATTAATTTGAAGAATATGAAATGCTTTCTACCAATTAATAGAGAAAAGATGAAAACCGCGAAAAAACAAATTCGACCAATATCAAAACTTTTAATCATTTGCTTTCACCTATCCGCTCCTCATATATTTTTTCGGACTTGATAGGAGCGATGCCTAACACGCCCCAACGTGGTCTGCCTTAGTCCTACCTTGCTGGTTATTATGATCTCTAAAAATAAAAACACCTAGGATGCAGGACTAGGATCTTGGTCTAGGATCGATGACTGAATACCAGAAATATAAGCAGGTCTAGGACTAGCCGTTCTTTCAAAAATTACGTTGACCAAAATGTCTTGTTCACTTCGGGAGAGCTTGGCCATTGTATCATCCGAATGCAGCGACATTTAAAAAAGAATTAACGTTATCGCCGTTAACGCGTTAATGACCTTGTTAACGTTAACTTCGTTACCGTTAATGGAAACTAGAAATGTAACGCGTTAACGTTAACCGTTTAAAAAAGTTAAGTAACGTTAGTTAACGCCATTAATCGTTAATTAACGTTAACAGCCCTGATGACGACGTTGATAAAAGCAAACAAGGTCCAAAGTAGTCACACCGGAGCGAGCACATGGCACCCAGAGGCCCGAGGCCAGGCCAGAGGCCGCTGACCCCTGCGAGATGCCTCCAGAATTTGCAGGGCCTGGCTTGGCTGGGCTGGGCTGGGTACACTTGCTCTGACATTGTCATAGCAGCGTCTTCACGCGCTCCTTCCTTATCCGTCTCTCCGAGTCTCTATCCATCTTATGTGACGTCACACAGACACGGTCACGGACCGCAACCGGACTGCAACGGCAACTCTTTCCCCTTCCCCTCATTTCTGGCCCGGAATAAAAAACAAAAACAAAAAAAAAACAAGAAAAACAGCGGCAGGAATATTTTCCAATTTGTTAGAGTACGGGGGCACGACACCCCGGATCATCGCGAAGTGTGTCATGCCACGTAATTTCTTCTAAATATTTTGAGTACTTCAGTTTGACACTCACACTCCCTTTGACGGTCGGGCCGCGCTGCTCCTCGTGCCGGGCGATCCAGTGACCCGGGTTGCCCCTCACGTGACCCGCCTCGAAGTCCCCTGTGCTCGTGATGTTCTGGAAGTGGAAGAAGGGGCCGGCGGGCGGGCGCCCCGTGCCCGGACCCGGGCCTCCCTGCGCCGAGGCCGTCGAGGTGACAGCGACAGCCAGCTGGGCCGGGCAAAGGGGCAATGCTCAGCACACTGTACACGGGGACGTGGGTCATGGGCGAGCCGAGGAGGTCGGCTCCTGTGACGGCCGGGACCCAGGACTCACCAGCGCCAGGACGGCGCAGACGCAGACCCGTGGCACCATCCTGCTCCGCGGTGTCTCCGGACTGACTGGGTGCTTGCTGCGGGTACCCGAGGAGCCCGGACCTACCAGCCCGGCGCCTGGCGTCACAGTCACACCCCCGACGCGCCCACTGCCGTGACGCGCCGTGACGTCCCCGTGACACGGCGTCTGCCCCTCCCTCACCTCCTACAAGACCCAGGGGGCGTTGTTTTACAACAACTCGCCATAACGCGTGAAGTGCACACACATCCCGCACCGCACAGCCAAGGCATGTCTCGCGCCCCGCCCCGCCCCCACTCCGGGCTCGCGCCGCTGTGTCCCCGTGTCTGCTCTCATCTGCAGCAGGTGGCGATGATGCAACGTCTTACCGCGTGTGCGTGCGGTGGACGGAAGTGGTTCGCGGCCCGGAACAGATAAGAGAAGAGCCTCTGCCCTGCCTCCCTGTACTGTCGGATGTCTGAAGCGTGATCAAGGAGTTCAGATTCTTCCCGACTGCTTGCCTCAGATGGGACTGTATGGTCGAGAAGTGTGCACCTATTTGCTGCTCGAGTTTTGGAGAATCAGTCACAATTTGACCAAGACACAGACATCGTTCAAAATGTGCGTCCGGGTATTTGCTCCCGTCTAAAGCCGCGAATCGCCTGCGAGTGATACGGTAGGCCAGCCCGCACGACACGCGTGTGTGCAGAAGATGGGGTTGGGGTTGCCTACCTAGCAGGCGCTAGACTAGTCAAAGTAGTTGTGTCTTCGCGACAATGTCGCGGACGCACTTCAGGATGATCACCAATCCATTTTCGGGAAGTTGGTCGACTTGGTGTCACAGGCCTCGGTGAAAGCGTTCTGTCAAATAACTGAACCCTAAGCATTGACGTCGCTCCAAAATAAGCTTAGCGCTCCGCCCTCTGTATCTCGCTGTATTTGTTTTGCCGTTGTCTTCAATCTTCAATCACCTGTGTAGTTTCTGCTGGTCGCTGGCCCGGCTCGGTACGCCTCTCTGCCTCGTTACCCCTTCCCCTCCTTCCGCCGGTTCGCACCACCTGTTTAACAAGCTTCAACAGTCGGTCCTGCTCCCTTGAAACGGGCCACCATAGGCGTCAAGCCTGAGGCCCCCTCACTAGAGACTCTCTCTCCCTCTCTGCCTTGAAACGCATCAGTGAGAAATGTACGACGTAGTTACACAGTAACCCGGTTTATAGAATCTCGATTCAATAAGTTTTGTGCGTTAACCTGTACGTTGACAGATCCTGTCCTATTCTTCATTGTGAGATCCTTTTTGTTGCAGTGAGTTAGAACTTAGATTACAACTATGTCTTCAGTATTGATCACTGGTTGCAACCGCGGCATTGGCCTGGAGTTTTGCAGGCAGCTCCTTGCCCATTCAAAACCTCCATCCGTGTTGATTGCAACCTGCAGGAATCCAGATGCTGCTCAGGTATGTGTGATTATCATTGAGCATTTTAGCAGATTTTAAAGGGTGTCTGTACCAGAACCTGATTGTATTCTAGGATTTACAAGCACTTGCTCAGAAGCATTCAAACCTTCACATCCTGAAACTTGGTGAGCGTTTGTCTTCTTTTCATTTGTCCTCGATTTGAATATAATTTGTTTATGACTAATAAATATACTTTGATTTTTCAGATGTTGTGGATTTTGACAGCTATGAAACTCTTGCATCAAAGACTAAGGATATTGTTGGAGGAAAAGGACTTAATGTGCTCATTAACAATGCTGGTATACTTCGAGGAAAGAAAGATTCTCTGTCAGAAATGAATGTGAAAGATATGACTGATCTTTACATTACCAATACCGTTGCCCCCATTATGATGATAAAGGTATATTAAATTAGTTTACAGTATAGAGCGACACTTTTGTTCAATAGATGAAGAATTTCTTATTGTTTTCATTTTGGCATATTTGGCATTGATGAGTTTTGCTTTCTTATATCTTTCCAGGCATTGAGACCGTTACTTAAGCAAGCGGCTGATGCTAACAGAGACTCTCCAATGGGATGGTCTCGATCTGCTGTGCTCAATATCTCATCAGGTTTGGGATCTGTGTCAAACAACACAATTGGTGGCTTTCTAGAGTATCGTGAGAGCAAGGTAAATACATCAGAATTATACATCATTTGAAAGCTCTCAAATTGTGCTTACTTTGCTAATCGGTTCTGATCTCTGCAGGCTGCGCTCAACATGGCAGAGCGGTCGCTGGCACTTGAACTCGGTCCAGAGGGTATCTTGATTCTAAACATTCATCCAGGCTGGGTACAGACTGACATGGGTACCAGTGCAGCTGACCTGAATGTGAAGGACAGTGTGGGCAGCATGCTGAATGTCTTTTATAATCTGACACCTGAGCAACATGGCACATTTGTTCAATGGGAGGGCAAAGTGTTGCCATGGTAGGATGCATCTGTTTTGCACTATCTGTTAATCTAGGAACAAATATTTAGTGTTATCTTTTTATTTCAATACAGTAATGTACATATTCCATTGTCACTTTGTTGTAATTAAAGGTTTTAAAAGAGTTTGATCATATTCGAGAATTTGGCCAAAATCATATATTTTGTACTTCTAATCCTTGCTCTGTATTTTTTAAATGTTAATCGGTTGGTGGAAAAAATTGTTAGCACTTGGTATGTGCCACAAAAAAATTGCAAGAGAAATAAAATAACTGGTACTGTTATTTTAATTTATTACTTCACTTTTGTCCCAAATCGCACACATTTTTCTGGATAATGATCAGTCAGAACATGTTCATAGAACGTTCGCAATTGGGGCAATGATGGAAGAGTATTGACAGGCTGGTGGACTAATGCAGCATTCAAATTTTCGGACCTTCTCTTCAGACTGCGAATAACATTTCCGGCTTAGCAGGGATACCAGCACCTGGAAACAGTTAATTTTTCTCGATCACTGTACTTAGGAAACATGTTGATTTTTTTGCTTTCCATTTTTCTTATTTTCTGATCGGTGAGAAACAGCTAGACTTCTGTGTAATAATTATCCTCTATGCATGTTGATCTTTGATCTCTACTGTTTAGTTTCCGGTCACGCGGTCATGTGATGATGCATCGGCGATGTTTTGTTTTGTTGACTGAGTCCAGAGTAGTGTAGGGACGACAAGGTTCAATTCAACATGGTAAGTCTATCTTTGCAACTTTCTTTCGAAATATCCTTGTGCTCTCAGGCGTTCTGCATGAACTTGGTTCATTATGCCATATTTTGGCTGACAGAAATGAGTATATCTATCTTGCTATATCAGTAATTTTCAAAACAACGTGACCCGTTCAGGATGTAAATAAGACATAACCTCATTGATTCAGTCATCTCCTGTCAGTGCTTCCTGTATTTGTCCGACTATCCTTCATAGTTTGTACCTTAATCTCTTTTACATTTATTTCCTCTGTGGCAAAGTTGAATTTCCCGTCTCTTCAACTGATTTCCTGTTTTTCAGTCTTACGAGCAGGACGAGGAGGACCAGTACGCCCCCAACTTCAGTGTTGGGTCATTTCCCAAAGAATTTGGGTATGGAGCATTTGATGGCGATGGAGAGGGTCCGTCGGGACCTTTATCAGGCGAGCAGAAGCCTCGTATCCTTCTTATGGGGCTCCGCAGGTGAGTGAATTTTAATTCATTTCTTGCACATCTTTGAGTTGTCAGTGTTCTTCCTTGAAGAGCTGAAACTGTCGGGAACCAATATTGAAACTATATTACAGTATACTCAGTTAAAGTCTGTCCAGCCACAGAGTGGCAGTTGTGTCCATTATGACTGGCAGTCAGTGCCATTCTTTCAATACCATTTTGGATTGAGGTTACCATTCCTGAAGAAATAAATGTTAACATTACTTGTTCTCTTTTCTAGGAGTGGGAAGTCATCTATTCAAAAAGTAGTTTTCCACAAAATGTCTCCAAATGAAACACTATTCCTGGAAAGCACGAATAAGATTATCAAGGATGATATTTCTAATTCATCTTTTGTGCAGTTTCAAATATGGGACTTTCCAGGTCAAATTGACTTTTTTGATCCAACCTTTGATTCTGATATGATATTTGGAGGATGTGGTGCTCTTGTGTTTGTAATTGATGCCCAGGTAATATTCAGAATGTGCATGGTTCACCTCTAATTTCCTTTCAGCATGTCATTATATTTCACTTCTTTTCTAAACTTGTTCCAGGATGAATATAATGATGCTTTGCACAGATTACATCAAACTGTTACCAAAGCTTACAAGGTTAATTCAAGCATAAGGTTTGAAGTCTTTATTCATAAAGTGGATGGACTGTCAGATGATTATAAAATGGAGACTCAGCGGGATATTCATCAGAGGGCAAATGACGATTTGGCAGATTCTGGTGAGTTGATATGCCATGAAATTAAATTTTGTTAGTGTGACATACTATTGAATGACTGTAAATTCCAGGTATGGACCAAATTCATTTAAGTTTTCATCTTACATCAATATATGACCACAGTATTTTTGAGGCATTTAGCAAAGTTGTCCAGAAGCTCATTCCTCAACTTCCAACTCTGGAAAATCTGTTGAACATCCTTATTTCGGTATGTTTGTAGAATTGTTGACTTTGACTAAAATCATAATAACTTAATAATGTTGTTGATGGTGTTTTTTTAAACTTTTGTAATCAGAGTACAATGTAAATGGACCTCCTTATAATCTGCTATTTGTCCATTTTCAGAATTCTGCAATTGAGAAAGCGTTCCTGTTTGATGTTGTTTCCAAGATTTATATTGCAACTGATTTTTCACCTGTTGATATGCAAAGCTATGAACTTTGCTGTGACATGATTGATGTGGTAATTGATGTGTCATGTATTTATGGGTGAGTGTTCTCTAAATTTTATTTATTTAAGTCTTTGTCTGTGTTTATGACTATTCAACTCAATTTTTTTTTCTTTTAGCCTCCATGAAGATGCTGGGGCTGCAGCTTTTGACTCTCAGAGCTCAAGTTTGATCAAGTTGACCAATGGCACAATTCTGTATCTGAGGGAGGTGACCAAATTTTTAGCATTAGTTTGCATCCTGCGTGAAGCTAGCTTTGATCGACAAGGTAAGTTTCTGATTCTGTGTCCTGTACTTGTAAGTGTATCCCAAATAGTCTCTTTTAATGAAATAATTGATTTTTTGCAGGTGTGATTGACTACAACTTCCTGTGCTTTAGAGATGCTATTCAGCAAGTCTTTGAACTTCGTAGTAAGAATCAAGTAGTCTATAATTCAAGTTCACAAGCTAACTCATCAGCTGTTGGAGAATCTGGGCCTAACACGTCATCAGGCACTAGTGGCACTAGTAATGGATTGTTATCCAACACAGCCCCTCTAGACAATTCACCCAACAACACCAGTGAATCTCTTAAACAAACTTCTACTGTTATCTATCCTGTACAAGATTCAGCAGTAGCGATGTGAGAGTTATCAAAGCTAATTTTGTGTTCCATCAACATATTGGGAAAGCTCTCTCACTATTCAGTTTATTCTAGAAGACATGCATGCAGCACATATTCATTCTTGTGTTTTTGTATGTCATGTGGTTACATTTGATGGCTTTAAGGTTTCGTCTAGTCGTCGAAATAATTCTTTCATTTTAGATAGCAGTCCCTTTTAAGTCTTTTTATTTCTTTTTTGCTTTAGTGAGATCTCTGCCATTGTTATTAAAAATTCTGTTATTTAAAATTCTTAACTTAAACTGAGTTTCTAGATCATCATTTCAAAATAGGGTTATATACTGTCCTTCATTCATTTAATCAGACTGACCATTGTAGCCTATATTCATTGATCTTTGTAATTATAATAGTAGCAAGTTCTGAGTAGAGGCATTTGGGGATTGTCAAAGTTCATTGAAAGGAAATCAGGTGTTACGCTATGTATAGTAGAAAAGTTGAGGAACTGATTGGCACATACATTCTGCGGACCAACATAGCATCGAGTTTGTATTTTCATGATTATCTTGTAACATCCATTTCTTGATAAGAGTTTTGATAAATTTGTTTGATTATCAATCGACTATATGGATGCGTATCAATTTGCCACATTGCCATCTTAATGTTGATTCATGGTTGCCACTCTTCCTTGACATCTTGAAGATATGAGTAACTGATGGTGGGCACAGTTATTATCCTGTATGTACCCAACATGTTTACTAACATGCATGTCGTTTCTTATTTGATTTGAACTGTTTGAGATTCATTGTGTTAATGTTGGATGTGTGAAAGTTTATTTTTTTACCTAGAGGTATCTATAATTGTTACTGTTTCTATTGTGTGTTTGTAGCATTGGTGGTTTGCTTGGTGGATCAACACTGCTGTAATGATCAAATTTTGGAGCATTTTCTGTTTGTCACATGCATAGAAATTGCATTATAATTTGTAATCAGTTATTCCTTAAAATTTGTATAGTAACAATTTTTGTTGGTGGTGCAAGGAGTGCTTTTGATGTTTTGAAAACTTTGGTTTTCTTATATACAAACGAATAAATGTTTTGCTAAAATCTCATCATCTGGTAATGAAGGGCGAAGTGGGGAGCACACGTTATCAATGGAACAATTTTCAGTTTGTCTCTATTTTATCACTCTATTTTGTAGTAATTGCTGATATTTTTTTAGGAAGATTTGTGTGAGAAAAGGCAGGTGGTGTTGTTTTTAAATGTGTAAGCTGTGTCTTTCAATGTGTGAGCTGGCCTTGCATCTTTGAATCCTAAGTTCCTGTTTTGTGTCTGTTTATTTGCTTATGCAAACTCTATGGAACTGAAGGGACTGATGTATTGCTCATGAAACAAGGATCTAGAATCAGCTTGTGCCTATCTTTACTATCTGGAAAATTAATGCTGAGCAGATCCTGATGTTTGTATTTTATTTTCTTTATAATTCTATTCCTTTATTAGATTACTTGTATATTATGATGTTGGTCAGTTTCCTGTCCTAATTGTCAGAAAGAGCAAAGACCCTTTGTTTTTCCTATCAGGTTTATCCAGCTTCTGTTAAGGATGATTCACACCAGATGCTCTCTCTCACTATCGATAGTGTTGTGATAAAAGTTCATGCTAAGTTTTTATTCCATGCGATTTCTGTAATAACTTCAAAATTTATCTTATCTTTCACAAGACCCATGATCATAAATTTCACCTGTTAAATATATGCTAAATGGATGGGATTTCAGAAATTTCATGTACTCAATTTTTCCATACCTGAAAATGATTACACGAAATTCAAACTGATTCTCACATACTGGTGTGAACCACCATCCTTAATTAGAAGATGTCCAGCAGAACGAAGTTCAGTAAAATATGAAGCTCTCTGGCTTTCACATGTTTAGCAGTCATCTAGAGTGCCATATACTCATATACTGTATATTCTGAAGCATACTAGCAGGCCAGTGACTAGATATTGACAAACAACTTACTTTTTATTGTATTGGTAGTATTTTACATTTTCTGTAGAATGGCCTCTTCAGGGTGGATGGAGGCTTACTTACTTTACCCTTCAACTTTTTTTCACAATGACTTGCTTTACAACTTTTTTCTAGGATACTGAATCAAGTGAGCAGCTCTGCAGCCTTCAAAAAAGCATGCTCTTTTCTGTTGTTTTGCTTTCCTCTGTGTTTTACACTTGACTGGCCACCTGGATTGCTACACTATCCAGAGGTGTGTCAGTGCTACCAACAGTTTCCTTTTTTGTATGTTGCTCGGCCTGAGCATTATGTTATCTGTATCTGTAAATAAAAACCATATATCTTTGTTAAATGGAGTTTTTATATTTTTCTAATATTTTACCCTCATCCTCATTACGGCCTGCCATACTACTGCCACATCAATATCAGTGGAAGAGAAATGCTGTTATAAATCGCAGTTCTAGTCAATATTATTCCATAAGTCTTAGACGTTGCCGCTTTCGTTTCATCTTCGGCACTACCATACCCTCACCTTCCCGGGGACAAAAAGTCCTGCTCTTCCTCTTTTTTCAAGTCACGGTGCGAATTGCCCCCCCCCCCCCCCCCCCCCCCCTTTTTCCCTGTACCCTTCTGTTGCTCACCCCATCCGGGTCCGCCAGATAGAAAGAGATGCAGAGCAGCGCGGGGCGTGGATTTTCGCGCGTAGCTTTGCCGCCACCACTACCATTACCCCTCTGCTTCTGCTACCACCACTGCCTCCATGATTGATGACCGTCAACCCGCCAAGTCAGTCTACCACGCCCGTGCCGCCGCCGCCGTCACGCGTCCCGTCCAAATGGTCGGTCGGCTAGGCGCCTGTGGCCCAACAGATAGGCAACACGCCGTGCTTGCCTGCGCCGCGGCACGGCGGCCATCGGGCGCGTCATCCTTCCCACCCCTCTCCGGCCCGTCCTCTCTCCCCCTCCTCCTCCTGTTGGCAGAGAGCGGCACTGGCGCCAAATCGCCGAGATAATTGGAGTGCACGGTGGATCCTCTCCAAAGCCGCTTCCGCGGCAAAGACGCCAAGTCACTCTCTCCCTCTGTCTCTCTCCCTCTCGCACTCCGGCTCCGGCAAGGAGGCTGGAGCGACAAAGACGGCAAAGGCGGCTCGTGCAGACGCCGCTGCCGCCCCCCGGCCCGGCCCCAAGGCCCTCTCATCTTCACCCTCTCCGCCTGCTTGTTGTCGTTGTCCTCTGGGAGGAGCCCGTGAGGAGCCCCTCTGCTTCTCCTGCCAGGTGTTGTCCCCCCCCCCCCTCCCCACCCTGTGCGTGCTCGCCACGCCCGGCCCGGCCCTCTTTCCACCTCAGCTCTAAGCTCACAGCGCTGCTATTTATTTATCTGGCAGAGGAGACCGGCACTGGTGCTCTTACAAGTCCCTCCACAAAATTTTTAGGACTGATGTACTCCTGGCGCTGTGGTGGCTCCGGGCCCGGCCCTCCCCACCCTCCCCGACCTCTCATGGCTCACCCGCACCCGCCCTCACCGCACCTCACCGCCCTCACCCGCCCTCGCCTACCCTCATGTGCCCTCACCTGACCAGCACCTGCCCCTTCCCTTCCGGCGCCAGCTCTCCGGCTCTCCCGGAATGTAAGCCTCTGGAAGCGCAACTTGTCATCCGGATAGGCCAGGCCACTCAGGGGGACACGTCAGGGACACGTCGGAGACACGTTGGAGACACGTCGGAGACACGTTGGAGACACGTCGGAGACACGCCTGCTTGTCGGACTTGGCGCTCGGCGGATTCTCGGCGACGACACGGCAGTCCTCATTTGAGTACCTCCAAATGGCGGCTCTCTTCCGCGGGCGGAGGGTATGCCTAGTTTTCTCCCCATCTTCCTCTATCTGTTTCTCTTCCTCCTTCCGAGTAAGCCAGCAAGGTGCAGACACGCACATACAATCTCACACATAACATCTGCCTTCCTCCCTCCCTCCCTTAAAACAAAACTGCTGGGGTAATAGTTCCCAGTACTAATCTAGTAATTGAAATGTTAAACTGAGCGCATTTTCTTTCATTTTTTGCCTTAGTTCTAATAACTTGCGCATTACTTTGCCGTCTTGCCCCTGAAATGTAGGCAATTTGGGGGACCTTCAAGTCATTCCCCGGGTAGGCAGCTGACCCTCAGTCTGCGCCTGCCCCCCCCCCCTCTCTCTCTCTCTCTCTCTCTCTCTCTCTCTCTCTCTCTCTCTCTCTCTCTCTCTCTCTCTCTCTCTCTCTCTCTCTCTCTCTCTCTCTCTTTCTCTCTCTCTCTTTCTCTTGTGTATCGTGTGAGAGAGCAGTGCTGGGGCAGACTGTCGTTGGCGCGGGCCTTAGTCTCACATGTGACAGCAGGCTTGGTGGGTTCGATTCCCACTCTGACGGTTCCGCGCACCGCGCTCCACGTTCTCGCGCCGCTTTCTCTCTCCCAAACTCAAATCAAATTATTTTGTATGGCAGAAATATATCTCCACAAAGCTATTAAGATTACTTTAGAAATAGAATGAGAGAAAAGAAAAACATTTTCCTGGTTTGGTACGAGAGGTGTCCAGGAATCAGAACGCTTTCCCACAAGGAGCGTGGGCTTGGATTCCTCCCTTTTTCCGCTGCCTGCGCAATGTCACGCCTGTTGGACTGGTGTGTGTGTGTGTGTGTGTGTGTGTGTGTGTGTGTGTGTGTGTGTGTGCACGCGATGCCAAGAGGATTTATTGCGCGAGAGCTGTAGACCCGGATCGGAATCACAACGTTCTTTCGTGAAGGGAAAAGGAAAGAGAAAGCGCGTGCGAGAGAGATAGGTAGGTGGACGGAGTGTTAGACAATAGATAGATAGATAGATAGATAGATAGATAGATAGATAGATAGATAGATAGATAGATAGATAGATAGATAGATAGATAGATAGATAGATAGATAGATAGATAGATAGATAGATAGATAGATAGATAGATAGATAAAAATATAGACAGAGAGGGAGAAATTAAGAGCGGGAGAGGGGTTGTTTGTCTGTGGTCGTGCCTGCATGTATGGGTCTGTGTGGGCTGGGCTGGGTTGGGCTGGACGAAACAGAGTGCGAAACAATCGCTTGACCGGTCGCGGGTGCGGGGTGGCTGCGGGCGGCTCGGCCTCGGGCTAATACTACCAAGGCCTGAGCCAATACGCGGCGCGAAGGAAATTGTTTGAATTCACTGTTTATAAACGGTGAAGATAAGTACATTTTTTTTTGACCGTGGACGTTGGGCCGCGTACATTCCTCACAGGTCGAATAGTAGGACGGGATGGATCCGAGGTTCGACGCCCAAGCTGAGGAATGGTACCTGACAAGACCTGGGTCGGGGGGCACACAGTCCCCGGGGCTGGTGTGCCGCAACAAGGCTGTAACAGCTGTAAGGCTGTAACAATAAGTTCTTGAATATTTATTGATCAATTACAATCGAGCGAGCGAGCGATGCGAATTTTGAACCCCAAAGGACCAAAACTACAACTAAGAAACACGTGACACAAATTCGCCGGCGATTGGCCATTCGGTAGTCTAGTATTATGAGCGTTATAAAGTATTGCAATCGATTGCAAGAGGTTTAAAAGGGTTGTGTAGGAAGTAGTACGAGTCCGCCCGGCCTCCCTCGCCTGCTGCCGCTGCCTGGGAGGCGCGGTCCGGCTGTTCCTTTCGCAGCTCGCTGGACTTTGCGGTGTGGAGGGAAAAAGGGGGGGGGGGGGATCAGTCGGGGTGAGGCTTAATCAAGCGCGCGGCCACGGCATGGCGTCATGGCTACGCCTCGAGCCTCCGAGCCGAGCCCGGCCAGCGGCAAAACCGCGTTCAGTTGGCTGACTTTGATCTGGCTCCACCGAGACGAGACGGGACTAGACGGGACGAGAGACGCGTGCTGCACATGGACGTGGGATGCGGGGGCTGCGGGGGCTGCGGGGGCGCCGCCGGCAAAATAAGGAAGCCGCACGCTGCGCTACGACGCCATACTTAGCGCCGAGTTTGATGTAAGTGGCGCGCCTTGGCTGTGCGCCGTGCCTTGGCGCGCCGAGGCATGCCGATGGTTGTGGCTTGAAAGTCGCGTGGCGCCGGGGGCAGTTTTGGAATTAAACCGCTATGGAACGGCGCAGCCAGAGACAGATTTAGTTTTTTAAAGCACGAAGTACGTACACCAGACGTGCTCCTTAACTATAGTGTGAAATCAAATTTTGCCAATTTCATTAAAAATAGAAAAGTTACTTCATCATTGAAATAATCATCGAATAACGAGTAAAGCGGTAAAAAATTGTCTCGATAAGACAAAAAGTGATTAGTTCGGACCAAATGATACTTCGTTCCTAGCAGTATTTCACGCAGTAGAATGGTATTTATCAGACTTGAAGCCGCAAGAAAACTTAGTGTAATAGTATGATCTTATTATTATTTTCAAGACGGTCTTTAAGTAATGTAAGAAGCCACCGGGGTTATTAAATTACAGAAAAAAGAAACACCCTTCTGTTCCATGCTGCAATAAAAAATAATCAGCCCACCCCATCAGCCCCTACCCTCAAGGGTTTTAAATTCTTCCCGATTCTTCCAATGCGATGTGCGGCCCACTGGGTTCTCGCAGGTTCTCCATTGCCCCCCTCTGTCCCCCCGCTCTGCACCCCTTCGTCCCTCTCCAGCTCGACGTCCCGGGACTTGCTATTAGAACGCGGCCGCCTCTCCGGACGCGACGTAATCCGGCCGGACTAAAACATTAAGTCGATGATGAAAATTGCGCAGAGACAAAACGGGTGGAGCAGACGGGACGGGACGGACGGAAGGGACGGGACAGGATGCCGGTGTCAGGCCGAGAGCCGAGAGCCGAGCCGAGCCGAGCCGAGCCGAGCTGAGCCGAGCCGAGCCGGAGTCGGCTCATCTGCTCGAATCGGCCTGCCGACACCAGCTTCGATCCAAGTTGTCCTTGAACACCCCATTTTTTTTCTCTCTCTGTATTAAGCACGCGCTCTCTTTTCCCTTCGGGTTCAGACATAATTATTTTCTCGGTTCTAGGCAAGGAGGCACTTTTTGCTGCCAAACGATTCTCCGTTGCCGAAAACTGTTTGGGTGAATGAACTGTTACTCTTGGTCGTGGTTTACCTGGTGTGATAGCGACCACCGCCGCTGGAGTTTTTTTTTTGTGTGTGGGGGGGGGGGGGGAGCGGTGAAGGGGTGGTCAAGGAGACGGGGTGGAGCACACGTCTCGGGGGCTGGGACAGGCTCCCGCGGCATGTTGGTCGGCACGCTCTCCCCCACCCTCCCGCGGTCTCGTGTAGTAAATTCGAGTACAACCGCGTAGTAGGAACGGTCGGGAGGGAGAGGGGGCGGAGGGGCGGGGCCGACGCCCGGTGTCGTTTGCTGAGGGGGGAGACGGAGAGGAAGGGGCTAAGCGGGGCAAGGCGGTCCTACTGCCCCGGCAGGCCCGGCCCGCCGGCCCTGCACACGGGTCCGGCACCGCTCCGGCACGGCTCCGGCACCGCTCCGGCACGGCTCCGGCACGGCTCCGGCACGGCTCCGGCACGGCTCCGGCACCGCTCCGGCACCGCTCCGGCACCGCTCCGGCACCGCTCCGGCACCGCTCCGGCACCGCTCCGGCACCGCTCCGGCACCGCTCCGGCACCGCTCCGGCACCGCCCGGCGGCACCGCTCCGGCACCGCTCCGGCACGGCTCCGGCACCGCTCCGGCACCGCTCCGGCACCGCTCCGGCACGGCTCCGGCACCGCTCCGGCACCGCTCCGGCACGGCCCCGGCACCGCTCCGGCACCGCTCCGGCACCCCGCCCCGGCACACACCAGGCGCTGGAAAATCGATACCCCCCTCTGGATGCTGCAGCTGCCGAGGCTGCCGTGCCGACCCCTGGGCCGCTTTCTTGCCCCTTCCAGCCCCCAACACGCTGGGCCCTGGCCCCTGGGCCCTGGCCCCTGGGCCCCTCTCGACCCCCTCCTGCCCTCCGCTCCTCAGGGCCTCGCGTGTTCTCGCGCCAGACCAGGACCAGAGCAGGGCCGGCAGGGGAAGGCAAGGCCAGGGCCTCGGCCGGGGCCCTCAGCCAGAGGGACTGTGATTGTGGCGTTGTCCTGACGGCACCGGGCCGGGGGACGGGACCTCACACATGGACCCACCTCACATTGTCGCAAGTAATTTGTTTCGATGAAGAAAACTCCAATAAACGATGGTTTGGCTGGGGACATTCCGATGTGGCCCGGGGGCTCCGGGGAAGGGTTAGCTGAGGCAGTCCCTCCCTCCCTCTCCGCTATCCACACCGGGAGGGGGGAGGGGGCTATATCTTTTAATTCGAGAGCGAGAGGCTTGGTCGTGGAGGCGATCGGGTCCATCGGGTCGAGGGAAGGAAGGGGAGTTGAAGAGTGAAACCAGGGACACTGTCCGTGAGAGAACAGCACCTGAAACGGTACGGCTGATTTGCCACGGTAACGCACGACACACCCACCGACCGATAAGCTCCCTGTACTGTAGCATCTGTCAAGTAGAAAAAAGAAGAGAAGTGTTGAACTCCAGTCACATCCCGTCATGTTGGGATTAACAGTCACCGGTACAAAATTTCCGCCTGGGCTCACCGCCTGGACTGCCTGGGTCCGCCCTTTGCAGGGCCACCGCAGCACCTCTGGCCAAAGTTTGAGCCCAGCGGCGCTGAGGGCTGAGGGGCCGGGGGCCGGGGGCCGGGGCCCGCGGCGGCTGGGACCGGGCTGCTACTGGAACTAGCTCCCGCCCTGGCCCTATCCACGAGAAGCCACGTATACTTAGCCCAGAGTTTGGAATGCCACTGCTGACTGAGAGTCGCGGCCCTGCCAAACGGTCCCTCCAGGCAGGCAGAGGGGCCGAGTAAGTAAACCAGTTCACACTCTGCCGATGTGAGGAGGCTGGACCCGATACGACCATGCGGGGGGCGGGAGCAGGGGAGGGGGAGGGAGAGAAGGCGATGTCTCCCGCACGTCTCCCGAAATATACTGCATCGATTTATTGACAGCAGCGCCGGAGTTCCGTACCAAGCAATTCTTTCTAACTCAATTCTTTCACAATAAAGAAATAAATTGTAACAAGAAGTTTTTCCAGAGTCCTTACGTGCTTGCTGCTTTTCTAAACATAGGAGCGGTAGAATTAAAGGAAGGGGGCGAGGGTTAGATAGAGATAGATGGGTTATGGGGTGAAGCCACCGAGATAGATAGATAAAGTGGGAGAGAGAGGGGGAGGGAGAGGGAGAAATTGAAATTGAAAGTTATTTTATTGACGACCTGTACAATAGGGCTATTAGCCCCGAGGGAGAGAGAGGGAGAAAGAGAGAGAGAGAGAGAGAGAGAGAGAGAGAGAGAGAGAGAGAGAGAGAGAGAGAGAGAGAGAGAGAGAGAGAGAGAGAGAGAGAGAGAGAGAGAGAGAGAGAGAGAGAGAGTAGGGGACGCGCGGGGATCCGCCGTGGTGGCGCGGCTCACAGCAGCAACTTGATGGGCCCTTCCCTCAGGAAAGATTCATCCTCGGTGACACTCGGGAAATTACATTTTTAGGCCCTCAACAGGGGGACTGGGACCATCCCGGGCGGGGGGTAGGCGCGGTGGGGTGGGTCTGGGTCCAAGGCTGTGTCTGGGTCTGGCCTGGCCTTTCTCGGCGGTGACCAAGCGGTGACAGCCCAGGGACAGCACAAGGCACGGCCGGGCAGGCCTGGGCAGGGTGGCCGAGTGAGTACAGTACATACATCGTCCTGTCTGCGCCCGCGGCGCCGCTCCGGTCAGTGCGCCGTGTCGTGGTCGTGGCGGTCGTGGTGGGGAGGCTGTGACTTTCTCGCCCTGACAAAGTGGACAGAAGTGCGGACAAGGCCAGAGAAAAATGAACACGACCCCTGTCTGCTGTCCACCTAGCCTGGCGAGGCCCGGAGGCCCGGAGGCCCGGAGGCCCGGAGGCCCGGACTGGATCCCCCGAGGCGCCGAAGCCCCGAGGCCCCGAAGCCCCGAGGCCAGACAGAGGCTGTGGCCGCGCCCGGAAGGGGAATCAAGCCATCAATCCGCTAACGTGACTACAAACCACGTCGGCTCAAGCACCCCGACACTCCTGGCAAGCTACCCGCTAAACACGGGAAGGGAAACTCATGAGGAGCTGCGTGGAGCTGTGTGGAGCCCCTGCGGACTCGACGGCACGCCGCGCCGCCGAACGCAGCTGCACCGCGGGCTGCCTATCCTCCTTCTCACAGGCGCCTCACCTTCCGACTCCTCTCCTCCGACTGACAGCGACGCGACGGCGACGGTCAGCCCTCCCCTCCCCTCCCCGTGTCCGTCCAGCGCGCTCTGATGGATTCACGGATATTGACGTTTTAATCAAGTCCCACATCATCCGAGGCCTCAACTGATGGGTTTTATTTGGGCACGTCTTTGCGTCCCCTCCCTTTCCCCTCCCCCTTTCTCTCCCTTCCATTCGCTGACAGCGGCCTTGGCGCGCCTGGCTTCTCACTATCTCCCCACACAACGACAACGCTTCGCGCCGCTGCGTCGTGCTGGGGGACTTAGTCAAGAGAGGGGAGGCAGAAGGGGGGGGGGGGAGAGGGACAAAAAGCGACCCCAAAAGCACGCGTGTCGCTGGCACTGCCTGGCAACCTGTTGCCGGCGCCGCCGCTGCGTGCCGCCACCACCGCCACGACCCCTACGCTTCGGGGCACGAGAGCAAAACCTCGGACACATCCGAACCCTTGTGTCAAGACGACCATCTCGCGTGTTGGACCATGGAGACGCAAAAAGAAAAGTCACAAAAATAAATAAATTAGAAGCATGGTCACGTGTTTTCGGTTTCTGTGTGTGGTGACACACATGAGATGAGAGAAGAAAAAAGCGCGCACACACTAAATGCCTATGAGACTAGTTTTTGCCACACGAAAATAATGTTTTGTTTTCATCCACATCATAACTGTGAGACAATTTGTAACATAAATATGGGACAAATTGTCGATGGGGTGGCCACTCGTGTACTAGTCGGGCCATTACGCGTAATAGTGTTAGACCGAATTTGGCTCAAAATCGTCCTTATTTTGTGACGTAATAGGTGCTTTGTTTAGTAATACCGTAATGGCGCATAATGGGGAGCAGTCGGGTCACTTTTTTCGAGAGTGGACACCCCCTCGATGGCAGGCGCAATTAGTGCAATGTTGATGTTACAAATCTAACCTAACCGCCCCAGAGCTGTGCTGTGCATCAACGAAACAACCTTTCATTGTACAAAATAGTAGTTTAGAGTGCAGGTCGGACACCGCAAAGGCGAAGGCAATGGCAGTCGGCAGCCATTCCTATTTTCTCATCGACAGCGTCGCCTCATTTAATGTCTCGGACATGGATCTCCACTCTCGCTGGCACTCCCAGGCCCGGATGAGCCCCCCCCCCCCCCCCCCGCCCGCCCCACCCCGCCCGGGGACACGCGCCGCGCAGAACTTGTTCCATCGACTGAGCCGCGGGCGCGAGGGGAAAAATTATAATCTAGTTAAGTATGGAAAGCCACGTTCCTCCTGGCGCCAGCAGCAGCAGCAGCAGCAGCAGCAGCAGCAGCAGCAGCAGCAGCAGCAGCAGCAGCTCTCGCGGCAGCCGCCCCTGAGGAGCGTGCGGGCTGCAGAGCGGCGGTGGGAGCATTCCGAGGTGAGGCTGGGCGTGGCTGGGCGGGGCTGGGCGGGGCTGGGCGGGGCTGGGCGGGGCTGGGCGGGGCTGGGCGGGGCCGAAGGATAAAACACATGCCGCACGTGTGTGGGCCCGGGAGGCGGGACCCGGGGACCCGCCCCAACCCCCGAGACCCGTGGCAATGCCAATGGCACGCTTGAGTGGAACGCGGTGGCTCCACCCCATTCCCCGTCCCCACAAGCTCGTACGCAAACACACCGAGTCACAGGTCACATCCCCGCAAGTGCGGCCCGCGCGTGCCCCGTTGTTGGAGCGACTCCCCGCACCCCGCCGGGCCCCGCCGCGGCAGTGGGAAAGAGACAGTCGGCTCCAAGGTCGTCCCCCTCCTCCCTCCCTCACGCTCTATTTGATGCGGAGACATAATTACAAACGCGTATCAAAACCGTACGGGGGGAGGGGAAGGGGACATACGCAGCGGCAGGATGGCCCATCTGTCACGCCGCGAGGCACGCTTGCCGAGCCGGTATACGTGCTGTACCTGCCCTAGAGGGGGGATGAGAGCATTGCAATCGATGTGTCTGCACTTAATTGCGCACTCTGTCTCCGAACAGCTCCGCATTCTTTTTTTTAAGAAAGGAAATCGAGATAGGAATGGCCTAAGAGACCCTTTCATACACTCTAAATGTCAAGGAACAAATTTGTACTTGGGGGCTGTTTTAAGCACATCTAAACCTGGTGACAATATTGTCTGCAGCCCGGATCGGTTGTACCGGTACCCTGATAGGTTGCGGTAGCACACGAGACCTTCACTACTTTTTGTAAAAGCCAAGAGTCGTGGAAGAGGAAATATGGCGCAGATGACGTTTTGTGGCGTGCCCACCCGGGAGGAAGGGGGGACGTCTCGGCGACGACTCGCCGACGCTACCCCACGTGGCGCTGCCGGGCTGCCGGGCGCCGCAGCCCCGACGCTACGCCGCTACGCAGTGCCACGCAGTGCTACGCAGGTGCTCACTGCTAATGACATGTCCACGTGTCAGCGCGAGTGCCAGCGTCACGAGTAACGGTCCAGAGCAAGTCGGCTTCCTTCCTTCCTCTCAACCGAGAGCTTTCAAGAGCTTCCACAAAAGATTGGAAACACTTTATGAAAATATTCCACATTTGTTCCTGGGGCGATAGAAAGACTGGAAAGACGAAAATGGAGGCAGCTCGATTTTAGAGATCCCCCCCCCTCCCCTCCCTTCACTCTGGGCACGTCCTGGGCACGCCCTGGGCACGCCCTGGGCACGCCCTGGGCACGCCCTGGGCACGCCCTGTGTTGCTCCGCTGCTCTCGTCGCTGTTGTTTGTGGTCGTTGGTTGGCCCGGGAAATGAAAGAGGTCGGAGGTGTGGGCCTGTCGGACCGAACGGGGAGCTGACCCCCCCCCCCCCCCCCCCTCTCCTTCTCCCGCTCCCGCTTTGCTCCGGAAACTCTTCCCCGTATTGTTTTGTCACCGGTCAAGGGCATGGCACCGCCAGCAGCGGCCAGCACCCACTTTGGGGGGGGGGGGCAGCAGGCCAGGGGGGACAGTGGGGTGGGGCAGAGTTATAGGGGACGGGGGCCAGCGGGGGCCAGCGGAGGCCGGCGGGGGCCAGCGGTACTGCCCCTGCCCGCCGCGCCCGCCGCACCGCCGGACCAGAACCGTTGTCTCCTTCCCTCCCTCCAAAGCACCCTCCTAAAAAGTGTACTGGCTATGCGTTTTTAGCAGATTAAATCTAGCAGCTGAAAATCAAAAGATAATTCTTAAAACTATGCATATGAATTTGTCAGCAGCTTGTTCTCTTAGGGGTCTTTCAAATACCTCGTGACCCATGTGGAGGGGGGTTCTGCAAAAAGTCACACTCCTACATTAAATGCATGAGAAGGTTAGGTTAGCCGTACCTCGCTGGGGGGTCCAAGTGCGGCCTACTTTGCACCACGCGGTTTTATTATTATTTGATATTCACTTATGCGTCGAGAGGGCTCTGCGCTGGATGTGACTCCCACTTATGCCGAGGCAGGCCAGCGGCAGCTGCGCCAAAAATGGATCTGTCCGGGGCTTGTTGTCACGCGACAGACCGCTCAACGCGGCCCGATCGGAGATGAGGCCGCGTCCAATTCATCTGCGTTTCAGTGAGCCTACAGTCCGAGGACGGTGGGTAAACTATACCAAAATGCACGGGCGCCATTGTGCTGTCTGTATAACCACATTAGGGCCCGGACATCCCTCGGAGGTTGGACGGGGGAATTTAGTCTAAGGCTAAATGGCGACCCATGACTATGACCGGCCACAAACGCCTGCGGCCTCTGGGGTAGGCCAGCCCGCACGACACGTGTGCCTGCTGAGTCGTGGGTCGCCTACCCCGCAGGCGCCACCTGTGCCTTAGCAGGGCAGGGACGCACTTTTACGTTTTTGAAGCTCCAGTGACTGCAACCAAAAATGTTATAAATCAGGCATCGAACTCAATCTCAACGGGGCAGTGAAACCGAGTGAAACGACGCGCTCTGCTCTGCCTCCGCGGAAGCGTTCGGCGTTGGGTGTTATGGCAGGACGTAGATCACACAAAGGCAGCGGCGAGTATTTGGCAGGTATACTTAGGGAAGCAAAATACGACCGGGCTGCGGACCCGAGCCGGGGATGATCCGCTCTTTTTGGGAGCTCCTCCTCCTCCTCCTCCTCCTCCTCCTCCTCCTCCTCCTCCTCCTCCTCCTCCTCCTCCTCCTCCTCCTCCTCCTCTCCGTGGCGCCGGTGCCTCGCCGCTCCCCGTCCGCTCCTCCCCCCTCCTCCCTGGGATGCCATTTAGCGGAGCTGCGGCCGCGAGCGACGCCATAATTTTGCCCAAATTGCGCGGAACCCTGTTCACTGCTTAGCGCTCGGGCGGCCGCCTCATCGGACGCGCTGACGTTTGGCTGCCTTTATTCCAATGGACTGGAATTTCAATCAAACCTTGCCATGATTGCCGCTCCCCGGGTGGGACGCCGTGGCCAGGCCGAGTCCACCGGGCTGAACCCAGGCAGCCTCTGCGCCACAGGACGCCGCCCCGCGCGTCCCGCCCCACCACCGAGAAGCACGCTTTCTATTCTACATTCTGCCTCGCCTCGGCAAGTACAATGCGCACTAACGCGCCAGCAATGTGGCAGGTGGCGCGGAAATCGTGGGAGAATGTGTGTGTGCGCGTGTGTGTGCGCGCGTGTGTCGCTCTCCGCCCCGGCTGCCCCGGCCGCCCCTCGACGCGTATGTATGTTGCTCCGGTTATTCCAGCCGCAGAGAGAGAGACAACAAAGCAAAATATATAAAGCGCTTAAGCTACTAAAACAGAGTGGAAAAATAACATAAAGTGATGACGCAAGGGTAGATCAACTTTGAGATGCGAGGAGGTAATTTTTAAGCTGCGACTTAAAGCCGTACATTTTTTTGGACAAGATATGAGCAGGTACAGAGTTCCACAATAAAGGTGCAGTTACCCAGAACGCCCCCTTCCCTTGTCCGTACGGTGCAAGGGAACTCGGAGGAGAAGATGGCTACCTCTTACAGATCGGTTTCTAATGTCACAGGCAAACTGGAGCTTATCAGCTAGGTACTTAGGATAATTGTTACATATAACTTTTTTGAGGAGGGTAACAGAGGCATAAGTACAGCGGTTTTTATAGTTAAGCCACTTTAACTCAGTGATATAATTGGATATACTACAGTCCCTTCTCAGGTCAAATATCAGCCTGGCACAAGCGTTCTGGACTCTCTGTAATTTAATGGAACAGGTGACAAGCATCTGTGAAGTTACTACGATACCAGAGTCTAGGGCGGGAAAAACGAGTGTTTCCACAAGCTTCTTCCTTACATTTTTTGGAAGGATGTCACAATGTTTCTTTATGCCATGTATGGCTGCTAGAGCATTTTTGCGCACAGAATTGGCCTGCGCCTCCCAGTTCAGGAATTTGTCCACCATGACGCCCAGGTCCTTAACAACTTCAGAGTAGGGTATTACAGTACCATTTACTATAACAGGGGGGACAACAGGAGGCAATTTATTCCGCAGTTTGTAATTTCCAATTATGATTACTTGGGTCTTCCCAGCATTTATTGCGAGGTTATGGTTTTTGGCGTATTGTACTAGCTTTTCCGCTTCGCCGTTAATTATGTTGACAGCATTTTCTATTTCCGATGGCTTAAAAGAAACGTAGTTCTGCAAGTCGTCAGCATAAAGATGGTAACAAGAATTGGTAAATATTTTGTCTAAGTCATTTACATAGAGGGAGTACAACAGAGGACCAAGAACCGAGCCTTGGGGTACACCAAACATCAGGCCAATTAAGGCAGAAATATCTGTTCCGTTTACTACTCGCTGGGTTCTGCCTTCGAGATAGGATTTAAACCAGTCGATAACAGAGCTGGAGAGGCCATACATTCTTAACTTAGTCAGGAGTAGCTCATGGTGCACAGAGGGGAAAGCGTTACTAAAATCGTAAAGCACAAGGATTGAAAGGCGTTTTGCGTCCATATTTTCTCTGATGTCTCCAATTACTTTAAGTAAGGCTGTAGTGGTACTGTGATTGGCTTTAAATCCCGATTGAAGAGGATTAAAAAGCGAGTTCCTGACCAAGAATTCCACCAGCTGCGCATGTACAACTTTTTCCAACACTTTTCCGAGCGTACAAAGTAGACTAATAGGTCTAAAATCCTTCACCTTATTAGCACCCGATGTTTTCGGGAGGGGCTTGACATTTGCAATTTTCCAGGTGTTGGGGAAACAGCCGGATTGGAGGGAATAATTCAAAATATGGAGAATGGCTGGGGAGAATTCAACAATACATAGTTTTAGCATCGCTGCCGATACATCGTCTATCCCCTTGGCAGTGGGGCTTATACCATAAAGTGCTTTTTTAAGGTCCTCAAAGTATACATGCTTGAAGTTAAAAGGCTCGTCCGTGGGGAGAGGGGTGACATTTTCATACATTTTTATGGATGCTTTTAACAATTCCTCGTCCTGACACTTAACAGCAGTATAGTGAGCATTAAGCTCCTCAGAGCTAGGGAATTTACATGCTTCTCCATTGTTTTGATTGGTAACGCCCAATTTTTTGAGATTTTTCCACAAAGTTTGGGAGGAGTTACAGTTGTTAAGTAAGTTATAGGCATAGCGGACTTTAGCATTGCGTATCTCGCTCTTTGTTCGGTTCTTTAGTTTTTTAAACTGGGCAATAAGAAGGTGGTCCTTAGAGTATTTAACTTTCTCGTACATTTTGTCTCTTTCCTTAATCATACTTTTCAAATGGTCTGTCAACCAGGGAGAAGGCCTATGCTTAATTTTAACAGATACATAAGGAGCATGCTTATCAAACAAGGCGTTAACTTGCTGGTAGAAGTAATCCAGCTTTGAATTGATATCCTGGAGATGGAACATATCGTGCCAGGGTGTGTCAACAACATCTTTTTTAAAATCCTCTAGATTAAAATTTCTGAAGCTCCGGAATGTTGATATGCGAGGAGTAAACCTGGGCACTTCCAGAGAGAAAACAGCAGCGAGGAGGTCGTGGTTAGAGAGACCACTTGCGTACTGATTATAGTAAACCAAGCGCTCATTTATTGAGGAGGCAATCATGTCCAGATTTGAGTGATAATCTTTTACATGATAAGTATCGCTATATGGGATTCTTACTAAACTAAGGAGATCCAAAAATTCGTGAACAGACTTTCCGTCTCTAATATCACAAGGCTTGGTGCTGCCAAAGTGGGCGTTAACATCTCCGAAGACCACATGATGTTTATAGTCCGTACAGTGAGACAAAGTCCTCGGTAAACTCATCGAAATAGCCAGCTTTCGGCGGTCTATATACACAAGCCACAAGTATTTTAGTATCGGCTAGAGATATTTCTACAATTACATAGTCAGGTTTTTTGGGGTCGGGCATCGAGAAGGACTTCGACAGAAGTTTACAACTATGGGTATTTTTGACATAAATGGCGACCCCACCCCCGTTGCCTGTCAATCGGCAGGCAGTAAAAACATTATAATTATTTAGGGAAACAATATCACTATCACAGCCATAAAAAGTTTCACTTACTGCTATTATGTCTATGTCACAGTTATCGAACAAGAGCTGAAAAACAGGTATATGGGTCCGATAAGTCAGAGACTCGGCGTTCAGATGAACAATCTTAAGCTTATTAGGGAACACTTTGCATATATTTTCCAATATAGTTGACGTAGCATATTTATTATTATTATTCAAAGCTAAAGAATCAGTGGACATAAGAGTGGCAGTAGAAGAAGGGTCAATTGGGACAGAGTGAGGTTAGGTGCACCCTGGAGCCCACTTGAATTCTGTTCCCATTTTCTGACATCTTGACGAAGAGTTTGCCGTTCGAAAACCAGACGTCGTGAAGGCGTTTTGAAGACTTCAGCGCCCTGGCCTGGTTAAAAATGGATCTCATCTCCGGAGCGAGCGACTCGTTTACGTATATGACATCATCAGAGCGGGGGCCGGACGGAAGACAGGACAGGTCTTTCACCCGCAAGTCCCTTTTTCGTTTCCTCGCCTGCAGAAAATCCCCTTTTTCCGTTTTCCGCATGAAGCGCACGAGGATGCCCCGGGAGGACGCGGAGGGCTGGCCCACCCTGTGCGCGACCTCCACGTTGTCGGCCGTCAGGGGGTACCCAACAGCATTGCCGAGGCAACTCAGGACCTCCTTCAAATTCTCCGACCTGTCGTACGGGATGCCGTGCACTTCTACATCGTTAACCCGTGAATACTGCTCGGCCGCGACGAGACGCGCCTCGAGGTCCCGGACGCGATCGCGAAGCGACTCGTTCTCGTCCCGCAGCGAGGTGACTTCCTTGGTCAGGGACTCTACGGCGGCGGCGGTCTCCTCAACCTTGACATGGCACGCCTCGAGGGAGGCACCCAGGTTGGACTCTACCTCCCGGATGAGCGCCGTCTGGTCCTCGTTGTACCGCTTCATCGCCGCGATGAGAGAGATGAGAGAGAGAGAGAGAGAGAGAGAGAGAGAGAGAGAGAGAGAGAGAGAGAGAGAGAGAGAGAGAGAGAGAGAGAGAGAGAGAGAGAGAGAGAGAGAGAGAGAGAGAGAGAGAGGGAGAGAGAGAGCGCTACGCCGCTACGCCCCGTAATCTCCGGCCGCCATGACATAGCGCAGCGGCCCCGCGGCGCAGCGGCCCAGCGGCGCAGCGTGGCTCTTGGTCACTCGAATTCCTTGCATAAAAAAGTAATTCATAAGCGCTGCGTGTTTGAAGACAGAACAGCTGTACATGGAATGAAAGGAGAAAGGGAGTGGAAATCTCATCCCTTTTTGTGCAATTCGTTTTACTCGGCTTGAAAGTTGTCTACCATTTAGTTGTAGTTCTAACCATATTGGTCTAGATCTACGCTTTAAGGCTTAACTTTGCACCTGATTGGCTGGACCTTGCAAAGTTTAAACTTTTAGTGCACAGTTTGTGTTTGTCCTCGGATAAAGGTTGAAAATCTCCAACTCTAAAGATAGCAGTGTGTACATGTGGCAGCGCGCAGTGCGGGGCTTTTGAAACTAACCACTTTACTAACCGCGGCCGTATCATTAGAGAAAGGAGGGGAGGGGATGACTCCGCTGCTCCCGCGACCTTTTTAATTCCACGAATTGTGAAGGTCCTTGGACACAACTGCGAATCCGCTTAAGGGGATCAGCTGCCTTCTCTCCTCTCCTCCTCTCCGCCCTCCCGTGCATCGCGGATAGGGAAGTCTTAATGGGCTCAGGCTGCGCCGGCCGGGGTGCGCGCAAATGAGCCGAGGTGGCGCGGAGCTGCGTGGTTTGCTTCCGTGGAGCCCGGAGGCGGAGCCCAGTCCCCGGGAGCACGGGGCCGAGGGGGCCACGGGGGCCACGGGGGCCACGGAGCGCCTGGGGGCCGAGCCCTTATAGATCCACAAGACACACGCTCCGCCCCGCTCCTTCTCCCCGGCAGCACTTGTTGGATCTAACAAGTAGTAGTGACCCCCTCATTTTCGAAAATTATACTTTATGTCCGCGGAAAGGGAGGGGAAAGAGAGAGAGAGAGAGAGAGAGAGAGAGAGAGAGAGAGAGAGAGAGAGAGAGAGAGAGAGAGAGAGAGAGAGAGAGAGAGAGAGAGAGAGAGAGAGAGAGAGAGAGAGAGAGAGAGAGAGAGAGAGAGAGAGAGAGAACGGCTTTATTGGGTATATTTTATTTACAACCAGGAACGAGGGGATACATTTGTGTTTTTTTTTCACAACTTACATCTTGGCATCTTCATAGTTGAAAATTTTCAACCTTTGCCAATTCGACAAAATGGCCGAAAACTTTCCTCTCAAAATCACGCTGCCGTGTTGGGGGAGCCATGCGTTGGTGCGTTGGCTACAACGCGGCCCAGCGGCCTACCGGCCCAGCGGCCTACCGGCCCAGCGGCCTACCGGCCCAGCGGCCTACCGGCCCAGCGGCAGGGCGGCAGGGGCAGGGCGGCAGGGGCAGGGCGGCTAGGGCCGCTGGGGCAGGGCCGCAGGGGCAGGGCCGCAGTGCCGCCCCTGAGAACACACCGTGGCGACGACTCGACGTCCTCGAAAACTTTCGCCCGCCAAATACGTAAACATTTCTCCGGCGCAAAAGTTTTCCCTAACGACGAGATGAAAAACAGACCGAGCTGCGCCTCCCGCCTCCCGCCCGCCGCCGGGAGAGAAACCGGATGAGAGGTAGAGGGGGACACCACAGGTAGGTTACCCCACTTTACGATAAATGAATCTGGGACGTAGGAGTGCACCTCTAGCTTGCGAGTTCTCTCGCTTGCCAAGAGAGTACCCCTCGGGGTACGACGGGGCTTACGGATGGCACAGCGGTGTCTCCCGGAGGGCACAAACCTTGGAGAGCCCTTGCGGGAATACCCCGGGCCGGGAGCCGTAGGTCTCCTTTTTTCATTAATTCCTCGATTTTGTTTTGAAAGTACGAAAAGGCATTTTTAAATGATTCTTTGACCTAGAATCGAAACATTTTTATTTTTAAACATGCCTCTTTGACATCGAGCAGAGAATTTGAACTTACTAACGGGTCATTGGGGGCACACCAGATCAGGTTTATTTGTAAAATGACTTCTAATAGACGATGAATAGACGGTATGACCGGACAAATGACTGGACAAAGTTGCGGAGTTAATAACCGGACTAAAAGGCATTTTCAAATGATTCTTTGACCTAGAATCTAAACATTGGACACTGGACAGTGTGACCGGACAAAGTTACGGAGATAATGACCGGACTAAAGGGCGATGACCGGACAGTAAGACCGGACACTTAAGCGAACAAACTTGTGAGAATGATGACTTGACTGGTCATAACCGTGGTGACGAACGGACAAAGAAATCTTTCGTCGCTGATAGCGCTCCGCCTCGCGGCTCGCTAACGCTCGCACGCTCGCTCCGCGAAAAATGAAATTTCAAATGAAAAAGATTGGGAGTCTCTATCTCTCTCGCCCCCCCCCCTCCCTTTCCCTCCTCTCCTTTCTGTATTCGGTGCGGGCGCCTGGCGAGTCCCTCTCGGACTTTGGACAACTTTGGACTCGCCAAACACACACACACACACACACACACACACACACACACACACACACACACACACACACACACACACACACACACACACACACACACACACACAGAGTCCGTCACACGCGCCTCCTCTATCGTCCCGAGCCAGGCTTGGCAGCGCGCTTGCAAAGGTCGCTCTGTCGCGCAGCCAGAGCAGCCAGGGCAGCCAGGGCGCGGCGTGGCGCAGGGAGTAGCGTAGCTGAGCGTAGCTGAGCGTAGCGTAGTGAAAACGTACACTACTACGTGAGTGGGTGGCGAGGCGAGTACGGGTGGGGAGTGGCTAAGGGGCCGGGAGAGCGGTGGGGGGCGCCAACCGTGGCCCTCTGTAATGCATTGATTTCTTTTCCTTTTTCGGAGCGCTAGGTTCATCGACAGTGCGGGGCACGCCAGCTTCGGCCAGCTGCCCTGCAAAGCTGGATGCGCTGAAATTAGCTGACTTACAGACATGTTTAGAGCACTATACCGCGTGGTGCTCGAAAATGTCAGAGCTTCCTAGGATATCTGGATGTATGAGGGCTACCCGAGTCTGATTTTACAGGGAGGGCTCTGGGCCCTGTGCCCCATGTCAGGTCTCCAATATCTGCCACAGACCCGCCCCGCCAGAGGCCTCGTTGCCCATGGAGCCCAACGGAACGGGCCCTGCGTCGTGTGTATCTGCTTCTTCTTCTCATAGCGCACTCCAGTCCCCGCTCCCCGCCGCCACCAGCCCTTCCCCTCGCATATATCTCACGCCCCAGGCGGAAGCAGAGGGAAGGGAGCGCAGCTGGTGGCGCCCCTCGGCCCCTCGCCCCCCTCGTCCTCCTCGGCCCTCTCCGCCCCCTCCGCCCTTCGCCCCCCTCCGGCCCCTCGGCTCCACAGCGCTCCTCTCCTCTGATCCTTTCCGGCGCGCGTTCGGCAGCCACCCCCACCTCCTCCCACTTCGTGACCCCCTTCTGGGGGTGGGACGGACCCTCGCCCCCCGCCACCCCACCGCGGCGACCCACCCTACCTCACTACACGCGCCACGCCAGCCCCGCCAGCCACGCCAGCCCCGCCAGGGCCACAAGCCCGTGCGCATCACATCACATCTCGGCAGCGCCGGCAACTGCCCTGGTAGGCTGCGAGGTGCGAGGCGAGGCGAGGCGTTGGCGGGCGGATGGATGGGCAGACTGAGGTGGGCGCTGATACGGATGGGAGGTTAGGGACGGGAGGGTGAAGGACAGAAAAATTATGCGGGTCGTCCTCAGCTGAGAGCGGGGCGAGCCGGGCCCGGGGGGGCGCAATAGACTCACTGCGAACAGACACAGTGACAGTCAGACAAACAGAGGGCGCAGAAAGCGAGCGGGGAATGCCGTGTGCGGGGGGTGGGAGACGGGGTGGGGAGCTCGAGGGATAGGGATGGGGGCTTGGAGCCAAGGGGATGGAGTGGGGGAGAGGGGGGGGGGCGGGTGCTTACCAGTCCGCGCGGCGCGCGGTGCGGCGAGGCGCGGAGTTGCGAGCCAGTGGAAGCTGTGGCAGAGGCAGCGCCTGGCAGAGCCTGGCAGAGCCTGGCAGTGCCATGCGAGGTGGAGCGCGCGTCGGCGGCAGCGGCAGAGCCAGCGGCAGCGGCAGCGTCGGCGGAGCCAGCGGCAGCGCCAGCGGCAGGCCGGGCTCTGGCTAGGGCTCTGGCCTCTCCGCCTCCCGTGCCGCCCGCGCAGCCTGCGCAGCCCGCTCTGCCCTCAACAAGCCCTTCGCGCCCGCCCGGCCCTGGGCCGAGCCCTGGGCGCCCTGGGCCTGGCCCCGGCCTGGACGACGCAGTGCGCGCCGTGGACGCCGCCGCCAGCGCCCCGCTGTCCTCGACGACGTCCACGCCGTGGTTCTCGTGGGCGTCGCCGCCGCCGTCCCCCTCGTCACCGTCGGCGACCTCGCGGGAGCGGCGCGAGCGGCAGCGGCAGCGGCAGCACCTGCACCAGCAGGCCGCGCACCAGCTCGTCTTCCTCCGCGAGAATGACGGCGTCCTCTATGTCGGCGGCGGCGGCACCGCTGGCCCTGTGCCCGGCGGCGCTGACGGCGGTGGCGGGGGCGGCGACGCTGGCAGCCGGAGGGAGTCGGTGCACCAACAGAACACCAACGTGAGTAGCGGCGCGGTAGTGTCACTGTCACCTGGAGTGTGTCTTGGCCGACAGCCACCGGCATCGGCATCGGCCAGCTTGGCGGTGCACCACATCTTCGGCCCTATGCTTCCATCCTCGTGTACAGCCCCGGGCCAGAGGCGGCCAGAGGCGGCCAGAGGCGGCCAGAGGCCCCAGCCATGGTGCAGGGCTGGCCGGTCTGGCCGGGCTGAAGGGGCCACTTAGCGGCCGTCCCGTCCCGTCAGCCGCCGTCAGCACATGGAGACGGCTGTGGTCTGGTCCTTGTCTTGTGTGCAGAGGGGGTATTCTTTACACGCCCCCGCGATGACGACTCGGCCGACAGAGAGGGCAGAAAGCGTTTTTGTAGCGAAGTTTCGGGTTACAAGAGTAAGAGGCTTCTATGCCGCCACTGGCGTGCCCCCCGTGGGTGACGGGGTCATTAATTCTCTGTCTCTGTCTTTTTCTCTCTCTCTCTCTCTCTCTCTCTCTCTCTCTCTCTCTCTCTCTCTCTCTCTCTCTCTCTCTCTCTCTCTCTCTTTCTCTCGCACACCCACACACACAAACACAAACTCATACCTACCAAAAAAAACCTTACCTCCTACCTTGCTCATATTGGAAACCAGCACACAGAATGTGGTCCAGCCCGAGGGGTGTGGAGGTAGAACGGCCTCCCCGGCCCCCGGCCCCCCGGCCCTCGGCCCCCGGCCCCCGGCCCCCAGCCCCTCGGCCCCCCCCCGGCCCCCGGCCCCCGGCCCCCGGCCCCCGGCCCCCGGCCCCCGGCCCCCGGCCCCGGCCCCCGGCCCCCGGCCCCCGGCCCCCGGCCCCTAGTCCCCGGCCCCCGGCCCTCGGCCCCCGGCCCCCCGCCCCCGGCCCCCCGCCCCCGCCACGGCCCTGCCTCGCCTTGCTTCGGCCTGCTCTCTCCGCCCGTCTCCGTCTTTATGAAGGCAATAAATAATAACTCGCTCATTCCCGTTCAATTACTGCGCCCTGAGCTGCTCTGTGCACCGCCGGTATTGATTTCCGTCGGTCCCGTCCCGTCCCGCGGTTATTTCGGAGCCAAGGGCGCAGGCGGGGCGGGGCGGGGCGGGGCGGGGCGAGGCGGGCGGGCCGGGGCGGGGCGCGTGGCCCGGCCGCCAGCGCAGCCAGCGCTCAGTCATGTAAACAGGCGGTCGGCCGGGCGGGTAGGCACTGTGTGCACTGAGGCTAGGCAGCCAAGCCGAGCCCAGCTCAGCCCACGGAACCACGATAAGTCCTACCGTCGTGTGTTGTCAGCGATAAAAATACTGTGACGGGAGGGTCGGCGGTATCTAACTGCATTTCTGTGTGTGCACGTGTGTTTGCGCCGCGCGCGTGTGTGACGTGGTGGGGCGGGCTTCGCTGCACTCCGACCTGTTGCCCCAAAGCCCAGCACCAGCACCACTAGCGCATCAACACGCCCGCCTCCTCCCCCTCCCCCTCTTCACGCTGCGTGCGCGTAGCGACCCCCTCCCCTCCCCTCCCTGCGTGCCCCGCAGTCCGCTCGTGCCGCACTGGCCACGCAGCAACCACAGTCATCGCGAAACTCAGCCCTCTGGCATTTGGCGCCTGCCGAAGTGAGGGTAGGCCAGTCCGCACGACACGCGTGCTTTGAGCGTAGCGATATTGCCTACCCTGCCAGGGGCCATGCCAGCGCGTGCGACTCCGAGGCTGCCCGGGGCCGGGCGGGGCGGGCGCCGGTGGACGGCGAATATAGGATATAAAAGTTGGACTTATGCGAAGGCGAATAAATGGGAAGATGAAAGTGTGGCGATGTCCCCGTGACACCCCCCCCCCTCCCCCTCAAATCCCGTCAGACGCTTCTTTCCTTTTTCACCGCCTCCCGAAGCCAGCCCGGCCAAAGTTCGCGACCAGCCGGCGACGCGTTGGGCACGGAGCCGACGGGGCCGACGGAGCCCTCCCCTCCCCGCGATATTGGATTAGTTTGGCTTCCGAAGATGATGTTGAAAGGAATTTCACGGAAGGCACAGACAAGGCTGATGAAATAACGCCAGGAACGACTGTCGCAGTCTGTGCCGTCGGTGCTAGGACTCCGAGAGGCACCCCGCGAGGGACCGGGGGCCGGGGAGACACTTGTGAGGATCGCGGAGGGGAGCTAGGATACACTCAATTTAAACGGGGGATGGGAGGAATACATTCCGAGGCATGCCATGCTTATGCAGCCAGATGGCAGCGGGCACATACACTTCCTCTGCCTCCACCTCTGCCTCCACGGTGGGTGGCCAGCGGGGGATGGGGGAGTTATATTTCGGGGCGTAAGGGATCGGTGGCCGGCGGAGCCAGGCGGCGCCCGGGAAACAGCGGTGGTCACTGATCACGTCAGTCGGCAGCCAAGCGTGAACGCTGTTCCTCTTCCTCCTCCTCCTCCTCCTCCTCCTCCTCCTCCTCCTCCTCCTCCTCCTCCTCCTCCTCCTCCTTCTCCGGCTTTCTCATATGGCCTCCCTATCAGCTCAGCGTGACTGGTTGGTTGACTCGGGTGGATAGGATAGGATCCGCCGGAGTCATATGAAATCGTGAAGAGGGAGAAGCATAGGCGACGAGAAAAGAAGAGTGTGTTGGAAAATGAAAGAAGAATGAGAAAAAAAATGGGAAAGAGGGGTAAGACGACAGCACGTGCATAGTCCGGGGGGAGGAGGGGAGAGGCGCCACTCGCTCTCCTCTCTTGAGGGAACGGAATGGGGTGGTGGTTCAAGGCTGATGATTGTCAATAAAATACCCCCCCCCCCCTCGTCTCCCTGTCCTGTCCCTGCTCTCCTCGTCCCCACCTTTAGCTCCTCCATTTTTCTCATCTCTTCGTCAACTTTTCTTTTTGTCGCTGTGTTATATATACACACAGACAGACATACAGAGAAGTACACCAGCTGACATGCGTACGGTTATAGCTCCTTGGAGGCCGAGCTCGGGGAGCGCCCGGGAGGCTAGGTGACGTGGCGGACACAGGTGCGGTGCGGTACGGCCTACCCCGCGCATCACAGGGGCCGAGGGGCGGGCCGAGGCAGGCCAGGCCAGGCCAGGCAGCAGGAGCGGAGCAGGCTGGGCGAGGGTCAGGACCAGGCTGCACAGGACCGCCTTATGGGGGCACACCAGCCGGGGACTGTGTGCCCCTTGCTGACCGCCTTATGGGTGCATATGAGCTGTGACGTTCCTTATACGCGATGAGTGAAACTGATAACTGAAATATTGTTCTTGTAATATCTTGAATGTTTTTGAATATTTATTGATTAATTACAATCAAGCGAGCGAGCGACGCGAATTTTCAACCCTAAAGGACTAAAACTACCACTACGAAACACGTGACACAAATGCACCCGCGATTGGCCTTTGGGCAGCCTAGTTTTAATTCATGTCCAAGAGCGCGGCGCCAAAGGTGTTCCTTCCGTGCATGGCTGGGGCTGGGCTGACCCTGCACCCGGCGCATCAGTGGTGCAAAGCGACGAAAACCAGAGCGAAGCAGTCCAGTTGGATTATTTCGTTACTGACCTGGATTTGATCTGCGTGCCACTCGGGCCCACAGCCCTTGGTATCGGTAAGCGCGGCGGAGTTCACAGAAACCAGTTCCTAGAAACCAGAATCCTATATCTGCCCCGTAACAGCACGCACACTTGTTAGGGGTTGGGGAAGCGGTATTCTGAGAATGTGGCGCCGATGGTGGACCGAGGTATGCGGCAGTGCCGGGCCAGGCAGTGCTGGCCCTACACCTACGCGCCGCGTCACGCACAACTCTCTGGGCACGACTCGGAAACCATCGCTGTGTCCGCAGCATCACCCGGGGGGGGGGGGCAAGGGGACGGTGGTGTGTTCGCGGGAGGGGGAAGTCCCGGCCGTATTGTACCATGATTTACCGCTTTAAACTTTCTCCCGGACATAATTCCTTTCAGGTAACTCTCCTCTATTTTTTCTTTATCTCCTTCTCTCTCTCCCTCTCTCTCTCTCTCTCTCTCTCTCTCTCTCTCTCTCTCTCTCTCTCTCTCTCTCTCTCTCTCTCTCTCTCTCTCTCTCTCTCTCTCTCTCTCTCTCTCTCTCTCTCTCTCTCTCTAGGGAGGGGTATGGGTGCCGGCGGGAGCAGGAAGACTCTGGTCGGTCTGCTTCGTCAGCATGAGCGCGGAAGAGGAGAAGGAAGGGGGCGGGGGGGGGGGGCACTTTTTCTCATCAGACACAAATGCGGCGCGCCCAGCTCGAGCGGCTTTGCTCTTCCAGTTTCGGGTGCAGAGCGGCGGGATGGAAACAAGCACGCGGGAAAGAATCATGAAATTGGAAAATACCTTAACTTGCTGTTAAAAATTCGCTAGCGCGTTCACGGTCTTCATTAAATACATATTCAAGAGGGGGAAAAATTGGTCGCCCTACTTGCGCTTGCCTCACGGGGCTGGAAGTGGTAATAATCTGTCCGAAGGGGGGGGGGGGGGGGGAGGGAGGTTGGACCTGCGAGCGGGGCGGAGCAAGGCAGCGAGACATGCCAAGGAGCGGAGCGGACCGGTGCTGCTGGACGGGGGCGGGGATGCCTGGGGCGGCGCCTGGGCACCCGTCGGCAGGCTACACGTCGGGGATCTTTGCCGTTTTCTAGCAGCCGTCATGTCAAGTTGGCATGTAGCGCCGTGCGCGCGGAGAGGCGGGCTTGTGACCGCCGCGCCCCGGGACGTGGCTGCGCCAAACCAACGCAGCTCGTACAACTCCAGTTCACACGGCCACCGGCCACTCCCATACGTGGTCATGTTGACACGCCATACACCCCCCCCCCCCCCCACACACACACCGCTCTGAGCCTCTTCCACGCCATAATAGGCTTATCTAGTTAGTGCCGTTCTGAACTCGGCGACAGAGAGAGAGAGAGAGAGAGAGAGAGAGAGAGAGAGAGAGAGAGAGAGAGAGAGAGAGAGAGAGAGAGAGAGAGAGAGAGAGAGAGAGAGAGAGCGAGGGGCCCACAACTCTGCCCCAAAGTGTGTACTGATTGTGTTGATTGTTACAACTTATGTGAAGAAAATTCGAAATCGAAGTACGTGGAAGGCGATGTACCGCCCGATTTTAGCCTTATAATGGAGCTCAAACCTACTTACTTCGAGTACAGTTTTGCAGATTTTTAATCGAGAACTGTTTTTGCTTGTCCTAAAATGTGTACACCGATTGTCACGAGATGTGGACTTCTCGGGAGCACGCTGTAGAGGTTTCCAATGAAACTTGGGGACGGAAGCTGAAGAACGAAAACACTTCCGGACCGGAAACTCTCGAGAGCAGGAATGAGAAATATCGATGTACTAGGCCCTGGCCAAATACGGTAACTCTAACCACCAAATTCACTCAGAACACCATTCAAGTTTCTCATACCTGCCTTCGAGAGTTTCCGGTCAGAAAATGTTTTCGTTCTTAACGGTCTTCATTTAATACATATTCAAGAGGAGGAAAAATCGGTCGCCCTGCTTGCGCTTGGTTGAAAGTGGTAATACTGTCCGTTCTGGAAGTGTTTTTGTTCTTCAGCTGCCGTTTCAAAGTCTCATTGGAAACCTCTATTGCCGCTTGCCCGCCCACCGCTAATTTGTTCCTACCTGCGTTGGTCTTGATTTTAGAAGGGTGGTGTCTTATCGATCCCAGTAAAACATAATTTCAAAAGTGTTGCACGGATCAACAGGTGAGACCCAACACCACCCAACCACCCACCTTAAATCGATACCAAAGGAGTTAGGAAAGAATATCGGCAGGGGAGGAGCAAGCACGCTCGCTGTCGCCAAGTGCAGAACGCCAAGAATTGGAGAAGCCTAATCCAGACAGGTGCGTGGCGGCTGCTGGGTACCTGCTGGGCACCTGCACCTGGGGCATCTGCTGGGCAGGGCCGCCAGCCGGCAGGGCTGTGTTGTCTTTGATGGCATCTATCTGAGTCCCTGAGGCCCCGTGCCGGGCGGAGCGGGCCGGGCTGTGAACCCGCTGCTCTCGGAAGCGGAGTACAATCAGAGAGACTGGCCGTGTAGCTGTCCAGACAGCCATACAGAGCCCCGCGGGCACAGCCCAGCAGGCCCAACACGCTCAGTCGATCTGGTCAGCGGTCCATGGGAAGCCCCCGCCGGACATTGCGGCCCCCGGCGTTCCCCCCGCAAACCCCCTCCGAGACCAGACGGCAGGCAGGCAGGCGGCTTCGGCCGCTTCGGCTTCCGAGGGGAGAGCGTTTCGACGTTAACTGCTGCTGGTGCTGGTGCTGCTGCTGCTGCTGCTGCTGCTGCTGCTGCTGCTGCTGCTCTGTCAGAGCTGGGTCTGTGTCTGCTTCTTGTCCTAATATCGCCAACTTGTGTTTTCCAGGTTTGCGACGCGGCGGTGGGCACCCTCGTGCCGGGCCTGGCGCCCCCCGTGGGGCTCGGCTCCTCCGCAGCAGGGGGCGCGGCGGGGGGCGCCGTGCCCAGCCTGAGCGTGGCCACCGTGCCCGCCCTCGAGCCCCCCGTCCAGGACCAGCGGCGGAGGTCCAGCGGGGCGCTCGGGGTGCTGACGGAGAACACCCTCCATGCCACCCCCAGGTGAGTACGCTGACCAGGTGTGAGGTGAGGTGGGGACCCCGCAGGCCCGCAGCGCTCCGCAGCACCGCGGCGTGAGGAATTTGGAGGATAGGATAGCTTCAAGGCGTCTCAAGATGCCCGGGCCGGCGGCAGGGCAGGGCAGGAAGGGGACCGGTGTGCCAAAGCCTAGAGCGAGCGGAGCACAAGACCCCCGGGCCGCACGCCGCACACCGCACAGTGCTGACTTATACCAGCCGGCTCTCCCTCTGTCTCTCTCGCTCTCGTTGTGTTTCTTCGGAAGCCGAGCTGAAGCGCCCCCCCCCCCCTAAATCCCTTTCCCAGCACGTGTGTGCCCGGCCCGGCCCGGCCCCAGTCCCGGCCCACCATCAGTAAAGCGGGCTGATCGCCGGCCGCCTCGCTCGCAGTCCTCTTTGCAAACACTGCGGGCTGCGGGAGCTCCTAGCACTGCCGCGCTGGACGAGACGACCCCTTGGTCCCCGCCTTCCCCGCCCAGCCCCGCCCAGCCCCGCCCAGCCCCGCCCAGCCCAGCCCCGCCCAGCCCCGCCCAGCCCCGCCCAGCCCCGCCCAGCCCCGCCCAGCCCCGCCCAGCCCCGCCCAGCCCCGCCCAGCCCCCAGCCCCGCCCAGCCCCGCCCCGAGGCCCCGCTAGCGGCAGCTGCCTCACTCGGACCCATTACACATAGATGGTGGCGGGTCGTGCCGCGGCTGGGGGGACCAGGCTTGCGGGATCCGATCGGATGCGGGCGGATACGGGGAGGGATCCGGGGGGATTCGGGATCCGGGCTTACGGCATGTCAACAGTCCGCATAATGGGCGCGCGTCCCGGCCAGGCCGACCCTCCCCACGTAACTCTGCGGGCCGGGCCTGCAGTTGCGGCGGCTCCACGCGCCACTGGCGCCACTGGTGACCATGAGATGCACTAAACCAAACTCCATCATGAATATTCCGCCGTAGTTTCAGTTGGGCGTGAAAGGAGCGGGGGAGAGGGGGGAGAGTAGGCGGAGAGGGGGAGGAGGGGGGTCGAGCCGCTGAGGATTATTTACTTCCGGATTTCGCACAGCACTCACCTGCCCAGCGCCTTCTATCCCTCCGCACGGCAGCACGTGGCACGTGGCAGCCCCCACACCACCGCTCCCGGCCGCCCCCGGGAACAGCTCACTCCGCAGAGTGCCATGTTAATGTCGCTTGGAGTCCTCTTCTTCCTCGGGCTCGGCTTCATCATCTCCGCAGTCTCGGAATCGAATTGACAAAGCTGCTGTACGCTAATCCCGGCCCCGGTCCGCGGCACATCTGGCACGGCGGGCAACGGCTGCACCGCGCGTGTGGCACCACCGCGGGTGTGTTCCTCGCCGCGCCGCTGCGACGAGATGAGATGAGATTATCAACGAGACACCCCGCCGCCTCCGCGGTGGGCTTCCGGGCCTCCGGGCTGCCGCGCCCCACGCCTGCGGGGGATGATACACTCAGTCCGTGCCGCGGCTGTGTGTGACGGCATCATGGTGTTTGAATAAGCCGCGACAAAGGCCAGACTAAGTAAGCCAAGCACTCCTGTCTGTTTGCCGATTTTGTGCACTTCTCTATCCTTCTCTTTCTAGAGGCAGAGTCTCTCAGTCCGTCTTCTCTCTCTCTCTCTCTCTCGGTCCGTCTTCTCTCTCTCTCTCTCTCTCTCTCTCTCTCTCTCTCTCTCTCTCGATCCCGCTCTCTCGCTCTCTCTTTCGAAAGTTGTCAGCAGCACTCAGAGGGTCACAAAGGCAGTCCGCTTTGGGCTGAGTTGGAGAGAAACTTACTACGGTTTGCTCAGACAAAAAAGGGCCCGGGAGGGGAAGGGCGAGAGACAGGGAGAGAGAGAGAGAGAGAGAGAGAGAGAGAGAGAGAGAGAGAGAGAGAGAGAGAGAGAGAGAGAGAGAGAGAGAGAGAGAGAGGGGGAGAGGGGGGGGCGATAGGGATCTGATAGGAAAAGGGGCTCGCAGCATCTCATTTGTTATATGCAAACAGAAAAAACAACACACGGAGCCAAAATTGGTTTTTCGCGGAGCGAGCGGGCGAGCGGGCGAGCGTTAGCGAACTGCGAAGCGGAGCGCTATCAGCGGCCGAAATATTTTTTGTCCGATCGTCACCGGCTGATGCCCCTCCCCTGCCGTGGAGGCAGCACATGTAGTCAGCCTAACGGTCAACCTGCGTGGTCCCCAGGGCTAGTGTGCTCCCAGTTAGGCGGTCAGCAGGGGGGCACACGTCCGTAGAGCTGGTGTGCCCCCAATGACCCGTTAGTAAATTCGAATTCTCTGCCTAATGCCAAAAAGGCATGTTTACTTAAATGTTATGGGTGCATTGTGGGTGCATATCAGCTGTGACGTTCCTTATACGCGATGATTGAAACTCATAACTGAAATATTGTTTTTGTAGAATAATAAGTTCTTGAATATTTATTGATTAATTACAATCAAGCGAGCGAGCGACGCGAATTTTTAACCCCCTAAAGGACTAAAACTACCTAGTTCGGCCACCTGACATGATTAACTGACTTTTTATTTTTTTCGGAAATCACAGCACAAACTCTTTGGAATTTCCGAGACATTTTTTTTGCAGTGTAATTTCGACTGCTACTAATTGTGAACCCACCGATTGGCAGGCCGGGCAGGGCGGCGAGCGTGGCGCTGCCAGCCCAGAAGCAGTCGACGGCGACCTTCATGGAGCTGCTGGGCAGGCCGCAGACGTCGCTGGCGCCGCCGGCCGCCTCCCAGCTGTTACTCCGGAGGCACTCGGCGCACGCCACCAGCGCCGGTGTGTTACCCTTTGCTTGTTACTCTGCAGGCGTCTCCTTAAAATACGGCCGCATAATGCCGCGCCTGTCCTTGCAGGGTCGGGGTCTGCAGGGGCCGCTGGGGCCGGCGTGGGGCCGGGCGGCCAGGGCGCAGGCCAGCTCGGCCAGGCCCCCGTCCAGGGCCAAGGCCCCCGGCCCCCCGTGCCCGCCCGCACCAAGCCGGGACCACCACCCCCCATCTCCCAGCTGGTGTCCAACCGACCCTCAGCGTCCATGTCCATGGGGCCGCCGACACTGCTGCCCCCGCTGCCCGCCCCCCTGCCGCCGCCCCCCGCCCAGCACCGCGCCCCCAGCTCCCAGAGAAGATCGTCGCACGGGCTGCCGCTACCCACCGCCGCGCTGTCTGCGCTCAACACGCTCACCGAAATCCGGTGTCATGCCTCCTCGAACAGCAGCACGACCACCACCACCTCCACGACAGGGGACGTGTCTCCCGACCCGACCGCCCTGTGGGGGGTGCGTGAGCCGCGAGAGCCGCGTGAGCCGCGTGAGCCGCGTGAGCCGCGTGAGCCGCGTGAGCCGCGTGAGCCGCGTGAGCCGCGCGAGGCGCGTGAGCAGCGCCAGGACGAGGTGAGTCAGTACTCCGCGCCCAGATTCCCTAGGCTGCGGGGTCTCTACAACGCCCTTTTCTCCAAAGCAAAGCCCGTCCCTGCGGATTCGAACCACCGCCCGTCGTGCTCGCAACAGGTGGCGGACGAACCGGGCCAGAAGGTTCAGCTGCGCCAGGACTCGTCCGTGTCCTCGGACTCGTACAGTCAGACGTCCTCTCCCAGCTACACCAGCAAGACTATGGAGACCCCCCTGCTGCCGCACCACAAGGCTAAGAAGAAGGCGAACCGTCCCCTGACCCGCAGCGCGGGCGTCGTGGGCTCAGAGGACTCGTGCACCGACTCGGCCATCGGCTCCGCGTCCACCGTCGACCGCTCGGCCTCGGCCTCGGCCACCAACTCGAGCACCGTCATCACCAAGAGCAACTCGACCCCGGCCTCCCTGCAGGCCGTGGTGCGGCTGAGCGCGTGCGGCTCCAACATGTCCCTGCACCACAAGGTGAGGCTGCTGTCCGTGAGGGGAGCGCAACCACGCACAGGCGCAACAAGTAATCCTGCCCTTACCGACGCGCAGATTATACGAGACCACATTCGGAGGCCGTCCGTACTCCGGCCGAGGAGCATCAAATTCAACAAATTCCAGGCCATCCAGCTCGTCTTCAACGCTATCGCCTTGGTCGCCATTGCCCTCGGGCTCACCGCCTACTTCCGTGGTAAGCATTCGCGCCGAATCTTTCCTTTTCCCTTCAAGTGAACGCGTACTGAGGCTAAGGGCTGAAGAGCCAAAAAAAAAAAAAAAAAAAAGAGAGAGAGAGAGAGAGAAAGCGCCTCCGTAGCGCGTGGGCCGCAGGCGCGTAGCCACCGGGGGGGGGGGGCAACCTCCCCCCCCCCAAATGACCAGTAGATAGGATAGGCAGCCCGCATGACAAAACCCCTAAATGTAGGCAATAAGTGCGACATATCCCCCCCCATAAGGAAAGTCTGGCTACTCGCCTGGTGGGCCGCCTAGTGGGTAGGCAAAATCGACTGCTGAATGCACGCATGCTGTGCGGGCTGGCCTACCCGACCAATTTCAGGCGCTCTACGTCGTCTCTACAAGCTTGTTTCATGTTCTGCTTTTCGGAAGTGCTTTTTGGATCCCGTTTCTCTACTTAGAAAAGACAATGAAAACACTTGTACGAAATCCTATGAAGGGTTTAATATTTTTTTCTGTGCCTCCACAGCCCATCCTGCAGTGAAGTACATCAACTCGGATGTTACCAATCCCTTACCAGGTAAGAGTTTATTCTGCTGAAGGGAACCGTCAGGAGTGCAAGTGATTCTCTGTCCTGCACATGTCTTTGCTCTGTCTACAGGCGTGTGCATGCCCGTGATCGTGTCCTTCTGCCTGGCCCACCGCATCCCCTACAACTACACCATGGTGCCCAGCTACGTCGGCCACATGTCCCAGCACGACGCGCAACAGGTAGGATTGGCCAGGAGGGACCAGGAGGGACCAGGAGGGACCAGAAGAGACCAGGGGGGGACACCCATGCCACGACGAGTGTTCCTGATGGGCCCACGCACTTTGTGTTTTCCACACTTTTGACGTGGATGAATACCTTAAAAAAATATAATTCTGCAGCAGAGGTATTAATTGTTTTATGGCACGCGCTTTGCCGTCGCGTTGCAGGACATCCAGTTCTACGACGCGCTCGTAGACGTCCAGTGCTACGAGCTGTCAGCGCTGTTCCTCTGCACCATCTTCGCGCCCAAGTGCGGCCCCGGCGGCAAGCAGATGAAGCCCTGCAAGCCGCTGTGCCGCGAGATGATGCGCCGCTGCGAGTTCTTCCTGGAGGTGTTCGGCCTGCACTTCGACTCCCTGGTGCGCTGCGACAACTTCCCGGACTACGGCCGCAGCGAGGACGGCGAGGAGACGTGTGTCGGCCACCACGAGTACCAGCTGGCCAGGGCGCGCTCACTCACCCCAGGTGAGAGTCAGGGCCCAGCCCCCGTCCAGTCGGCTCTGCCAGCCACTGCCAGCATGCCGGGGCAGCCGGGCAGCCGAACTCTCCGGCCGTGCCTCTCGCTGGACCGGAACGGCACCGCCTAACAAGGCTCAGAGCAAATTGTCAGGGACAAGAAGGTCCAATCTAACGATTGGTGACCCGGAGGACACTCTACGCCCAACTGTTTACACTCCAGAGCCCTCCAGAGTGGGTCTATCCCCCCCCCCCCACATCAAAACAAGACAGGCATGGAGAACGCTTTACCGTTCTAGGACAGGCTCGTTCTTTGGGGCTGTTCAGATACCACGTGGACACTAGGGGAAGTGGCGTTCACGAAATGTCCACAACTGTCCAGGTGAATTCAAATGATGAAAAGTTTTGATTGTTTTTTAAAGTGATTAGCTCGTTATACTCATGCACTAATGGTCGAATTTGTTTTTTCGCGGTTTTCATCTTTTCTCTTTTAATTGGTGATAGCGTTTCATTTCAACAAAGAAAATAATTCAAAATTATATTGAATCCTCAAGATTCAGACCCTGCAAATAAAAAATACAACAACAACAACAAAAAAACGGCAAAAATTGGTGGGTCCTACCTCGTCCCAGACTTCCGTCCGGAACCGTTCCTGCTTAACTTCGGTGTTCGGATGGGAACCGGTGTACCAGGAGTTGACCGCCACTAAGACACAGGCACGACGCAGCCCCCTTGGTAGGCGGGCTTCCGCAACGGCCAACATCGCCCCTTCCGCTGACCAGATTTCAGGAGTCAGCCCCCTTCGACCAGCCAGTTGGTCTGTGGCCCTGAGGCCACTCCCTCGCGGATTGAGAGGGAGGTAGGATGCCCAGATCGTACACGGCCGAAGCCGATTGTACTCTACCCAGCAAGCCGAGTAGGTGTTGCCCGATTACTCCAGATTCCGAGGCCTTACGCTTGAAAAATGTAGAAGGCCGAACCCTAGGCCTTTACATTTAACTTCTGCCGAGTCTTGGCAAGCACCATTCCCCTGCTTGGGCGTCGAACCACTGTTCCTCAGCAGTGTATTCAACCTCCGGGGAATGGCCGCGGCCCAACGTCCGCGGTCACTCAGACAACACACTTTGAACACGTTCTTTTGGTATATTTTACCCACCATCCTCGGTCGGCAGACTTCAGAAAAATTTTTACTCCGGCAAAGAGTTGAACCCCGGACCTTGTGGTCATCGACCGGTCCACTAGCCCACTACGCTACAGAGCTATGGTGGAGAGGACCAGGGGGAGTAGTGTGTTGATGCGGCTATGCCATGTAGTTTGGGGACGTTCATAAACTACGTGACCAATTGGAGGGGGGAGTGAGCCTATGGTCACGATCCTATCCCTATTTCATGGTAAGGTTAGGTTAGCCAGGTCACGATGGGGAGGGGGTCAAAGAGTGGCCTAAAATCGGTCACGTAGTTTGTGAACGTCGCTTGCGAGGCGCCCGTTGTCACATTCATGTCTGTCTCAGCCTGCACGGACGGCTTCCTCTGCGACAACACGAGGTGCATCCCCAAGGACTTCCGGTGCGACGGCCACCAGGACTGCGTCGACGAGACGGACGAGAGAGACTGCCTGTGTCCCCCGGGTGAGTGTCCGCTTCACGACGTGCTCCCGTCGGCGCGCGGCTCTGAACTGTATTCCTACCGCGCAGTTTGTTGACTTACGAAATTACCCTGTATTTCCGGCCCGAGTGCAGTGGGTGATGTAGCGCATGTTTGTCCCTGCTCTGTTTCCCTGTTTGACTCGCCTTTGTCGTTGCAGGCAGCGAAGACTTGACCGCAGAGTGAGTAGCCCCTCTGACCTACGATATTTTGTCTTTTGCACCTTTATGGCCGATTTCGCACCCCCTTCAAATTATCCCGAACCCCTCTCACGTCGTGGCATGAATGCACAAAGATCCTCTTTATGAAACAGTCGAAAGCCAGCCGGTTTGTTCGTAATTATTTGTCTGCACATTTTATCTCTATGGTCCCGTAAAACCTTGGTCTTATCTGTTTCAATGCTGCGAAATGTTTTGATTTTTTTTTCAAACTCAAAAATGCTAATTCAGTATGCTGTATTGAATTTTAAAAGCTAAGTATGAACAACATTTTCTTTCTTTCCTGTTTCTTTGCTGTTGAACGAGGGAGGCTTGTTCATGTTTTTCGTGGATTCAGTCGAAGCTAAGACCAAATCTCGCCCCTCCCTGAACGACACTTGTTGGCACGACGCACGAGCACCGACCATGTGACAGCGCACTCCAAATCAAAACTGCAGCGGCTTTTTGTTGTGTTGCGATTCACTTTACCTCCCTCATTTTATCCTTGACACGTTTTGTTATGTGACTTTTGCAGTTGGTGGTGGTCGTGGATTGCATGTTTTTGTCTGCACTTGTGTAGTGTCGTGTTTTCGGCGTGCGGCTTCGGAGCAAGCCCAATGCACCTTAAGCGCACAGCATTTATTAATAATGCACTTTCTGCACCTCAATGCACCTTTGCGAGGAGTGAGATGTCCACGACATGTCATTGCATGGATACCCATGACATCTTGTAAACCTTTGTATATCATAGTGAGAGAGATTCAATTTAATGCGAGAAAAAAAGAATACGAATAATGTTTTGACTTGCAAACAAGTACCATCTACTAATTTTGAAACAACGGGCTTTTACATGAAATCTGCCGTTCGGTTGTTTGGTGAGCAGTCTTCGGCAGTCAACCGGACCTTGTCAAACAGGTTGTCCGCATTACATTTGCACAGAACGCGGAAGGGGCGAAAAATCAGCGAGGGGAAGTGCGTGGAACTGTCTGTGGGAATCGAACCCACCGAGCCTGCCGCCACACGGGGACTCGCGCCGACGACAGTTTGCTCCCGCAACACTCTCCCAGCCAAAAACTACCGCTCCCTCCTCGTCCCTCATTACACAAGATCTCACCACGGGCGACACGTTTTGAAAGACTGTAAACAGAAATGCCGCATGCTAGCCCTGCTTGTTATGCAGACGTGATCTGGTTGATTCCAGGAACCGACTATTGTGGGGAGAACAAGTGTATTTCACACGAACACGTCTGCAACGGCTTCCCGGACTGTCCGCACGAACAGGACGAGCAGAACTGCAGTAAGTAGAGCCGGAAACGGATTATTGAATGCACGGCGCCGCCAGTCGGATGCGCCTTGGGATGCTGTCCCGCATGAGTAGTGCAGAGAGGTATTAACGCACATTGTGGTTGTGCGCAGTCCGGCTGAACGAGACCATCAGCGACGAGTCGTCCGGGTACCTGTACGTGTTCCACCCGGCCATCAAGGAGTGGATCGGCGCGTGCGTGTCGGACGACTGGCAGGACCCGGAGACTGCGCGGGGCATCTGCAACCTCCTGGGATATAGGTAATATTGGCTGGGCTGGGCTGGGCAGGTGAGAATGCAGCCGGTGGCTGTTCTCGACGGCCGGGTAGGCCAGCCCGCATGTGTGGCCCGCGCTCCTGGGCAGGCGCTCCTCGATATGAACGCTCATTTTGACCGGTAATACCTATTTTTCTCCAGGAACGGCTCGGCCGAAATTTTCATGACGTCTGACGGGCACAAGGTGATGGCGCCCGTGGTGCGCAACACCACCATCCCGCTGCACGAGCTGCCCAAGAAACACTTGTACGCCCGGCTGCGGAACTGCTCGGAGCCCGCGATGCGCGTCTACATGTCCTGCACCAACTACAGTACGTCGCGTCGCGTCAGCACCGGACTAGCTCTGTAATGACTCGAGGACTGACTGTGGCCGTCTGCCCCCAGACTGCGGCCGTCGGCGGACCGCCAGCGCCCCGCTCCGACCCATGGCCCGCATCATCGGCGGCTCTCCCTCCCAGGTGGGCGACTGGCCCTTCCTTGCGGCGCTGCTGGGCGGCCCGGAGAAGGTGTTCTACTGCGCGGGCGTGCTCATTAGCGACCAGTGGCTGCTCACCGCCTCGCACTGCGTGGGCAAGTGAGTTAAGTCGTTCCACCCAGGAGCTGAGGGCGGGTTCAGTTCACCTCTCGTTCACAACGCGTTTTTCTGTTCAGTCTGAGTCAGATTCACTGGGCTAACTGGACCATCCAGCTGGGCATGACCCGCCGCAACGCACACTCCTTCTTCGGGCAGTCCATGGCCGTCAGGAGCGTGCAGACGCACCCCGAGTACAACATGGCGCATGATAACGATGTCGCACTCTTTCAGGTACTGATTTTGCCGTTGCTTGCTTAGAGAGAGAGAGAGAGAGAGAGAGAGAGAGAGAGAGAGAGAGAGAGAGAGAGAGAGAGAGAGAGAGAGAGAGAGAGAGAGAGAGAGAGAGAGAGAGAGAGAGAGAGAGAGAGAGAGAGAGAGAGAGAGAGAGAGAGAGAGAGAGAGAGAGAGAGAGAGACTTTTCTTTTAATGCGTTTTTTTTTTCTTTTACATTTCAGCTGAGTGAGAAAGTGACGTTCAACAACCACGTGCAGCCAGTGTGTTTGCCCCCTGAAGACTACAACCTCAAGCCTGGCACCAACTGCACAGTCATCGGCTGGGGAAAGAAAGAGAACAACAGTGAGTGGAGGCCGCTCTGAGAGGCCGCTCAAATAGATTTAACCTCTCCGCGTGGCCAGCTGCGAAACTCAAACCTCCCATTAGTTATAAGAGCGTGACTTTTCGATGGACGTCAGATGCCGTCCCCCCCCCCCCCTTTTTTTTCCTCGGTTGGCTACGTGTTGTTTGATAGACCCCTAACCACCCCTAAACTCTCTGTTACAGTTTCTACCTACGAGACGACGGTGAACGAGGCAATAGTGCCGATTCTGAACCGATCAGTGTGCAACAGTTGGCTCTCGGAGCAGAGTTTGCGGGTGACGGAAGGCATGATATGCGCAGGCTACGAGGTCGGGGGCACCGACGCATGCCAGGTTAGATCCTCTCTGTTTTACTTTAATTTGAGAACAAAAGTACACAAATCGTACAAAAAAATTTTCGTCCAAATCTGAGTGTAACCTGAAACGATATTATGTGCATGTGCAGGGCGACTCGGGCGGCCCCTTGCTCTGCCCTGACGAGCGAGACCCCGACCGCTGGCTTGTGGTGGGTATTGTGAGCTGGGGCATCAAGTGCGCACATCCCCGACTGCCGGGCGTGTACGCCTACGTGCCGAAGTACGTGTCCTGGATAAAGGAGAAGATGCGGGAGATGCACACCGGCAGGGAGGACTGAGGAACATTCTCCACCAGTCTGAAGCTACTCTAACTGGGGCAGCATTGGCTGAAGTCACACTGGGTAGACATCAGATAGTTATCAGTAAGACCGGAGGATGTTTCTCACAACAAACATGTGTGCTGTGGAACGTAGTTGTTAGTATGTCTTCAATTCAAGGGTTGAGATGAGACAATAAAGAAATATTTGTTTGGAATACTTTTGGTAAGTATTTAGTCAAATAGCTTTATTAAGTTAATATTAATGTTTTGTGTCGTGACAATCTCGGCTTTAGATCTCAATTGATGGGTACAATTATTGAGAGGATTCATTTGCTATGGCTTTATTTCTTTCGCACTCTTTGATACATGAGAATCTTACATACAATTCAAGGAAGCCTGATACTGTGATCCTTTTTATTCCAAACTCAGTCTGTTGTGTTTCATATGAACAATCTTGAAAAATTATTATTGTGGATTCTACGCTGATAAGTCAAAAATGACGATGTCTCAAGCCATCTATGATTTTTGAACTTGGATACATAGACGTATTTCTTAAAGGCATTTTAGGACATTTTAGGATATTCTACAAAGGAATCTGACGTAACTAGCATATCGTGCTGGACCGAATATTCGGGCATATCCACGCTATTTTTAAGCTGGCCCAGGGGGTTTCTTCTGCAAATTTGTTGTTTCAATAGAGATCGATTGTTGAAAGTGCCGTGACAATATTTTCTATAAAAGTTTTTTCAGGAATTATATTTTATTTCAGTGTGAATTTGACAATACGTTCATAAACCTACCCTGCCTTCTCAAATGAGGCCGAAGACGGCCGATGGCATTTTAAGTTAAGTGCAAGGCAAATCCAACATTAACTTGTTACATGGCACAAAATGAATATTTTTTGTTTGGTAGTTTAAAAAGAAGGCTTGCACGGTCGGGAAAATAACCGTCGTGTCGGATGACAATAACCGAATGAAGTATTTTCTTATATATTTACAAATATTTGCCGTGATCACCTTATATTTTATTACTATTCGTTCATCTGGTCAACATGTGGGGCTCCGTAATCGTTGGCCTTTGGACATACATTACATTTTGGAGAAACATCCTTCCTCAATGGAATACAGTATTTTGGGGTAAACAACAACCCGGTATTAGTTAGTTTGACCCTGGGACTCGTTTTATTTGAAAAGGTATGTCGTAGTGTGAGGTCGGATAAGAATGTGGAAACGATTTTGTTCCTCATCCCTATCCGGTTCACTTAAAAAATTTAAGAATATTGCCGGTAGCGGGCAACATAGCCTATGGCTATATGATATGTGTATAACTGTGTGATAGATGTTATTTTATTCGCTCCGGTGTCGCAGAAGTTTTGAAGGTGGTTGCTGTAGCAGTACCACTTGCGCTTGCAGTGTAAATCTCTCCATATACCAAGCGAAAACTTTTTTTCCGGCAAGCACTGACAACTTAACATTTGGGCTCATGCGCACCAGCTGGGATCTTATCAGTTTCGTTGTATGAATTGGTGTTCATTGAGATGCCAAAGAAATCCAGAACGACACTGGTAGGATACCCTCCAAAAAATTTGTCGGTTGCTTGAAGGCATAGTTTGTAGGAACGAATTGATGTATGTGAAGTATTATTTGCTTATATCGCATTTATTGCCTACTTACGTAGGACTCTATGCTCAATATATGCACCTTCGTAAGAAAGACGAATGTTTCGATTTATGGCTGTGTCTTACTTGTATCACTTAACTACATCATATCAAATATTTTTCTTTCCCTTTGTCACTGTTAAGTCTATCAGGGGTCTGTGTGAATTTTATCAAAGCTTTCCCGAAGAGGCATATCATCACTGGAATACTGATCGGTTGTGCTCGCAAAATGGCATTGTAAGCTATAGCAGTATTTCCGTATCTCGGTTGATCTATTTTCTGAAACAAGGCACAGAATTTATACCATACACCAGATCAACCAAACTTAACACAGTGGCAAAATGCAAAACGCAGGATAGGATTCTCCACCAAAGACCGAGGCCCAAATTTAAATGGAAAACCAGGGCGCTATTTTGTTCGATAATGGTTCTTATAATTCCATTCACTGTTCCTATCCAGGACCTTATATTTCCAGAAGAGAATTCCAAAATCCTTTACACAGTTCTGTGCTGGTAATGTTGTTGTTACTGTTTGTTATTTATTGATTGATGTGTGGTGTGCGCCAATAACTGACAAGTCTTTGGTGTCATGTATCTTTGCTCATACCCTCTTAACTAGCTATGTCAAAATGGTGACCATTTCTATTCCTAATGTCAATCGGATTCTGATATCAGCTTGCGTGTGTATGCGTGTGTTTAGCTTCATGAAGACCTATAGGTGTTGGTTCAGCGAGCTTTTAGCGGAAGCTTGGAACAGCTGCGGGCAGCTGCATCCTTGTTCCATAGGATATCTTCGAGTGATCTTGCTTAACGGAACGTCGTTCCCAGTAGAGCTCAGCCTGTCAATTATATTCTTGATATAATATTGGATTTATGCCTTTTCTAGATTAGTATTTCCACTTTTGATACATGGATGTAAAAACATTTTCAATTCTCAAATGCCTTCCACTCTCACGTCAAAACTATCAGCTGTGCCACCAAGCACTTGGAAAATTAGTTGCAGGTGTCAGTATAGTTGAGTACAGTGATGTTGTCTCACAGCGCCCTTGCTCAAAATTTCTGATTTTGCCAGTATGATACTGGTTGAAGAACGCATGAGCCAATACTTCCCAGCCCAGCCCTTCAGATCTTTGGATAAATACATATGGATGCGGACCTGTGCTTAAGTCGCAGAGCAAAACGAAATCTCTGCAATTTGATCGAATGCATTTTAACTAATTCTGCACGATCAAGAGCCGACTTCTCTGCTGTGACACGCATAGCTGTGATCGCTGTTGCATAGCAAATTTCTCTTCTACTTTGGCGTTTTAAGCATTGCGACCAACAGAAAGTCAGACAATAAAGTGGTCTTTGGCAACAGAAGGGTTTCGACCGTGATGTATTGAATATTTCCCCTCTACCGTTTCTCGTACGTTTTCGTGGTCATTGTATGAAGTTCATGCCATTATAGTAACAAAAGGGTCGCAAGCCAGTATGTGCATCACGTACGAAAACGGAAAAATAGTATTTATGTACGTACCACGCACAAGTATGGGAATAAAAATTTTACATAGATACAACATTCTAAAATGCTCAAACTTTAGGGTTCTAGGAAACAAACTGAAAGTTTTAAACTGAAGGTTTCTTTGCTTTGTGTTCTCTTAAAGCATGTTTTTAACTTTCGTGTGAAAACTTATTGTGATGAAATTGCTTCTAGTGATAAGCTGTAACAATTCGGCTACTGTTTGCAGCCAAACGTGTACATAAATCAAGATTGTGTGTGATTAGATTGTTAAAAGCTTACACCTGTTGTCAGTTCGTCAACCGTCTTTAACGTAGGCTTCGCGCCTTTGTTATTTGATCGGCCGTGAGGTAGCACCGCATAGCGCAGTGAACAATGCGTGTTACTGTGTTCGGTGCTGAGTAAACTATCTGTGTGATTTTCTCCTCCTCTGTGTGAAAAAAGCTTTAGTCTTGATGGGTTGGCTATTGCTTTTCTGTTAGAGAATGAACTGATCTTAAACTAAAATTCTCCTGAATTACTACGTAGCCAATCAACGTAAGCTGTAAAATCTTCGGACAATAAATGTAGGGAAATGAAATCCATGTTCTGTTAGACGTTTTTGTTGTGTTTCACTACTCTACTACAAACGGATAGCGTTGGCAGAGAAATGTAATTGTAAAGCAACCGTAGACTTCTTGATGAATGTGAAATGCTTCAAAAGTATGCTTAATTATGAATGTTAAGAGCAGATTTTGTTTTCCGGTTTGATGATTCAGGTCGAAATGAAAGGTGTACTTACAGGATAAAATAATAAAAAAAGGTATGTGAATGGCAGCCTACGTATTAACGGGTACTGAAATCTAATTTTGTCAACGCCCACTCACGTATTGTCAGGACCTTCAGTTCACTGAATTGCACCTCCCAAGCGCATAAGCTGTAAGAATAACATAGCCTCTTGCGGCCGTGGGGGAAAAAATTGAAGTTTAATCCTCCGAAAATGGTTTTCCGTATTTACTTTCAACGCGTTAGGACTCGTGAGACAGACGAGAATGAATATATTTTGTAACAATACAGTAAGAATTGTGTACGTTGAAGAGTTTTGTATGACGCTAAAAGATGAATATAATAAATGATTGGAACAAACTAGTTTTGCATTAGATTCACCCCAACACGAAATGTTTACCATCGGCACATTACCGTTAGACGACTACTCCTACGAAACCAGGTAGGACGAATGTTATACCATAGTGTGAGGGAGCGAGAGATTATTAGTGTGTCAACGTTTTATTCAAACTCCCACCGCTTACAACATGTCCCAGCTCTCCATGATCTGTTCGAGATCTTTCTCGGACTTGGTGAGTCCTGCGTGGAAGGCGTTCTTCCAGTTATCAATCAGCGCAAATAACGACCTGTGAAAAATAACAACACAATTAAAAGAATATCTGAGTGGATAATAAGGTGTTTCTCAGCATTGGCCAACAATTCTTACTTGACATGCGTGATTTGTTTGACGTGCTCCTCCTTTATCTGTTTAATCTGTTTCGCAAAGAGGGCATTCTCGTCGATGATTTGCTGTTTGAAGTTGGCCTTAATTAACGACCGTACCTTCGATTTCAGTGATTTCAGTTCTGGAGAGTCGTTAGACTGCGCTACCAGAAGCGCAGATAGGTCAGCTAGGACCTTAGCCTACAAGCATGCATCAAGGTGTATCGGATCAAAATGAAAACATAGCCGTTATGCCCATTCCTTGACTCACGTTTTCGCTTCTGCTTACCTGGGATTTTTGCAGGAGTGCCATCTCGTTTTGAAAATGCGCCTTGATGAGTTGTGATCCCTTGTCTTGGCGTGCTTTCTCCAAAGATTTAAATGCAGCTGTGATGTTGTTCACCATTGCGTTCAGGGTCTTTCCACCTATTTCTAGCTGCTCGATGAAATGCTTTTCCGCCTTACGTTGGTTCTGAAGACCCGCCACCATTTCCATCTGCCACTGTGGTTTCGGAATAACTAAAGTGTCTGTGCAGGTAATTCTTCGGACGCTTCGCAATCGAAACACTTCGCAATCGAATATGATTTTCTGTCTTGACTTACCTGGGCAGTACTGTCCTGCTTGATGGAGTTAGATTCATATGGATCTCCAATAGGATCTGCCACCTCTATCTGAACAGAAAACAGTATTCGGTTACACGCCTCTCAAAGATATGACTAAACGATTTTTTTTAAAAAAGCGCGCATCTTCTCTTAACTTCTAATTACCTTTTGCCCGTTTACATCCACAAATTCCGAGTAGACGTCATCTGAGGTGGATCCCTAAAGCATGGGTTAGGCCGTAAGCAACTTAAACTACAACCACTTTTAGGAAGTGAGTTAGATTTTAATACTGTTACTCGATAGTTGGCAACGCAACGGTGCCAGAAATGCCCTGAACAGGCCTACAATTAGGGTACAAACTGGTATCCACAGCATAAACTTCGGAGCCTTTACCTCTGCTGCGGGTGCCAGAAGGCAGACGGCGCAGAGGCCGGCCACGACGATCGGTGTAAGCAGCGACATGCTCCGTGTGCCGAATGCCTAGAAACAGCCAAAGAAATGAACGTGGAGGGCTGAACACGGCAGACGCTTTATGGGCTCGTCACGAAGTCGGCGCCACGGACGATAAGCCCTAGCGCACCCCGAACCCCACGCCCAAAGCTCGTCAGGGTCGAAGACCTAGAGAGCCTGCCTGCACCGCATTGCCCGCGCTGAACGCCCGCGCATGCCAGGGTAGGCCAGCCCGCACAACACGCGTGCGTGGAGAAGTCCGGGTTGCCTACCTGCCTACTCATCAGGTGCCAGCGAAGACACTGGCCAAAACTGGCCTATCATCGCGACAAAATCGAGGACACACTTAATGGATGGTCCCTACTCGTTTTGCAACCACATACATCGAAAATCTTGCGTGTCCTCTCACATTTTTCCATTCTTTCGGGGAAATTTGCAGTCCATGCCTCTCGACTCAATATTACTGACTATAAAGCTAGCCCCGGAGGCTAGCGCTATGGTGTTTTCCTTGAATCAGAAGGTCGATCCACATTCGTGCACGTGTATCTAAGTAGACGTCGGCGGTTGCTGCTCGTCGTGAGACACGTCACGACACACGACACACGTCGCAATTGGTGGCTACTGGGACCCTGACATGAGCTCCCAAAGTTTAATTATTTCTTCATTTCTGTTCAGCAATGAAAGTGTGCACGTGAAGAATACATGCGAAAACTAGAATGAGGAAAAGGTTTGGATCGCGAGGACCACACACAGGAACTGGAAAGTGGGCGAAAGCGGTGATGCATTACGCGAAGTGGAAAAACATTTGACTTATTCTCTTTATTGTATTGTACACCAAATTATTTACAGAGTTAACATATTATCACAAAGGTCAGTGCTGCAAACCTGGCAACACGTTTCACAGTTCTCCCAAAACTACAGTTGCAAAGGAAAGCCATTCACCGTCACTCTTTCGAGAACTGTTATTAACATATGTTCCCATCCGTGCGATTTCGAGCTCGCATATTGCGGAGCGAGAATTTTAAAATTAAAGTTGGAGCTGGAGCTCCGTCGTTGGTAACAGTTTTCTATTTTGGAAGAACACTGTATCCCAAATTACAGCACATCGCAATAAGATTGCAATACTTTCTGTATGGGAGAAGTATTACTTTAAGATTGTAGTAACAAAAGTATTGCAAGTAGCTTGCACCGCATTGCCAGCGCTGAACGCCCGCGCATGCCAGGGTAGGCCAGCCCGCACAACACGCGTGCGTGGAGAAGTCCGGGTTGCCTACCTGCCTACTCATCAGGTGCCAGCGAAGTAGCTTGCAATACTTTTGTAGGACTGTAGGACTGTAGAAATTTGTGTGAAAAATATTGCAATTTAGGAAACAGTGGGTATGAGAAATCGATAACCGGGTGGTTCAGGCCGCGACGGCGCGGTGCTCCCTGGTTCATTCGCTCCGACCGCGGCCCGGCCGAACATGAAGTCTTTGGTCTTTTTTCTCTCTATTTTGTTTTGCAAAAGTCTGAGAGCGGGGTGAGTCTGCCTACGCCGCAGCTTCGTTCGTCGTACTCGTCTGTGGGAGGTGCACCTTTCCTTCGTCGGCTACGAACGCCGAGTTTGCGACGCCTTCCTGGCTGACACCGTTAGCGGACGGCTTCAGTTTCGGCCTCCTCCCTGAGATGGAAAGCAAAAGCATTATATCCTGCTTACATCTGCCGGACGAGTGTAGCAGCGTTGCAGTCAGGACAAGACGTACCACCGGAGCCTCGTAGGATCTTCTCGACGGCCATGATGGGCGACTCCATGGTCAGACACAGGCAAGTTCCCATGACGGTGGCGATGACGGTGTCCGAGAACAACCTCTCCACCTGTGACCACAGCCAACGGCATCGTCATTTCCGAAACAAATATCAGAGAAAACGCTCGGGCCAACGTTGACTCCGACAAGGTTTTAATTGTTTAAATGCAAATGACTCCGCAAGTTACCATTTTGAAGTCTGAATAGTAATCGGAAGTTCTCATGGAGCCCACGTCCACGATCTGCACCGCGGCGTGCGTGAGGTAGATGCCGTACGTCAGGCGGCCCAGGACGGTGAAGGGGCCCCAGGAAAGGAGGCCGTTGACAGGGCCTGCAGCATGAGATAGGGTTACTCCCTGCGCTAGCCTGCGCTAGCCTGCAGCACTCCACGAGCGGTCCTGCCCCCACCTCCGTGCCCCATGATGCAGGCCATGACGATCCATATGATGCCGATGGCCCAGCCCAGGCGGTACAGGCCGATGTAGAAGGCGGACTCCCACTTGTTGTACGGGTGGTCGTCGTCGAAAAGTGGCTGGGCGCCGAACACGACCGTCAGGCAGATGACGGTGGAGAGCACCCAGCCCAGCGCCACTTGTTTCTGGAATCAGAGGCGGCAGGCGTGGCGTCAGAGGGCGGCGGGCGGCGGCGAGCGGCCAGGTAGGCCAGCCGCACAGCGGGTGTCAGTGCCAGTGTCAGTGCCCCGTACGGAGCCCACCGGCACCGGCCTGCCCTCACCCCTGCCCGCACTTACACTGGTGAGCGTACGCTTGAACTGCCCCGTCTTGATGAGGTACAGTAGGTAGCCGGCCAGGGTGCCGCACACGTACGACGTGAAGCGCGGGTGCAACACGTAATACATCTGCTCCATGAAGAACTTCTGTTCTTCCACGCTGGAAAATAAATTATTGATTTAGCGACTTTTGGTTAAAGCATAGAACGCTTGTCAATACTGTTTCGACTTTCAACCAGAAATAGTGGTGCAGCAAACGTACTCGGCAGAGGTGGAGAGGGGGGACTTGAAGTGGTGCACGTAGGAGAGCGCGAAGGGGATGGCGCACGAGGCAGCGATGACGACGCCGATCCAGGCGAGGCCGATGCGCCGCCACTTCCACAGCGGCACCAGGATCAGCGGCGACAGCCAATGCAGCTGCATGTCCACCATGAGGTACCACGCCTGCATCATGCACATGTTATCGGGGTCGGCGTAGTTGGACACGTACAGCAGCGACTGCCACCAGTTGGCGCGGCAGCCTTGGTTCGCCCCGCCGACGATCAGGTACCACAGCGGGCCAGTGCCCAGCAGCGACAGCCACGTCGCGGTGATGCCGATCATGAGAGCGAACGCCGGCGTCAGCCTGCAGACAGAGGCCGAGGCCGTGGCCGAGGTGAGAGGGCGCCCGCGGGGTAGGCAACTCACAGCCAAGCATGCACGCATGTCGTGCGGGCTGGCCTATCCCGGCCGCTGCAGGGGCACTGCTCATACCTGATGTACCGGTGCACGTAGTACATGATGAAGTTGAAGTTCCGCCGGCCATGCGTGGCCTTCATGAAGGCGTAGCAGTTGACGAAGCCGCCGATGACGAAGAAGGTGTCGACCGACAACGGGGCACTGGCGATCACCATCACAGAGAAGTCACCTACCCGCTGCGGACGAGAGGATAGAAGGTCATTCCATCTGCACAGTGTTTCGCCTTCACTAGAGGTGTGCACCTGAGTTGTGCAGCACGATATTATGTGGCCTCCTCCTCCTCCCTCGTCCCCGCTAGCGCCTGGAGGGTGGGCGGCAGTGCCACAGGGCGCCGCTGGGTCTGCCTACCCGCCGCCTCGCAGGCGCCCCCCCCCCCCCCCCCACGTACAGTGTGTTGTTATTACTCTGTGGTCACGTGATACTGGTGTTTCGGGTTCGATCCCCTCCCCCTTCCCCTCCCCCCTCCCCTCCCCAAATCTCCGCGCGGAGCTCCACCTCCGCCGTGGCCGGGCGGTAATCCTCGGACTGCCGTTATCAGCTCGGACCTCGAAGCAGGTGAGGGTCGTACTGACAGGACGGGTGCCGCTCTTGACTCTTCGACCGGCCGCAGATTGCGCACTGCACTCATACGCGTATACCTCTGACGTCAGGGAGATGCTCCGGCTCCGTCTCACCCATTCGGTGCCCGGTCAGCTCGGTACCTGGCGGCCCCAGGCGGCACCTAAAGCGGTTCCGCTCGAATGCCACACTTTGGTTTTCAAATAGAACTCGTCATGAGACAGCGATGGCCCTGCGACGCGTGGTATGGAAGGTATTGGGGGAAACGCCGCCCTTGAGTTGAGAAACACGGCGATAGCGCCGCCGCGCAGGTCCTCTCGAGGCGAGCCGAGGCGAGCCGGTGAGCCACGGACAGAAAACACGAAAAGGGGAAGGGAGGGAAGCCTGAGGCGGTGTTCGAACCCGGGCCTGGTCGGTACCTTCCGCATGGCGATGAGGTTGGTGAACGGGACGTCGAGTGCGAACCGGTAGCGGTGCCCCAGGATGACCCACATGGCCGACAAGAAGCGCATGCCGTTGATGCAGGTAAAGTTGGAGTCGCTGGGAGGGGCCACGTGCAGGATGCGCTTGCCGTTGGTCCAGGCCGAGAAGGCCAACAGGATGGCCAGCTTCTGCCTCGTCTGCTTGTTGGCTGGAAACGCGGTGCGGTGAGAAGGTTAGCACTGCCACGCTTTGGTTTCTCCTTTGGAAAGTTTCTATAAATATGGTGGCGCGAACCAAACAGTTTGCGTCACTCAAAGTCATCATGAGAGTGGAAGGCTACGAGTGGCCTCCGGTAAGGGAATGAAATACGGGGAGATATCGAAAGGTCCCCTCTTCGAGGAAACCCAAGGAAATCCAAAAAACAGTTTTGGTTAGCGAAATAAGTTCTGATGAATTTAATGAGAAATGGAGCGCAAAACATGTGCGTTTCGATTCGGTTTCACACTCAGGTACGATTTTGTATATTTATCAGTTAGTTTGATCCCCTCCCCCCCCCCCAAAAAAAAAAAAAAAGGAGTCCCCGAAAGCGGCGGGCTGGGTCGCGCTTCGCTTCGGCGTTCTTACCTGTCTCACCCAGGGCGACGTCCAGTGCTGTGCCCACGAACACCAACAGCACCAAGAAGATACACAACGCGCTGAATAAATAGAAGAAAACAACAGTTTAGTTTCATACTAACGATTCGTTTTTTGTGTTTTCTGTGTGAGATTTGTTTTTCTCTTGTTCGCGCGTCCACGCGTTTGCCTGTCCCAGCTCTATTTTCCTCGTGTGCGGAGAACGGCATTATGATGGGCTTAGCGACAAACGTCGTCATAGCCACTTTATTAATCCAATAGTATCGTGCATCATCGCCGTGTGTCACACCGTGCATTCCCCAGCTTTTCGTCACGGGGCGATTAGGAGCACCATATATCACCCCCTCCTCTCCCTGCCCTTCCCTCCGCGACGACGGCAGTGCGACCGCAACCGGTGAGAGTTTTTCCTGCCCGCCTCCTGATTTGGTTCGCGGCATTACGAGATGAGTGGCAGAAAGCGCGGCGCGGACCAACGGAAAAAAGTACATTCGCTCTTTTACCGATTTTTTCGCCGCGGCAGCGAAATTTTTTCGGTGAAAACGAGCCTACAGGCAAGATTGCTGTAGCAGCAAACTTTTTTTGCTAAGGAATTGTTTGACCTCTACTGCGCGTATTTGTTCAGCGGATTTATTCTGCTGAAAATGGCATCCGCGCATGCGCAATGATGACTGAGGTGGGCTGCGCTTTTTATTCCTTTCATCTTCTTGCCGCTTCCGGCGACCTCAGAAGTCGCAACGGAATGGACTACTTGCAGTAGTAGTTCGGGTGCGCTTCTGATACTCACATGACCGTCCAATCCCCTGCGTCCGCCTGCCTCCATGGCCCCTTTACCGTCGTGGACTCCTCGGGCACCCTGCCGTTCAGTCGGACGCCCATCTTGGTCAGCCCCAAGTTGACGACGGTGAGTACGTTCCCGAGCGCCCCCTCCACGGTGGCGGCCGTGCAGGTGCTCGGCACGCACACCGCCATCCGCAGCGTCAGCTGCGTCTTGTAGTCCGTGACCGTGTCGTCGCCGTCCTGGAGGAGGGAGCACACGGAGAACATGAGTGCCGCCCGAGGTTCAGGACCCCGCGGGGTCCGCCCCGCACCTGCCCCGCACCCGCCCCGCACCCGCCCCGCACCTGCCCCGCCCCGCACCCGCCCCGCACCCGCCCCGCACCCGCCCCGCACCCGCCCCGCACCCGCCCCGCACCCGCCCCGCACCCGCCCCGCACCCGCCCCGCACCCGCCCCGCACCCGCCCCGCACCCGCTCCGCACCCGCCCCGCACCCGCCCCGCACTGACCTTGAGGCTGAGGCGCTGGCCCTTGGCGGCGGCGGACTGGTGCTTGAGCCTGACCAACGTCTGGAACAGCCGGCTCTGCGCCTGCTGCGCGCTGGGCTGGACGGGGGCCTGCAGCTCCAGGGACAGGAGGGCGTATCGGCCCGTGAAGCTGCCGTCGGGCTCGGTTGGGACGGACTCCACGCACTCGTCGAAGTTGCCCAGATCGGCGAGGTCACCGTACAGCACCCCGGATATGAGCTTGGAGCTGGCGTCGATCACTGCGCACATAAGAGCGAAGCACTGAGTGCCGAGAGGCTACGGGGGCAGTGCAGGGTGGGTGCAGCGTTACACCAACCATAGATGCAAAAGTCTGAAAATCGTATGAGGCGTTTCGGTTTTCCAGAAGGTATTTGTGAGGGAAAACAATCAAAAAATCCCGGGGTCCGTACGATGAATTTTGGAGGTGGCGAAACGGTCTGAAAGTTCAGGGGTGTGTAGTATAAAACCCTTTTGCAGCCACGGAACTGAGGTAGGAAGATGAGGCCGCCTCCAGAGCCCGGCTATAGCCTGGCCCCGGGCCCACGCTAAGCTCGTGCTCAAGCGACAGTTACCAGAACGGAAATCCCGTTTTGGAGACCCCTGGTTCAAATAACGACTCTACACGGTGTGAATGTTCTTATTTGCGTCATTTGCTTTGGCAGCGACGGCCCCGCAGCGAAGTCTCGAGGTATTCTGAAGCTACCCCCTCCCCTTCCCGCCCCCTTCCCCCTCCCCCTCCGCCCGACATCCCCCATGCCCTACGTCAACCCTGTTTGTTATTCGCGCGCGGTGTTCGTGGAAACCGTAAGCCAACGTTCTAAAAAAAAAAAAAAAAGATTTAGTGTTTCTCGCCTCGCCCGTCATCAAAGCCCTCACTATCTTGACGCTATCCATCAACGCGCCAATCAACGGTTGACCGCACCACCGCACGACGAGAAAAAATAAAATTCAGTCCCGCTTGATAAGGGCTTGCGCAGGTAAACAGAGTGAAAGGCCTGCCACAGGCCAGTTGCGCACCCCATCGCGCCAAATCTCAGGGCAGCATGGGCGGTGCGGCGGTGCGGTGTGGGGCTGGCAGGGGCCTCGGCCTCACCGCGCGCCGCGCTGCACTGCGGCTGCGACCGGCTGCGGCCTGATCCCTTATCGCTGCTGCAGGGTTTCACGGAAGATTAACTATCTGCCCCAGTGATTCCGATGCCAGCAGCTCGAAGGCGCGACACACGGACATGCGGCCCTGCATTCGATGACAGCAGTAGCCAAGGGGTAAACAACTCGAAATAATCATTGTACGCCCATGTGGTAATCTTTGGTAATCAGTGGAATAATCACAGTATTCAAAATAATCTTGATAATCGCAACAATCTCAAAAAATCAGAATAATCATAAATAATCACCATAATCGCAATAATCACATGTAATCAGAACAGATTTTCGATAATCAGTGATAATCAGTGGAAAACGGTAGTAATCAGACACGCTGATAATCAACATAATCACCGATAATCAAAATAATCACCGATAATCAATATCTCTGATAATCAATATAATCAGTGATAATCAACATAATTAGTGATATTCACTGACAATCAGAATAATCTCCATAATCAAATATAATCAAAATATTCACTATAATCTCCATAGTAAAATAATCATTGTACACGAAAATCTTGAGTTGTTTACCCCTTGGCAGCAGCAGCACACGGCCCGGCCCTCCTGCCGCACCATGCGGCAGGCGCGTACCGAGGGTAAACCACCCTCCCCCCAGACCGGGATATGGAGTAGGCAACCCGCAAAACAAACCGCTCGGCAATAGGCAATAGGCGCGACCAAAAACAAAACAAGAGCCAAGTCTAGTTTGCCATGCGGCACGCTCGGCCGGGGACAATGTGTGGAGTGGCGTGCGCTGCCCGACTCTCTCGACTCCCAGATCAAAATAATTAGTCTTGATATTAAATTGCACCAAATGCGGGATTCGCACAATGCGCACACAAAAGGCTGATATATTGCTGATGTTTCACCCGATATGATCGGTTAATTTGCCGCAAACGAACGCATTTTGTTATTTTTGTAAAATATCCTGGGGGTTTCCGGCTTTTCCTCAGCCTTTGAGGTACCGTTGCAGAATAAGTCGAGATAAGAGAAGAGGAGGATTTTCGGGCAGATTACTCCCCCGGCGCCCGGCCCCCACCGGCTCCGGCCGGTCCTCGCCCTCGCCTCGAGTCCTCATCCCCTCCTCGGCAGGTGGTCGGTGTCTCCAAGTGTGAGCGCCCGCAGACCACAGCCTGCTGCAACGACGGCCACCTTCTGCCCCCCCCCCCCCCCCCTCACGCCTTAAAGAGCTTAGGGCCTTGACGGCCTTGGCGTGGTGACGGGCCGGGCTCCGGACTCCGGGCCAACCGGGGCCGGCGACGGTCATCTTACGGGTGCACTGAGAAAAATCTTTGGCTCCTGGACCAAAGGGTGGTTTTGTGCGTTCCACCTGGACCCTAAATCTAAAACGTTTAATCCGCAGGTCTAAACTCTATAGACACGGGAGCAAAACTCTAGACACAGGCGTTAATCCTTTAGTGCCTGGCGCTAATCCTTTAGTGCGTTCCCAGACTTTCGGCCTGGGGACTAAACGTCCTGTGCCCAGAGCCAAAAATTTTTCTCAGTGTGGCCCTCCTCCACTCAACCCAGCCCTGGCCTCGGGCTGAGGGTCCTGTCATGCCCAGAGCGGCTCGGGTTCAGCCGTCCGCTGTACACGGGGCATGTCAAGAGTGTGCGCACTAGTACATTTCGCACCGGGCAGCTCCGGTAAAAGTTTAAATATCCGTCGGGAATTCCCCCAACTACCGAGACACTTCCACTGCGCACTCCATGGGCTTGGGCTAGCTTCGGGCCCGGGGCGGTAGCATTTCCGGGTGGTGCTGTTGGTGGTACTACCCGTGGGGTGGGGGCGGGGTTGGGTGCGGGGACCGACAGAGGCGGTGTAAACTGGGGGCTCCGGGCTCCGGCCTCCAGCGGAACCGGTGGTTACGGTGATGTGGAGGTGCCTATGCCTGGGGCATACACGGTCAGTGAATACCATTCCGCTGCGGCTGCGGCTGCGGCTGCGGCTCGAGTCCAGCCGGTTGTCCGGTGTCCGAACCGGATAACTCTTGGGTGCCCCGCCCCGCCCCGGGCCAACGACCGCGCGTCAGTCCAGTCGCTACCATTGACACCCGCGGGCTGGACGGTCGGACCACCGGACCGGACGCGGGGATGGAGATGAAATGGATGGAATTGGGGCTCGCAAACACTCGCAAGGCGTTAGGCCCCGCCGGATCGGGCTGCTCGGGGCTCGGGCCCGGCGATAGCAGGGGCGGAGGGCAGAGCCGGTGCAACGCAACACGACGGTTGGCTGGGCCGCCCCGCCCCGCCCCATTGCCTTGTCCTCTCCTCCGCTCTCACTTACTCTGAAGGGCCCACGTCTGTCCGTGAACCAGGCCTTTCTCCCACGTATCCATATCTCTTCCGCAGTCGGTCGTGGCTGCCAGCACGTGGTCGTCACCGGTCTTGACGGCGCCCATGGCTCCGGCCATATACTGCCGCAGGCTCTGGGGATGTGACAGCGCCGCCAGCACTTTGGCCAGCGCAGCCTCTACGGCGGCGTCCAGAGCGTGCTCAACGGCGAGGTCCTCCATGGTGGTGTTGACGGCGGCCTCGGCGCGGACAGGAGGCAGCAGCACGAGCAGGAGGGAGGCGGCCACGGCCGCGACGGCGGCCCCGGCCCCGCCCCTCCACATCGCGGATAGTAAGTCTCGTCACGGGACTGCCCCAGCCCGGTACGCGGATCGCCCCCGTCCACGCTAGCGACCACGTCCACGTCTTCCCCAAGCACCTGTCCGCCCGCAACTGAACTCAAAGCCCAAGCACGCAGGGTAGGGAGTACGTCGTGGGCCTGTCACCTCATCTGGCTGCTGATGGCCAGTGGACAGTCTGCGGACGGAGACAGGGGCGGGGACGGAGAGGGACCGGGGCGGGGACAGGGGACAGACGCGGAACGGTGGAGTGGCCAGTGTGATTGCGGCCCCGCCCTGCCCCGGCCCACACTTGCCGTTTCGCGTCCACCTCCCCAGCTATCTTTCGGTTTCTATCTGCGTCAGTCGAAGATCTCAATCTAAATCCTAGTGTCCCTCCAAGCCGCCAGTCCGTCCCTGTCTTGGTCTCATCGTAGCTAAACAGGGTTGTTACAAGATCCCATTTTTCGAATTTCCTGAATTTTTCCTGACAATTAGCCATGAGAAACTGGGAACTGTAGCGACGCCGCTTTGTGCAGTGAAGCGTCTGGCGTGTGACTTTTCGCGAGAGTGTCGACCTACGTCAAAATTTCGTGACCCTTTTCGCGATTTTTCCTGACTTTTCCTGACCCGATTCGTTTTTCCTGACTTTTCCTGACCTGTAACAACCCTGCTAAAGCGACCTGAAACTTGAAGGGTCGCTTCCACCGCAAACGCCGCGCGCCTACCGGCCCAGGACCCAGACTCAGGCTGCCACATGAGTGAAGCAAAGGGGCCGCCCTCTGATGCTGCTCAGGCTGCGGGGCTGCGGGTTCGGGTTCGGGTTCGCATTAGGGACTGGGAGGCAATGGCAAGCAGGGGAACAGTGGCAACGCCACACGAATCAAAGAAAACTTTGGCCGATGCCAGTACTTTCTGTCAGTATCTCATTTTCAGTTGCACAGATTCTTTTCAAGTAAAAAATAATAGCATGGGGAAGATGTAGTGGCGCTAAAATAGTTCTCATGAAGTTTTAAAATGCTTTATTCAAATTAGTTTCCACTTTGGATAAACTGAATATACATCAATCACAATGAGTACATATAATCAAAATATTTTGGTATCATATACATATAGATATCCTTTTTTCAAATGACTTCAAGATTATCACATCTTACTGTGCACACAAACAGTACACGGAATGTAGCTTCAGCAGAAATGCATTCACACATGATGTTCAGTTTCCCCGTCATTTTTATGTTCTTTTTAATACTAGATTCAGAAAAATAGTTCTTACATCAATAAGAAGCACATTTTGGTCTTGACAAGACTGCAAGGGCTGGTAGTGAAGCAAGAATACGGTAGTGTATGGCAAGATACAGATTCACACATTGTACAATTCTAGAGCTGATAAAAGCGCATGGCAATATTAAGATAAAAATCAAGAGCTGCGGGCTGAGCAGGCACTGAATACCTATTGTCAAAATTTCTGATTGGCTCAAGGTTTGCCAAATTTACATTCTTGCAGTCCACCTCAACACTATCCATTCCATGCCCTACAAATTGAAAAAAATTGTGCTTGTGACAAAATACTCAGAGGCAATCAGTTTCTATAAATGAACAGAGTTGTGTGCTAAGAGATCCACCCTTACAAAGTTCCATCTAATTTGACAGCAAAATTGGCCAAAAGTGAAAAAATACAGTACACAAAATTTATTGAAGATGAGCAGAGCATATATCACAAAACCAATATGTTCATGCTCAAGTACTTCTCAATGCAATCAAATCCATTAAAAGAATGACCATGTGTGAAAAGTAAACCACTGCACGAAGCAAAAAATAAAGGGAGAACAATATTACATGACTTCATGGGATAACATAATGCAGCCTTCTCCAGCAGGTGCAAGATTTTCAACTCATTGAAACTTTCAAATGCAGGCTAGACTAAACAGTGTTAGCATGAACCTTACATATGGCAACATAAGGAATAAAGAGAAAACCTGCTGTTTACCAGCTACCGCATGGCATCCCACAAAGCAAAATGTGTGGGTTCGCTACAGCAATGATCTTCGGTGTATAATTACTGAAGGAGTAAGTAAGTAGATTTCTTCCGACTCAATCATTGGGCGGAAGAGACATATGTGAAAACCTAAATCACGTGGCACATAAACGTAAGTTTCATATAAACTAAGCTATTACAAATTAACATAACATTTAACAAAGGGTATATAACTAAATAGCTCTGCTGCAAATAGCCAAATCTCAAATGGTTCTAATGAACAATCTTAGGGCAGGTGAAGAATGTAGTTGAGGACAGCCATGGCATTTATTTCATAAAAAGTTTGAGAGAAATTGTCTGAAACCTTAAGACTAGTGAAGTAATAGCACAACTTATACACTTCACGGAAACCAAAATTAAGAAAACGCCTGCAATTAACAGTTAAATTACAGAATACAAAACCGGTTTTATTTCTAGGTTGATTACAAGCAGTCACAGCAAAAGAAAATAGAAGACAGCTTCCACTTACATGCCAATTTTCCTGGTAGTCAGAAATGTAAAATAAATACTTCCAGTTTCGTGCAAGATTAAAAATAAAAAGTGCATGGCACTGGGATGGAACCAAAACAATCACATGAGAAGAACTTTGCTAACCTATAGGGTGCAGCAGATACAAAGAAAAAAAGTACTAGAAGTTATTTTTAAAAGATCTACTTGCACCAAAGAATACCCAACTACACAGAACAAAAGATCATTGTGCCATCTTAGCCTAATTTAACCACCACTTAACATGTACACACAACAGATACAAAACCAAATAATACAGAGTACAAAATTACTTTTTTTAATTTTTATTTTTTTGAGATAATTGAAATTGTCTCAAAACACAGTAACAACGAATGTAGACTTCAAAAACATAGATTGCTCTCCTCTACCTGTAAAATCAGATCTGAAATCCTAACAACAAGTTGTTTGGTCACATTAGATAAGATTTATTCACCTAAATTACGAACAGCAATTAAAACTTGCTGTAAAACTAATTCAATTTTTGAGAAATTTATCTACAGACCTAAATACCCAGTTTTCCATTACAACTTGGAGATCAAACAATCTTTGATTTTGAATGATTCAAAGACACATGCCAATCTCTCAGTTACAAAGTAGCTTTAGGTATGAACACCAAAAGCATTAACCCTGAAGATCACAATACCAATGTGTTAAGATGTGTTAAGATTTTTTTGCTAGAGACTTTGAACATGTCAAATATTACCATTGAAAATAAAGTACAACACATGATCACAAGATAATCTACAGCTCAAACGGAACAGAAAATGTATATAAACCCATTTACACAATAATTAAGAAAGATCAAGGCTTCCATGGCTGTAAACAATAAGAATCCTAGCCCCTTCCCTTGAGCTCTAAAATACATCAGTCTTCCCGGAGCTGGAGCCTCAAAATGAAACTTTGTAGTGCAGATGGTGCACTATGATACTTCTTTAGAGTCACGATTAAAGAAAACTCTTACCTCAAAACTGTTTCACTTACTCCAGCTCCTCATTGACATACTCAAACGGACATAATATCACACAGACCACTAAAAATAATTAACAGGAGGTAGGACCAACATCAAGTGCAGTGCAAGGTCATTTCCAAAAGATGACAATGTGATTCTAAGAGGGCTAAGTTTGATGACTAAAAGCTTTGACAAGCTGTTTATCACTCCAAAGCATCTTCCAAAAGATGAATCACAAGCAATCACATCCTCAAGCTGAAGCACTTGAAAGTATTCATTCATTGCAAAGAGTTTTGTAAATGGCCATTAAAAGCACACCTTGCGCTAGTGGTGCCAATACTCACGCTGAACCACTTGCTTGTCAACAACAGTGAGTTCAGTTTACTTTTACACCATTCTCAAATGACAGAGGAGTCTCCAAAGTCAGATCTATAAACAAAGAAAACCAGAAAAAGATTTGTTCCAAGTTTCTGTTCAAAAGTAGAATAAACGAGCTCTTTATAACACAACACCTAAAATGACAGTGCTTCAAGTGCTCTAAACTCCTCAAAAGCAAAGCATATGACTTAAAATTAAAATAAATGTTTATCAGAATTCAAAGAATAGGGGCAACCCTACTGTACTTTATCACTATGTACTTGCAATGCATTTTTCAGTCCTACACTCCACAGAAAATAAACACGAGGGAAAACTATAGAAACCGAATATACAAACTCAAAATGTCTTTTGAGTCTTTGTTTGGTCTATTTTAGACTATTGCGAGCTAGTAGAATAGGCACCCGTAATGATTGACACTTGTTTGAAGTAGAAGGCCTACTTTCTGTGACGGGAATATTCATATCTTTCATTTAAAAGGACGAGGACAAGATAGGAAGCTTACAGTGTGCGGTATTCGAGTTCATGCCTGGCTTTGTAAAACTTCCAGGCCACAAGACCAATTGCCATAATGCCAATAGACAAGATGATTCCACCTGTAAAACAAAACAAAAAATTAAGAACAAACATTCACCATTTCTCTACCATGTCGATCCACAAACAATTGTTCTAAAAACTTACCAATAAAGCTCAGCCCATCAAACTTGCGATCAGGTACTGGAGGTGCACGAGAGGTAGTAGGTGTAGGAACAGTAGTCGTCGTAGGCTTGGATGTAGTGATGGGTGCAACAGTAGTATTTGTTGGTGCAACAGTAGTAGTTGTAGAACTTGTGGTAGGGGTAGTAGGCGTAGTAGTTGTGGTTGTGGTGTTAGTGGGAGCAGGGGTGGGAGCAGGGGTAGGAGCAGGGGTGGGAGCAGGGGTGGGAGCAGGGGTAGTTGTGGTGTTAGTGGGAGCAGGGGTGGTAGTTGTGGTGCTAGTGGGAGCAGGGGTGGTAGTTGTGGTGTTAGTGGGAGCAGGGGTGGTAGTGGTTGGTTTAGGGGGGGCTGGGGCTGGGCTTGATGTAGTAGTTGTAGTAGTAGTAGTAGTATTGGGGGGTGATGGAGGTGGATTTACTTTTGGAAGGGAAGTAACCACTGGTACAGATGAAGATGATGGCAGTGGTAGTACCACTTTTTCAGTCACATCTTTCACGTGTGAAGAATCTACAACAATAAAAACAACAATAATAATAAACATCCATTTGATAATGGGAAAGGCAACACTCACTCAACTTACTGTCAAATTCCCCACTGAGAGCAGATGCAGTCTTGAGATGGTCTGAAACAAAAGGAATCAAAATTAACAAGTCATATAGCAGCAGGTGAGCTGCCTTCCCAAATGGTTGTCATGCAGTAGCAAATAATCTTGATGGAAGGGAATACCCTCTTAACATCAAACTCTCACATCCCTGATGATTTACTTAAGATCCAAACAATCATAAACCAAAAGCCATGTAAATGGCAGCAGGTGGATATGAAAATATATTAGACTGCAAATGCAGAAGAAAGTGCATGATGCAAAATCATGTTGGTAGAAAAAAGTACTCTGAATTACAGCGCAAATTGAAGTGAAAAGTTAAAGTTACTATAACGATCAGTTTTATAGTTTCTTTTGTTTTTTACACAATACGCAAGAAGAAAGAATTATAGACTTCAATTTTCATGAAAGAAAATCAGAGTTGAAGTGGTACACTGGATAGAGGTCCGCTGTTGGCGACGTAAGCCACAAAATGGGTCATGTCATAGACTTCAAAGCTAAATGACATTATGAGAATATGCACCTTGAACAAAGACAAGCACCGAATTTGGTAAGCGCTTACCCTGGTCAGCCGATCTAAACGTCACTTTGGCAACAACACACAAAGATGACGACTAACCCTTACATTCCATGGAGCCGACACATACCTAGAGGGGTAGGGTTTCCCCATACTGTCACAAGAAGAATCAGGGACAAAACTGCGTATCCCAACGTCATTTTCGCTTCGAGGAGTTTGGACTTCTTCGTTTCTTGGCTGGAGCCCAGGAGAAGAGAGCAGAGGGCGCACAAATCCTGCTATTTTAATTGCGTCAAAGCTAGAATGTTCCCAACCCGAACCTTTACGTAGGAAGGAAGGAGTTGTGCACAACCCTAATCACAACCACAGCAACTGCAGTAGCAGTAGCAGCCAGCGCATGAAGTGACCAATCTGGACCAGTAACCGGTGTTCACCCGTTCGCTCTAGCGGAAGCCTGCTTTTAGGCTGACCGCCTAGTGCTTTGATCGCCAGATCTCGACTGAAAATGCCTCTTGCCTTCTGAACTGAGCCGACAAGCGGAGCCAAGCGGAGCCAAGCGAACGCACACGCAGCGTGTGCGCTGGCAGCTGGCAGCACTGTGACCGAGGTGGAGTGGAACACACCCATCGCGTCGGGCACGAACAGCCGCGCGCTTTGAAGCTGCCGCTGAGCGGTCGGCGCCGGATGGTTCTCGGACCACTCAAACCCACAACGATCTTCCCGGTTTTCAATGCCTTTTTGAGGTGATGTTTGCACTTACTTCGAAGAAGGCGACAACAGAGCCATTCCCGGTACTTCAGCTGCACGGCTACAAGTCAGCCGTCCAAGAATACAGCGTAACAGGCAAAAGCATCCCGGCCGGTTTTGACCTTGAAGGAGGATCGTAAAGTCTCGGTCTGTATGATGGCCGATTTGCACGCCGCTCCCATCGAGAGACGTTTAGCTTTGACCTGTGATTCCCTTGAACTGTCTTCTTCACCTAGATCTACGTACTGCACAGTTAATAAAACACGCCTTCCCGTGCATTATGTAAAAGGCTGGAAGGCGTTCCACCGTCAATTTTCGTAATGGTCGAAATCAGGCCATATTACAGAAGATTAAAAATGACCACGAGAATTCAATTTCTTATTACACGTAATTGTTTTTCTTTGGGGCAAGGGGGAATGGGTAGACGTTACAAGGCTGTAGCTAGGCCGGCTCCGGCTGTGGCGCTATCACGCGGCGGTTGCAGCTCACTGCTGATAAGGCGTGCTCCTGCAGTGTGGTGCTGGGTGTCGCGGAGCCGCGGGCGGACCCTGCCCTGCGGCCTGCGGGTGCCTGCGGGTGCCTGCGGGCCCCGGGGCCGAGGCTTTGCAGTCGTGCCTTGTCAGCTGAGACGGCCGAGCCCGAGCACTGCCTCGTGCTCTCGCTAGCCGCCAGCTCCCGCCGCTGACACGCTGACCCGGCACTGCCCGGCACGTCCCGGCGAAGCGAACTCGCGTCGTCTCGCCCGCCGCGAGCGGCCAGCGGCCAGCGGCCAGCGCAAGGCAGGAGTCAGCACAGGAGTCCGCTGCCAGGCGTGGCGCGGTGTGCTGTGGCGTCCAATCAGAGGAGTGTGTGGTCTTGTTCGCAACACCCGCCGTCTCCGCCGTCTTGTCCAGGCGGCCCGGCGTGCCGGCGTGCCCCCCGCGAACCCCTCCTCCCGCCCGCCCTCCGCCCCTGCGGCGTCTGCGGGCCGGGCACTCGATTGGCCGTTGGCCTTGGGCTGAGCGCTGAGCAGGCAGACATAGGCAGCGGCATGACGACGACTTGAAGAGGAGGGACAAGAGGAAGAAGTCGAGGAGGAGTCAGTGTGCTCCTGGCGGGCTCCGGGCACCATGATGAAGGAGGCCACCAGCACCGAGTGCGTCCTGGGGGACGTGGTCGACACCAAGACGTCGCGGCGCGCGGCGAGGCGCCAAATCTTCGCCACCCTCTCAGGTAAGGAGGCACCGCCTCGGACACCGCCGCGTGGGTGTGATCGGGACCACAGCCGCCAGGACACCGCCCGTCGCTAACGGGAATCCGTGGACTGCGGCTCTATCCCACTCCATATCCATTCGTGTTCCCAAGGGCCGAGGGGCAATGCGGGCCTACAAGGGGTTTCCTAGGGTTTCCTCCGACGGGACGGGAGGGACTGGGGGCCTCCCGGTCCCGACCTGAGCTTGTTTGCGCGGTGCTGGGCCCTAGCCACAGGGCGCGCCACGCACACGGCACGGCAGTATTTCTACCGACGGCGTGTTCTGATGACGGAGTCGCTTCCGCGCCGCTGCCGCTTTGTTTGACGACGTGCCGGTGAGGCACCGCCTGTGCCTCATCCCATCCCATCCGCGAGTTCTTGTGGGGGGCAGAGGCTTTATTTCGGGTATATCAGGGGGATGAGAAACTACAACACGTTTGGGGGCGGCCAGGGCGGCCAGCCGGTACCGCTGGTCGCAGTCGGCGAGTCTCGGCGCGGGGCTGCGGCTGCTGCTGCGGTGGCGGCTGCTGCGAGGCCCTGCCCGTGTCCCTGTCGCTGCCTCCGCCGCCGGGTTCAACGCCCGTCCGCGGCGATACGGAGACAAGTGCTGGTGAACTTGGCAGGTGAGGGGAGGGGCGGGGGCCGGGAGGCGGGAGTCAGGGCCAGTGTGCCAGCACAATGTGGTGCCAACGGGGTCAGTCGCGTGTCGCTCGACTCACAGACTCTCACGATATTTCGATATTGGTCCTAAGCACTGGTCACCCCATTCAAGAAGGATGCCGAATGGATTGGGCACGAGACGGTTGCACTGACTGTACTCGTCAGCTGGGACAACTGCCTTGCCTTCGAACTAAAAATAACGCGACACCCGATTGACATTTTAAATTTAGTTGTCGGCGAGGTGAAATAATGTGCGTTTTGATGATGTTGTGTATGTCAACCGTTGACCGCCACCGGTCTTTGAACCTCACTGCGGCTCAGTCGTTTATTTTTGTAAAAGTGCTTGTTTTCTGTTCTGTCCTCACGCAGCGGGCCTGGCGTGCGTGGCGGTGGGGTCCTGCCTGGGGTGGCCGTCGCCGACACTAGACCGGATGAGGGGCGATTACTGGCGCTGGCCGGGTGTCGGCTTCGAGCGCGGGGGTCGTGATGGTCCGCCACGGCCTCTCAGCGCCGACGAGTCGTCCTGGGTCGTGTCCCTCATGGACCTGGGCATCGTGCTGGGCTCCCTGCCCGCGGGCTGGGCGGCCGACCGCTGGGGGCGGCGGCCCGTCCTTCTGGCCAGCGCGCCCCTCTTCGTCGCGTCCTGGCTGCTCATCCTCGCCGCACAGGTAAGTGGAATGAGGGACGAGGCGGGGGCCGCTCTCGGTGACGATGACCACAACCTCTGGGGCTGTTGCTGTTCCAGGGCCCCGAGTACCTGTACGCGGCCCGGCTGCTGCAGGGGCTCGCCGCCGCCGTGGCCATGGTGGTGACCGCCATGTACGCGGGTGAGGTGTCGGAGGACCGGGTGCGCGGCGCCAACAGCACGCTGGTGGCCATGCTCATCACCCTGGGCACGGTGGTGTCGTATGCGGTGGGGCCCTACGTGTCGTACCGCTCCCTGGCGTGCGCGCTGCTCGGGCTGCCCGCCCTCTTCGTGCTGTTCTTCTGCTGGGCGCCCGAGTCCCCCTACTGGCTGCTGGTGCAGGGCCGGCGCCTCGAGGCCGAGCACGTGCTGCGCTACCTGCGTGACGCGGACGCCTGCCCGCTGCGGGTGTGCGCTGAGGCCGACACCATGGAGACCAGCATCATGGAGACGGCGGCCGCGGCATCGTCGACGGGGGCATCGAATGCGGCGCCGTCCGGACTGCTGGCCTCGGCCTGGGAGCTGCTGTTCGTATCGGGGCCGGACCGCACCGCGTTCGCGCTCGTCCTTGGCATCACCAGCCTGCAGGCGCTCAGCGGCTCTGACCCCATGACGGCTTACTCGGCTGTCACCCTACCCGGGGGCTTCATTCTCGGTACCAACGAGGTCGTCATCTTCTTCGGAGTGGTGAGTACACATCTCGGCCACGGCGGCGCCGAGCGCCCGCGAGCACTCGGGTAGGCCAGCCCGCACGACACGCGTGCGTGCAGAGGTCGAAGTTGCCTACCCAGCAGGCGCCATGGTGGCCAGATGAGGTTTGCTCTTGCGACAAATATTTGGCCGTCACTCGCCCTGGTTCCTTCGGCTTCTAGCACAGCCTGCTTCTCGCTTCTCACCCAGCCTCTCTCTTTCTCTCCTGCTCCTCCGCAGGTGAGCACGGTGTCCACGGGCGTCGGCATGGTGCTGATAGACCGCCTCGGCCGTCGCACGCTGCTCATCACCTTCGCGGCGCTGCAGTTCGTATCGCTACTCGGCTCCGCCATCTACTACACGCTGGACGAGCGCACCGACGTGGACCTGACGGCGCTGCAGTGGCTGCCCCCCGGCGCCCTGCTCCTGTACGGCGTCGCCTACCCCATCGGGCTGGGCTGCGTCCCGAACGCCCTGCAGATGGAACTGTTCAGCACTCGCGTCAAGGGGCTGGCGCTGCCCGCCGTGCTCGTCTCCTTCAACGCCCTCACCTTCCTCGTCTCCAAGCTGTACTCGGTCGTGTGGGAGGCCTGGGGCAAGGACGTGGCCTTCTGGTTCTTCACGGTAGACTGCCTGATGGCTGTGCTCGTCGCCACCGTGTTCCTGAAGGAGACGAAGGGGAAGTCCTTTCACGAGATCCAGGACCTCCTGGACCCCCGCCGGAAGCACCGCGCGGCTCAGACGTGGCCGTCATAACGACGACGATTACTTGTCATTTGTATCGCACTTTGTTTTATCGATTCGACTGAAGCTGACAACGGCTCACATAAAGTTACCCAAGGAAGGAGTTACTTTATCTGATGCCCCTCTGTAAAACATGACAGACTCTTTCTTGAGGTCGCGTCGGTTAAAGTAACTGTCAACCTGAGAAAAGACTGAGAAACGAGCAACAAGGTTGTTGTAAATATTGTAAATTATGTATATTTGTACCATAAATAAGATTGTGAACCATGTCAGTTGAACATTCATTTTGCTACCTACTCGTCGCGGTCTTATCTTTGCGGGCGATAAAAGCCTGACGGTCTAATGCTTTCTGAATTGCGCTGATTTATGTCGCCAGCTGCGCTTCGCGTTTTACAATACTCCCAACACGACCAGCTCGAGCATGAGCTCTTGTAAAGCCGGCCGATTAGATAGCGGCGTCAAAACTTCATAAGAGAACACCGAATTCACGAGAAATGAATTTGAGTTCTGCTAGAGCGACTCGCTCTCCAGCAACACTGAGAGGGAACGATACCGTAATAAGAGATACCGAGAGAAGAAACCGGTATCTGAGACGGTTCAAATGCACCACCGGCTCTAGAGGGAGATGTGTCCCGCACCTTGAGCACCTTGCATGTCGTGGCATAGTTGTAGCTACGTCTGTCGAACCAACCCGTTAGCTGTGCTCGTGTAACCCATCCGCGAACAATTTTCCCAAGTTGATAAAGTCCGCAGAGTGTCCGACAAGTAGTTCTCGGTGGCAAGGGGCAGACAGCGGTGGATGACGTAAACCGCGAGGGCCCTCACCGTCGTGGACGCCGCGCCGGGCCGTCTTGTGCGGGGCGGGGCGGGGCCCGTGCGGGTGCGGCAGAGGGTGTCCTGGCCACCCCCGCTCCGCTCGGCTCCGACGGACGGCGGCGGCGGTGAGCTTGACGCCGAGGTTGTGTGGGAGGAGGTCATACCGCCCCGCCGACCTCAGATGGCATCGTCATCGTCGTCCCCGCCATGCAGGCCTAGCAGGCCCACCCCACCGTCCTCCAGGCCGAGGCGCCTTCCAGGCGCTCCGACCGCGGCGCCCCCGGAAGCGTCCCCGGCGACACCCCCGCCCAGGGTGCCGACGTGGAGCCCGAGGCCGCCGTGGTCGTCGCGGCGCCACACCCGGCACGTGTTGTCCTTGCTAGCCGTGAGCAGCACGTCCCCGCTGTAGCTGAAGCCGCAGAAGAACAGGTCGTCCTGGTGGCCCTCCAGCACCTGCACGCACGTGCCCGTCTCCACCGTCCACAGGCGGGCCGTGTGGTCCTGCGACGCCGTCAGCAGCTGCGACCCACCGGGGCTGAAGCAGACCTGTCCAGCGTCCAGCACTGCAGTGAGCGGGCGAGCGACAAGGGGCCGGGCTAGGCCGGGCTGAAAGGCCTTTGCAAGACGCTGTCTGGCCTCACCTTGCAGACCTCGTCGCGATGGCCCTCCATGACCGCCACCGGCCTGCAGTCGGCGCTCACGTCCCACACCCGGGCCGTACAGTCGGTGCTGCAGGTAGCGAGACGCTTGCCGGACGAGTCGAACGTTACGTCTTGCAGCTAAAAGACAGACAGTCGCGAGCGAATATCGCAGCATGGATTACCAGAATGTACAATGTGCATGTACAGTCAGGCAGCGGGTGCGGTCGGGTCGGGTACCTCCTCCTCGTGGCCCCTCACGACGGCAAGGTCCTTCATGAGTCGTGGGTCCCACACGCGCGCCGTCTTGTCGAAGGAGCAGCTCGCCACCAGGCTGCAGTCGAAGTTGAACTGGCAGTTGGAGATCTCCTCGCCGTGGCCCGTGAGGACGCCAACGCGTCTGCAAACCAGGTGCGAGGCGTTGAGCACGGCCTCGAGCACGAGCAGGCGGTGGCGGTCCGCCGCCCACCAGCCCCGCGCCCCCGCACCCACCACTCACCGGTTCGTTCTGGTGTCCCACAGCGCCAGGGTGCCGTCGAAGGAGCCCGTGAGGAGCGTGTTGCCGACGTTGTTGAAGTGCAGCACCACCACTTCACCCGTGTGGCCCCGCAGAGTGCCGAGCTCCTGGCCTGTAATCAGAGCGGTCAGGGTCAGGGGGTCCGGGGTCAACGACTGGGGGCAGTCTGCGGTGCGGTCATGTAGCACGACGGCACGACACCCACCGGAAGACGTGCTGTACACGCGGGCCGTGTTGTCCATGGAGGCCGTGGCCACCAACGAGTTGCTGGGGTCGAACTTGGCGGACACCACCTCAGCAGTGTGCCCCCACAGCGTCTGCACGCAGTCCCCCGTGTCCGCGCGCCAGACGCGGGCTGTCTTGTCGAACGAGCCCGTGAGCACGTGCTTCCTGCGACAGGCCGGCAAGCCGCGAGGGTAGGTTAGGTTAGGCCGGTCCAGACTGGGCTGGGCTGAGGTTCAAGGTATCGCTTAGCTCTCAGCGCACTCGTCCACGTTGCTGAAGGCCACCGAGAACACGACGTTCTTGTGGCCCTCGAAGGTGCGCAGCTCGCGGCCGTCGGCCACGTCCCACAGCTTGCAGGTGCGGTCGTAGCTACCCGTGAGGCAGCGCTCCCCCGTGCGCGCGAACGTGGCGTTGGTCAGGGGCAGGATGTGGGCGCGCAGCGTGCGGTGCCGCAGGTAGCGATGGTTGGCGGCGTCCCGCAGCCGCTGCTGCAGGGCGTACAGCGAGCGCACCAGCGCCGCCCGCACCCCCGCCGTCAGCAGCGGCTCGCGAGCCGACAGCGTCGACGCCATCGCCTCCACGTCCGACCTGGTGGCAGCGGCGGATCAGAGCAGAGCTGAGGTGAGACCTGACCCGGACATGATCGAGTGCACTAGTTCACAATTTGTGCGTGAGCATTCTTCACGCCTCCAGTGGACAGACCATGTAAGAGATGTAAATTTTCAGAAAAATAAAAAACTTAAATGAATAAAGTTTGTGAAATATTTTCTGAAGACGGCCCATTACGGCCATCTCTAGCTAATGTGCACAGTTGCAGCACACTTTAAGTACTTGAATAAGTGAGAAACGACGAGAATGCTAATTGAATTAGAAAAACATTAGCATCGACCCATGCCGAAAGAAACGCGGGGCCGGCTGTCCGCCGTGGGGGTAGGCAACCCATTAATCACCCATGCCCGCACTCGTGCCAGCAGTCCGCACGCTTGATCCGCTCGATCGCTTGAGAGCTGGGCTCTGCTCTGCGAATGGCAGTGCGCTACACTTGACCATCGGCTGATGACTCCCGGCTAATGATTTCAGCTACCTCTCTACCCTACCTCAGCCAAGCGCGCAGGACCGAACATTCTACCTGATGTTGAGATCAAGCAGGTCAATCATTTTCATCTTGACGTCTGTCCCTTGCGTGTACTCGAGGCCAAGACCTAGAAATGGTAACATTTTTATCACGGCCAGATCATTTCATCCCATTTAATCTGACCCACATTCGAGCAGCTGCATCGATAATTGTCGGCGATTACATACCAGGAGGGAAGTGCCGAAGCAGAAACCGTTTCAGTTTCATTCTCAATGTGGCATCGCTTCGGACGATGGCCTCGGCCTCGGTCTTGGTCTCCCTCGGTCGGCCAGCACTGCCAGTCGCGTCCCTCGCCTCGCAGTAGACGACGACACACATGTGCGCCGATGATGACGAGTCAGTGGACGAAAAACATGTTTTGTTTTCTCACATGTGGGGCCTAGCAGAAGCCAAGCCCTGCGGGCAGCGTCTTCTGCTAGGAAAGGCGGGGAGGAGGGTCGAGCACAAGGAAAGCGGCCGCGACGCGTTGCTAGGCGACAGGACCGACAGGAGGCGCGTTCGATTCGAAACAAGACCCGCGCACCCGCGCCAGACCTGCTACTGTGTAGCTCTAGGCTCTAGGTGAGTTTCAAGCTTTGCGCTTTCACCGTCAGGTGGCGCTTGCGGAGTACGTTGGGTTGCATACTTCTCGGCGCTCCCACCTACCTCTGATGACGATATCGATACAGATTTGACAAGACTTTGAGACTAGGCGCTGCAGGCTGCTGCAGTCACTGCCGGGAGTGGAGTGGCTGCCGGCTTTTCCCCCTAGACCATCGCTGTACCGGTCCCCGTCTCAAAGCTACAGGGACATAAAAATTCCATTTCTGTCTGGGCTGGTCGCCGAGTAGGTTAACACCTCTACACACGGCAAAAGGGGTAATCGAAAAACGTAAGAAGTGAGAAGAAAGGTGACGAGCACGACGCCCCCAGCGGCGGACGCGATCCTGAACACGTACTCCAGTTTGGGGAAGGGGGAGGGGAGAGGAAGCTGACGGAGCCGGCGGCGGCGGCTGGGCGGCGGCGGGCGGCGCGTCTGGCGTCTGGTCTGGTGCCGCCAATGACAATGGCCCGTCTCGTCTGGAAGGGTTCGGGGCCGCGCGGCCCTGGACGGCCTGGATGGCCCCGCCCAGCCCGGACGGAGGCCTATGGCACGCAATCCCCGTGTGGTCTGGACCAGTCCGGACCCAGCTCATCGTAGGTTCTCGAAGGCAAATATCGGATAAAGTTCTGATTTTGTTGGGCGTTTGGTAGCGTGTCACTGGAGTCCTGGAGTCCCTCAGCCTAAAGGCGTTGGGTCGCTCCAACGAAGTCTGGCTTGCAGACACCTGGGTCAGCATTCAGGGTCTCGGAAAAGAGTACGCCGTGGTGTGGAACGATGAACTCGCTGCCTGTGGGTCGTGCGGGTTCAAATGCCGTTTAAGTAAAGCCGTGCGTGTAACGGTAACGCCCCAACACCCAGAGCCGACAAGAGGGGAGTGACAGTGCGTGCGTGCGTGTGTGTGTGTGTGTGTGTGTGTGTGTGTGTCGCGTAGGACGACGCGCGGACAAGGTGGCATACGGAAGTCACTCATCAAGGTGTTTAATAATAACCATAACTCCTTCCACCTCTCTAGCCATCTCCCTTCCCCTTCATCGCACTAGCCGCACCGCCCCGGACAGTTCTGTTCGTTTGTTCGTTTCCCTCCTTTGTCGTAACATTCCGGCGCGGTTGCACCAGCCAGCACGGCTCGGCCGTGCATGCGTGCGCGTGCATCTCCTCGAAGGAACCGTGCTGTAGCAGCGGCAGTGGCGGCAGTGGCGGCGGCGGCGAAGTCCCTTCGTGACGGAGGGCAGCCTAGTCCCCGGACGGCCTTCCCTTCGCGCCCCCCGCGCCCCCTCCCTCTCGTCTTAAAAGCGGTGGGCCATCCACGGTCCGCCACAGTTCCCGACTGACATTCCGTGCGTTCACTTCTCGTGGTGCAGCCGCTGCCGCAGCCGCTGCCCCTGTGTCGCCTCGTCCTCGTCTCTCCGTTTCACTGCACTCTGCGCCCGCCGCTTTCCCTCTTATCCCGCGTTCGTCGCTCGTCCTGACCCAACAGCTGGTAGAGCCATCGCCATCGCCAGCAGCAGCTGACACCAAGCCGACGCCGACGCCCCTGTGCTCCGTACCCCGCCACCGCCATGTGTGTGGAGGGCTTCCGAGTGGAGGCGTGCGAGGGCGCGGGCGTGGGCCCCTGCCGCGGGGCGTGCCGCTATCCGCCGCAGCCTCCGCCGGCGGGCGCGCGCACGACTCCCGGCCCGCCCCGCGGCACGCCCCCGGACACGGACGCGCCGTACGGTTGCGCGGACGCGGTTGCCCGGGGCCGGGTTGCCCCCAACGCCGACGCCGCTGCCATCATCATTGACTCGTTCCCCGGCGCGGCGCACGGTCACCAGAGCAGCGACAGCGACGACAGCGGACCGCACTCCAACGGCCCCGCCAATCGCGCCAATCCCACCGCAGGCTCAGGCCCCCACCCTGCCGCGGCCGAGGTGCCGGCACTTGACCTGCCCCGCACCGCAGCCGACACCATGGACGTCGGAGACGTCAAACACCTCCCCGTCGACAGCGATGGGGACGACGACGACTTCCTCACCGCTAGCATCCGCGACGACGTTTTCATGGTCGGCAAGAAGCCGTCGACCCCCACCGAGATCGCCGTGGCGCGGTCTCGCCTCGCGCGCCGGCTGGCGTCCCTCGGCACGGCCACCAAGAACGCCGCCAGGAACGCCGCCAGGGTAGCCGCCCCCGCGCCGACACCGGAGGAGCAGCTCGATATCCTGGCCCGGTCGACGGCCAGCTTCAGGACACTTCTCCAGCGCGCCGCGGATGGCCTGGAGGCGTGTCGGAGATCGCATTACTACAGGTAAGGCGTGAGGACTCAACTCAACTCGGCTTTATGGTGTGACTGTGACAGCGTGTGATCCGTTTCTGTCGGTTCATTTTCACGCACATGGCTCAGACCCAGACTGGAGTGGCATGTCTAGGCGGCATGGCCACCCTCTTAGCTATTCGGGCGTTGCTACGCTTGTCGCTTCCGGTGGCCGAGTTAGTACCCCGGTTCCTTCGCGCCCCGCCGCCCGCCGTTTCCCCCTGTCTCACGGGCCGGGTGCACCCCGGAAACAGCCGGAGGCCACTGGCAGGGACACAGGCTACAGTGCTGTCTGTGCCCTTACCCGTGTTCTCTGTTCCTCTGTGCGCGGTGGCTGTGGGCTGTGGCCGCACTGGAGGAGTCTAGCGCTGCCCCGGTGGCCCCGGTCTAGGAGGTGGGCGAGGGGGGGGGGGGGGGAAGGTGAGGACCGCAGCCGCACGGAGCGCACACCACCAAGCGCACGAACCACTCTGCCGCGTAGTGCACAGACCAGCGGCTAGGAGCCCCACGGCCCCACGGCCCCACGGCCCCGCAGCTACGCCCACTCAGAAGTCCGATTCGCATGCAGCGCGTCGGCTTCTGCTGCTCGGTATGTGCCGGCATGGCGCGTTTTTGGCGCGCGACGCTGCGGCCCCCTTCCCTCCCCTCCACACCCCCGCCGAGCGCGTGACGAACCTCACGTCCGCAACCGACGGGGTGGCGGTACAGGTAACTGTACACGGGGGGCTGGGGCCGGGGGCCGGGGGCCGGACCGCATTGCCCAGCCCAGGCAGCCCCGCTCGGCTACCCCCGTGCGATATGTGTGCGTGTGGGGAGGGTTAGCGGGTTAGCATATGCGGTTGCCGCTGGTCGCTGCACGGTGAATGAGATGAGACGACCATGCGACGGCTCCGGGGGGGAGGTGTGCGGAAGTTTGGAAGGTCGGCCGACGGAAGGGACGGATGGACTACTGTCAGGGGGCTCCAAACCTGATTCCGGAGGGGGGGGGGGATTGGGGTATTCCGGAGTAGAACTTGACTGAGAACAAGAAGAAGACAAATGAAAAGTACGCAGCACGTGCTGCGCCGTCAGCCACGAACCGACTCAAAACTTTTGAGGCTTAGCTCTCGCTGACGATATGTCACGACCATGTGGTCGGGTCACACGTCACACAGCGCCCGAATGACTGCACGCGGCCTGAGGACGCAGTTCCTCAGGTCGCGCTGTGGTTGTTTGCCCTGTGAGTGCTAAGCCTCAAAAGTTTCGAGTCGGCTCTTGCTGCGTAACTTTTCAAATCGGCAGCTTCCGTCTCCGCTTTTGTGATTCTTGTCTTCTTCTTGTTCCCGGTCAAGTCCTGCTCCGGAATACCCCATGGTGGAAGGGAAGGGGCCACGGGGCGGGGCGGGACAGGACAGGACGCGCAGTAGGGAAGGGAAGGGAAGGCCCCCGCCGGCGGCATGCGCCGTGTGTGGCAGCCGCTGCCGGCTGCATGATCAGCCACATCAGGACAGCACACGGCACTCAGCCCAGCACTCTGCGGGGGGAGGCGGGAGGCGGCCCGCCATGAGCTTAGCGACCCCGACCTTGACCTTGGCCGCCAACACCAGCAGTAGCGGGAGCGCTAGCACCCTGGCGGCCGCTCTGGTGGTCCTCTGTGCGCTGTGCCCCGCCACGCCCCGTGCCCCGCCACGAACGCCGAACGATATCGCAACCGCGATGAAATCGGCATCGGCGATCTCCTCTCCTCTCACCTCACCTTTCACCATATGCGGCTTGTGGATGGAGCGCCACCATATCAGCGTCTGCTCTTCCGCCGGTGTCAACTATACTTGTTGCCCCCTTCCGCTACTTACACATCACAGATTATTCGACATATGTCTCACAAAGGAGATGTAACGGATGTTTGTCTCCGACTCGCAGCCATCGACGGATCACGTAACAACTCTATGACTGCGTAATTTTCAGAAGAGGAACAGATACATAGTTACTCCGGATGAATATTATTGCCTAAGGTTTTCTCTTAGCGACCCAGTTTTTGGCGACAGGCTGTGTGTGTGTGTGTGTGTGTGTGTGTGAGTAGAAAGGAAAGGGGGAGACTCTTTCAAGGAACATCGTCCTTCCTGAAAAATTGAGCTGCCCTGCCAGGTCTGCCGCTCTCCTCACCAACTGCCTCACCCTGACCCCTCCTCCCCCTTGTTGACAGCGTCCTGTCCAGGACCACGCAGCCGGCGCACATCGTTACCTTCGTGAGCGTGGCCCTCCTGGCGATGCTGCTGTTCCCCCGCCAGCAGACAGCGGATGCGGGCGCGTCCAGGACCGCGACGACCACCGCAAACGTCCTCCGCGGGAGTGTCCCCAGCGCAGCCGGCCCGTCGCCCTGGGTCTACCTCACCTACGTCGTGGCGTTCGCCGCCCACTTCGGCTCGCAGTTCTGGATGACATTCGTATCCGGTAAGCAGCTCCCAGCGCCCGCCACGCCTCTCCACATCAAATGCTTCGAGTTTGAGCCCCTACAGCGAAAGCGACTGCTCTAACTGTCGTCTGGTCTGCCCCCCCCCCCCCCCCCCCCCCGCCCAGGACTCTCACTCTTCTTCAGCCTGCCGCGGCACCACTTCGCCGAGGTGCAGAAAGTCCTTTTCCCGCTGTACTTCGCCATCAACGCCACGCTCAGCTTGACCACGCTGGCCACCTTCCTGCGCCTGCACTCCGTGCACGGGGGGGCCTTGTCGACGGCGTCCTGGAGCTGGGACGCCGAGGTGGTGGTCCAGGTGTCCAGCATGGTGCTGTGCTTCCTGCTGGAGCTGCTCGTCCGGCTGTACCTCACGCCGCCCCTGCTGCAGCTCATCACTGCCAAAACAGAGATGGAGAAGACTGTCGACGGTGAGTACCGCGCTGTTGCTGCTGCCATAGACATGCCACCATGTTATAGGCCCTCGGCTCTCGTTCTCATGCTCCGTGTTCTGCTGCCCCGCAGGCGTGGGCCAGGAGGTAGGTCGCTACGACCTGGGCCCGCTGACGCAGTGTCCGCACTACGTCAGGATCCACCGCGCTTTCCGCAAGGTGCACGCCGCCATCGCCGTGGCCAACATCGCCGCCATGGGCTGCACGGCCCTCCACGCCCACTACCTAGCCGGCAAGATCTGCGTGTGATTCCTGGGTTCCAATACCCTCCCTCCTGGAGAGTGATTTTCTCGCCGGTGGGACTTCTTAACTGGCCCCGACACTGTGGTGTCCTACGACAATCGGGATTCCGTTTCCACTCTCTGCCGGCTCAGCCTCAGCTTCGACTCCTTCAGCTCAGCTGTGTATTGAAAGACTGACAGCAGGTCATCCATGGAAGGTAACGGTGACAATATCCCATTCAAATATTGATTAGGAGCTTTTCGATTTTTTACCATGTGAGTTTTACAGTATTCTATTTATTTATTGTACACCTGCTGTATGTTAAGATTATTTCATTGTTCTATTTACCAAGCATTTGCCAAAGCAATTTAGTGATACTGAAATAAATTTCAGAACGAGTTTTTGCTTTAAATGGCAGATGGGAAAATGGTTCTTGTTCATGCTGACTGTCACAGCTGGACACTGACCATGAAACATTGAATTGCTCTAGTCAGGGTTCACTATATTCTTTGCCAAATATAGTACTACTAGCTGCTTTGATGAGTAGTTATGATGTCTTATTCAATTTTGTATGAAAATAGTACCTGAACATTAGTTTGAATTTATGCATATGAAGAAGTAGATAGTCGTCAAATCTATCTTTTCTACTAAAGGATTGAATAAAATGGTAGGCATGATAACATCAACATATGAAATATAATTTAATAAAATTCATAAATAGTTTCTCTGCAAGATCACAAAAGTCAAAAATATACCTCTTCCAGTCTATGACACACGTGCATAAGCATTTTGCGTTTCCAAGACTATCACAACAGAACAAAACCCACAAATCACAAAGGCTAGTGCTGCTTCAATAAATAAATTTTTACAACAAAGTGCACTAAATTGAGACAAATTGAAAATTTGTACACGAATCTCTCAAAATGGAATTGCAGTTTCCACACCCAAAGTGAGTATAAACCTTGGAACACCATTAAGTAAATATACTTAACCAGACAGGCCATAGAAAATGTAGTCATTTAGTATCTGTCTTCTTGAATTCAACAAATATTCGTGTCTCATGACACACTCAACACAAGTCTGCTCTAAATCACAGTTTCTTACAAAGCTACCAACATAAGAAAATTGACAGTACAGTAATTTAGTATCAGAACAAGTCATACACAGATAAGCATCAAATCTTCTAAACCTAGCCCCTGAGGCAAAAATTAGCAAGAAATTAAAATAACATACTGGAAGTTTTGAAAGCAAAGGTATTTCCTGATTTGATAACCTTTCCAAAAAGAAAAATGAAGGCATGCTTCAAAGACAAAAATATTTGATAGGCTTCAATAAACATCTGATGACCTTGCTCATTAGCTGGAAGGTACAAAAATTTTGTTCATAACAATTGACCCATAAGTTAATAAAGTGGATGAAATAAACTTCTAAATCTATGGAAGGATTCAATAACACATAATAATGAACAAGCAAAGACACATGAAAATCTTGCTTTCAGTAAGTAGTTTGATACATCATCTTTCTCTAAATTAAGGTACAAGACTATCACAGTCAAACAAACTTATAAAAGAAATAATTAATAATAAATTAAAAAAACAGGGAATTTGCATCCAGTGTTAAAGATGTAGTCAGACCAGTCACATTACCAGAAACTGATATTCCAGAGCTATCAATGTGCAACCAGATTTCATTTGGTAACAATGTGACTAATTAGCCTGTTGAGGCAAAAGTGTGAAAAAGTTCAACACCATTTTATCATAATGACACTAAAAATGTCCATATATTGAGGAAAGAACAATGACAACTTTGAGCTGCAATATGGACCATTATGATACTCACTGAATGTCAGCTAAAACACTTTCAGAAAACTGGGTAAGCACTTCATTGAGATCCAGTGCTCTGTCTCTTATCAGAAGTGCTTTGGTTATCTTATGCTAAATTGTGTAGTAAATTTGAATTACATATTGAACAGACAATCCACATGAGGTAAACTTGCAGATTAGCTAAATGAAATAAAGGTCTGGAAGTTATTTGCACTGGCACTGAGACTGGTGAGGAAAAAATTAAAATTACATAACAGAAAAAGAGAGCCTTCAAATCCGAAGCAGAGAGAAAGCCCACACACGTTCTTCAACTATATCGTTGGAAGTAAAATATATGATGATGCTTCAATAATCAACACCAATATTCTTAGAACTATGGAACAAAATAAATCAAATTATAATTTTCAACGGATCCAAGTGCTACAAAACAATGAAGAATAGTCACAAAAAGATTTTTTCAACAGAAAAGTCAGTCACATGAGTTTTGAGCTATCCTCAGCTAGAAATGACCCTGACAAAAACAATTATTGACACAAATTCCATCTACATGGGTCTAATATTCTTTTCTTACTCTGAACGTAAAGCATATAAAAATCTGTTAAACACAAATTCTTGAAACAAAATTCATCCTGGGTCAGGAAAATTGGTTTTCTACAAAGAACACCAGCACAGAAAACGAAGGGGTTAAGAAGTTCTACAGAACACTTACTGGAGCATAAAAATTATCTGGCCTCACTTTTTCAGGCCCTTGGAGCTTTTAAGGAAGGAAGAAGGGATACATTTCATATTCACAATTACACTCATTAATATCAATATTAACAATTGAAAGACTTTGATAAATCCATCAATAATTTTAACAGGATTGTGAATCACACACTAACAACATGTTCACAGAAAACAAAATCTTATAACAGGATTTAGGTGTTCATTTTCTACGTGGCCAGAACAGCTCCACAATCTCACAGCACTGTATTTCTACAGAATCTTTCAAACCCATGGCCCACATCTGCATTAGAGCAAAAAATAAAATAAAAAATAGTATCACAATGTGATGTATCATGCTGCTGAGAGGCCCACAGTCACAGCTCTGAGAGCACACTTTACTCTCGTAATATTTTTCTAAACGATTCTAACTCATTAATGCTGTTTGATAACCTGCCAAAAAATAAATATGAACGTAAATATACATTTGTGATAGTGTCTGGTAATATGTTCCATTGAAGCATAACACTTCGGTACATTAAATAGGTTCTACCATACTCACCTTCCAAATGCATTGAATAATGTAACAATTTCCCCTCTCTGGAGTTGGAATTGGCTCTTTGCTTTCTGACCAGGCTCAAGTCCAGGTGGACTCAGACTGTCAAATTTACCCGAAAACAAGATTTTTAAGGCAGCTCCTAAGCCTTGCACCTGAAAAAACGCACAATGTTTACTCCAGATGACTGTTGATGATGATTTTTGGAAAGGTCAATACATAAAGATTGATGATAAACCCTACCTGTAATTTTCCCCAAAGCTTGCACTTGTCACAACCAACACAATCCATTATAACAGATATGTTTCTAAAATGTTGACGAAATTCTTCTTTCAATTTACGAGCTTGTGCCCCTCCATTAAACATGCAGCTTTCATCAAAATGATTGGGAAATGATCTGCAAATTTAAAAGCATGAGTCATAATAAACAATACAGTTGTTTCGCAACAAGTTAATCCAATAGTATTAAAAAATACACACCTGACAACAGAAAGAAATTCCTTTACTGCTTCTCTTACATCATGGTCATCTTCATCAGATCCTGTATAAAACTCCTCATTTGCAAGGTAGGGAGCAGCCTTTGCCAGTGCTCTGAGCTCCAACAGGTAAATGAAATATAAGTTGCGAAGCCAGTGAGGCCCTTCATTGTCTGTAGTCAAAGGGCTAAATCTTCGTTTAAATTCTTCCAAGTTGGGTCCCCACTTTCCACCCGGTGCCATCAAAGATTCCTTTTCTGAAACCCAAGACATGATTAATAATTGCATCCAACCTGATGCACAGCATATTTAAGAAATATTTATGCATTCTGAGGGATGTGAGTAAATTACCAGACAGTAGGTATTTGGAACAGAGATGGATGTTTATACTGGCATGCATGCCGGAAATGACCCGATAGAACACCCTTTTCTCCAAGCACATTCCTTGTAAACAAAATAGAAACATTAAAATTTGTCATTTCCAAATTGATACGAAATGCAAAAAAAGAATTAGTTAGAAGCAATACTACTGTTGTATCGTTGGGTCAGGGTTCGTGTGGGTGTGTCAGGGAACCAAGGAGTAGGGATAAGAGGAGTTGGAAACGGATTTATCGAGCACGATGTGGCACAGTTCACGGCTAGCCTCTGACTGCCCCGAGTCCCGGGGCTTTGTCGCCTTGGCCGGCCGGGCCAACAATCAGGGGCCGTAATTCGGATGGGCTCGGCAGGCACGGCCGGTGCGTGAGAGGACGGGGGAGGGACAAGTCAGCTACACAACACTACTGACTACTTACTGTTTAGTTGGTTTGTTTGAATAAATAAATCATAATGATTTTCAGGCCTAGATAAAAACAAAAGCACTGTCAGCAAGTTCAAAGTATTAGCAAGTACCGGTAATTATTGAGCAGAAGATTCTGGAAAGAGGTAATAATACCGAAAACAATTTTCTTTGTAGATGCTATTCCAGATTCTGTGAGCTGATTTTCCTCTGTAACCTGTATAACGTTCAGGGTTTAACAACAAATCCACATACTGGGCATCCTTGTCTTCATCCACTTCACAGAAATTATCGAGAGCATCATGGGCCTGCCATTTCTCAAACTCCTCATAAGCTGCTGCACTGTATAAGAACGAAACAAGTGCCTCTTTATTACCTTGGGAATTAAACAATCCAACAAACAAATCAAACCGGGAGAGGGAAGAGAGCATACCTAATTGTAGTGTTAATAAATCCAAGCTCCTCATCATGGTCATTCTCAGGGTCTTCACAATCTTCATTCCCATCAGAAAACTGAGAAAAGAAACACACCAATTGAAGAAATGAGTTTTGAAAACTGAGCTGAATCAATTTATTAAGAGAGATATTAATTACCCGTAAAGACATATCTTGATTTCCAAAAAATGAATTCATTGGGTTAGGATTGTACTGCTTCAAACCAGGTGGGATGTCTTCCTAAAGATAAAATAATGGTGAATTAGAATGGGTTGAGTAAAACATCAAGGAGCTGTGAGACAAAACTCTCTGATACCATACCTCCTGACATGCCTGTACATTGCAATATCGCATTGCACATCTGCTATCATCTGTCCAAAAAGGACAATCTCTCTTTAAATTAACCTTTGGGAAGAAGAAAAGAACAATACATGTCATTAAAGGAACATGGGAGAGCAAACAATGACACAATGCGTTGAATATATAGATCAAAGATTAATTATGGCCAGATTACCTTGTAAAAGCGGAAGTAATCTTTGGACAATAAGCTCCGTAGACGAGGAAATATTTTCATATTGTTGAAATGGTCAACAGTGTCAACATTGCAGCTGCAGTCATCTATCCGCCCCTTTAACTGCAAAGAAATGAGTCACATCAATGGTGATAACAATAACAAATTTCATCAGAGAAAAGTATTGTCAGATATGTGCATTAATTTAGCAGCCATACCATGATGCACTTTATGAAACCATGACAAATTTGCTTCGGTGGGAAAGAAAGTTTAACTACACTTATTTGGCATATGTCAAAATGGTATCATTACCTTGCAGAAGCAGCTTTGGCTGGTATCTGACGTAAAGTACGCATCGCATACAAAAGGTACTAAAAATGATAAAACAATTGCACAGCAGTATATCTTCTTCATTTTAATTCACTTGACGCAACTCTTCGCGTAATTGTCAAAATCCTTCGAACACTAAAGGCACCTCGTCCACAGATTGTTTGTTGACATAACCAAGCGAAACTAACTGTAAACAATTTTCGTGCGACGGGGCACGTCCACAGTTCACGCCCCGTTAGGGTAGGGGGTTCGGGAGTTAGGGGCTGGTGCATTCACGGTACCGTTTTAGGAACACCCTCAACCCAGAATTTTGATGTTGCTTACACTAATAGACGTACTGATTGGAATAAGAATTAAATGAACGACCTTCCAGGCCGCTAGAAAACATTTATGAACTAATGAGAAAAGTATACAGAAATTCAGGCTGGTCTCCGAAATTCTAAAGGGAATGAAATCCCGACACTAGAGCGTATCCGTTCACACACACACACACCCACACACCAGTGGCTAGCCAATGGCGAGGTCAGATTCCGTTGCGTGGACCAATCACGTTGCTCCGAATTGTCCCTTCCCTGTTCCGGGCCCCTGTTTTGTGACCAGTAATCAGCCAGCTGATTCGTCTTCTGCTACAGTTTGTTTATGTTTCGGTGTGTGCTAAAAGAAGTCTAACCAAAAAAATTTATGATATTTCATTGACGAGAGCTTTTGTGTTGGGGAGTGACTTCGCACCTGGGGTGTAGAAATAGTAGAAAATAAACCAACCGATGGCAATGCTGCAAATTTGAATGGAAAGTTGCCGCTCTTAGTTAATCTTTTTTGTAGAATTCTGCATGCATCCCATGAAATCTAAGATTTTGCTATCATTCATGATGCCCTTTTCAATGAGCTCACCTGCTCTCTGTGTCTGGAGTCGTAATTTGTCCCTTCATTCTATGAAACAAGGTGAGAGAATCAGAGAGATTTTTTAAAAAAATTTCAAGTGCCTTAAAAAAGTCCGGTTCAATACTGCCATGTTTATTCGCAATCTTTCATTTACATCAAGATAAAAATTTGCTGATTCAAGTTCTGAATTATCCTCAGGTATGCGTCTATTGAGTACTTCGGTCCCAAAATATACTGCCAAATCTCAAAGAAAGCCATTGAACCTTGCTGAACAGCTGCGAGCTCGTATTGAAGTTCGAGGTCCGCTTACTGTTGCCGACTACATGAGAGCTGTTCTAACTAGTCCCTCTGGAGGGTATTACATGCACAGAGATGTATTAGGTCGGCAAGGTGATTTTACAACTTCTCCTGAAATAACTCAGCTCTTTGGTGACGTAAGATTTCTTCAGATGTTATGAAACCCTTGGAATGTAGGGGAAGTCTAGTAATTTAATTTTTTTAAATCTTTTTATCAGATGGTTGGTATTTGGTTTGTGAACGAAGTTAACAAATTCTATGCCCCATCTCAACCACTCCAATTGGTTGAGTTTGGACCTGGCCGAGGATCTCTAACAGCAGACGTTCTCAATGTAAGCTCTTATGTAAATGCAGGATTTTATGTTTGCTCTTCGCCCTGACACTTTCCTTAGAAAAATTCTGTTTTGGAAGGTATTTAAAAAATTACGAGGGAAGGATGGATTGAGTGTGCACCTGGTTGAAATAAGTCCAGAATTCAGCCGCATTCAGGCTGAAAAACTATGTAAGAAGGAATCTGTGGAAAGTTGGAATGCTCCCTTGACAGAAAATAAAGCAGCAGGACGTCAGTACATATTAGGCAAAGATTCACAAAATATTAGAAGTCTTGACAGGTTTGTGATCATTCTAATGATTATGATTTTTGGAATTAAAAGGTGCAACTGTTATTCTGTTTGTTGTTTAACTAGGAATCAATCATCATTTGACACAGTCACTGTTCAACGCCCACAAAATTTACCAAAGAAAACTGATGCAAAACATTACCAAAAAGGGGTAATGGAGGATGGCACCCCAGTATTTTGGTATTATTCTCTCAATGAAGTGCCTCGTAGTTTCTCATGTTATTTAGCACATGAATTTTTCGATGCTTTACCAATACATAAGTTTAAAGTAAGTTTCACCATGATGTACCATGATATTAGTATGGATCAAATTGTTTTGAATGTTATAATGATATCATCTGTACTCCAGAAAACAGCAGAAGGATGGAGGGAAATTCTAGTTGCAACAGATCCTGAGAAGGGGCCAGAAAGTTTTAAATTTGTTATATCACGATCAGGAACCCCTTCCTCAAAAGTCTTAGTGAAGGTGTGACATATATCATAAATCATTGTGCAAAAAAAAAAAAAAAAAAAAAATAGTAATGACTGCTTACTTTTTCAGCCCTGGGATGAGAGGACAGAAGCTGAAATCTGTCCTGATGCAGGTTTGATAGCACAACAAATTGCGGCAAGGCTAGAAGAAAATGGAGGCACAGCTTTGATAATTGATTATGGATATGATGTTGAAAGCTGTGATACTTTTAGGGTACATTGCTGTTGTATCTAAAATGCTGCACAAGTTACTAAACATTAGAAGTATCTTTGGCAAAAATGAACCTTTTTTTTCACAGGCATTCCGGCAGCACAAACAAGTTGATCCTTTAATATTTCCTGGGACTGCAGACCTGACAGCCGATGTAGACTTCAGCTATTTGCGCAATGCTGTGGCAGACAAAACTGTCACGTATGGCCCAGTCACACAAGCTTACTTTCTGCAGCAAATGGGTATTGATGTCCGATTGAAGGTGCCTACTCACACAGTGTGATAACTAACTGTTATATGCTGAATTAAGTATGATTTTTAAGTTAAAAAATGTTTGTTTCAGGTCTTATTGGAGAAGTGCCCTGAAGATCAAAAGTCTACCTTACAAAGTGGCTATAACATGATAATGAATTCCATGGGAGAACGCTTTAAATTCTTTTCAATATTTCCTAGTGTTCTTAAGGATCATCTTAAAAAGTTTCCTGTGGCTGGTTTTCCAAAGCTTTGAGCCACTACAGTGTAGAACAAACATGTGGTACAATGAAAAGAAGAGAAACTGAAACCATAGTTTTCTAAAATTCACATTGGTCCCTTTATTGTTTTAATACAGAAGAAAGGCACTTATAAATCACAACTTGAGGTTGTGCCCAACCAAATATTTTACCTGATAATTTCTTTCCTTTTTTTTTCGAGTATAAGTATGGAACTGGAGTTAAGCACTTCCTAAATTCACTTTTTTTCTTTAACAATAAAAGATAATATATCACAGCCAGAATGAGCACCAGTGCTCTCAATACTTTCATTTCACATAGTTAATTTCAGTGAACTCTGGAACATCACAGGTAATAATTCAGGTAGGGAAATATGATTCAAAACTTTTTAGGAGTGCACAACATACACCCATTTAAATTAGGATGCATTGTACCACCAACTATTGCTGCTGTGATGTCTGACTCGATCCAATTCATCTTCACTAAATCTCAAAACAGCCCCAATGGCATTCAGCATATGTTGTTTGGAGCTCGGACTACTAGTCTCTAAAAAGCTGAGAACAACATTTTTCAAATATTCGAGATTAGCACCTTCCCGAGATTGACATCTTTCCAGTCTGCAAAGAAAAAGTAACAATGAATGGCACACAGTTCCAAACTGAAATTGAACAAAGTCAAGCAGTCTCTGGATAGTATCAACTACAAACCTTGCCACCAATTCTCGCAGGCGCAGTGTTTCTTCGCTATGCCTTTCGCGTTCGGCAGCAAGAATTTTTGTCATGTCTCTTATGGTGCTTTCAAGCTTATTTCGAGTCTTTCTCAAGCTGCTGATATCAACCTCGCTTCGGGCAAGCTCATGAGCATAATGGAGAATATGGGGACTATCTCCAACTTGTGGCCCCACACCCACACTTGCCATGCCACTCTCTGACTGGAGAGTACCAAGCAAAATTCCAGGCAGACTGCTAGACATTTTTGCATCTGAGGATTTACTTGATAAGGCATGATCCCCTTCCTGTTGAAAATTAACAGCATGTCATTTTCAAAAACATTATCATTAATTAAATTTTGCAGAAGATAAATAATAACCTGCATGGTTTGAACTGCATGCAAAGAAGTTTCTTCCACGTTAGATGCTCCTGCTTCACAATTTTTACCAAGCGGGAGAAACATTTGAAAGCTACTTTTCAAAGTACGAATTTCTTGTTCCTTGTCCTCTAGTAATGCAAGAGAATGTTCCCTTTGCACTGCCAACTGTTGTTCTGTTTGAATTGCTCTGGCCCTGAGTTCACTTTCAAGGTTCTGCACCTTCTCACGCCATGAAGCTTTCTCCATTTCAAGTTGCTAGGAAAAGAGAGGGGGAAGTTAGAACTCAACTCTGCTTCATTCTTAGTTTTGTACAGAATCAAAATGCAGGTATCTGACACCTGTTGAAAGCGGGCAGCTTGAGCCTTCCATTCTTGCTCAGAACTTTCAACTTGTTCCAACTGAGTATTGAGCATTCTCACTCTCTCCTGCAAACTCCGTATTTGTATTCTGAGAGATTCTGCTGCAGTCTCTTCTCTTGGCCTAAGGAGAAGGAATATAAAGAGTAAAATGAAAAATCAACAAGGAAAGTACCAGTAGACACATAACAGCAGTAATAAATTGTGATGAGAAATGCCATCCACACACGTGGGTGATATTTCATATTTATTACTTATCCCAACAGAAAATTAATTTAGTCAGGCCACACCTTGCATTATAAAGAGGCGAGTGCAATTTGACATTCTTTGCTAGCTCAATTTCCTGCAGAAGCTTCTCTCTCTCTTCTCGACAGGCAGCATGCAGCTCCACTTGACGGTTTCCGAAGTCCATAAAAAGACTAAATATAGCATCTGGAAAAGGAGAATATCCATCCTGAGCTGAACAAAACAGGAGGAAATGAGGGGGGGATTGGAGCAGCAAGAGCCATACCTTCAATATCAATAGGTTTCTCTGATAATCGGTTAGACTCTACCAGCTGCTCTTTCAGCTTCGTTATATTTTGTAGAATGTTTTGAACACTGGTGGCCGAATCCAATTCTACAGATGATTCATCTTTTTCAGAATCCACTATTTGAGGTGCAGTTGTATTCAGATGAGCAATGTGTTCCTTAACAATTAAAGAGATAAGTACATAAATTGGGAAATTTTTGAATCCAGAAAGTGATTTACAATCATGTCAACTAATGGTAATTAGCTTTTCCACAATATTCACAATGAAACACACAAGACACACCTTCAGCTTTTGTATGGCCAACTGATCTTGCTGACGAACACGGTCATAGCTTCCAACAGTCTCTGAGAGCTCTGCTAAATGAGATTCCAAATTAGCGACACGCTCCTCATGAACAGCAGCAAGATGTCTAGCCCTGTCCTCAGCATCTTTTGCACGGCGCTGCTCCTACAAATTTTTACACAGTTAGCTCATGCAACTAAGTTATGGCAAAAATAATTGAAGGATTTTGGCCTATACCTCTAGGATGGCAATTGTATGTTGTTGTTTCAATTGTGACATCTCAGCTTGCAATTGGATTAGTAATGGTGATGCTTCTTGTGCTGTTGCTTCACTACGGCGCAACTTAGCTTTCATTCCTTCAATTTCATTGTAAGCATCTCGAAGTCGTTTTTCTGACATCTCTGCTGCCAAGGCACGGGTTTTCAGCTCAGCTATAGTAGTCTCTAGCTGCTCTTTAGCACTGCGTTCCTCAGTGGTCAATTTCTGAAGCTCCCTAGAGAAGGATGGCAAAACAGGTATATTCCAGAGTTTTAAATTTTGAGAATCATAAATATTATATCAAACACCTTACATGATCATTGCACCGTGGTCAGTGTGTTCTCTTTCCCTCTCATGCCTCTCAACGATCAGTTTTGACTTCACAGTCTCAATTTCCAAGCGATGCTGTTTCTCTAATTCTTTCAATTGGTTCTGCAGATCATGGATAACTCGTTCTCTCTGTAAGACATATGAGATAGAATTTATTATTAACACTGCAAAAATTTAACACTTCAATTTCCAAAGTTTGCAATGGGCAAACCTCTTCCTTTTCCTGGCGTAACTTCTTCTTGTCAGTTTGAAAGCCAGCTTCCATCTTGGATTTTTCCGCAGATAAAGTAGATAAGGAATTTGTGAGAGTTGCAAGCTGCAACCGCAACTGCTCATGAGCTGATTCATCTGATTCGTTTGAACCATTCTGGTTGATGTCATTAGTGGTTTCTTCCTCTGTGCTTTCTTCACTCTCAAGTTCTGAAGGTTTCTTTGCTTCATCATCAGCAGTTTCATTTTCTAAATCTTTAACATTTTCCTGAAGAAAGGAATTAATCTGTAGCATACAACATTTATCTTTTAATCTTATTTAGAGGATAGGAAAGCCCCCTATACCTTAATCAAGTGTGCACCCTTGGCAGAACTGCTCTGTGCTGGAGATAATGAAAGAGCAATTAGACTTGCTTCGAGGGCCTCCTTCTCTTTGGAAAGACTTTTGTATGCGGCCACAACATCTGGAAAATAAGACAATCAAAGTTGACATCAACATCGCTACACAGCAATTTATCAATCAGTTCCTGATGTCACAAGGAAAATACCTCTCAAACGACTCTCATATCTCGAAAGTTTAACTTTCTGTTCTTCTACGACCCGCAGAAGTTCCGACTTGCTTAATTTTTCCATACTGATATGGGCTGGCGACATGAAAGTAAAAATTCAACTAGTGAGCAGGACACCAAAGGTTATAGTCAATACAGGACATTGATGGAAAATGGGTACCTAAAGGATGAAATACACCTCAGCCCAATATTTACATTTTGATCAGAATGTCCACGTCTAAGGAATACATTTCGAAACCAAAATAAACGATTCAATGGGGGTAAGAGGACGTGTCACGAAATCATCGAGTCAACACCTGTCTGCACTCTCTATCGTGTTATCGGAGGGATCTCTGGCGGTGAACGGTAGCGCGCTCTGTGGTGTGGGCACGGAACTACTGACGAAACTTTATTTCGAGCGCGCCAATTTCGGACGTAGTGTGATAAAAACTATAGACATCTTTGAAAAATACCTTTACTTAAAAATTTCATTCGTCCTTTATTGACACGCCCTCACAGTCTGGAAAGCATGGCAGAAATTTCGTGGGACCATAGAGTATGGAGCCAGCCTTTTGGACTAGGCTAACTGGAGGCGCTAATGGGCTACCGGAACCAAAACAGAGGTAAAGGTCAGCTGGTCAGCTGTCAGTTATCTTTGCAATCTCTCATACTTGCTTTGCATGCATAGCCTTGCTGCAGCCGGTGCGCGAATCAACAAGCAGCAAAATCACATCATGCTGAATATCAATACGAATTTGTAGCAGTCGTCTAAAGTGGATAATCCATACCCGTCCTGCTGTGTATAAATATTTATTACCATTTTTAGCAAATTGCGTGTTTGTTTCTTTGCTGGAGCAATCCTTATGATACGTTAATGTTTTGGGGAAAATATCTGCTTCAGGTACCCTATGAAGTACGCCAAACCGTTCCCTTCCGTTGTGTTTTAATGGAGTGCACAACGACAATTTGATCTTTGATCCATGACATGAATTGTGTTCTCGTTGCAGTCCTCATCACAGTTGTGTTTCACTAATGTATGGTTTAAAAAAGTGACGAATGATGTTTGCAAGATGGAAGCCATCGCAACTTTGGCGCTAGAAGAGGTAATTAGAGCACACCTATTTTCTGATGTGTCTGTTGTTAGGCAGACCTGCTTCTGTTTGTGCACGGTTTGTGAAAATTTGAAGGAAACTTGCGTTTATTTAATTTGCCACGAAAGCTTCCACGATGATTTGAAAATGCCATTTTATTATAACCCATGTCCCTCCACTTCACCTAGTATTTCTTCTATATTGGATTACAAATACATTGTGTGATGGATCATTGAGTGTATCTTTCAGGGCTATGCTGGCATTGAAAAGACTCACCACCCCTAGTCTTGCCATAGATGCTATGTTAGAAGTGAGAGAGAAGATTAGCAAAACACCTCCATTCATGAAGGTATTAAGTTTCTCAAAATCTTATGTTCATCACTTATGACCTTCTGTATGGATTTCTTGTTACTATCTGGGCCCTATTGTTACAGTTTGGACTTCCTCCTAAAGTTTCTCTAGGAGACACAGTCCACACAGCTGAATTTGAAATCAACCACGTCCCAGCATCAGCTCGAAATTTACTGACTAAAGGGATTATACAAGACGAAATAAGTGCAATTTCAGGTTAGTGTCATTGTCTCCTTGATTTTAAACTGAAAACTGTAGATCTTCTACAGTACTATTAAATTACTCATCAGGTGCTGCTGTATCAACTCGAGGACGTTATCTCAATCCAGAAGAAAGTTGCTATAACACTGGTGAACGTGCTCTGTACCTCTTTATACAGGGCACCTCAAAGGCCTCTGTAGACTGTAAGCTTTCATAAATATTTGGAGTTGTCCTGATTCTTCCAGTTTTAAATTTAATGCTCTGCATTTTTTTCTTTCACAGTAGCTGTAGAGAGAATTGAGCAAGTCGTGATGAATCATACAATTCAAAATGGTCCTCCACCTTCTCAGCCTCGTCAGTCTCGCTTCAAGATGGGTCCGCCTCCAACTAACTTACCTCCTCCATCAATTTTACCTGCACAGTTCACATCAGTTCCACCCCCAATGATAAACTTGCCCTCTCAAGTTCCAAATGCAATGATTGTTGTAAGTTGTAACCTTTGTAATTTTGAACTCTTCAAGCTCTGCTTTTGATTATATATATATATATATATATATTTTTTTTAACTCTTACTTCCTTTAGGAGAAAGTCATAACAGGCATGGATAATGCTCCTGCCTCATTTGACCTACGTATTAAACTCCTTGGGGTAGGGGGAACAAATTTGCAATATATGCGCAATGAAACTGGTGCTATGGTCACATTGCGAGGTAAAGGTTCAGGTTTCATTGAACCTTCCTCAGGGACTGAATCACTTGAACCTCTTCATTTTCACATTGAGTGAGTCAAATTTTCTTTGCATTAATGAGGAGAGATGATTGGCAGTGATAAGTCAGAAAAATGTGTTTATCACACTTCCACTCCATTATTGCAGGCATCCTAGACCTGAAGGTGTCCGAGAGGCTCGTACATTGGCCATCAATCTTATAGAGACTCTTCAGCAAGAACTTCAACAGCAGCAGCAACAACAGCAGCAGCAGCAACAACATCAACAGCAGCAACAACAGCAACAACAGCAACAACATCAGCAACATCAGCAACATCAACAACAGCAACAACATCAACAACATCAACATCATCAACATCTCTTAGCTTTCCAACAAGGTCTGAGGTCATCATTTACCCATGTCTAACTGCTTAATTTAACTCATGTGCTAACAGTTACCATTATGGGAAACATACTTGCAGGTGCTTTACAAACTGTTCAACTAGGATCTGTTAGTCAAACTGGTCTGTTGGCCTTACCACCAGAAATGTTGCAGCAGGCTGGTCTAGTCACAACATCTATTGGTAATATAAATGTACCAACAATTCTTACTCAACAGCATGGTATGTTAGAATTCTCCTTGCTGTTTTATTTTTTTCAATTTTGATTTCTTTCTGAAAAGTCTATCTTTGTTTATGCCTTTGAATGTTTACTTGCAGTTGGTCCTCTAGTGGTGCCACCTCCGCCACTTGGTGTCCCTCCGCCAAATATTGTGCAACAGCCTCAGCAACAGCAGCTGATTCATGCTCAGATACAACTGCCCCCACCTGGTGTTCACATCCCCACACACCAAGGCCCACTTGTGCCACCGCAGCAGCATCAACAAAATCAGCAGGCTCAGCAGTCTGCTCAGCAGCAGCACATGATTCATCAAGTCCACCATCTGCACAATGGCCAGGTTAGTTATGTGATGTGTTTTGTTCTCATGAGCTATGTTCTGGTGTTTGTTGCTGAATTACATATCTGGGGTTTCAATCTGACCCGTCTATTTTCCAGTTTCAGTTTACCCCTACAAATCAACAACCCCCACAAATTCAGCAACATATGTTGGCACAGCCCCCTCCTCCAATACAGCAAGTGCTCCTCAGTCAGGCTCCACCTACTAGTCAACCTCAAACCCAAGTACTAGGATTATTTCAACAGCCACCTCCTCAGTCACCCCAGCAGACCCAACAGGTAAGGGCCACCATCTCGAATGTTAAAAAAAAATTATATAAAGTACTTAAGATGGTTTCAGATGCTGTTATATTAATTCCTGTTTTTCTTTTTCTTCTCCTTTTTTTCTTTTCTTTTTTTTACATACTCTCAGTCTTTGTATGTACAAGCAGGTTTACCTCTTATTCATCAGCCTCCACCCATGGTGAATGCACAACTTCAGTTCCAGCTTCCCCCTCAAACTCAACCCCCACCTCAACAACAGATTTTATCTGTTCCCCCTCCACCACCTCCTCCTCCCCAGCAACAAGCACAAGTTCACCAGTCTCAGGCTGGTCAGCAGGTTCAAGCCAATTTTATCAGTCAGTCAGTTCCTATGCAATATACATTGCAGGTAATTTGAAATGTTGCAGAACTCATTACAAAGGAGTTATACAATGGTCTCACAAATGTCTTTGGTTTGTAAGTTTCAGCAAACGAACACGTCAAACTCACCAGCACCACTGATCCAGGCTCCACCCCATCAAGCCATGCTTGACCATCAGCAGGTGCAACAGCAACCTGTATCACAGTCAAATCAAATCCTTCAGAATCAGGTACAGGTATGCTCCCTCACATCCAGACGCTCATCTGGTTCTCACTTCCTTTTGCCTTTCTTCTTATTAACATTTTCTCTGATGTTTCAGGGTGGCTTTGTGATGACGAGTCAAGGTGTTGTACAGCACAATACAGGATCACAGTCCTTGGTCCAGGTGCCCCCTCCGGTCATGCACCACATACACCAGCAGCAACAGCCACCTCCCCAACATACATCCGTGGCTGTTCCGTTGCCTGTCCCAGCTCCAGTCTCAATGGCTTCAACACAGGTCCCCTCTGGCATTCACACAACATACCAGACTGGAAACATGTCCCTCCCACCACAGCAACTTGGACCACACATGCAGCAGTCTGTGCAGTACCAATTACCACCCGGAAATCAGAGCCCCATGCATGGCCAAACAGCTCCACATGGGCCCACCTCCCCAGCAGTAAAGCAGCGGCAACAAGATCTCAAGAGTCCAAATCGAAAAGAAAATGGCCAGGTGAGTAAAATACCAAGGCTGCTGTCAAAAAAGTAGCAATCAAATAGAAAGCAGAAATCAAATATTAATTCTACACTGCCAGTATACTAAATAAACTTTTTATGTTTCACAGGGTAACCGCCAAGCTACCCAGCAGGGTCAACAGACAAGCCAACAGGCCAAGGATCGCAGACCTTCACCACAGCCCCATCAAAGACAAGGAATAGGGTGAGTGAAGAACAGAAATATTAAAATCTTTAGGTCACAGACTTACTTTCTTTCCTAACAGGTTCTAATTTGTCCTGCATGGTGAAAACATTTTATCATCAGTTTGGTGGCGGTTCAGTTTTAGTAGCTTTGATTATATTTAGTATGTGAGGTGTGTCACTAATCAGTTTGTGTTCACAATCTGAAACAGGATGACATGTTACACCAATCCAATTTGTCACCACTCATAAATTCAATTTTGAAGCATCCCTTATTTACCTTGAAATACAAGGGCTACTTTTTTTTTCTCCTTTCAGGTTAGTTTAAGGGGTCATCCAGTTTTATATCTTCCAAAAAATTTGAAATATTTGGTACATGGTTTCCCCAAAACATGCAAAGTGATATGTTTTTGTTATCTCCCATAGGTTTTTGAGCTACACGTATCTATATGGAACTTTAAGCTGCTCCAGTTACTATGCCATTAATCATCATTTTTTTTTCTGATTTCTTCCCTAGAACATGTACATTTGAAACCAAACCAGTTCTACTCCTCTGAAGAAACACTCAAAATGACTTACTATTCAAATGTTAGTGAGAAATGGTATCAAGGAAATTCATTTGCTCAGTAATGGCAGAGAGGAACTAAGTTTTATTCCATAAGTAATTTAGTTAAACCTGAAATTTAGATGCCAAAAATTCAAAGAGAAGTCAAGATATTTTGTTTTGTTGCTTCAGGGGGCTTGTTAAAACAAATAGCATTAGATGTTCTTCAAAATTTCTGTCTGGACAATCAGTTTTGAAAGACGTTTGTCTTCCACCTGTCTGTTTTCTTTCAGAAGGAAGATAGCGTTTCAAATTCATATTGATGTTGGAGTGAATGTCAGGCCGCCACCTACTCCATATGTTTGTGCTCCACTTAATGTTATTTGATTTCCTCTTCTTTTTTTCCCTAGTTCAAGTACTTTTGTTTGACTTTATTTTCATTGTAATAGAAGTACAGCCTAATTATCAAATTTGTTTAAAAAAATATGGGGATGCATATATATGATGTATAAATTTAGTATGTTCAGCATTCTAAACAATTATTTTTTCTTTCCCTTTCAATTTTTGTCACCGCACCTTTTTGTTTATGTTTTTAAGGGAAAGTCAAGACATTTATATATTCTGTTATCTTTTACACTTTAAAATTTTCCAACAACGAAACAATTCATACGATTTGGCTGTACCTTTGCATCGATACACACATTACAGCATCAGCCTTTGTAACTGATCAACCTAAACTAATTTTTTGTCTCGTTTATTTCTTTTTATTTGTTATCTACCAAAATGGTTCACCACTGTGTGTCTCTGTGTTCTGAGTGTCAGATGCAGCTGCCAACAAATGTTAAAACGGAACATGTTTCCTATATCACTGTTTTGTCCAAATCTAGTATTGAGGAGCTGATTCAGATGAACCACCAGCAACGGCAGCAGCTAAGTGTTCAACCGGGCAGCGCCCAAAACGGCCCCCAGGGCCCCGACAGGGCCCCCTCAGTCCGCGACAGGGACAAGCCGGTGATGCCTTCGTCTGCAATTGGTCAAGGTTGGTAATGTGTCGAGTCGACCTGCAACCCATTAAAGCTCTTGCCCTGATTTTCAGTGGTTACTACTTGCAGTCGATAGCGCCCAGAGTTAGGGGCAAGATATAGCATGTTACAGATAAGTCTGCTGAAATTAGGTTTTTTAATCATTACTTTTAGGGGTTGGTAACCCCACAGGTAACATTTGCAATAAGATATGTAAGCCAGCAACCAGCATCAGGTACCATCAAGAATTTCCCTGTGCTTAGAAGACTTGGGCTATGTCTGCAAAATATGTAGTGGAAATCTTCGCTGTCGCATGTGTGTATGAATTTTACATTGGACAGCATCAACACAAAGAAGCCTCTGAATGCGCCTGAGCTGACTGAAAATGTGAAGGATGTTCTGCCCCAGTTTATTAATCCAATGATTTATCCATGCAGGAAACCAGTGGTAATTTGCCTTGATTGGGATTGTAAACCTTTCCTGTTGTATAGGACTTTCCATCATCTGGTGAACTGTACATTCCAATGTGGTGGTTTTGGAGAGATAGCCAATGTCGCACTTGAAAGTGCCTCTTGTAGTAATAATCTCTAGTGATGACTAACATCAACACAAAAAGTGATTGGAAGGTCCTGCCATCCATCCCCGTCATTATTCAAAGGAGTTCAGCAATTTAGACTTCAGCTCTCACCATCTAGGAAGCTTTTACAGATTGCCGCCGGAACAGATTATATTTGTACACAGTTTTTTATCCCTTAAAAATTGTTTTATCCCTCCTTACTCTCTAAACCATCCCTCCCACCCAGAAGTCTGATGTGAACAATATCGCTGCTTGTGCCACTGCTGCCGCTGCTGCTGCTGCAATGAATTTTGGGAGACTTGACTTTGTCTCTCCACTCCCACTGCTGTAAAAGACATGCAACACTTGGCTAGCTGCTGAGCATCCAGCAGATTTGGCTCCATTTTGACAGTTGTTTGTTTTGCCTAACCTGAATGAACCATCCTCCAAGCGTTACGGCTGACGCTCTGTGCCAGAATACCCCGAATGCCCATCTGATAGATAGACAGTGTGTGAAAGGGGGAGAAAAAAAGACTAGTCTGAGAATACTTTGTTTATTTAAATCCTCAGGCAAATTTTGTGAGTCCCTAGATGGGATACTAAAGCTTTACTTCTGTCTTCACATAGATTTAAGATGAATGTACAGACACATCTAAAGCAAAACAGAGTGAAATATCATTGGTATCCGTGTTCTTGCATTAAGTTGTCTGAAAATATAAAGAAAAACAATGTATTTGGTGCCTTGAAAAACTTGAGCTTTTACACTTAAAACCCCTCTGTGAATAAATTAAAATAAACACCAGTGATACCATTTCATTTTTGATTCAAAAAATTGTGACGCTATTGTTGAAATGTAGGTAACTTAGTTTTGCATGCCTCCTAGATCATATATTGAAGCTTTCCTATCACTGGTAATAAAAAATACAGGTTACATTATAAATTTTAAGATTGGTAATGATGTGGAAATTAAGCCTTGTTAAGTTTTAATGTTTCTCAAGATTTCTAGTAAATCTAGTAATTTAAAGCATTCTAAATGTTCAGATTGATAGAAAAGAAAGGAATATTCCATTTCTGTTTCGAATTCAGCATGCTAGCTAATTCAATCACCAATCGATTGTCTGAAAAGTTCTCTCTCTTTTGAAACGTTTAAGAAAACTTCTGCTGTAGTTCCATGCTGATTAATCTGCCGTATCAACTGGAGACTGCAGATGTTCTATATGGAAGCATATGATGCACAAACAGCAATGGAATATTCTCCTTTTTTATTCCTCCCTATTTTGCTATAAGGATATGAAATCATTTACAGATAAGTGGGCCGAAAGCAGTGGAAATCCCAGCATGGATTCTCAGAGTCAAGGGAAAGGTACTTACTCGTATTTGAATTGCCAGTAAATATCCATGCAGCATGTTTGGAAAAATAATTCTATCATTTTCTTTTTTCCCCCTAATGTTCAGGAGAGAAGAACGGCGATGAACGTGATGGAAAACCATCAGGTGGTAAGTTTTTTTTCTTTTCTTTTTTTCAACTTTAGTCCATAAAGCAATTGTGAATAAACTGGCTTTGACATCGGCCAGTTGGCCTCTTAATTTGTCTTTTTTTTAATTTTATTTTGTTAATTTTTATCTTTTGGTGCAGCCATTTACGAAGAGGACGAGCTGAGGGAGCACAGTCGTGACCGGGAGCGAGAGCGGGAACGCGACCGGCGGGAGTCGCGGGAAGCCAACGGCCGCGGGGACTACGGCCCATTTGGTCGGGGGCGCCGTAGCGAAGACCGGGAGAGAGAGAGGGAGCGTGAGCGTGACCGAGACCGGGAGAGGGAGAGAGAGCGAGAGCGGGAGCGGGATAGAGAGAGGGAGCGTGACCATGACAGGGAGCAGGACCGGCCCACGTACAACCACTACCAGTCCAAGCCCCAGCTGTACAACCCCGGGGCTGGGCCTGGCCCGGGCTTGCCCTCGGGACTTCCCCTCCACATGCACGGCCCGCCCCCGCCGCCCCCACCCGCCCCCGGGGGCCCCGGGCAGGCGGCGTCGGCTGGACAGCCGCATCCCGGCCAGGGACCCCAGGGACAAGGGCAAGCTCAGGGACAAGGACAACAGGGGCAGATGTACCCTCAGTTCTACCAAGGCTCGTGGCTGAACCCTTATGCCTGGATGGGGCAGTGATAGCCTACTTGTTATTTGTTGAAACAGAATGAGAGTGTATCGTGCGCTGTGATTTTCGGCCAAGAGGCTCTGGAGCCACGCAGTATACGCTGGGACATTTTTGGTAGTGTTTCTGAAACAATATTTATTTCTGTGATGTTTCCTGAGTGACAAGGAGGAATAATGTGTTTTCTCCACGAAAAAAAAAGTGAAGTCAATACCAAAGCAAATAATAGATTGAAGCTGTGATCAGCTTTATGTAGGCTAGCTTAAGGTCATTGTACAAATACTTGACTGTACTGTATGTTTATATGTGTTGTGCCATGAACCATTGTTTGCACTCAACAAATAATAAGAGCTGCGCTTGTTGATCTGTGAATATTGTTATCTCACAAGTTGTACTGATTAATTCCAATATATTGCTCATCATTTTCTTTGTTTCAGTTTGGTAATCTGGGTTGTGTAGGATTTCATGACTTGCAGTGTGTGGTTGTTTGGTGACATTGCCATTACAACTTGTGAATAAATTTTCTAGTTTGTAACTTGCATCTTGCATCTTTGATTTTTTTAAAAAAATAATTGTGATACTTTGGCAGAATTATTCTAAAGCCATGAAAGGACATGTTTAGGAAGGGTGATCATGATTTGTCTTTGAGAGTGTAGAAATGAAAACGATTGCCTTGTAGCACTGTGTACAAGGCTAATATTTCTTGATTGTAGATTCTTGAAAATTGCAGTTTGATTGTACACATTGTTGGTGACTGTGATAAAATGAATAAATGTTAAATCATTTCAGTCTATGAGAACTTTTTCTTCAATTTAATTATTTCCCTGATGATTATAATATCAGTGTTGGAAGGATTGGGGGCTTCTCACAGTAGGTTCATGAATCTCATGTTTTGCAGCCTGTCTTTAATTGTCATATTGATCAACAGTATATACAAAGTATTCACACTTGAAGTTAGATCTTTGTACATCCTTTGGTCACCGTATAATCACAATTTGTGTCCAATCATAATTTAATTTGACATTCGGAACTATCTACAATATTAACAAAATGTTCAGTAGTATGGCATATGTACGAAATTCTCACAGCATGCTCATGGAAGTCAGGAGAAGAAATTAAAGTATTTATATTTACACAAATATTTAGGATTAACTCTATAAATAAACATAGAGATGCATTACTTAAGGTAATGACTACTTGGTAGCGAAGACGTTACCAATTTCTGGGCTACAAAAGTAATTTAAAAAATGGCTACTTATAAAATGTATTGTAGTGGAGTGCCCACCACAAGATGGCTGCATGACTGATCCAAAAAAATACATGCATTGCATTCCACCTATAATTGAAATCTCTAGATTTTTACATGAACCAATATTCTCTTCAGAACCCTGTCTAGAAAGTCACTGTGAAAGGATTCTAATCATAATTTCTTACCATTTGGGATGAAATAATGGGACAGATAAGTTAATTGTATCACATCCACGGCGCTTGCTCACATTTTAATGGAGCAGTGTTTTAATTAAAAATGGCACTTAGAACAAAATCATATACAGTAATCTTAGTTTCAAGAACATAATATAAATAACACACATATTGAAAACAGTTTCCCTCTCGATTAACACGTGCACCAGATTTTCCCTTGTATTTCATAACTTTAGTTTGCAGCTATCCATCCCCACTCAGGTATACTATTGGATAACTCAAAAGTGGCCAAAATGGAGCTAGCATAACTCAGTACACATCACTATGCCATCGGCCATCCTCATCAACTTAGATATTGTAAATACTGTGGTGGTGACTATCCTGTTGAAAATGATTATCACTCGATGTCTACCCAGGTGCACACGCTCTCAAGTCAAAAGAGCCGATGGAAACTACAAATCACTAGGATGTCCCATTTGAAAACATTTTCCCCCCTGGTTCAGTCTATTCTGCTGTGGGGTGTTGGCCCGCACTCTTTACTTGGGCTTGAGCCTGCCGTCCCTCGCGTCTGTTATTACTCCCCAAAGTTCGATGATGAAGTCGTCTGTGAAGCCGAACTCTTCGAGGTCCGAGCTGTCAATGGCCTCCGCAAAGTCCATGCTGTTTGACTTCCCCTCCGCCTTCTCCCAGATCTGGGTGGCTGCCGAGAAGAAAACAAACATCGATCAACCGTTAAAAATAAATCACTTAGTTACGGTTGCGTAGGAACGTTGACAAAGAGGTCCTTCCACTTACCCAGCTCTGTGTCGTTGATTCCCATAAAGTTCTCCAGCAGACCGTTGATGTGGTCTATCGCCAGCTGCATAGAGGGGTCCGGCTGGAATGAAAAGAAGAGTCAACTTAGGACTTTATCTACCCAGAAATCATGTGAAGGAAAAAGTACGTGTGAAGGTAATAAGAGCCCAACCATCTCTTCGATTTGGGCGCTTCCATTGCCGCGTAGCCGGAGGGTCTCCTTTCCACTGCCGAAGGTGCCTTTCCCCTGCCGAGGTCCCGAGCGAGGTCCAATGTTTGCTGAGACGGGCGAGAGCAAAAAAATCACACAGTGCAAAACGAAACGTGCAGGCTTTCTTGGTTGGCTTGTCGACTTTTCCTACTTACAGAATCCTGCCTTAAGGGGTTCAACCAGCCGGAGGGTGAAGGTGGTGCCCTTGGGGATCTCTTTGAGCATCCTGGCCACCTCGAAGTGGCGTCGGCCCACCACGGAGACGCGGTCAATCTTTTCGATGTGGTCGCCGACCTACAAAGTTAAATAGACATTAGAAAAAAAAATAGACTTCTCTCTGCAACTAATTCTGTACAGAAGGCGAGTTTAAGACAAGGCCGCGAGGGGAGGAAGGGGGGGGGGGCGAACCTGAATGTACTGGACCGAATCGATGATGCTGCCTTCCTTGATCCTCTTGATGAACGCGTAGCCGGAGCCGTTGTCGGTAATGGTCAGTCCAAGCGCGTCCTCCGTCTTGGTAATCTCTATCTCCTTCGGTCTCCCTTAAATGACAATTTGGCAATTAAAACACTGGACCAACGTGATTTTGGCCGAGTTTCTAGCAGAGCTGTACCATAAAAACGACAAAAAAAATGTGGCAAGCGTTTACCTTTCCTGTGCACGAAGATGAAGTCGTCCAGCCCGATCTGACCGCCGAGGAGTCTGGTCATGTCCACCTTGTGAGTGTTGAGCGTGCAGAAGAGGATCTGAAACAGCAACATGGGGAGCGGTCCGTTAGAGAGGAGAGTCCGGCCGGTCAATCCCTGTGAGCAACGCGTCTCCTCTCCGTCCAGGAGGCTGTGGCCTGCGGCCCTGTGGGCCCTGCGGCACCTGCGGCTGGCCCGGCTAGGGGTGGGAGTAGGAGCGACACACTCACATCCGCGAACCGATTCCCGCGGCTCGGGGTGAACTGAAAATCGGTTGCAATAAGGATCGGCTCCAACCTCGACCGCGTTTTCTCGGTTTTCTCCTCCGTGAGCCCCTTGGGCGGCCAGGGTAGGCTGTGCCGCCGGACACACCGGCGCGGCGGGGCTGCCTACCGCGGGGCCCTCAGGCGGAGGCGCTCGCTGGCATCCTCTGCGCGGACCAATAAGAGGGTATTCCGGGGTAGAGCTTGACCGAAAACAAGATGGCAAGAATCACAAAAGCGGATACGGAAGTTTACGTTATGAAAAGTTACGCAGCACGTGCCGCGCCGTCAGCCCTATACCAATGGTCGTGACATATCGTCAGGGGGCTGAGCTAGCTCCAGGCTAGCCTGATAGTCCGCTACCCCGACCGGACCGGACCGGACCGAGGTGTAACGGAAACAGGCATCGGCACTCGCCAGGGAGCTGCGGACAGAGAGACTTATTGTGGGCCTGCGAGCGGGAGCGAGAGGGCAGCAGGGCAGCAGCCGTGCACGGCAGAGGTACTTCTGTTTGACGCGCGACGCCCGTTTCCGCTCTGCTCTCCTCTTCGCGACTCCGTGAAAGCTGTCCCTGCAACACTGCACTGTCATTGGCAGAGGGGGGAGGGGGATAAGGGAGGCGTCCAACTCCGAAATCACGTCATCCAGCTTCTTTGACAAAGGACCACCCAATGGTTCTCTAATGCGGAGCGGAGCTAACACCTACACGTTAGGCCTGCCGTACAAATCATGACGCACGCGCATGCGCACTGCGCACGCGTTTGTGTGACGAGTGGCGCCGCCGGGCCGCGCTGGGCCAGGCGAGGCGGGCGGGGGCCACATAGGGAGGGACCAAGCCAGGAGGCCAGGCCACTCCTCCGATGATGACGCACCGGCAATGAGTAAAACGTAAAACTGACAATAACGAATTACTGCCTCGCGATAAAGACACCGAATGACGCAAAGTAGCGGTGGTTGGGGGAGAGGGGTACGGCACGCCCGAGGTAGGCAGCAGAGCGAGCTCAAAGGGAGTCTCCAGACGTGTTCTGTCGGGCCGTTGCTAGTCCTCTGCAAGTGCTCTTAACGCGCTGTTGGTGACGCGCTGGACAAACCTAAACCTAACGAAAGCCTCGGGAATGGATCGCGGCTGGACACAGGATAGCCGGGCGGGGCCGTCGGGATCCTAACCAGCGGCGGCCGAGGAGTATGAGAATTGGAGGGGAGTAGGGGGGGGGGGGAACGGGGCGCACCGCGTAAGGAATTCGCCATCAGCAACGGAGGAAAAATAAATAAAAACAGTCGCCGCAAAACGACCGACCAGCAGAGTTCTCGGTGTAGTTACAACTTGAAATATTAGTTGTTCGACCAACGAAATACATGAGTTGACCCAAACGAACGCTTCGCCGCGGCTGCCGAGGCGGCTGCAGCGCACCCCTACTTCCGGCTGTACCATAAAGTGTTGCTTGTCTGAGTTGGCGTTGGGTCAACTCATCTCTCCCTCCGCGCGGCGTACAGCACCATTACTGTGCTGATAGTCAGTACCCGAGCCGCCATAGGCGCCCTCGTTACCCCCCCCCCCCTCTACAGACGCCTACAGAGGCGCCGCCAACAGGTGCCGTAGCCTTTTGCCTTCCGAGAACAGGCCGCAGGGCCGCTGGGCCGCAGGAGGGGCCTGCAGCCTGCCGATGTTTCGCTGCAGTCTGCAGAAGGCCGGTCGTTGGCGTGTGTCGGAGTGTGTCAGCCGTTTCTCCCCTTTCCACCGGCCTGACCCGGCTGCGTGGCCTGTGGCGCTGCGTTGGCTTTCTGTTGGCCTGCCGACGTGTATGCACAAGCGTGGATCCGCGTGGATCGTATTGTCTTCGGAGAAACTTTGAAAAAATATACCGGCGGCCCATTACCCCCCCCCCCCCCCCCCCACCTTACGTAACCTCTTAAATACGAAATGAGTATCGCTGTTAATGATTGCCTTGTAAGTGAGCACGTGCGTCCGTGGGAACGCTAACGCTGCTCGGGTCGACTCAGACTGACTAGCTCGCCTCGCGGTGTCATGGCGCCGCGTGCACCGCGCCCGCCAAGCTTCCATCACCGCGGCACGGGATGGAGTGGGAACCTCCGGGAACCTCCGGGAACCTCCGGCAACCTCCGGGAAGCTCTCAGGCAGGACCCTCAGGACCCTCAGGACCCACGGGACCCTCACGCCGTGAGCGCAGCGGCCTCCCGCCGCCCAGAGCCAAAGACCTCGCTGGAGACGACCCTACCCCCTCCCTTTATGTCCCATAAAAGTAATGTTTTTATTCTTCTTTCCACGCCCGGCCTTTATACCGCGGCCTTGCAATGCCACCGGCTGCCACGGAGCGTAAGGATCCGTTCGTGTCGTGCGGACCAAAGATGACCCCGTTATTGACGCTAATTCCCTCCCGCCTTGGTTATATGTTCCGTGTGTGGAAGACTTCCCCCACGCCCAAGGGCACACGCCACGACACGCCGGCCCCTGCATCTGGATGCGAACCGAGCGCCTGCTGTGCTGCCGTGCTGCCGTCTCGTCGGACGGCTGTGATAACGACCAGGATGCAGCGGGGGCGTGCCGACAGCAGACACGTGGGCGCGTGCCTGTCGCGTGCCTGTCGCGTGCCTGTCGCGCGCCTGTCACGTGCCAGGCACGCGCCCCGCCGCAGCTCGCCGATTGTCCGCTTATGCACGCCGGCAGGGGCCCGGCCCCGCTAGGCCCCGCCCCTTGCGTAGTCAGGTCACTGACCCCGGCCCTTGCCTGGGCACTGTGGCCCCAGCCGGAGGATTCGATTGAACGGATATGCAACCATCATTCCCTGGGGTCGGACCATTCGCTGTTGTGAGGAGCTGTTCCTGGTATGCTAGTGAGTCTTCCCTGGACCTGCCGGTGGCCGGTGGTACAGTCCAGCTCTCCTCCCGTTTCTTTCTTTCACGGCTCCCCCTTCCAATCACCTTCTTCGCTCTCCGTCAGTTTGTTAGTCCGGCGGCCAGAGGACTCACGATTTCCTCTTGTACAGGGGCTGGCTGCGGGCGCTGTGGGCGCTGCGGGCGCTGTGGGCGCTGCGGGCGCTGACGGACAGATAGGCTCAAACGAGGCGAGAGTCCGTGTCAGATCGGGGCGTCTAGCAGAAGTCCCGGTCCGTCCATATGCTCTGTCCGCGAGGTGTCCGGCCCGGGCGTTGCCGTTGCACTACGGCTGCTGCCGCTGCTGCCGCTGCTGCCGCTGCTGCCGCTCCTGCAGCGGCGGAGCGGCGCTGGCTCGCTGCGATGGCGAAATAAAACTGCCACAGGAATTTCAGTCGGGAAGCGTGCCGTCGTGCCGCCGCGCCGTGCCGTGCCGTGCCGCGGCATACCCCGTTGCTCATGCTGCTGACGCTCGCAGACAGGATGCTGGCTGCAGCTTGCTGCCCGACTGGATCCTGGCTGCAGCCTGCTGGAGCCCGCTGGAGCCCTGCTGGAGGATCGCCGGAGGCTGAGATGGCTGCGGTACGAGGCCCGGTCCACTCACAGCAGTATGTGCGCCGTGCGCCGCTGCCATTAGGCAGCTCCAGCAAGAAAGCCGGAGAGAAAAATCGAGTACTTAGGTCTAGCATGAAGCGTAAAATAAAAATTAGTGACAACATGCCAATTTCGTAGACATTGTTACCACTAATTTTCACAAAACATTTTCCACGACTTTCCAGACAAAAATTCAAAAATTTCCATGGTCGTCACCGGCTCCCACATGAAAGATTCTGAAATTTTCTCGGCTTCCCCGACATTTCTGATAAATTATGTTTTTCGCACGTTTCTATTCTTTTGTGCCACTGCACATGGCCTCTGGAATCACTAGCCATCCAGCATGGCGGCGCAAGCCTCCCGCCGGCAGCTCGCTGCTGGAACCTCCATAGCGGTGCTCCAGCGTCGCTCGCTCCGAGACCTGGGGTAAGAAATCTTTCACAGACCACGTAACATTTTCCGGACATTTTCTTATCCAGCCCAGTATATGGCCTGAGTCCCATAACTCTAGGCTCGGCTCTTCCCACAGACGAATCCCGACGCACTTCCCTCAGAGGCTGGGGATACTCTCGATCCTGCCGGAACGTGGCGGTTCCTAGATGGCCCCCACAGGATCCCAACCGACGGGGTATTCACTCCAAATTTAAGTGCACAGACTATTACGGGTATGACGCGGAATTTCATGCTATTGGAAGGGCATCCTGTACAGAGTATTATGCGAGCGAATACCCCCTCGTCCCCACAGGGTGCCCGCACAGGGTGTCCACAGGGGTCCACAGGATATGATGCCGCGTGCCGACGGCACCCGATCAACCTTACCGCCGGAGATGGGCTCCAATTAGGTGGAGCGGAAGAATTGAAACTCCGTCAACTGCCTTGCCGTTTAGTTGCGGGGGTCTGTTCAGTTACGCGGTCCCACCATAATTAGATACACGGCCCTCGAGCGGCGCGGAGTCCGCGGCACCGCCCCGCCACCGGGCCAGAGTCGGAACTGGAACTGGACACGCCAGAAAGATATTTTAACGGCGATGGGACAGTTCGGCAGAGTTGTTTCAGCTCCAGATGCGGGGCCGGGGGCCACGCCGAGAGCTGTGCCTGGCTGTGCCAGTCTGTGCTGTGCAGTCCGGGTGCTGCGTGCTGCTGCTGCCGCCGCTGCAACCTGTGGACTCGCCTGGAACGAGCGGCCGTCCGGGCGTTAGGGCGGCAAGGCGGCAGGCAGCGTCGCGGTCGTGACCAACATCTTCTTTTCACCTTTTCATTTCATTTTTTCCCTTGTTTTTATTTATTTTATTTTATACCTCTCTCGCTTCGTCTCTGTTTTGGACGACAAATCCCGCACGGCCTGACAGGCAGGCAGACGGGACGTCGGGACGTGTGCACGGCGATGGGTATTAGAACCCAAGTCGTGTCGCCACGACGAGGAATTCTCAGGAGGAGTGGTCGGTCCATTGGACTCGGCTTCCGAGCAGCAGCGGCGGCCGGTGAGCGCCTGCGAATCCCAGGGTAGGCCAGCCCGCACAACACGCGTGCATCCGGCAGCCGAGGTTGCCTACCTCCCCAGGCGCCCTGTCAACGCCTTATCAACAGGAATTCCAGCTGAACTTTGGCCCCGATGGGCTTGCGCTTTGGCTAGTGCTTCCTGGCTGGCCTAGTAGATTCGAGTCGGAGTGCTTTGTCGGTGTGCCCTAGCCGCACGGCCTCTGGCCCTGGCCCCCGCGGCCCCGTCCCTGGCCCCCGGCCGCCCCCGGCCGCCCCCGGCCCGCCCAGCTTTCACTCATCGCTGGCTCCTTCGGTTTCAGCGACGCCTTTGGGGGCCGGCCGGGGCCGGGGTTCAAGCGCCCCCCCCCCTTCCCCCCACCAAGGTCGTCAGGTCACTCCCGCTGAGGCCGCTGAGGGCGTGTCCGCAACCGACCGGCGGATCGAATATCACCGCCGGTAAAGCGAATATCCGAAAGCCAACTGTGTGGGGCACCCCTAGAACCTAAGATGAACAAATGCTCGACTCATTCTCGTTGACACGGCCCGAGCACCCCATGCATCTGGCGTCGTTAAGACGGAGAGGGCGGGGGGGGGGGGGGGGGGGGGGGGGGTAATTGAAGCCCGCACACTGACGCACTCGTGTGCACGCAGCCAGGTACGACAGCTGATAACAGCCCCGCCTCGGCCCTCGGCCGCTTGCCTCGGCGTGCCGCTCGAGTTGACGCCACTCCTGATCCTCTCGAAGCGGCTTATCGAGTAAAACGGTCAACATTTCATCGGCGAGATTCCCCGGCCGCTTTGATGCGAGCGCAGATACCGGCGTGGCGTCCCGGCCCGTCCGGCTCGGTGTCTGCCCCTCCCCGCCCCTCCCCGCCCCGCCCCGCCCCGCCCCGCCCCGTGCACGGCGCCCGCTGCAGCCGCACCGCAGCCGTGCGGACTGCTGACTAGGCCGGCCGAGGCGGCCACCGCGCCGCGCCTCATCACAGGCATCAGCATCGCCTCACCCCTGAGTCACCTGCCCTGCCCAGCCCCGCCTGGGTTTGGCGGTGGTTTCCATCGCGTGGTTCCTGATCGTGATCGGGCGGAGAGAGATAGGCGGAGGCAGAGCTGGGCGGAGGCCGGGTGCAGGAGGAGGAGGGCAGGGTTCGTGGCGTGCAGTGCAAGGAGAAAGGGAAGGGTTATCCAAACGCCGTTCACGTCGTCGGGAATAGGGCAATTACTGCTCGGGGGAGAAGCAGGAGCATGGCCGCGCGGAGCCCCGAGCCACGAAGCACCCCGGTGAGCTGCGGGGGCGTCCGAGACAGGCTGCAGACAGCGGGGCGCAGGGCGCAGGCACATCCCCGCTGGGCTGCGCCGAGGGCTACGCTGTGCGCTGCAAGTACCCCTGCTTATCGCTCGGCGTTATCAGATATGGGGCCCTCCTCGACGCACATTCATTGCCCTGCGCGCCAGAGAAAGAACTGAAAGAACTAAAGGAAGCGACTCGTGGCGACAGCGGCAGCAGCAGCAGCAGCAGCAGCGTCAGCAGCGTCAGCTGCAGCCCGGAGGGTCATGCCAAACCTCCTGACCTCAAAACGCGAGCAGCGACGCCCAGTGCCCCAGCCAGGATTACACTGTCGGAACGATATCGATGTCGACTCCATATCGACAAATTCAAAGAAATCGACGTAATCCACCGGCGATTCGACATCAAAATGGTATCGAAAGTCGATTTTCTTTGTCGATTCGACAAATAACCGATGAAAAAACTCGAGCTTCGACAAAATTTCGACTCTATCGATATCGATTTGGTACAATTTCGACAGTCTATTCCTGGCTGGGATGTCGCCTGCGATTGCCAGGGTAGGCCAACCCGCACGACACGCGTGCATGCACATGTCTTCCGTTGCCTACCCAGCGGGCGCTTGCGAATGTAAGACGCCGACAATGGTGCACAGTGGGATACCACCAAGTGCAGCACGCCACTCGCCGCACCGATACATGCCCACCCCCCACCCAGCCCCGGATGACGTCACCTCGGTCCGAACCGATCACTTGGAGCGGAGTGCGAGTGCAGCCATAGCGCAGCGGGGCCCCAACGAGCAGCGCGTGATATACACAATACACACTCTGCTCGCGATCTACTTGGCGCCCAATTGGGGCCAATCAGGAGGCGTTTCGGCCCACATGGTCGGCCAATCAGCGACCAGCATTCATCAGCGTGTAGCCTGGATGCGAAAGCCGCGGACCCAAAGGCACACGATATCTCGTGATAAAACCTTTCTGTGTTCTAGAAAAAATAAATAAATGCGATAATCTCGTGTAAACTCGATTTCTGATAACCCCCGCCGAGGTGTGACGCTGAACGGCTGCACGTCGCTGTCATCGGGCGCATAGAGGCGGCACACGGCACACGGCACACCCCACCTGCCGCCTCAGGCCTCAGCAAGCCTCAGCGCCTCGGAGCCTCAGGAGACGACGGAATAACCGACGAGGTTTCGTACAACTTGCCAACAACGCTAGTAATTAAACCAACACCGAGATACAAAACGTCACCGCACCGTAAAAAGAGAGATACAGGGGGGGAGAGAGAGAGAGAGAGAGAGAGAGAGAGAGAGAGAGAGAGAGAGAGAGAGAGAGAGAGAGAGAGAGAGAGAGAGAGAGAGAGAGAGAGAGAGAGAGAGAGAGAGAGAGAGAGAGAGAGAGAGAGAGAGAGAGAGGGGGGGGGAGAGAGAGAGAGAGAGGGGGGAGAGAGAGAGAGAGAGAGAGAGAGAGAGAGAGAGAGAGAGAGAGAGAGAGAGAGAGAGAGAGAGCAAGAGAGACAGAGAGTGTGGGAGGAAGAGAATATTTTAACGATTTTTCATTCAACGCACTGCTGCCTACCAAAACTACTAAAAGAAGTTGTTTCGTTTCACTCTGGCTGCTCGCTGTCGCGGTTCGCGAGCGGGACGAGCAGGGCGCGGGGCTGGCGGTGGAGGGGAGGGGAGGGCTAGGGGGTACGGGGGCGGACCGAGCGCAGGGCAGGCGGAGATGAGGTTCATTGTGGGTTATCCGGAGCACGCTGCTGAGGGAAAGATCTCAGGCTCCTAAGAGTGTTTCTGAAAGGAAATTTATAGAGGCAAGCACGGAAACATAATCCCAAAGAATTCTAATCTGGACCGGAGTAGAGATAGACAGACATACACGTGTCTGGTAGATAAGATGGTGCGCAAGCCCTCAGCAGTCTGCGGCAGGCCTGCAGACAGGCCGACAGGACAGGACAATGAGGATGAGGGAGCGGCTGGGGCGGGAGGTGTGCCAACACCACCGCGGCACCGCAGCCGCGCCGGCCACGCCCACCGCACCGCCTACACGGCTGCCCAGGTCCAGGGGCCCAGCCTCGGCCAGCGCAGCCAGCGGCTCTCCGTACGCCCCCCGCGATGCACTCTGTTCACTGCAAACTGCACCGCCACCACGACTATCTGCAGGTTGTTTGCACAAAACACCTTTCAGCGACGGCTCCGCTCCGCACTGCACCAACACCACGGCACGGCACGACACGACACGGCACGACACACGAGTCAGGGTGATAGGCCAATGACCGTGTCCGCTGCTCTGCCCGCCCCGCCCCGCCCGGCCCCGCCCGGCCCGCCGGCACTTTCTTTCCCGTTCCTTGTTGTCGCCCGCCTCTGCCTCCGCTGCCCGTCTCCCGTCTCCGCCCCGCTCGCCTGCCTCTCCGCTCCTTTCTCCAGCAGCACGGCCACGGCCGCCTCGCATCGCCTCTCCGGCTCCAGCTAGAGCCGTACAAAACGCAGACCGCACCGGCGCCGAGTGCCGCAGAGGCATGGAACTGCGTAAACAGCAATCGCCGGCAATCGCCTCGCGTCGGCTGTTTGCGGCACGTCGGCGCCGGCCGGTCTGAGCCGAGGACCCGTGCCCGGGCCGGGCCTCATCACCCCAACTGCACGACGGGACCGAATCTCAAGGCGGCATCCGCGGCAGCCGGGCTTCACGAGGGTGCCTGTTGCCTCGCATCGGTGCTTCATATGGTGCTCATGGGCAGCCCCATTGCCTGATGGCACTGCTGGCCTCAGCAGCCTGCTGTAATGCCCATGTCTATCCGGTGCAGCGGCAAAACGCTTGGAAGCCGTACGCGCAAAACGCTTGCGAAGCAGGGACTGGGCATGCGCTTAGTCTAGCAGGCAGGGGGCGGCGGGGGCGTCGTCGTAGAGAGTCTCTCTAGGACGGCGGCGGCCTCGGTGGCGGCCACCTCGGCCTGCCCGGCGACGCCTGGCTGCGCACTGCCCTGGCCCCGGCCCGGCACCGGTCCCCACCCTTCCATCCCGAGAAGACCCGACACGGTCCGCGTTCCTTTCGGCTGTGCGCCGCCTGCCCTAGCCTGCCCCTGCCGCCACCTAACCTCGCCCAGGACCCGCGCCCCCTCTTCTCTTCTCTTCCAGCTCGCTGCGCAGCGCAGAGCGCACAGCAGAATCTGCACCGCGGGTCAGGCATGACATGTTCGTGGGCCAGGCGGCCGCACGGCACGGCCGTCCCGTCCGGTCCGCCCCCACCGCCCCCGTGCTGGCCGGCAGAGCGATGACCACCACATGACCGCGGCGGAGTGGGTGTCGGTGTCACCCCATTGGCCTTAATGGACGGGGCGGAGCAAACGAGACGTTGCACTCGGCCCGTTCATTCAAAAGGCAAGACCAGCTCGGAGGCGCGGCCCGGTTGCCTTCGGCGGCCTTGGGAGCGACGGGACGACGCCGGCGACGACGGCCAGGACGTCGTTCTGTTCTGTTTCGCTCAGGGCGCCCGAGGCCGGAGGCCGGAGGCTGCCGCGCCGGGCCACGGCACGCAGCACGCCCCTCCCACACCTCTCCTCCCCTCTCCTCTCACCGGCCTCCTCGTAATGTAATTTCCACCACCGCTTGCAGCACGGCACGGGGCAGGCGGCAGACGCTCGTTGCAACAGAGTTGTAGACTGACGGGCAGCTAGAGACGGAGGACGGAGGACGGAGGCCGCAGGAGGCGCTCAGCACTGCGAACGCGAGCTGCAGACTTCGGAGAAACAGGAAAAAAGAGTCAACCGATACTGGAACCCGAGACGATTTTTGCCCCAATGAGCGACATGAGCACGCTTCTTAAGGCACGATTTCATCCTCCACCTCTTGGAAAGCTCCACTTTCAGGACGCAGGCCTATGTCTCCAGCCAACTCCAGTACTCCGGCCCAGTGCTGCCCCACCACGCCACCACTGTGGCCACCACGCCCCGGCGCTGTGGTCTGTGCTGTGCCGGTGCGGCGCGGTGCGTCGAGCGGAGATGCTTCCGGTTCAGCGTATCTGCATCCGGTGTGCGGAGTGGCGTGGCGCGGCGTGGCGTGGCGCGGCGTGGCGCCCCGGTACGGCCGCCTGCCGGTCGGCAGTATGGGATGGAACTGGAACTCACGACACGCCGCCGCCGGATTGACCTGGAATGTCACTCGCTTGAAATTCAAACGACCTCGCCAGAAACCAATGATGTCTAAATGTCAGACAGCATCCAACGGGTGTATAGTTTCAACCGCAACTGGTGCCGTTTTCCGTCCATCATGTATCTGCCCTTAAACTGTGTGAGGGAAGTCCCCGGCGCCCCGACGGCATGCGATGGCACGAGCATGGCATCCTTGGGGATCCCGGACTGGACAGGATGCCGACGCAGAACGACCGCCGCGCTGGCGCTTCGTGCCCCAGTCCGGGCCCCGGCCCCGGCACCAGCCCCGCCGCACTGTATAGCGGCTCGCAGACATAAAACTCGCTCCGCTCGATCGGTCAGCAACGGAACGAGCTACTGGTAAGAAACACACGACATTTATATTTGAAATGAGTAGAAACACGCGAGCAGGGCTCAGCGCGCAGGCCTGAAGTTGTAAAGGCCGCCTTCTGCTGGTCGGCCGTTTCTTCAGAGACCCCCTAGACCTACATCACCACTCCGCCGTCGAGAGCGGTCCCGACCCCTCCCGCTGTCCCCTGGCTGCCCCCTGGCTGACGGCTGCCTTGGTGGGGAGGGAAGCCCCGTCCCGTTAGGGACGCCGTAGGACGCCAGGCCGGACCGAGGACCGACCCGACAGCCATCCGTGTGTCCCTCCATACGTTCCTCGGCACTGCGGGGCCGCGGGGCTGCGGCTGCTGTCCTGTCACTCGGCCACACTCACATCGGAGGCGCGTGGTAGTGATACACCGCACCGCACTACCCCATCCCGCCGCCTCCTCCACAACTCAGCCTCGGACCCCGGTCAGGTCAGACCTCCAGCGCAGCGCTTCGACTGGATGCTGAGCGCTGGGCTCGGCCCCGAGGCCCCGAGGCCCCGAGGGGAGGGGCCGATAGAAAGCAGCAGCGGACATGACATGACGGCTCGCGGCCCGCCGCGCCACGCCGGGATGGGGACGCAAAGAGCCGGACAACTCGGGCGCCAAGTCTTGGGAGTTACGCGCGCGGTGGCGGGACCGGAACCCGGACCCGGACCCCCGGGGCGGTGTGCGCGGGGAGTGACGATCGGGTATCGTCCGAACATCATGTTCGAAAGTGCGTCTGTCTGTCTACCTGTCATGTCTGAGAGGGGGGCGGGGGGCAGAGAAAGGGGCAGCGACGATTTCAGTCAAGTTCCATTCGTCCTTGCACGACTCTATAGGTGTATCATTGGCCCCGGGCAGTTTCGGTTTTAGGCAGTCCCGCAACACACTATCTCCGTCTTCCTGGCTCGGCCAGACGCGTGAGACAGAAAGAGACGGAGATAGTGCTTTGCGGGACTGCCTAAAACCGAAACTGCCCGGGGCCAATGATACACCTTATACCATGTGTACGACTCTGGCGGACCTGTATCTCCTGAACTTTGATATTAGAGACGAGTTTCTTTTTCAGTACACACTCCGCCTGGACACACACAGCACCGACGTCGTTCGCCGGCGTTCGGCCTGGCAACGTCGCCGACATGCTAATAAACCCGCGCTACCGTCCCTAACCAAAGCCACGCGTGTCCGCGACGTACAGCCGGCCGGGGCCGTGATAGTGGGGCGGAGTCGGCGGGGTGAGGGCAGGGCAGGGCAGCCCATGCAGGGCAGGGAGGGCACGGCTCACCCTCACCGGCCCCACCCTTTCGCCGAGACCTTTCCCACCCCCCAGGGCTGCTAACTAGGGCGTGGATTTGACATTTGCCGGTCGCCTTCCGCCCGCAAAGCGCTCCTCCCACCCCCACCCCTCGGCACACAGACACGTCCCAATATCATGGGCATAACGCCACCTCCGTCGGCGATTCCACCGGGTTGCACCGGCACTGGGGTCAGACCCGCATGCCGCATCCGTCAGCTGGTGATATGCTGCGCGTGAACGCCCCCCCCCCCCCTTGCCACCGGGTATACGGGTAGGGCTGGTCGAGGGAAATCAATTTGTAGTGATTACTTCCGGGGTACTGCCGCCGCCCCCCGCGGCCCGCCACACGACGCCGGCACGGCCGAGCCTGGCGGCGGCGCTGTCGCCCTCATCACCGCCGACAGAACGACGAGTATCCGCGTGCCGACACAGACAACACAATGCAAGACGGGTGCGCTCCGGGGCCGGGCGGCTGGGCCAGGAGCCGCGCCGGCGCGTGCGTCATAAATGAAAACGAAATGACTGGCCGCGGAGCCCGGAGCCCGCGGGGCTCATCAAGGGCCTCCGGGCCACCAGCATTGTAACGGCAAGGCCCCCCCGTGCTGCTTCCTTTTTCGCGCTCCTCGATGCAACGCGGCGCGACGCCTTGCCGTCACCACGGCCAGGCCTCTAGGGTCAGGCCGTCAGGCGGTGTGGCGCTGACTATCTAGCCGCTAGCCTAGCCACAGCCGGCGGCCTAGCTCCAGCTCCGACTCCAGCGATGGCGCTCTGCCTGCCTCCGACCCTTCGGGGCCCAGCCACCGGGGGCCACCGACCGGAACACTCGACGCGTCGCGGTCGCGGCCGCGGCCGGTCTGGGTCCGGGACGACTCGGTTTGTTTTGCCGTGGCCCTGCATACCTCTAGCGCCCCGCCCCGCCCAGCCGCGCTGAGACCTTCCAGGCTCCACTCACTCCACGCCCAGAGACCCTTCTCTTCTATTTCCTTCTGCTGGGGAAGCGTGCCAAATGAAGTGCACAATGTTAGGCACGCTACGCTCAGCGTCACGTCACGCCCGGCCGCAGACACCCCACGGGCGCCACGCCCGGAGGTCCCAGAGGTCCCGGAGTCCCCGAAGGTCCGTCGAAGGCTATCCTGTTCTTTCATGTTTCCCAAAGGCTTGCGGTCCGCGGTCCCCATCCTCCTAGTCGTGACGATGGGGCTCATCCTGGCGCCGCCGCGGGGCTGACGGGGGCCTCCTGTTCGGTCCACGAGCTGAGGACGGGACAGAATGCTCCGGGCCTGGCCGGACCTGGCGATGCAGTGCGTGTAGTGAACACACTAGAGGCCCTGCCCCCGCCCCCGCCCCCACCCGGTACGGCCGACGTGGAGCGGACGCGGACGGTCACGGTCACGGGTCGGCGTTGGCGCCCAGCGTGCGCCCGGCGTGCGCCCACAACACCGCCACGGCACGCCGCTGTTCTATGTTTGCATAGTGTAAGGAGGTTGCTCGGGCCCCGCGGCCCCGCGGCCCCGCGGCTCCCTAGACAGCGAATGTAATTACTGCGCCGTACAGTTCATCAAGGCCCCCTCACCTCTCCTCCCCCCTTCCGAATTTAAGCACGGCATAGCGTTCACCCGCACTGCTGCTGCTGCTGAAACCGCCGCCGCCGCAGAGACCCGGTGTACCCGGTGTGCGGCGCGGCGCCGCGGCGGGCAGGGCAGACTATTGACACGGTCTGCTGCTGCCGCGAGCCCTGTCCCTGGGCCTGTGGTAGCCGGCGGCAGACCGGGGCAGACCCGGGTACCCTGAGGGGAGGGGTGCATGCTCCCAGCACGCAGAGGGAAAGGGAGGAACACGCCCTCATATTGTCCTGTCCTGTCTGCATGCTGCTGCTGCTGCTGCTGCTGCTGCTGCTGCTGCTGCTGCTGCACCAGGCCGCGTCCGATTGACCGCGTGTCTGCGGGCGGAGGCAGGGTGGAGGCGGGGCGGAAAGGCCCCCGACTCAAGGCCTCGCGGCACCCCGCGGCAGCGCCAAGCGCCAATGCAGCAGAGGCGGAAGGGAAGCAGTCTCGCAGGAGGAGAGTGGAAGGAAGCCACACAAACGCGACAAGAAAGTCCCGAAAAAGGGAAAAGAAAAGACTGCGAAGGTCCCGAGCCGAGTGCTGCGTGTCGCGTGCCGCAGGGGGGGGGGGGGGGGGGGCAGGGAGCGTTGGCGCCAGGCAGCATGCAGCCTGCGAAGGTCATGAGTCATGTCGGGTCAGGGGTTCTGGGTTCTGGTTCTGGGTACATGCCGGGATACGGGATGGACATGGGCTCAGCTTCGGGAAGGCATGGCGGAATAGCCCCAGGCCTCCTTGCTGCGGGCTGAGGGCTGCGGGGGCGTGGCTGCGCTCTCGCTACAACCCGCAGCAATACGGCCCGCACTGCCCCGCACTGCCCCGCTGCACCCGCTGCACCGCACCGCCCGCAAGTCTCATTATCAGGTATATCGGCGAGGCGAGGATGGAAGCCGGCTGCCGGCTGTCGACTGCCGGCTGCCGACTGCCGGCTGCAGGCCGCAGGCCGCGTACCGCGTACCGCGTACCGCTCGCTGTTGGCAGGTTGCTTTTATAAAGCCTGACAGAGTCACAGAAAAGTAAAGTTCAGGCCGTCTGTCGGCCGACCAGTCGACTCAAAAAGGCCTGGGCTTGGGCTGGCCGGCGCTCACGGTCTTGGCGTTGCCGTTGTAGGCTCAGCCCGTGGCAGCGGCCCGCAGCGGCCACTATTAGTCCCTCTACTCTCAGCTCTGCCCTCGGCCCTCGGCCCCGTGGGGTCGAGCCTTCGTTGCACTGCACTCACTCCACTGGCCCAAGGTAGCATCGTCGGGAGCCAAAATTACCCGGCCACTACAGATAAACCGATGCCTTTTAAAGAAGGCACGTAAACTGGCAGGTCGTGTTGTCAGAAGGCAGATAGTAGATAGTGTTGTGTCCGGGCTGTGCCTGGGCCGTGCCTGGTCTGGTACGGGTACGGCTCATGCATACACGGAGAGCCACACCGCGTGACGGTACCGCCCCCCCACCTCCTCCCACAACATACCGCACCTGCTCCAGTTCGGCATGGCGGCGGCGTTGCCAACTGTGTGTGTCAACTCGGAAAGCCTGACGGCCTGCCGCCGAAACCTCATCCTCCTCTAATATCGGCCTCGGCCCTCGGCTGTGCCCTCGCTTGTGCCGTATCCAACGCCTGAGGATGCCCGAGGGCCGAGGGCGTGGCGGGGAAGGACCCGAAGGAGCCCGTGCCCGTGGTGATGTCCTGCCGGCGGCGGAACGCTCCCGGCACGCCACGGGCAACACTAGCATACTAAGCACCTCCTCCGCGACACTCAGTGCCACTCACGTCGTCCGGGGGGAAGTCGTAGCACTCGGAGATCTTCTGGTAGAGCTCCCTGACGGTGGAGAAGCCGCTGATAAGCCCGGTGGGCGAGCCGTGCGCCTGCTGACAGTGGAAGACCAGGGGCGGTCGCTGCGGCGCCGGGGACCGGCTGTTGGGGCTGCCGTGGCCGTGCAGCAACTCGCGCTCCGCCCCCGCCCCCGACCCCGACCCCGACGACCACCGAACGCCACCCCCGCCGCCGTCGGCCAGGTCGCCGTTAGTGTGGCCGTTCGTGTCCGCGGCCAGAACAGGCACGGCGTCGGCATCCTTCTTGGAGCTGCGCTTGTTGAACAGCGGCATGTTCTTGAGCATGATCACTGCACTTGATGGAGCACTCAGCACTTCACTGACACACCACACCGCGCACCGCTGGGGCCACACCAGCGGGCTCACTCACTCGCGCACCAGGACTTTGCTCTCGCCGAGCACCTCGCGTGTCCAAGGCCACTCGCGTCACTGCCGTACCTAGCACCGAACAACCGACAGCACCGGTCGCTGCACCCAGACTGACAACACGACGGCGGCGGCGGCCGCGGCAGCACGGGTACGCGGGCACGACCACGGCGGACGCGACGGCACGGTGAGCGGCGCGGCGGCAGCGGGAGCCCCCCCCCCCCCTCCTCCCTCCGAGCCCCCTCCCACTCTCTTCCTCCCTATCGCCAGGCTTTAGGTACTTACAAACTATCTCTTCGGTAAAACTAAACCAGCTAGCAGAAAATCTGCCCCCCAGATGCTTAAGGTATAGGTGCACTTCATACCAGGTGTTCCGTTTGCCCCTGTTTGCTCCGTGCCAAGAGAAAGGTAGGCACGCCCGCAACGCACGAGCTCCGTCTCTTCATGCAAAGCGTCATGTCTCAGACGCGTGAGACAGAGATGGAGCTAGTGCGTTGCGGGCTTGCCCACCATTCCCTTGACGAAGTGTGGGAAAGGGGAAAATTAGTTTCATCGGGTCAGCCAACCGGCCACGTGCGGGAGTACAATCACAGGGAGTCCCCAAAACCACGCCCAATTGATTTTGGCTGCCTTTATTTATACTCTTGATTTAGGCCAATTTTGGTCGTGCGCATCCCTCCGGACCGGGACAGCAGTCGATGCGCAAAGGTCCTGTTCAGAATGTTTATCCTGCGCCTTTAACGACCCCTCCCTAGTATGGAACATAGGACGGGACAACTAGGAACTCCTATTACCGTACCGAACTTGTCTGAATGACAAGGACGCAGCATAAATTTATCAGGCGAGGCGTGGTCTGTGGGACACCCCGTTGCTAAACCTTAACGCTAGTTCTGACTCCGTACCGGGCGATACAGATTTGTGATTTGAGCTGAGCTCTCCTTCGAATTTTTCATACCCTCAGAACAGTTTTTCCGTTTTCATAGCCTCGTACCAAGCTACACACTTACGAACGATCCCAACCTGAATAGAGCATTATCTGCTTCTGTTGTACATCAAAATGGCGAATTCTCAATCATCCGATCATGAATTGGTAAGATTTTATTCCAATTTATTACTATTATGGGCCCTCGCTGTGTCTAAGACTGAGTCCACGTGAGAGGAAGTTGTCGTGTCAACGTTCTGGTAGCATATGCGCGCGTGGTAGCGGCTGATAGGACCTCAAACTGATGCCTAGTAAGGTCCCCACGTAGGCTATCATTTGTTTGACAGGTTCAGGTGCTACGCCCTGCCGAGTGTTGCTGCTTGGAAACTGGCGTTCGACACGCTATTTTTGATAACCGGATCTTTCTAATCCTAATTCCTCTATCATTTCTGTATCTAAACATGCCTTACGTCTTTTACTCTTGCCTGTCACAGTACTTTGTGCCGCTCGGCAATGTTTACATAACCTATTCACGGGTACAATAGATTTTTAGAATTCTCTGACAAAAGTCTGCAGCATAAGGTACTTTCGATCGGAAGATACCGTATTGTCATGTCTATCTTACTACATCTGACATACGTTACATGCCATTCTTCAGTATAGTGTACTGACCATTTCTGCTTGGCACAATGCTTGGGTTCATGCCTAGACTGATGAAATGATAAGTACTAAACAAGTCATTCTGGTATTGTAGAGTAAATTTTGACTTTTCTCTGATGGGTAATAGGCCTTGTATATGCCTCATCAAGATCTGCCCTCTCTTTTAGCCACTTCCTTATGTGCAAATGGTATTTGCTTAGCATTGGCCTGATGTTAACACTTTCTTTATATGAAGTCTTCCAGCGTGTACCATGCTAGGTGCCTGTGTAATATTATAAAATAATGTCTTAATGTATTCTGCTGGTTTATCTGTTGATGTACTCTTGCACCACTAACTTAACCTGAGTAATCACCTTATCTGCACTAGTGCAAGTCTAAATAATAGTATGAATTTGTGGTTGGCTCGTAGTTCATAGGTCTTGTTAACACTTGCAAACCCTTTGCAGTAGAATTCTATTCCTTTTTTCCAACTTTACAATTTACACTGAAATTATGCAGTTGAGTTATGTCAGGTAAAGAATCTAAGGCAGCTAATAGACAAGAGTTCAATAAAAATCTCCTCTGGAGTCCTCACTTTTCCAGTGCACCTTCGTCTGTGGTTTCTAATTATATGTTTTTGAAAATGTGCTAATATGGTTTCAGTTAAGAAAAATGTTTGGTTGTGTTTTGGGGTCCAGAAATGGCATATAATAGACATATTTCTATTACTCTTGTATTTTGCTCATGGTTTTCCTGCTAAAACATTTTGTTGATAAAAATGACCTGTGTACAGATGTGTCTGGTGCAGTGTCTCGGTGTTCTCTGAGAGGAGGCAGGGGCCATCATTCAACGTAAGATCAATAGAAGTGCACTGTGTAGTTAATTGCTTGATGCTCACTCATGCAGCCAAAAGTGTCTTGAACTTCCAGCTGCAGCTTCCAAACACGGATAACTTTTTTTTTATCCCTTTCTGTTTGACAATGTGTGAGATCAATTTGTGTGGTTTTGTTGGTCTACTAACAAACTGTTTGGCACATATAGCCTCTGGGGTAAAATATATTTAATCCAAATATTATTGTACTTTTGATCAAGGGCAATCAAGTTTGGTTGGTGGATAGGTATGCACTATTGTAGTCACTGCTTTTTGCCACTGCACGCTCTAATGAATTCCAATCATTACTTTTGGCATTATAAATTTACTTGTTATGAGTACACATAATAGTGGTCTTCAAAGTCTTGATATCTCAAGAAGTTACTTGCCTTTTTCCCAAAGCTGTGCCATAATCTGTTCTCTGAATGCAAAGCACTGGTTGCATGTAACTTATCTGACAAAACGTTGAATGCTTGAAGAAGCTGCTGCCCAAATTGTCAGTGAGATTTTAGCCGTGGGACAATAAAGGATTTTTTTCTTTTCTTTTTCCTTATCTTCTTTTTCAGTGAATAATTGGCACATTTTGTCTTAAAGAAAGTTGTAAGGTAGCCTGGTAGTATTTTGTTGTAAATTGTTTGTGTATGGTCCTCATGGAGCTGGTTGTGTGAATTCCAGTTTGCTTGGAAATTGGATTGGATCCTTTGATTTGATCGCTCACCTCATAGGAAGCTGTGTGTCGATATGATTTATTGTCTGTATTGCTATGCACTCTGTTCAGGTGTTATATGTTATGCACAATTATTTTTTTTCTGTTTTATGTAAATTCTGGTTTTTTGTGTCTTGGAAATTTAAAAAGGAAATTAGAGTGTTTGTTAGATTTTTCAAGTCATCAATAATTCTTATTTAGTGTGAATGTTGTGTGCAGCCTTTTAGTTTTAGTGTGAATTTTGTGCAGTTGCTTCCCAGATTGTCATTAACACCATTAACAGCTTTGGTTTCTTGCATTTCCAGGCTACAAGAGCATTCATTGAGACCGTTAATAACATTCGCCAGAGAGGGAGATCATCACCTGTCACATGGTCTGTTGCAACAAAGTTTCTTGCTGCCCGTAAATGGGATGTTGCACGAGCTGTGACTCTTTATGAAGCACATGAAGCCACCCGGTTACGCGAAGGTCTTGTCAATTTTGATCCGACTCAGGACCCACTAAAAAGCGAACTGAACACTGGAAAGTTTACAGTTTTGGTAAGTCTACCAAGAACCTTTTTCCTTGCAATAAATGTTTTTATTTTTCCTTTGTACTTACAATATGTGTTTTATTAAATCATCAGCCTACTCGAGATCAGAACGGAGCTGCTATAGCCGTATTTACCGCACGAATTCATTCTCCTGTGGAATCTTCTCATCAGACAACATTGCAGGTAGTTCCATCCTGCAATATTTTAGAAATCTGAGTTTTCATAAATGCAGTGTCTATTTACAAGTTATCCGGAGTATTTTTTATTTTCTTAAATTTTATTGCCCAAAAAAGTCCTGAGGGCAGTGCCCTGTTATGGACTGTATACAAAGAGAACATGGTGACAAAGATGGATGCAATGAACAACAAAAAATAAATAATGTAAGAGGAGAAAAAGAATAAGACAAAAGTTTCCAATTCCTCTTGTTTCAGGGAGTTGTTTACCAGTTGGATGCAGCCTTGGAAAGCATCGAGACCCAACGATGTGGATTGGTGTTTATCTATGACATGTCAGATTCTAAATATTCAAATTTTGACTATGAGTTGAGTCAAAAAATTTTAACACTGCTGAAGGTAAGTTTCCATGTGTTAAAAATGCCCTATAGCTGTAAGTTCTGTGTCACCACTAAAAGAACTGAGGTTCTTTTTTCGCGTGAACGTGAACCGGCATTTTGCCAACTGCGGCGTTTGCCCGAGAAGTGAGGCCTAAACCTGAGGTTGGGCCCGTTGGGCCGGCGGATGCGGCCGAAGTCTCGTCGGCCTTGGACCTTGGGCCGGCCTGGGCCTACCCCAACGCATTTGTCTAGGCCACCCTCTTCCCTATAGTTCAGCGGATACGAGTTTGAAATGTTGTTTGTTATGTCCCAGGGTTCTAGGGAAAATTTTGTTGCACAATTTATGAAATACTCCAGCTATTATGCTCTGCTTCAATATCAGATCTGGTATTTTTTGAAGCTGTTATGACTATCAAATCTTGCGGACTTCTTTTGAAAACTGTTTTATGGCATTTGCACCTACGCTGGTTGCATGCTGACCTCGTGCATGTCATAGCATGGCTACTGTCGTGTATGTGCGGGGGTATGTGCAAGGACGTAAGGGCGCCCACCGCCCACCTCCACCTCCAGCCCAGCTCACCGCCCCGTGCACACTGCAGCACTGCCGGGTGCTGCCGGGCCGGGGACAGGGAAGGGAAGCTCCTCCGTCTGTCTCAGCTCTGTGGCCTGGGACCTGCTGGGACGTGCGCCGCGTACCCGTACCATCCGCCGAAGGGAAGGGAAGTGTCGCGTGCCTTATTGTCTGGGGCTATTACCACCATGCCTTCTTTGCCGTCGTAGCGGCCGAACTTCAACCGTCTATGGGCGGAATTTTGTTAAAATTTGGGGAAATTCAGCGAAGACCGTTTGGCAACACTGGCCTGCTAGTTATCGAGCGGTTTGGAGTTCGGAGGGGTGGCGGAAGGATGGGGAGGGGAGGGGGGCACGACTTCGTGAGCGACGACGGCGGTCGTCGTTTCCCGCACCCCTAGCAGTTCGCGGATCGCGCTCACCCCCACCACACCCCGCCTCGCCCTATCTGGCCGCCACACCCCTCACCCCTTACCTCGCGGCCCTCGCTCCCGCTGGCTCCCGCTCCGCCTCCCCTACCCTACCCTCCACACAGTGGTGAGGCCGGGCTGGCCCGGGCCCAGTCTTCATCGATCGCACTGGTGCAGGCTGTGCAGGTGCCGCCTCGGTTTTCCTCTACTCGACCACCGTGTCGTTTTGTACTGCGGACGACGGCCAGCGTTGTGTGCAGTTTGTTCGTCCCGCCGTCGTCGGGGACCTCAGAGGCCCCCGTCGCCCGCCTTCTGGCCGCCGTCTATACCCGCGGAGGCAACGACCCTATTTCGAGGTAGTTGGACCAGCGCTCCTCCGCGAGCTTCGCGAAGGGGCCCAGCCCCCAGCTCTGCCGCGGCCCATCTCGGCGTCAGTGGCTGTACCCAGGGCCCTAAGGCTCTGGCCGGCTCTGCCGCTCCGTGCTTCTGCACCAGGATAATTTTAACAACTGTGGCTGCACACGGTGGGATCGGGCCGGGTCGGGTTGGGTCGGACTAGCCGAAGGCCCGGCTTGTTTGCTGCTGTCGCTACCGCTACGTCTGCAGGCACTGGCGCCCACTGGGGAGTCCTGGCGGTCCTGGCCTGACCATCCCGTCGGCATCGGTCGTAAAGGGCACCCCGGTGGTGCTGCTTGGCTCGGGCACATGGTCGGCGCGGTCAAACATTTAGCCACCGTCGAACGGTGGCCCCCAGACAGCTTTACGTGTCCGACCATATCGGAACGAACCGGGAACGCCATCACCTGAGGGGATCGCACGACAGTAGTGGTAGTCGTGGTGGGGTTTGTGTATTTGTGGTTTAGAAGGAGGACACCGGTTTGTGAATCCGTCTCTGATATGCCAGTGTGGGTTTTGTCAGTTCTGTAAATAAAATTGTATTGACGTTTACCTCTTTGACCTTGTGCAAATACAATGGCATTGAACTGATGAAAAGTGGGTGGATCTAATTTTGTGGAAGTCCTAATAGGGGTTGTATTAAAGTTGTACTTTCAGGTCCCCCCCCCCCCCTTCCCCTTTTTTTTTTCTTCTTCTTTTGATGATAAAGCCCTGTATGCTGTCATGTGTTTTGCTTTGTCTTTTGTTGTTTTAACTACTGGTGGTAAAAACGTTTCCCCTTCTGTTTTAGGGAGGTTATCCTGCAAAATTAAAGAAGGTGCTGATTGTTACTGCACCTTTATGGTTTAAAGCTCCATTTAAAATTCTGAGGCTGTTTGTGAGAGAGAAACTGCGAGACAGAGTTTTTACCATAAGTGTACCTCAGGTGAGCTGTCAACAACAGTGTGCTTACTTCGGGCTCATATTGATGTGGTTTCTACATTGTCAATGATGTAATGGTCTTCAGCTGACGGTGCACATCTCTCGTGAGTCACTGCCAGTGAAACTGGGCGGAACCCTGGAAGTGGACCATGCAGCTTGGTTGCTCCACTGCTTGCGATCCATGACTAACCGAGAACAACACGGTGATGGAACTGGGGAAGGGGCTGGTCCCCAGGGTCCCCAGGGTACCTTGGCTGGTGATGGTGCAGATCTAACTTCATCATCATCATCCCTTTCCCTGTCAGTGTCATCAAGTGTGGCGGCAGCTGCTGACACAGCCACAAGGGCTTTGCTAGGAGACAGCATGGCTGGCTCTGGGCCTCAAAGTGGCCAGGTATGATTGGTGTTGTACTCCTGTGATTCATTGAGATGAATACTTACTCTCACCAGTAATTTTTACTTTCCGTGCACAGGAACAAGTAGCTACCAATACAAATGGAAGTGGAGAATTTGTGTCGGTGGTATCAGGAGATGATGAGGAAGATGAAGATGATGCAGAAGTAGCATCAGCTAGTCTGGGTAATAACCCTCATTCATGGGACCATGCAGGTGTAAATGGAGGTGAGTGTCATTGTAAATGTTATGCAAGTATTTAGAGTTTCTGAATCCAGTCTTTACAAGATTTTTTTTCTTTTTCTAAACTCAACAGAAGCTTCATCTCCTGCTCCTCCCTCATCAGCAAGTAGTGGTTTCTCTTCAGAAGACAGCTTGCACTGTGACATTAGCAATGGTTTATCTATTGAGCAGTTTGTAGAATATGTACGTAACAAAGGGCATTCTGAGCTTGTGGCTGAGTATGTTGAAATAAAGCTCAGAGAAGCTGACGGATCCTTCAATCATGCTAGGTTGTTGAAACTTTTTGGCTGTACCTTGTGTGCTTAGCGCTAAAATTTGCGAAACCACTTACATCCTGCATCTCTTCTTATTTCAGAATGCGTGTGAATGCTCCTAAGAATCGTTATTCGGATGTTCTCTGCTTTGATCACAGTCGTGTACTTCTATCTCAGCTGGATGGGGATACATGCAGTGATTATATTAATGCAAATTTTGTTGATGGATACAAGCAAAAGAATGCTTTCATTTCAACTCAAGGTTAGTTTAGTTTCAGCAAGTTGTGGGTTTATGTGGTGTTTTTATTTTCATTATTTTTATTTTTTCTGGGACTTTGTAAACAGGTCCTCTTCCCAAAACTTCTCTTGATTTCTGGAGAATGATTTGGGAGCAGCAAGTTTTGGTTATTGTAATGACAACACGAGTAGTGGAACGAGGGAGAACTAAGTGTGGACAATATTGGTCACCAGAGGAGGGTGGGGCAGTCACATTTGGTGACTTCGAAATTACATCTGGTGCCCTAGAGCAAAATGACGACTACACTGTAACGTCTCTCACTCTTACAAATACAAAGGTAGGATTTTAGAACAAGCATTTTAAAATGCCTCTTGCTTATACTTGTTTCTATGTTACCTTATATCTGTTCAAATTTTCTCGAATTCTGTGTTGTTTAGACGGATGAAAGTCGGAATGTTAGCCACATGCAGTTTACCTCTTGGCCAGACTACGGTGTGCCTCAGTCAGCACAAGCAATGCTAGAATTTCTTGATAGAGTGAGAACACAGCAATTTACCATGGTTGCTGCCTTAGGAGATACTTGGGCTGGTCATCCCAAAGGACCACCAATTGTTGTTCATTGCTCTGCAGGGATTGGACGCACAGGTATGACCTTTCTGATGGGTTTTCATGTGGACTGTGTTGATGTATTCTGTGCACTGTTTTCCTAATGGATTTGGCCTTTTTTGTTTTCCAGGAACATTCTGCACACTAGATATTTGCATTGCTCGACTGGAAGATGTGGGTACAGTTGATGTTCGAGGTACTGTAGAAAGAATAAGATCACAGAGGGCCTTTTCCATTCAGATGCCAGACCAATACGTCTTTTGTCACCTGGCCCTAATTGAGTATGCTTTATTAAAAGGACTTGTTTCAAATGTTAATCTTGATGGTTTAGAAAGGTTAAGGGAAGAAGATTCAGATTAAGACCAACCTATCATAGCATAGTTCAATGCAAATTGTTATTTTTGTTCCTGTGAAGTTGAGCCCTGTGAATAGTAAAATCTGAATGGTGGTTTTATGGAAGTATTTGAAACTGCAAGTATTTAAATTTTCAATTTTGTGAATAGTGCCACTGTGATATTGTATTGACAGTCATTGGCTGTAAGCTGGCACTGATGTTGCTGATTCAGCCTGTTTCCCTCAGTGTCATTGATATTATTTAAAGCGAGCTTATGCTGACCCACCGTAATCCAGAACTGATTTTCAGCAAATTTTCATAGTGTTAATGGAAACATGGTGATTTATCAACATTTGTGATGTGAGTGGTTGTGGTGTGGTGTGCATTGTTTTCTACGTATGTCTGGTCAGTGCGAGGATACAATCTGTTTTATTTATGTAACCATAAGAGCGTTTGGTACAGAGGCAGGAAATCAATTGTTTTACTGAACATCAGCTGCCAACTTTGGTATAAAATTGTCAAAGTTGTGCTTATCTTTATATACTATATGTATTTCATATTCACATGGAGCATGTGGTATCACACATATCGGAAAAATGTTATGGAAATCAAAGTGTCAAAAATGATTTAGTGGAAATCATTTTAGTCCTCTTTCCTTCATTTACACATGTCTTTTGATTGTGTAACTTCCTTGTGATTTTTGTGAACTGTACAATATTTACCATATATGTCTTAGTGCTTGGAAATTCTTTTAAGAAGGTGGCTGCATCTATCCAAGTAGATATGCAGACTAACTTGCTCTTCCGTATTTTTTTAATTATGAATTTCAAAATTGTTTTCCAAGTGGTGAAAACAATTTATTTGAATCTTTCATTTCTTTTCAAGGAGCACGACTGAGTCCTTGCAGATAAAAGTAGCATGTGAAGACAGGTATTATAAATTCGGTGCAAAACAAATCAACCAATCTGATTCTTTAGGGGTAGCAAAGAAGGCCTGGCAGAATTTCTCTCCTCAGTGCTTATAGTGTTGGCATGCCTTTGTGAATATCTTCTCTCTATCCCACTTTCTCTCACCAGCCTCATCAAAAGATTGGCATATAAAGACTCTGTAGATTTTAAAATTGTTTGTTCAGGAGTATCTTCACAAGATGCTGCAGTTAAGTATCCCTGACTTTGGCTGATGGCAGTATTCATGTTAGCTCCTATGATTAAAATCTTAACAGAAAGCTCTTTCGCTGTGAAACAGTTTCTGTTTTTCTAAATATTATTGACTTGTTTGATTTACTTCAGTTAAAATATGCTCCTTTGGGAACTGAAGTTCAGTATCTTAAGGACCCAGTCAGTTTCATTTTAACATTTTGCCCTTTTTCTGCAGATAAGATTTTATCTGCTTCTTACTGAAGTGTAGTTTGATCTTGCCTCTTGTCTTCAATTTCCCGTCTTTTACTCTGCATTCTGAATCTGTGGAAATATTGTTGTAGAATTAACTGGACAGTGCTAATGCATTTTTGGCTGGGTAGCCACAGCCGTTCCATTCAATTAATTTTCTCTAGAGTATTGGACTGAACCTCCCATTTTGATGCTACTGGCATAATTCAACTGGAAAAATTCAATTGTTATTTCTTTTTTTCTTATTGTATAAGATGACAGGAGTTCAATCATGTGTTGTGTAACTTCGAATGTAAATTTAAACCAAAGATGTGTAGATTCAGTATTTTGATTGGCATGTGACTGAAGTTGAACTATTTTATTGTTGTGTTTTTAATTTTAGTTTTTATTTTTTGTTTTCTTTTGGATCAAGACTTAAGACTCCAAAGTTGTAATCTCAAAGAAGGGAAGCAGCAGCAAAGTGAAATTTTTGACCATAGAACCAGAGTGTAACCAATGAATTTGTAATCTGCCCCTTCTTACGAAGGCTTTTGATTATTGACCAGTTCTTTGTATGTTTATGAAAAAAGTAGACAATGTGCATTTTGTTTACAAGTCCCCATGATATATGAGATAGGGGAGAATACCCATTTGTAAGGGTTTAGCCAGCCCAATTGTGGTCCACCAGGCAAGAATTAATTTCAATTTCATCTGGCTGTGAGCACAAACTCAAAACAGTGAACATATAGAAATGATGAGAATATAACAGTTTAGGTGGGCCACATTTGGGTCATGAGCACTATTCAATCCTATCCCCTAGTCCAATAAATATGCAAGTGCAATAGCCTTGAATAAATGAATTAAAATGATACTAGAAAACATAATTTCTAGAGCCATGCGCTTCTGCAATTTTGGTGAGATCAATTGTTACCAACTCCTTAACAGGGCAATACATGTTCTTGTTTAGAAAACACATTTGGCCATCTGAATCTTATAGTTCCTAACCCAAGTTCTTATACAGATATTGATGTTTTTGTTGAAATCCTTTCCTAGCTGTTGGTTCATAAGAACTTGTTTCTGCCTTGAATTTTTAATTGTCAAGTCGAGGTAGTTTGTTGCGGCTTCCCCACCCATGTAGAACAAATTACCTAATATTTAGTGTGGTAGTCTGTCGAATGATCAGTAATAAATTATTTTCATTTTAAGTGTATTTATGCGTACATGTATGTTTGTGTGTGGCTGCATGTTCATGCAGTTTGTGTGTGCAGCTATATCAAAATAATTGTTGTTGTTTTTATTATTTCTGTATATGTACTGGTTTGGAAGTTTGATTGCTGCCGCCATTAACTGCCTATGTCTCTTGTGCAAGTCTTCATACGAGTTATCTTTAGAAATTTATTGATAATAAATTTTGAACACTCTATTGGAAATGTGATATTGAACTCATCTTCATAATTTGTATCTATGCTTTGTGATGTACTGAATATTTAGGTTATGGTTTACATGAATTAATACTACATACTCTCACAAATTTCATTTTATTCATGCTTTGTCTTACCATTTAGAACTCCCCATGTGAGTCACAATTGACTGCTCATGTCTTTTGTTTAGCACCAAACTCATCTAAGTGTCTCAACTTTACATGTGTATTTGTCGGTATTTGTTTTAACTTTAGCAGATGCAGACTATTCCTGTAAACTGCACTGACTGGGTATACGTGGAAATTTGTTTCAGTTCCATCTTGTTTTCTTTTCTATTATATATAGATGTCGGATAATTATTTTATTTAAATGTGTATATATTAAGAATTAATATATATATATTAATTACGTATTACATGAGTGTCTCTTTTCAAACCCTTACATAATTCATGTCATCTACTGGTGGACACCATTCGACAATATACAATTCAATGCCACTGTCATCTGGCCATGCCATATCCTTCTGATATTGAAACAGATAAAAGTCAAAATAAACGGAACCGAAGGAGCTTTGCACAGTTAGGCCCCACGTTTACTCTGTTACGTGGACCTCTGTCCACTGTCCGTATCCAAATATTGGCGCCATATTCGCACCATCTCATTGGTCCTGGTGACTTCCCTGCACCACTGCCGGAATGAAAATGCACAAGGAAGCACCCGGCAGGAGTCTGGGTTACAGTGCCCGGCGGTGCAACATTTCATTCTATTCAGCAAAACGTGTTTGGGCTGCTTAGAAGCTGAAAAAGGAAGAACACTGAAGCTTTAAGGGAGTACCGAGTCAGAACCAAAACATTGCGTGAATAAACTACGGTGCACACATGCACAGAGTGCACACTTAACCCAACCCTGCTGGGTGCCTCAAGACGTTCCCACGGTTCCCACCCTCGGGCTCGCTTGCTCCCCCCCCCCCCCCCCCCTTTCTCTTTTTCTCACTGTCAACTGTCATCTCTAGCAGACAGCATTCCGTGCCGTGCAAGTTAATCTTATGCTAGTTGTGTTATCAGTTAATTTGTGCACCTCTCACAAATTGTACCGCACCGTAGAGTGGATGTCATCGGTGAGTACAACTTTATTCCTTTTTTAAAATAATGATTCGTCTGTGTTCTGTAACAGGTTTAGAGTTTTCTTGCAAAGGCAGGCACAGCCCAAAATCGGGGAACAACATTACACACATAACACAACTATCATCGTTTTACTTGGTTTGATAACAACTCACTTGAATTTTTGATCGCTTCTTTTTGTCAAAATTGTATTTCTCTCTAGAGGAACGGGTATCAGATGACAGGGATCAAACTGAGAGGTCTTATGGATTTTTAACCTATTCTGATCTCAGGCAGCAGCAATTTCCAAATTTTCTCTTGTTTTTTTTTGTTTTTTTATTAAATTTTTATTGTGATAATAACTCTTTGATCACACAGCTGTTCTTTTCTCCTTGTGCTCTCTTGACACCTGAGAACGCAGTGAATAGAAAATGGATTGTCAGGAGTTATTGCAAGTTTAAATCAAATGATTGTTGAAGTAAACAGCTAGGATTAGAACTTTCTATGTAAGTCTCAGTTTTGATCTCTGCTGAGAGTACGCATTAGACCATAATATTGCAGCGATTGCTGTTGCACAGTAGTCATATCATTTCAGTTCAAAATATGCTTTTCAAGAAAGTTTTGAGATCCAATCAGATCTAATATACGCATAGCTGTCTCAGATACGTAAGGAACACAAGGGTTTTCATCGCATAGGATAGATTTCATTTAGTCTGCTTGTATTGCAAGTGTAAGAAATGACTGATCTTTGTGGTACAGAGGCTTGGTCTAACATCATGAACTCCTGAAGACTCCTGTCAAAAATTTGGACAGCCCATAAAATTGACTTTTCTTAGCTTATGATGATTATTTGTGGTATGCTTATTAAGGGTGGTGGTTGTGCAAGTAGTGACTTTGGAATCAAAACCTTCTATACTTTTCTGCTTTGGATTCTCAAAGTCCCCGGAAATTAACTTTGAGGTGGATTTTAAAAGTTAGAATATCTTCTAGTTATGGCTCTAGTCCATGACAGTGCTATTAGAGATGGCCACGCGTATACGTGCGTCTGTGCTAGGGGAGTAACCGAAATGCTGCAGTATATGCTGATGCTGGAACCTAGAAATGAGATCTGTGAAAGCTGGAGCTTTGTTGAGCCCTCCAGTCTGGCTGGCTGCGCAAGCTGCGAGGCACTTGGACCTCCTAGGCTGTTGCGGTAACTGACGTCACTCTTTGTCATTCGACCCCCACCCCTTGGTCCTCTTAGTCCATGACGTCATTGCCAGCCCCTACCCCACCCCAACCCACGACCCCATCGCACCCCACCCGACGACCCCACCGCACCCCACCCCACCCCGCCTCTCCTGCGCCCGCGCACCCGAGTTCTCCGCGTAAATCTCGAAAGGTCGTGAGAGATATCTGGGCGAAGCCCGTCGTAGCTGACTGGTCAGGACTGGCGCCATGAGCGGGACGGGAGGGGGTGTGAGGATGTGCGAGAGAGACAGACAGAGGGAGAGAGAAAGGAACAGGGGGGGGGGGGGGGCTCGAAGAAGAGGAACAGCGAGCTGGGGGTGGACAGAAAAGGGTGGAAGCGATGAAGTGTTGTCTTGAGATGAACCCGTGAGTGTGTACTTCCCCGGTGATCCGAAATCGTTTTTCCCCCCTTTTTGCGCCTCAGATCGTATTTATCCACATGGATTTAGGACGCTGTCGCGCGACCTTGAATCGCTCTGTTCGCCGGGCGCGTCATTGCGTCTCTCAATTACTTTTAAGGCTCACGCATACGCAAAGGCACACTCATTTGTCGGTACTGTTTTTGCGGAGGCAATGTGTAAATGTAGATCACTCTCTGTGTCTGTCTCTCTGTCTCTCTTATGTATGGTAACATTGCTACAATGTGCTTTTGAGATCATTCCAGATCTCTTCGGTGCTGTGTCTCTTACCGTCAATCTCAGTACCTGTCCGATGTATGCCTTTCGACGGCTGCCTCCCCTCCCGTCCCCTCCCCCACCCCTCGGCACCTGCTCCGCCTGCCCTGCTCCCTATCCCACTCCGCTCTGCTCCGCTCTGCTCCGCTCTGCTCCGCTCTGCTCCGCTCTGCTCCGCTCTGCTCCGCTCTGCTCCGCTCTGCTCCGCTCTGCTCCGCTCTGCTCCGCTCCTCCTGCCGCTGCTCTGCTGCCGCTGCCTGCTGCGCCCCTTTCTGGCGGTATCTCGCACAGATCGATTCAGCCCGCGTGGCGCGCCGTGCCGTGCCGTGGCCTGCTGTGGCGGAGAGGAGCCGTTAGAGAGGGACAGTCGAGGGTGGGTAACGGGATGGGCCTCCCCCCCCTCCCCCTCGCATCCACAGGTGCGCCCTCTCCGTCCTGCCCCTGTCCGCACCCCCGCTGACCCCCCCGGCCCCCTCCGACCCTCCCCGCGGTGGTCGGGGCAGAGGAGCGGTCAGGTTGCTGTCTGCGCTTTCCCAGAGTCATCACATCACAGCAAATGATGGTCGCGTGGTCAACCGCTGGTATCAGAAATTAGATTTATACATATTTTCGACCGTAGGGTAGAGTAGTGGCAAAGTACCCCTGGAGCTGGCAGCGTCTGGCCTCGCCTGCAATTAGGACCTCCTGTAATGGAGGCTGCTGGCGAACTCTGGCATCGTCCCCCCTGCGTCACCCACCAGCTCCTGTCGGGTGGTCAGATCAGGCGCGGATCGGGGGGGGGGGGGGGCGACGGGGCGATCGCCCCCCCCCCCTAGGGCGCCCTAGGGGCGCCCGAAAGGTAGGCAATTCGCGTTACAATCCGCCTGAAAGTAGGCAGAAAGCGGTACATCGCCCCCCCTAGAGCCGCCGAGCCGCCCCTAGATCCGCGCCTGGGTCAGATGACGCAGGCAAGGCTGCACCTCAGAGGACTTTGCGTCCTTCGAGTCGAGTTCCCCTGGATCCTCTCCTCTGCTTGTCCCGATGCTTTCCGCGCGGTGGCTGACACAACGCTCGGGCCTGAAAGGGAGCGGGCGGCTCCTAGCGGCGCCACAGGTTGTCGGCACACGCCACAAAATTCTTCATCCTCTCTCTTTATTTTCTCCTTTATTTTTGGGAGAGATGGAGGGGGGCATGCATTAATCCTGAAGGACACGAGACCTGTATTGGCGGGGGAAGGCTGTACTGTCCGTTTCCTCGCACTCAACTCGGCAGCGCAATAAGTGGTTCCCAAAGCCCCGCACGGCACGGCGTGAGACTCGGCTTTCCACTCGAGGAATGAGACGGGCGCTTTTCGTCTTCTCCTTTCTTTCCGCGGCCTTTGATACGTTCGGAACTGGCAGGTGTGTGAAGTGCGTGCGGAGCGCCGGGGTCTACTGTACCTTGTGCAATCGTGTGTCTAGGCAAGTACGTCCGGTGTGGGTCGCCCTGTGCCGTGACGTGCTTGTGGGAATGTAGCGACTAGGCGCGTAGCTAGAGCGGGGGGTTAAAGCCCGACTATGAGCCAGGGGGTGCGGCGGGACAGGTGGGGACAGGTGGACAGGCCCGGCCGACGGGACGGGACAGGCGGACAAGACAGGCCGACAGGTACAGGACAGCGGGACGGCCGGGCCCCAACGACAGCGGCGGCGCTGCCATCTAGGTTATCTTTCATTACGTCAAACGGCCGTCGGTGTGGTATGATCAGTGGCCGCGCCGAGTTGGAGTGTGTGGCGGAGCTGGGCTGGGCCGGGCGCCGTGCTCGACTCGAAAGATTTACTGTCATTCACATCGAACATCACACGTAGCTCACTTGTTTTTTACGGGGACCCAAATAAAAGAATGGAATTTTTTCAGTGACCCGCGTTGTCATCGTGTTTTTTAGGTTGTATTTGTTGTTGTGTGTGTTTTCCCTTCGCATCACACACGCACACTTGTCTGCCCGGAAATCCTGGGAGGACCAGTATTGTGTGCTCGTTGGGGTTGGTCGTGGTGTGAAGCATAACATGCCGCTGGCGTGCCGCTGGCGCGCCTCAGGCCGCGGGGCCGCGGGGTGCGTGCCGCTGGTGTAGCGTGCTCAGCACGGCTCAGCACCCGGGGGCGCCCTGCACCGTGATTGCTCCGAGCCGGGACTCGTCCGCCTGTGCCTGTCCTGTCCCGACTCTTCCCTTAGGGATCGCCCCAAAAGCACGCCCCGGCCGGTCTCGGCGCACACGGCGCCCGTTGGGTTGGCAATGCCGACTGGCACATGCACGCGTGTCGTGCGGGCTGGCCTACCCCAGCTCTCGCAGGCGGCTTGCTCGGCGGCGTCACCGTTCGTAGCCGTTCGCCCTTTTAGCTGGGAGAACATTCGTGTGTACTTTATGGGCGATGCTTTGACGTCGCGGTCTGAGTAGTGGTAGTGGTCCAGCCAGGGGTAATGGGAGGGGTAAGAGGAGGGGTAAGGGGAGGGGTCAGCGAGCTCTGTCGGGCCGTGGCCGGCCGAGCCTCACCGCTCCACGACGCCAACTCCTGGTCGCCGCCATCCCCGGCCACCGTGTCCCCGGCCATCCCTGGCCGTTCCACAAGGGCGCTCCTACGGCGGTGCGGCGGCAGCGGCGGCGGCGGCTGCGGCGGCGGCAGCGGCGGCGGCAGCGGCGGCAGCGGCGGTAGCCCCTGGGGACCACGCTTGCCCGTGCCCAGTAGTGCCCGCAGTGGTGCCCAGGCGCCCCCGCCGCCTCTGGCCGGGAGGGGGGCTGTTTACACTGGGGGTACAGCCTGCCCTGCATTGAGCGACGCCCCCCAGCCGTGTGACGTCATAGCTAAAGGGTGGCCCGGAGCTGCCCCCTCCCTAGCCACCCCCACCCCCCACCCCAGCTCCCTCGCGCCTCGCCGCGCTGTGCCCCGCTCAGTCCTAGTGGAACCGCGCCGGAAGGCAGACGTGCCCTGCGTGCACTGTGTGGGTGTGTCGTGGGTCCGCCAGGCCCCGCCAGGACTAGCCAGGCCGACCCAGACTTTGCCTCGCCAAAACCCCTCGGCATCCTTCCTGCTTGCGCGCTACGCAGCGCCACGCCCCCGCCACCGCAGCGCGGCCCGCTGCTGCCCACCAAGGACCCTTCCAGGACCCTTCCAGGACCCTTCCAGGACCTGTCCAGGACTCGCACGGCCCTCCAGGGATGTGGGTCCGCTAACGTTCTCTGCAGGTGAGCCTCGCGCACCGTACGCGACCACAGCGACAGCGTGTCGCGTGGTCCGCGCCGAGGAGCAGTGGACGCTGATGTTGCTGCTGCTGATGATGATGCTCATGACATGACTATGCTGACGCCTTGTCTTATGCTGACGCTCTGATGCTGATGATGACGCCGATGATGACGCTGACGCCTGATGCTGATGACGATGCTGATGATGACGCTGACTCCTGATGCTGCCGCTGCCTGCGCTCTGCATGTGAACCGCCCGCACCAGTTACGGTTATTAATCCTGACGGCGTCATTGGCCGCTCGTTAGTGGTGGGCATAAGCCGGGCTTGGCTCGGCCATGGCCGCATGGCCCATAATCAAAATCTTCTATCTCTGTCCACTTATAAGAACGTAGTGAGTGTGAGAGAGACGTAGAAGACGCTCGGCCGTAGCCTTGCCGCGCCATGTCCGGCCGATGCAGAACGCTATCGCACGTTTCGCCGTGAGTGTGAGCGCGGCGTCAGCGACGCTCTCAGGCCATCGGCATCGGACCCCAGAGGGCCCGGCCCAGGCGGAGGAGGCCAGAGGAGGCCAGAGGAGGCCAGAGGAGGCCAGAGGAGGCCAGAGGAGGCCAGAGGAGGCCGGAGGAGGCCGGAGGAGGCCAGAGGAGGCCGGAGGAGGCGGCCCCAGGGAGCAGTGATGAAGACGATCAAGATGCCGCTGCCGCCGCAGCCCTGTGCGCGGCGCGTCGGCGGCCCGGGGCGGCCCGGAGCCCCTGTCGTGGGCTGGGTAGGCAAGCCCGCCGGACAGGCGTGTCCAGCGGGCGGGTGTGCCCAGCCCCTAGCCACTGCTGCCTGCTGCTCATTCGTTCCCCCTTCCCACTGCAGGGAAATGTTACGCTGCTGTTTTCTTTCAGGACGAGACCCTCCTCTTTCCCGCCATTTCAGTTTGTTGCTCCAGACTGGTTTTGCTTTGTTTCCGATTGGTTTCTCTTTGCTCTAGACTGGTCTTGCTTTGCACTAGACTGGTTTTGCTTTGCTTCAGACTGCGCGCTGCGGTCCATCCCGGCCCGCCCGGCCCCGCTGTTTGGATTTAATAAATCCCACTGGCCGTTCTCTCGCGCTCATCTGCGTGCATCAGAGAGGAAAATTGAAGGGGGCGGCGGGGGAGGAGCAGCGTGGGGCGAAAAAAAGGCCGTTGTGAACTCGCTCGTATAATTCCTTCATTCGTGTCATGACCCAGATTACTTTATCATACTGTGCTAGTAACAAGTTCACAAATCTCCGTTCCTCCTCGCCTTTCATCCTGCCTTTAACCTCCCCCCCCCCCCCCCCCACCCCCTCACCCCCTCCCGATTCAACCATTCGCTGAGGTGCAATTTTCATCCTGTAAATTTACACCGTAATGGATTGAAAATTTTCAACCATTAACAACCTTTAGGTTGTAAGCTCTGTGACTCCAAAAAAAGTTTGACATTCTTGCTTAAAAAAAATTTCCAGTGTATCTTGCTCTATCTCATCTATCCCTTTGGCACAAACTTTCCTTCTCATCATCCCTCTTGCTCTCCGCGCGTTCTGCCTCTGGTTCTCTTCCCATCTCTTCCCCTTATTTGTCATCTCGTTGGGCTCGGCGTCGTGTTGAGCGAGTTACTGCGGAGCGATGTCGGCTCCGCCAGGGCGCGGCCAGGGCACGGCCAGGGGCCAGGGCACGGCCAGGGCACGGCCAGGGCACGGCCACACTCTCAAAAAAGTATGCTTGATGCCTACCCTGAAATCCTGGGTAACTTTCCCCAATTCAGCAACAGGATACTTGTGACAACCATCACTATGCCCGATACAGGCATACGATTCGGCAACAATCTGATGCCTGAGTTAGGCATGTAGACTGATGCCTGAATCGGGCATCCATATTTAGTGGCATGTCTTGATTCAGGCATAGCTGCATAGCCACTACGAAATTTTTTTTTTTCGAGCATGTTATGCTCATTTTGAGCATATTATGCTCGGGTAAGATTTTGAGGTTCAGTCATAAAATCTGGTATGAAACAGGCATATTATGGGTGATTCAGGCATATTTTTTTGAGAGTGCAGGGCACGGCCACGGCACGGCCAGGGCATGGCCTGGCCACACAGTAAGGCGTCAGCGTGGGCTCTGAAATAGTCCAGACATTAAAAGGGTCTGAGGCGGACCCAAAACAGGTCCCGAGGCATCGTCAATGCGTCCGTTTTCTCGTTCCTTGTGAAGGGTGACGCCTCCGAACGCCTGTGATAGCTAAGGTAGGCCAGCCCGCACGACACGCGCGCATGGAGAGGTCGTTGTTGCCTACGCAGCAGGCGCCTTAACCCAGACTGGCCAGAGGCAAGGCTTGCCCTTGCGACAACATCGTGGACACTTAATGGATGACCTAGCCCGTTCCGTCCCGTCGCGGCCATTGACAGGTCCATCGGGCCCATTTCGGATTCATAGGGACTGTACTAGTTCGAACAGATCCCATCAGGGGTTCAATACGGACTGAAATTTCAAACCAAAGTGATTCATTCTGCAAACGCGCATACCGAGATCAGGTCTAAAAACTTGGTCCGTTTCCACCTTTAGATCTATGTACTCATATTCTGTGTGTGTGTGAGAGTCTCTCTCTCTCTCTCTCTCTCTCTCTCTCTCTCTCTCTCTCTCTCTCTCTCTCTCTCTCTCTCTCTCTCTCTCTCTCTCTCTCTCTCTCTCTCTCTCTCTCTCTCATCTATCGCTCGCTCGCTCGCTCCTCTTGCTCCTCTTTCCCTCTCCCTCTCTGCGAGGGCAGTAAGTGAATGAAGTGGCCGTTATGAGCCGTATGAGCCCGCACTCCCGCAATGACTTTTGCTGGCGCTGCACACGCAGGCTCTCTTGCTGATAGGGTAGGGCTGTTGGCTAGCGGTGTCCGCGTGGCGCGGCGTGGCGCACTCTGCATCCGACGCGCGTCGAAGATCCCAAGTTTGGCGGTCTGGCAGGGCTCCATTTCCGGCAGGCGGCAGCGCCGAGTGTGTTGTCGTGGCCGAGGCCCCGGGGGGCTCCGGGAGTGACATGAGATCGATGTGGCGGGATCGACCGGAACCCTTGTCGTAAAGTGTGTGTGTGTGTGTGTGTGTGTGTGTGTGTGTGTCGCTGCTGTCCTAGATGTCAGTTGTTGGCAGTTGGCCGCTGTACGCGGTGGTGAGGTGGCGGCGGGTCTCGCCGTTTGTCGCCGACGGTCGCCGATGTTCCCTTTGTTTTGTTCCCCAATGTTCAATATTAGCGCGTTTGTCTGTGTCGCACTGCTGACGGTGCGTTTGTACTTTTACGTGTGAAGAGACACGGCAAGGCGGTCCTGTCGGTCCTGTCGGTCCTGTCGGTCCTGTCCGGTCTGAGGACTGCGAGGCGAGGCCGTGCAGGGGCTCACGTGGGGCTTCCCCCTGCTCTGCCTTGGCTCCGCCCGCCCTGTCAGCCGTATGCTGTGCTCTCTCTCTCTCTCTCTCTCTCTCTCTCTCTCTCTCTCTCTCTCTCTCTCTCTCTCTCTCTCTCTCTCTCTCTCTCTCTCTCTCTCTCTCTCTCTCTCTCTCTCTCTCTCTCTCTCTCTCTCTCTCTCTCTCTCTCTCTCTCTCTCTCTCTCTCTCTCTCTCTCTCTCTCTCTCTCTCTCTCTCTCTCTCTCTCTCCCTCTCTGTCCGTGTTCTCTGTTCGACAATGGGCCACTATGCGAGTCACGAGCACACGATGCATCCCAGACAGCGGCCGCCCCGTTTTTCCGTCCCCCGCCGTTCCTGCCGCCCCCAGCCGTGCTATTGACACCAATCGACACCGCTCCGTCCAGGGGTGCCCTGCAGAGCCTGCAGCACCTGCCAACGCCTTATTGACTCGTTCTCAAAAGGACTCGTAATGATTCGCCGGGCGGGGCGGGGGCGGGGCCTTCGTGACAAAGCCGCCCCCGGCGGCCCCCGGCGGCCCCCGGCGGCCCCGCCCTCTCCGTCTCGCCTTGAGCACCTGTGGGGCTGCATGTCGCCATACCCCTGACCCGATCACAGCCTGGCCCGGTCATGCCCACGGCCACGTGGAGGGAGACGAGAGCACATCGCCATCGGAAATGATAACCATGTCACTAACACACAAACGTCGACGTTCTATTCGCCAATCGTGTGGAAGCCACTTCTTTTTGTATTTATTGTTCGGCGTCTACCACCCCTCCCCCCCCCCCCCCCCCCCCGGCCACTTCCCCATACATCTTATCTGGTCTTGTTTCGGATGCCTGTCCCGCGTGCTCGTGCGCCATGGACGGAACCGACATTCTCCCTGAGGTGCGGGCCGTGGCACTGTGGTGGCGGCCGGGCTGACAGAGCCCGCGCAGCCACGCGCCTCTTCGCTGCCAGTCTGCCAGTCCGGCTCTTGCGGCGTCTGTTCATGCATTATAAATCGAGTGGTGTTGCACCTGTTGACGCAGGCAAAACGCAGCGGGGTAATATAGGTTCGGGCGGGGGGCGGTGCCGGGGGGTGTAACCGCAGTTAGGCGCCGCCGGCGCCGCCGCAGCTAAACGCGTCCCGCCCGCTGTGCTGCAGATGCAGTGGGAGAGTGATGGCGATATGAGCCCGGCTCGGCCCAGCTCGGGCCGCATGCGTACCGCACCGCACCGCACCGCACCGCACCGCACCGCACCGCACCGCACCGCACCGCACCGCACCGCACCGCACCGCACCGCACCAGCTGGTGGTGTGGGGACACAGGGGCACGTGTCGCCCATTGTGCCCTGCCCGGCCCCGGCCACAGCCGCCCGCCCGCTTATTTTTAACTCTGGCCGCTTAATCCTCCGGCGCGGACGAGTGGAAGTGGAAGGTGGAAAATCAATCGTGGGTCATCTGCTGTATCAATTGTGGGCCACGAGCACCAAAGCTTCGCTATGCGACACATTTTGGCATTTGGGTCTCAGGGGGTGCCGTTAGACCGTAGAGTGCCGGGCTGCGCGCGCGAGAGAGAGAGAGAGAGAGAGAGAGAGAGAGAGAGAGAGAGAGAGAGAGAGAGAGAGAGAGAGAGAGAGAGAGAGAGAGAGAGAGAGAGAGCGACGGTGGCTAGAGACCAAGCAGAAAGAGAGAGATGGACAGATCACGGTCACCACGCCACCACGCCCGCCGCTTTTCCGCCCTTAAGTTAGCTCACTGTATTTTTGGAGCGATACGGCAGCTCTCGGGCTGTTACTCTTCCCTCCCCTCCCCTCCCCTACAAAGTGCGTCGCATACTGTTTGTATTCGCGCCCCTGAGTTTGTCAAGGGAAGTCTGGGCTGGGCTGGGCTTGGGGAGGAGGAGGAGGGGAGGGGGCAGTTGGCAGCATGCGCCGAAATTTGACATTGACCGTCTGGCTTGGCGGCGTGGCGAACACTTCCTTCACAGCTGACTGCCTGGCGGCCTGGCCTGGCGGTTTATTTTGTTCCCAGGGGTGGCGCTAGAGGCGCTCGCTCAAAGCAGCCTCCTCTTCGCCCCTGCCTCGGAGCGGTGTTTTTTTTTTTTTATGTATTCGGGGCCAATCGGTGACGACCTCAAGCTCTGAAGTGGGTTGTTCAAAATTAAATTATTTTTATGACAGTGGTTCCGAATCTGCCGTTTGGGACTTGCGCTCTGAGGCTATCGCGAGCGATCAGTTATTCCCGTTTGCCTCCCCTGGTCCGCCTGGAGCAGCAAACAACCCCTCCGAAAGGTCACCCCTCCCCCTCCCCCTTCTCTACCGCACGACCTTTCGTCTTCCTTCGTACATGGTGCGCTCTCAACAATTTGGGGAGGGGGGCCACTTGAATTCGATGTGGTAGGCAAAAGCGCTCTTCGGTTCTGATTTTATCATTTCTTTTCGAGGGCAATCCTTAAAAGAGGGTAGAAAAAGAAGAGGAAAGACGTTTGCTGCCAGAGGAGCGGCGCATGCCTCCTGTCGGCGATCGTCCCCGATCAGCTTACTGGGCCGTTTGTGGCGGGGCGCTCTTGGTTACTGGTTACCTTTCGGGCGGACAAATATTTGCGGCTGACATGGGAGGGGGCCTTCGCTGTGTGCGTTCCCTTGCGCAATGTTGCGTGATCTCTCCTCCTCCGGCACCTCTTGACAAACGGTAGAGAACTCTGTTTTCTGTTGCAGCGGCTGATGCATGGCGTGTAGCGGCGTAGCGTGGCCGCCGGGGGTTGCGTCCGCACGGCCCCTACCCCGACCCCCGCCAGCCGTCCGCTGATCGGCCGCCGTCCCCGCCCCCGCCGCCCCAGCCTCACCCCAGGCAGCCCTAGGACGCCAAGATGCTCATCAAGGAGTACCGCATCCCTCTGCCGCTCACTGTGGATGAGTACCGCATCGCGCAGTTGTACATGATCGCGGTAAGTTAGATTTTCAAAATCCGTTTTTTCATTTTTTTTTAACATCACAAATATTGGTTTTTGTTGTAGTTCTTCCTGTTTTATGTCAATATTGATTGAACTTCTGGCGCATAGACCTAGACCGTGTAACTGTTTAAAGGGCATTTCCTTTCGTTACTCCGACAGAAAAAGAGTAGAGAAGAGAGCAAAGGCACGGGAAGCGGCGTGGAGATCTTGGTCAACGAGCCCTATGAGGGTGGTCCGGGCGGCAACGGCCAGTACACCCATAAGGTGTACCATGTGGGCAGCCACTTACCAGGTCAGTGTGGTGTGAAAGTCCTACGTGACCTCGTGTCAAAACGATGGCTTTCATGAACCCGTGGTTGTGTCGTCCTGTATTATAAGTTTTCTGAATGGTCAAACAGGTTGGTTCAAAAGTCTCCTCCCAAAATCAGCACTCACAGTTGAGGAGGAGGCTTGGAATGCTTATCCATACACAAAGACTCGATATACATGCCCTTTTGTGGAGAAATTCTCATTGGAAATTGAGACAAGATACTTTCCTGATAATGGGTATCAGGACAATGTGTTTGAGTTGAAAGGCAGTGATCTTCGAAATCGAATAGTTGGTCAGTAGATCATCAGTTCTCATATACTCAATTCATCTTATTCAACTGATTCAATACTTATGCATTTTTTCAATTCTCCAAATATTATTTTGAAATAAAAAAAAAATAAAAAAAAATACAGATTTGATTGACGTTGTAAAAGACCCATTGTCATCTAATGAGTATGTACCTCAAGAAGATCCTAAGCAATACATCTCACAGAAAACGGGACGTGGACCCCTGACTGAAAACTGGCTAGAAGAATATTGGGATGAATGCAAGGTATGATTACTGTTTTTTTTTTATAACGCATGTCTCTAAAACCCTGCATTTTTTAATGTGTTTTTTTTAAATCTGTTGTTGCTTTCTGGAATGTTAAGGCCAAAAAGATGCCAACCTCTAATGGTAAGGCACTGATGTGTGCGTACAAGCTGTGTCGAGTTGAATTCCGTTATTGGGGTATGCAGACAAAACTAGAAAAATTCATTCATGACGTGGGTAAGTAGTTTTTTTAATCTATGTGGTTGTTTTTTTTTGTGTGTATCTAGGGTATGTTAAAATATTTTGAGAACTCATTTACTAATGTCATCCATCCATTTGATTTTTTTTAGCTTTAAGAAAAACTATGTTAAGGGCTCACATTCAAGCTTGGGTGTGGCAAGATGAATGGGTTGGGTTGACCATGGAAGACATTCGAAATATAGAACGAGAAACCCAAGAGTTATTAAAGAAGACAATGGCTCAGGATGGTCAAAACAGTAGTATTAGCGATTCCCCGAGTCAAGATGCAAATCTTGCATCAGGATCAGCTGGTGTTGTCCAAAGCAGTGGAACTGCCACTCCTTCGGTGCGATGTCTCATTTGGAACTCTCATTAAAAAAGTCTGTTTGAAGTATGCTGACATTTTATGTTAATTTCTTTAGGATCCTTCATCATCTGTTCAGAAGACATTAGCAGCTACCCTCGGAAGCATAGAAAAGAATGATCAAGATCAAGTTTCAACGCCTGTTTGTGTGAAAAAGAAAGGAGACCGCCCTCCAGAAATTCAAACTGTTGGTGCATGTAGCTCTGATGAAGACGATTCACCCATTAAGTAAGTTTTGGTTGCCAATCGTACCAATACTTTTCTGTCCAAAATAAAAATTTGCTCCAGTTTGTATTCTTACACCTTTATGTTTGGTTTCTTTCTCACAGGCCAAGAGCTGATGATACAGATTCAAGACGGAAAGTTTGGATGGGTACAGATACAGCATCCTGGCGGATGCAGAGTATTGTGCGAGATTCAGAATCAGACAGTGATGACGAATACTTCGACTGCCAAGGTAATTCATTGTTTATCCATCATAAGATTATTAATAATGATGCCTGAATGTGTCTCTCTGTTTTTGTGTATCATTTCAATTAAATTTATGCCATATATCCTAATGTCCCAGTCTTAATGTTTAAAAAATATTTTAATCATCTCAAATATATCCTCATGGTATATTGTATTATAGTTTGTCTTGCATGCCATGTCATAAGCTGGGGATTTTTTTAAACCGTATGGGTATTGTAGGCAGGTGCTGTGCATGTCTTAGAAATATGCTCTTCATTGCTGGCACTCCTCATGTCATTTCAAAATTGACATCTTCCTTATGTGTGCCTCTTATAGATTCATTTTATTCTTAACTTTTTCTCATTTTCATTTTTTTCTCTGTCCATTTTACTTTTCACTGGGATTTTCTCATTGGTGAATGTCAATTGACCTGTCAGTTGGTGTGCGGTTTGTTATACCAGTTATAAAGGGTAGGTATCAGATTGGTAGAGCAGCTCAGACCAACATTCTCCAAAATACTGCGCATCTTGCACAGCATGCATTGAAAAATCCAGCACCATTTGGCTATATATGTTACTGCAGTTCCTGATTTCTTGTTATGTTTGCCATGTATTTGCTTACATGTACATGAGATGAATCCTGGTATTTTTCAGAATGAATTCCCTTTGTAATTATAGTCAAAATCAATCCTTAGACAAACAATATTTATAACTATCCAACATTATTTTGCCCTTGAACATGTGAAATTGAGCATACTACTTAGTCAGCAACTTAGTATGTTTTAAAAACTCACCGATGTATAATGCATTGATTATAGTCATTGTCTCTCCCTTAAAGAAATGTTTTTACCAGTAATTAGTGTTTGAAGCTGTTTGATTGTTTTGTTTTTGAAGTGTTTCAAGTTCTCTTTCTAAAGTGAATGTGACCCCTTTAAATGAATTTTGAATTTTACTATTTGACCTCAGTATTTGCTCACCCTTTTACCAATACTCTTCATATCTCATTTTTGTATAGGGTCTCACTCCATATCTGAAGATGCTGAAGTTGAAGCCATGGCTAAATGGAGTTCCCTCGAATTATTAAATGAGGAAAATACAGAAGGACCCAGTACAGCAAATACGCGGGATAAAAATGGTAATTTTGAGCATGTATTATGTGTCAGGGTGTGAGACAAGATAAATTTCTACTCATTCTTTGTATTCGTCTTACAGACAGTATTTTTTCTCACACATACCTACAACGAGTTGTCAGTGAGCGCACAAAGGCAGGTGCACGTGGAAGAGTATTGCATTATGCAGGACGCAGCAGTATTGAGGTGGACACATCTTCCTGCCCTGGCTCACCAACTATGTCCTTGATAACAGGCCAGCAGCCATCCTGCCCCACATCCGTCCTTCTTCTTGTGATGCATTCTGGAAGTGTTCTAGGTTTGTAAAACATGCACTTTGACTAAATGTAATAATTCCAGAATGTTAAGTCCATGCATGTCACCGTGATAATTTTTATGTTCAAACAGATGCCAATACTGAACTCTCTGCCAAGAAATCAGATATTACCACTTTCCGCGGTTCCTTTGAGTGTGTGATGCGTCAACATTACCCGTCAATGGTTGGCCACGTAGCTATTAAACTAGTCAGTTGCCCATCTGTTTGTACTGAAGGGCTAGGTATTCTGTCAAGGTGTGTTTCCTAAAATGTAATGTAATATGTTGGCTAAGTTCTCATGTTATTATGGTTGTGTAATGTTCATTTGGTTTTTCCTTCTCCAGTCTGAATCCATATAGTTTTGATGTGTCGCCCTCTTGCCTAGACGCACCTCAAGTAACTCATGACTCCATTCCAATTGGTTCCATACCACTTTTGGCAACTGCTAATACAGTAGACTACCAAGATGCTGTTTCTCGTGCTGTGACAAGTGCCAACAATGTTTATCATGAGTTCTTAAAATCAGAAGAAGGTCTTGGCTTTAATGGTCAAATTTGTATTATAGGTTGGTATATTAAGAATCCCAGTCAAGTTTGAGCCGTAAATTTTCAGATTTTGTAAGTATTTAATGTTTGTAGGTGATTCCATGGGGTCTGTGCTGGCTTATGATGCTCTGTGCCGGTCTGGATCAACACGGCAGGACGGAGATAATGATTTTGATCATCGAGGTAATAAATTGTCTTCCAAAAATACTTTTATCTCTCCAGTTCCTGTATCAGCATTTGTAATCTTCTTAATTTCACCTTTAGACGATGAAGGGCATCGTAGCCGGTGTGACATTGGAGATGAAAGCTATCTGTCTGCCAGTCGCTTACTAAGTGCTCCTACTGGGAACAGACGACGGTCATCATCTACAAGGTAGACTATAACTGAGTTAGCCATGGTATTTCTTGTTCTGTGGGTAATGCACAGTATCATTTCATTTATGCTATTTTTATTACAGTGACCATGCTCATCAAGTAAAGCTTGATTTTGAAGTAAGTGAATTTTTCATGTTCGGAAGTCCTTTGGCCCTTGTTCTGGCATACCGAAAAATATCAGTAGCTGAAGAAAAAAATGGTATGTATTTTTACAAAATGTTGCCTGTACCTGTGTTTATTAGTTTTACTGTTTTTTTGTTTGTTATATTTTTTGAGAAAAATTAAACTTATTGAAAACATATTTTTCAGCTCCTATTCATCGAGCAGGTGTTCAACAAGTTTACAATCTGTTTCATCCTACGGATCCGGTTGCAGCTCGCATTGAACCGCTTCTCTCTGCTCGCTTTTCGATGTTACCACCTATCAACATTCCTCGTTACCAGAAGTACCCGCTTGGAAATGGGCAGCCATACCACCTTTGTAAGTCCCTATAAGAATCTCCATCATTAAATTAAGTCGATTAATTTCTTGATTCCTCTCTTAACTGTCTTTCCCACTAACTAGCCTTGGCAGCTGTAAAGCATGGTAGGATTCACTAACAAAATAGGACTGATAGCTCCAGAAATATTTTGTCAATACTATATAGATAATGTAGTTAGATGGATAACTAACTTCTTACACTTTTTGCTTTCTTCTAATTTCATGTGTCTTTCTTTGTATATGTATGGTCCTATGGCTCTTTTTTCTTCTATAGATGGTCTGAACAATTTTACGTTATTGACATATCTGTCTTCTTCTCAACTGGGTGAACTATTTCTTTTATTTATTTATTTATTTTTTTTTTTTTTTTTGGGGGGGGGGTCTTCCAACTGATTATGGTTGAAAGAATTATTTAATGTTATAAATATATGTCAAACAGCATTAGCCTATTGTTTTGAGAAAATCAACATACATTAATCACACAAACATGTGGAAAAACAATGAATTATCGCATTTGAATTATTTGTCTCTCTCTTGCACGCTTGCATTTAAAGTGGAAATCATCCAGGCGAACCCGCAGACTTTCTCAGATGGTCTAAGTGTTGCTACTCCTGCCTCTCACTTACGGCGTATGTCTGAAATCAGCATCCAAAGCACTGTCTCAGGTGTTATAGACTCTCTACCCCTTCACACCATCAACGCCTGTGAGTGTTTGTGTTGAGCTTTACATGTAGTCCTGCTTTCTGTCAAGTTCCTTTTCATTTTTGCTTTACCTTTTCTATTTTGCTAAAACTGTGTTTACTTGTCATTATTCTTGTAACTTACCGTTTATTTTTTCGCTGGGGAGTATTTGTTTCCCCCCGCTCTTTGAGTCATTGATTTTACAAGATTCCTTGGTGTGCAAAGCAATTTTTGAGTATGACCCTTGCTGTGTGAAGTTCCTATTTGATGTCAGAGATGCAGTTATTTTTATTTCCCCAAGAGAAACATAACAGAACCTTAATGATTTCACACTTCCCTATTTAAAGAAAAATGCAGAAACTTTTACTGAAATTAATTTACCTTGCCACTAATTTCAGTGACTCAAAAATGGTGGGGCAACAAGCGGTTGGATTATGCTCTGTATTGTCCAGAGGGGCTATCCAATTTTCCCACCAATGCCCTACCACACCTATTTCATGCAAGTTACTGGGAATCATCAGATGTCATAGCCTTTATCTTACGACAGGTAAGTGGAAAAGTTACCCTTCTTTTAGAAAGCTCAAGTAGCTCAGCTGTTAATACATAACATGATGTTGCCAGTTGGGACGCTTTGAACTTCTCCAAGCTCTGGGACATGATGACAAGGATCTGGTAGCGTTTAGTCCAAATCAGCCTCGAGAAAAATGGATCAGAAAGAGAACATCAGTTAAATTGAAGGTAAGCTTGCTGTTCAGTTCCTTTTTATCCAAAAAATGCTGTTAATTTACTTGTTTCTTTCATATGTATAGAATGTTTCACCCAATCATCGAGCCAATGATGTTATAGTAAAAGAGGGTAAACCACAGACGCTTCTGGCAAGGTTCATGTATGGACCACTAGATATGATAACATTACATGGTAAACACTTATTAATTATTGAATGAGTTCTAATATACATCTGATTTGATTTTGTAAACATATCTTTTGGTTATATCTCCTGCCTATCCTCTTCTAGGTGAAAAAATTGACATTCATGTTATGAAAGATGCTCCTGCTGGTGAATGGCAATTATTATCTACAGAAGTGACTGATAAGAATGGTAGGGTATCGTATACATTTCCTAGTGATAAAGCTCTGGGGTATGGAATATACCCTATCAAAATGGTAGTGAGGTAGGTTGGTTTTTCTCTTGCAATTTATTTATAATTATTTTTGTGATTCTAATAAAGACTTGTACTTCACAGAGGTGACCATACTGCTGCAGACTTTTACATGGCTGTTGTTCCTCCAAAGACCGAATGTATTGTCTTCAGCATAGACGGTTCATTCACAGCAAGTATGTCAGTTACTGGCAGAGATCCCAAAGTTCGAGCTGGAGCTGTTGATGTTGTCAGGTGAGAACTGAGTGATATTGCTGTGTTCATCTCTTTGGCGTTTTAGAAATTCTCTTTAGCTTTGTTCTTTGTCATTTTCTAGGCATTGGCAGGAACTTGGCTACTTGATAATTTATGTAACTGGCCGACCAGATATGCAACAGCAGAAAGTTGTGTCATGGCTCTCTCAACATAATTTTCCTCATGGATTGGTATCTTTTGCTGATGGCCTGTCCACTGATCCCCTTCGACATAAAACAACTTATTTGCAGGCCCTTCAAGAGGTGCGATTTAGTATATGACAGGCAATCATTCTTTTGGTTACATTGTGTGTCATCTTTATTTAATGACTGTATCTACTTTCAGACTCATGACGTCTTAATCCATTCAGCATATGGAAGCAGCAAAGACATTGCAGTGTATAGGTCTCTAGATCCTATCCCTAAGCAGATATACATTATCGGGAAAGTGTCCAAGAAGCACCAGTCTCAGGCCACTATCCTAACAGAAGGCTATGCTGCACACCTTGCACAGCTCGTTGCTCCTGGTGGGTCACGCCCAGCTCAGGGCAATGCACGAATGGTGATCCCCAGAGGCTACTTCGGATTACCAGGACACAATGCGTCACTCAGGAGGAGAAGGTAAGTCCAACTAACATGGATTGGATTGGATTGTTTTCAAGGGGCCCAAGGGACCCAATGCAATGTGGTTTATGGCGGTTAATCTTTTGACTGCCAATGACCATAAAGGGAGAATGCACTCACTATTTGTTTTGTTTTTTAAATCAAAAAGCCGTAACAGATTCTGCAGAAGATATATTTTCCTGTGGCGATACTGGTGTTTATTGTTTCATCCTGATATTTTTTTTCCTTTGCATGCTGATGCATATCAGGCAGTTCTGTGTTGTTCCATCCATTCACATATGTGTTTGGAGTTATAAAACTAGGTGACATTCCTTGATACACATTTTCTTTTCCAGCAAAGACACAGTGGGAAGTTCCCCTGGTAGGAGCAATCTATACATTAAGAGGAAAGTTTACATAAGTCATGTTTAAAATAAGGCACAACTTTAAATTCACTTTCCTGTATTTCATGTCATTCATTGGTAATTACCCAATATAAAGATGAATTTTCTAAGATTGCATGATTGCTTTCATGTGGTACATCTAGTGCTTAAAAGTAATAAACTGGCAACAGTATAGCAAAAGTTTTATAATAGCTTTCAAGCAAAACAAATTATTTTTATTAAAATATATTCTCAGAACCTAAAAGCTACTTTTAAGTCTTAGCCACAAAATCTACTTTCTCAAAAGGGGACATTAGTTGCATGGACATTGTTGCATTTTTAAATTGCTAAAACAACACGGCTCAGGCTAAATCCAATCAAATTAAACGGAATGTCATTCATTTATAACTGCATACACCATTACAAAATTTGGGTGTTGATCATATGGGAACAAAAGTCAAATCTGATGAGTGGGTTGTTATGCACAGGCAGAGGTAGTGACATAGTGATTCACCTTCCAGTTTTCATGGTTAAGGAGTGAAGCCAAGTCAGAAACTTTGAACAGAATCAACAGAATGTAGACAAAATGGAAAGCCACTTTTCAGACTTGTCTCCTTGATCACAGTCCTAACTATAAAATTGATATTTTCAAGTCATAGTCCCTACTCTTTGTGGTGCGCAGGCCCCAGCCATAAGGCCACGTGTGGCTATGGCGCTCCTTACCTGCATGTACCCCGTGTGGCAACAAACCTGTCTTACAGCTGTGCTTGTCACTGATCATAACACCAACTTTGTGGAAGGTAAAGCCTGGTGTTATCATTTTTGCCACTTCTAAATTTGTGTGTGCTGCACGGTGTGACCCTGTGTGAAATCCTCTTTATGCTTCATTCCTCTACCTTTCCTATTCATCCCCTTCAGTCACTGTGATTGGCATAACTACTTAAAGTCCTTATCCTGTGAACTTTTTCTGACAACAGATTTTCTACCTTCATATTATTTCTGTGTAAATTAAGCTCCATTAATTTTGTAAACAATTTGTTCAGGCACAGATATTCCATGTTTAAATTGACTGGAAAATATAACTATGTCCATAGTTTTTCTAAACAAACATTCATTGTTTGTAGCTTGATTGGGAGGATTTGTTCTTGGAATTATGTTGCATGAAATCAAGTATATGTGAAATTTTAAGCACCTCACTACCTTTTCTTAAAATCAAGCACCTTTACTTACACAAACACAAATTGATGAAGAAAGTGTTAGAGCTGTAGAATTAGTATTTTTTGAACCATAGGTTTCAACTCATTTGATCATTTGAAATGTTCTGGATGGCTGTCAGCTTTAACTTTATAAATTGTTTTTTTCAGACCAGGCTCTAAGAATTACAAATTTTTATTACAACAAATACTTATTTTATGATGTTTCTCAGCAAGTCTGACTTTATAATTGACTTTATGATTGCCTGCTTTAGCTATCTGGGAACTACACTATTATTTTTCTTGACTCCTCCCTGGGTTGTGATCCTTAGTGCCGTATGGTATTGGCTGGTAGATACCAGAATCCTGACAACCACCCTGGACAGTTACTTCTTTTCACTGCTTAGCTTATCAATGCATATGAAAATGTGTGTAAATCAGGCACCCACTGCATAATTGAGCACAATGAATTTGTATAGACTTGATTTGAGGAAAGAAAGGAAGCGTAGTTTTCTATGCAGAAGTCCATGACACAAATTGCAAGTTGGTGTAACTTAACCATACTTTGTGTTGTTAGTCCCCTAGATTTGTACTCTATTGTATCATGCCATAGTTGGATCATTATACCATTATACCCTTTTCTCGTGGAAACAATGAGTAAATATGTGTTTCTTTCCTTACCTGTGGAATGTTCATTGATGGTCTTTGACCTTTCTTTTATCAAGTTTTATTTTTGCATCTGTAGGTTGTTATCAACTTTTTAACACTTACTGATGTGACTATTAATAGTGGTGTCTAATTTTCAGGAATGCAGCCAAGCGGACAAAATCATTCCCAGTCATGGGCCATAGCCAGGACATGGGTGGTTCAACAAGCCGTGGTCTCCGTGGAAGTTCAGCACCTCACTCTGCCAGTGGTCCTGGCCCTGGTGGCTTCCCCCCTCAGACTCCACCAGCAGGCGCAGCAGGCTCAGGGACGGGTGTATCAGACAAACTGTGACGAAGCATGTCGCGCTGCTCCTGCTTCTTCAGCTCTAAAGACTCTACAACTTCTGGGGAGGATAACTTACCGTCACCAAAGTAGAAAAATTGCTATCCCTGATTAGCTCCCTTTCCCCCTCAAACAAGGAACTTTTTACTAACTCCTCAGTATATAGAATCTAATGTTAAAATGAAATTAGAGAAATTTTGTTTGCTCAGTGGGAGACGGGATTCAGCTGAATAAGAAGAGTGCAGTGCCACTTTAGTCCTTAGTTGTTCTTAAGAGGCATTGTTCAGTGTATTGCCCACAATTTGATCACTGACTTGTACCCCAATGTTTTGCCGTGAAGAACAACTTTTAAATGTATTCATGTCTCAATAAAATTAAAATTACAAAGTCAGCGATGCTTATAAAGCAGCGGGTGAACAGTTTTTTTTTTTTTTTTTTTTTTGTAGTATCTTTCTATCTATGTAGAAAAGTCACATTTATTGTTTTGTGTCGTGTTGTTATTCACCTCTAAGTATTGAACAAACATGTAGAATAAGTGAAATAGTTTTTGATAGTGCCTCAGAGAACTTTTATTGTTTCATATTAGTCTTATGAGGGTAGTAAATTGAAAAATGTGTACTGCCAGCATGCACAGTTGCTATTTCAAATGCATTTGACACTGAACAGTAAGCATTTTATTCTTTCTCTCTTGTAGTGTTGGCAACAGAAGAAGGTAATTCTTAATTTTTCTTGCAGTCCTCAAATCTGCATCAAGTGTAGAAGTCCTTTGAAGCTTATGTAATGTATTCTATGCTGAATTTAGAGTTGTTCAATTGTGACATGACTTAAGTATCAATTCCCAAAAGGAAAATATTATTCTACAGAAGCTACTGTTGTGCTCTGTTTACACATATCATGTTTGTTAATAAGGATGTAGAAATAAGTGATGAAAAAGTATTGTCCACATATAGCCTATTTAACACTGGACTGTTAATTTGCGTAGTGTTCAAGAAAAGTGTCTCCATATTCTTTGCTTGCAATGTTAGGATCCCAATATTTTTTGAGACTGCGACACTTTCAGTAATAGTACAAGTAATTTGGTGATACTAAGAATTCATTTGAACAAAATATTTCTTGTTGTTTTTATTTCCTCTAAAACTTGAAAAGGCTGTGTATTCCAAGTGCTACTGTAATATTCACTGTTCCTATATACATAACATGGGAGTAGTGTCTGTCATGTGTTCATAAAGAGGCATTGTTTACCTATCCTATTATGTTGAAAAGTTAGCAAAGGTACCTTAAGTCTGTAATTTATACCTGATTTACTTAAGTAGCTATGTTATGTCCTTCAAACCAAACTCATGTCATGATTCCTTATACCGCCCTTATCGCATATAATGTTACTATGTTACTGGTTGTTTATACATGTGGTTACCTATACGGAAATGAAATTTTACACAGGGTTTTTTAAATCTGCAAAATGCATCCTAAGGTTTTTATTAACTTCTTGTTAACATACCTGTGTGTCAGTCACTCAAACTGACTTCAACTGAAGTCCAACTGAGTTCATTGAATTAAGGAATCACTTTCAGTGTCCAGCAGACTCTTTTATCGTTTATTGTACCATTGAGTCGAAAGAGCATGGCCCTGTTATGGACGTTGTAAACATTCGGCATTTGGCGGTGACCAAATGAATTTGTCAACGTTTTTCGTTCTAAAATTCATTCTTCCTGCATATACTGCCTTTTTAATGTAAACTACTTTAAGGTGTATTAATAATGCCTTTTTACTGAAAATGGCTCTTCTAGTGACTGGCATTTATTTGAAAAAAGTGTTAATAGATCATTTCTATGGCTGCTAAGAGTATTTTTCTACTGTTGTGGTTTTCTCTGTGCTTTGCTTCATAAAAGCAATGATCAATTCTGTGATCATGTTGCTTCATAAGTGTACAGTGGCTGGTCTATTCTGTAATCAAATTTATTTAATAGTGTGTTTTTATCATGTTGCAAATATGGTGAAATATTTTTTTTCTGTGTAGTAGGTGAGAATGAATCACCAGGCTTCAATTATTAAAAGTAAGTGAACATTGTCTGTAGAGATTCATTCTCTGCATTCTGGGCCTGTGCTGTGAGAATTGTTTGAGTTTTATGCTTGCACTGTTCAAAAAAATAGTGTGTGAAGGTGGTGATTTGTTACGCTTAATGAGTTAGATTTATTAAATAATGAATACCATGTATATGTTAAAATTCATGTTACCTGTTGGTTATACAAGTTGCCACTGTCCACTGTCCATGTTCTTTTAATTTGATTGTTTTGTAGTGGTTGAGTCCTCAAAGTAATGTATATTTTTTTATACATTGAAAAGTTATCTGCTTAGTCAATGTAGTGTTGGTTGTTCTGAATGTATTATGAAGAAAATGTTGTGAGATTACTTCCTGCAGTGGGTTGTGTTTTTACAGGAGATGGTTGCTTAAGGTTATCCATGTTCTTCTTGAAACTATGACTTTATTTTCTTTCTTAATGTCTATGTCTGACTTTGAAGAAATGAGCAATAAGCATTTGTCCATATATTTTTTTTCTAGGGATTGGACGCTTTTTAGTATGTTTAGTGGTTACTGTGCTTGCTCATATCTTAATTTTTTGTGGTGAAAAAATGGTGGTGGAAGTGAGAATCTTTGTTTCTGCTGATGGTGCAGTTTCAGGACCATTCTCCAATGGGGGGAGAGAAACAAGCCACAGTTGTACAACTGGCATGAGAAAATGATGTGTGGACATTTCAAATACACTCTGTTAGTTACAGGTAGCTTATTTACCTTTATAGAATACGTCTTAATCAAGAAAGAAATTAAAACCAAAAAGGATGTTTCCATATGAGTGCTCTAGCTTATGGAGCTGTGTACGGCAAAATCATCTATTTTACTCCCAATGTTTTGTATTTTTGTGAGACATAAGTAAAAATCAATGTGTCTTTATTTTAAAAATTTTTAAGTGTGGATTGTTTTGATTTTTTTTAAAAGCATATGTTTGGTTTGGATAGCTTGCTGTGTATTTTAGGTGTCTTAATGCAGCTGATACATTGAAGCTTTTTCAAACTTTGCCAAGAATGACATTTTATGCACCTCTCTATTTTTATCAATCTCATACCAAGCCAAAACGTTTTTTTTTTCCATTGACAAAACTAAATTTTGCTTATCTGAACTCATATGTTATCACAAATTATACATAATTTAGGGACCTTGCTTTCCTTTTGCTTCATTTTACTGCCTGTCCTTTTTCCGTAAGTTGTAATTTCATTGACAGTCTGAGATGATTGATTTAAAATTCATTCTTTTATTCCCAAATTCGTGTCGATGAGACATCCGTATTGTGGAGGAAGTGATTTGTAGCTGCCTTAAACCCAATACCATGCTCTTTGATGGCCCTCTGCAGTACCCTCATCTCAACTAGGAACCATGTGTGAATAGTCTCTGTGATCCCAACGTATGCATGGGGTTCATGGTCACTGCTCCTCATTGCTGCAATGCTATCCACTCATATGTGCCCTCAGTTTGTTCCTCATTATCTTGAGAAATATTGCATTAGCACATCTTCAGTTGAAGTTGGTGCGCAACCTGTGGCTTCTCTCTATCCCTCCAATTACTGATGGGCGTGTAGTTTAGATCACATAATGATGCCACCATTTCTCTCTAACAATCCATTAATTGTGATGTCCTAAAGAGCATTAAGCATCAAACCCCTAGGTAGCGGAGCTCACTGTGATTTTTTTCTTTCTTTTTCAATTTTATGTTTGCATGTCAATGTTTCTCATTTTCCTAGTAAGTAGTGTTAAGTATTTGTGAATAAGATAGAGGAAAAGTATTTCCAAAATGTATATTTCCTGGCTTTATGAAAATGTTGTCCATTTTCATTGCATATTGATGCAAATTTCTGTGATTCATAGAATAAACAGGTTTTGGTATGGTCAGTGTTATTTCCCCTTCTTGTGCATAGTGCTCTTCTATTCCATGCAATAGTAAATTTTAGGTAGTCTATGTAGGACTTTGAAATGTTGTGAATTGAGATGAAAGGATGTGTGTATAAATCTATTCCATTTAAGAGTATATACAAATATATTAAATGTTGCCAAGCCATGCTGTTTTCATTGAAAAGTAGTCCCGTCTCTGGTTCAGAGTTGGAGTGGGATCATGCCAGAGCATCCCCCCGGCCGGCAATAAGATATAAGCAGATTGTTGGTTTACATATATTTATTTAAAACCACAAACTATATCACAGATAAGTTACAAAAAGGGAAAAAAATCCTGACTGATCTTTCAAGACAAGAATGAGAAAAAGAAAGATTAAAAGGAACAAAAACAAATTCATTCATACGTACATTGTACGTAGCCCAACAGTTTTCAACACCACAAGAAAACCAACAGATCTGATAACTACTACACAATTAAATACATTTTAATGCACAGTAAACTTAAGCACAGAAAAGATGGCTGTCCAATAGTGAGAGTGAGTTATGAGATGGGACACCTTTTCCCACATTACTAAAAACAAACACAAAAATATTGAGTCCTGCTCGTATGAAAATGAAGTCACAGCTCCCTTAATAATAAATCTCATGTCAAGAGATGCTACAAGACATAAAAATCACCATCAATTATGAAGAATGTACATTCCAGCCGCGGGCAGTAATGCATTGCCAGCCACCCTGAAAGAGATAAATGAATACACAGTATTAGCACTGGTACAAGATGCTTCCTAGGCATCAATGACATTTTATCGAAAGCAGTTACAGCTTACCACCACACCATGTGACCAGGTTGTTCCGGCTGGGTTATCTTTCGTAACTCCATGCCGCCGACAAACCACCCCAGAGCTACTGATAGCCCACACTTCTTCACCCGGTCCAGATGACACATGGCGCCAACCTGTTAGTGGAGGTGGCATGTTTGTCGGACTTAAAATCGCTGACCCTTCTACCTCGGGTACTGTCACCACACCTGAGGAAAAACCGGAGCATTGTAAAGTGGCATCACAAGTACATAGGCAGACACAAAATTTAAAAGGAGGATTCGCACCACTATGATCCAAATTCAAGGCTGGTATAGTTTGCCAGTGGGTTCCCTCCGGAAAAACAGGAGTAACTTCGCGGCGAACAAACAACTGGCCATTGTTATCCAGAACCCACACCCCATGACAGCCAACAGACACAAGTTTTAAGGTACTTGCAGGTGGAGGCTCAACGGTTTCCCACACTTCACCTGGAATTTCACAACCATTCACAGATACAAGTAAGAAAACAACAACCACATAACTTTCTCAATGAACTATTGAGGAATATCCAAGCACCTTGAGGATTGGATGATGTTATTCCAAATCTCCAAAATGCAGATCCATTTTTCCCTATAGCCCAGACCTTGTTGCCTGGTCCACAGCTGATACATGTCAAAGGATTGTCACTGGGAATGTGGTCCCAGCTTATACCCTAAAGTAAAAATGATTATTAAAAAGATAATGGTCCAAATGAAAGGAAGAAAAAAGGAGCATAATTGAGACTTTTCATGATTCACACTTACAGCTGGGTTAGATTTACACACGCCTCTTCGATACACTGCCTCTCCTTCAACTGTCACTGCCCATGCATGCACAAGTCCATGTGTTTCTTTACTTCCATCAAACTTTGAACAGAAGTTTACAGCAAGGATTAATACAAATCAACACCAAAATTTACTCATGATTAAGCATGAGTGAACTTGACACACACATCAAGTTGAATACATACTTGCAAAGAGACATGCAGAAGCTTTGTAGTGGCAAGCTCCTCCCAGGGACCACTGGTCAATAGTTGAGCTTTTCTGACCCAGCGCCTGCGACGCACATAATCAGTAAATCCTTTCCGGCCATGGTAAGAAGCTGGAAAATCAATAGCATACTGCCATCCCTCTTGGTCTACACCACCTGGTGTTTGGTAGTCAACTGCCCAATCGGATACCTAGAATGATCATACCGCCCCCAAAAAGACAAAAAACTGGTAACACATGATTAAAAAATAAGACGTGTTCCAAAGTAGTATACAGTACACTGTCACCATACCCATTGCCAATGCATAGAAGGAAGTTTTGTTCCCTCTTTTGTTCGTTTGTGTCTTCCAGAAGCGTCACTCCACATGTTCCTATCGGTTGGAAGCATGTGTGTGGTGTATCCAGTGAGAGGATTCCACCTTTGATTTTCATAGACATAGTATGCATGAGTATCTGACATAGGGTTAATACCTGTGCTACTAGTCTCTAGACCTGGAAAATTAAGGGTGGCAAAGTTTTATTTTTCAAATGCTATAAGAGGAAGAAAAAAATGGAAACCTCAGGAACCCCTTTTACAAAGTGGTTATCTCACCTCTCAGGAAAGATCCTCCCCACCCTCCTGTATAAAACCATGGAGTGCAGTCATAGCCAATGCCCCAAGTAACACCGGCACCACACGTCTCCACTCGACGGAGGTGGCCTCCCATTTGCCTCCAGAACATATCCGATGGGGATACTATTATCTAAATAAAGAAGTAACGATAAATAAATGATCATGTATGCTACAGCAATGATAATAAAGAACAAAAATACCTACAGTCTTTGACTCATAGACCAGTTTGTGAAGGAGGAGGGCACCTTCAATCTCAATGTGGCTAATATTTCGAGGATTCAGTTTATGTTCAAAGTAGGTGAACTGTGTGTCGTTTACCATAATCTGTAGAATAAATTTTAAAAAAGAAAATTTGAAACAACAAAAAAAACACAAACAAACAATGTTTGAACTTGCTCACCGTGCTCTGAAAGGAGTTTAGAGGCACACAGTAATTACAGGTTTATATATCCCTTACCTTGAATGCATCTTCTTGACAAAGGATTGAAATTGAAAATGCTTCTCCTCTGCTGATTGGTAAACCTCCATCCCTCTCCTCTCTGTTCCATACACAATTCTGTTTGGAATTTCTGACTACTACAGCTTCAGGGAACCTAGGGTTAAAGTGGAATGCTATATCTGGATTGCTTGAGAGCTTGGAAGATTGCTGTTGAGTGCGACATACTAAATTAATAGCAAATCTGTCTGTATCCTGATGAGCACTTGCAAGCAACGTTATTCTGCTACCAGGTGGGAAACTATTGTGTAAATGGGTATTATAAGGAGTAGACTTTCCAGCAACCAACATTTCCTGGACATATGTCTCCCCTCTGAACTGATGGGTCTAGAAACAGACATGATTAGGTTAATGAAAATTGCAGTAATGCATTTTTAAACACGATAAGATGGTGCTTGTGCTGAAACTGTACCTCTAGAGTTGCTGGATCGAAAGCAAATACATCTCCACGGGTTGTAGTGGCCCAGAAGGAACTAGCACTTGGTCTTCCTCTGGTGCCATTAACTTGGCAAGTAACAAGCGTTAAGTTTGCCATCCAATCTTCCATGTCAGTTTCAGCACTAAACTGCAGTTTCAGAGGTCCTTTACTCGGTCGCAAGCGGGATGTATGTATTGCAATACAAGGCAGACCAGGTTCACTACAACTTGCTACACAAGTTATTTCTGAAACACTCAGCTGAAGCTTGGTATGTGTCTGGTCTAAGCTCAGGACTGAGAGGGTCCCTGATTCACTTCCAATCCACTCAAGTTCAAGAGTACACAATTCTGGGAGAGAATCTTTTAACACAGCTTTCGCTTTTCCACATTTGATCCAGCTAGTTTTTTCAATAGCTTTCTCATAATTTTCAAAGCCAGTAGTTGCTTTGTCTGTTCTTATTTTCAGCTCTTGCAAAATTCTCATGCGCCATGGTTTAGAAAATTCTGGTTGTAGTGCGGTTAGAGAATTCTCCACAAACCTAAAATTAGGTGAAAAATTATCAAGTTTGCAACACGAAAAACAACAACAGAGCAGCTGGGAACTTACCAATTAGGGGGAGCTATTGGGTCTATTAAAACTGCTCCAGCAGCAACACACGTCCAAAGCATACTTGAATCATTGACACCCCAGATACCATCAGAGTCCATATTGTCCAAACCATCCAATGTATCCTCCGAGGCAAATGTTGCAAGGTCAGTACCAGGAATTGCTTCAGTGCCCAGGACACCACCCACACTTTGCATCGGGCTCCAAACAGTTGGATTTGTTTTGACTAACAGAAAAGAAGAAGAAAAATAATGTAAGTCAGACAGGTTCTAAACATCTATGAATTTTTAAAAATGAAAACATTTGGAGAGGTAGATTTTACCACTTGGTTCTTCTCTATCCAACTGAAGACTTGTACCTGAGGAGCTACTTTCTTCTTCTGACTTGACGGACAAAGAAGAACACAGTCTATGACTCTCCCACATTTTCCTTTGGTTTTCATTTCCCTCTCCTGGGTAAGATTTTAAGTCAAGTTTGGCCAACGACCTCGTAGGTGCTGAATAAGCAGCACCTCTGATGGAACTACAATTTATCGATGCCATTGGTACTGGTATAGAATGTGAGCTTTCTGTATCACTTGATTCACTTACTGAAGGATTTTTCCACATCTGTAAAGTTTTAACATCTTATTTATGAAAGTGATCCCGATTTTTTCACATTTCATATAATGCAGGACATACCATTGAATGAGAATTATTACTAACAGAATTTTGGCGAGCATTTGACCCTCCAAATCCGGACCATAGACTTGCATCACTACTAGCTCTGCTGAGTTGTGTAAGAGCAGCCATCAACTTCCATGTTTTGCCTGTCAAGTCAGACTGGGAAACACCTGTCCGGAAATACAGCAGCCTATCTTCTGAGCCTATGGCCCAAACCTACAAAAACCATTGCTCTGAATATCTAAATAATTTGTTCCATTAATAAAACAAAAAAACTGGAGAAGAATCACATACTTGATCATTTGCAGCTATGGAAATCAGAGCCATCTTGCCTACCATCTCTACCCATCCACAACCAGTGGCAAATTCGTCTCTGCTGTTTTCTCCATGAATACCTCGTCTGAACCACACATGGTTACTGGTAGTTACAGCCCATACAGCATTGGTGCCTACAGCCACTTGGCTAAGTTTTTCTGTGTCATTTGGTGCGGCAACTTCCAACCAGTTTTCTCCCATTGGATTGTGACGGGTCACACCAAGCCTCACCAAGGCTTTCCCATTCCATAAAATAGCCCACACAAGCCCTGTCGCCCCCACACATATTTGCTTCACCTCACACCCCTGTGGTACTGACACTGGTATCCACTTCTGACCCTCAGGGGAAGTAGCACTGACCCCCGTGCGGAACATGACCCGACCATGAGCTGTCACAGCCCAGACAAGCACTGACCCTTCATCAACGCAAGCCATAGCAAGCCCACCAACAGCTACGTCAATGAAAGGCTCCTGAAAAATGTATGGGTATGCATTGTATCAAAAGAGAGATGGTCAAGACAGGCCACAGAAAAGAATGAATGATACATACCTGTGTTGCATCTTTGTGCAAAGGGGCTATTGCACACCATGAATTAAGGGCAGAGTACCTACGATAGCGCACCCACTTCCTTCTTCTCACACAGGACTTCCACTGTTTTTGAGGGTAGTATTTCGCTGGGAAGTCCACAGCATATGTCCACCCCTTTAACATAAGTGCAAAGAAGTTATTGTTGCAAAGATACCACACATACATACACTTTCAATGAAGCCATTGTACATACATCTTGTTCCAATGTCTGACCATCTAGAGAGAGTTCTAAATGCCAGTCTGACTCCCACTGCCAAGCCATTGAAGGCAGACGTACTTTTGACAGGGACCTTTCTGTCAAGCCATCGGCTGAAGAAAACTGGTGTCGATCCATTGGGAACAACCGCTTACTAAATCCATCAAGTGGCAGCCACCTCTGTAACATAGTGCAAAGTGACAACGTAAAAGAAGTGATAATCCTTTGCATCCAAACAAATGATGAAAGAGACAGAGCAACACACCTCATTTTCATATGATTCTTCTTTGATTCGAATCGGAACATCGATACCATGAACATACACATAGACCTGTCGATCTCCACCAACAGCCCAAAGCATGTGGGGGACAGCAGACAATGTCTTAAACTCCAGACCAAGGTAAACAAGCTCCCTCCACTTAGAGCCTCTGGTGGACAGGGCGTAAACTCGGCCTTCATGGCTGATGCCAAATAACACCGAGCTCGGCATCTCTCCGGGCTCTGAAACAACACATATGTCACGTAGTGGTCTTTAACTTCATGTGAAAACAGTGGTGAAAATTATCACTTGACGAATCAGCTGATAACGCCCGTACACATAGGGCACTACGAACCTGTCAAACACTTTCCATTTCTGGACGTTGTGGGGAAGACTGAGTCAAAAACGATTGGTATTGACACACAGCTCGAAATTTTTCAGAAAAACTAAAGATTGGTTTTTAGATTCATTGAAAAGGGCTAATTTTTAGACGACAAAATTTTTCTAACCTAAAATTGTGACATACACTGCCTTGCTGACAGGTACCGAAGAAACAGGTACAGAGCAAAAACAAACTAAAACAAACAATAACAAGCAGAAGCTGTTCTGTTGTCTTAGCCGCAATCGCAGCAATTCGCTGCACGTTTCATTGGGAATCCTGTTATCTTGACTTCGTTACTAACTGGTAGGTAAATTAGAGTGCATTGATAAACACTTTTAAAAGATGGCATCAGCTATATAAACTTGAAACGCTGCGTCAGATGCAACTGTGGCTAACCTATCTGTCAATGAATAAGTCGGTGGTCGGTATCTGACTTAAGACGTTGTCTGAATGGGCCATTAACTATGTGTCATAATTTTCTCCGGAGAAAGAGAAAATCTTGGCTTTCCCCCAAGAAAACTGAGTCGACCATGAACGAAAACCTTTGACACGCGCCTGTTTGTCGTGTGTCTCTCATCTTTTTCTGATAGTGTTTACCTTGCTCATCATCTAGTCAATAAATCTGGTTTGCAACAATTTTTGAGGAGGTGCCCGGCAGTCTCTACGCCTTGAGTCATCATGCAATTTGTATTATAAATTATATTGCTTGCAATTTCTCAGCAGTCTCCTTTGCAGTTGTGTAATTTTTTTTCTCTTTCCCTGTCTTTTGTTTCCAGGAAAAATGTCAGATCAACCCGAAATTCGACCAGTTCTCAACCTTGATGAAAGTACCTGGGAGGGATGGTTTAATTCATTTATCTTGTGGGTTGCACAGAATCCATGGACATTCTTATCCAATGTTCTTCTCTGTCTGTCCCCATTTTTCCTAATTTCCTTAATATTATCTTGGAAGCTCTCCAAGGCTTTAGAGGAGGAGCGCAAGGAGAAAAAAATCAAGGCAAAGCGCTCCGCTCAGATTGGAAAAGCTAGGTCTGATAGGCCAAATAAAAAGCAGGTCCAAAAAGAATCTTAATTGATTAGAAATTCAGCATCAAAAAAGTTTTTTTTTTTTTAAAAACGTTTGATATATTTTTCTCTTCCATGTTATGTCAAAAGTTTCTTTTTAGCCTTAAAGCTTTAAACAGCAGTACCTGTCTTTTATGGTTCTTTAATGCAACAATATTTAGCAATTCACAAGAGCTTATCTAATAATAAAGCTATTGCTTACATAATTTGTTCTTTTTAAAAATACGATAACATTGACTAGCTCTGCAGTGAATTTTGTATGTAAAAAAATGATGTTAAGATTAAGGTTTAGGAATTTTCTAACACTTTTGTAAATGTTCTTACTTTGTGATGGCAAGCACTTGTCTATGAGAAAGAGTTAGTTGTGGAATAAAGAAATTTGTATGCATTTGCAGTGTGATGCTTTATTTGAAGTTCCAGTCTTTTTCACTAGGTATTGAGCAGAGTCAAAACCCTATTACAATAAAAACAAGTTTAAAAAAATACACGAATGAGGTGAAAAAAAAAGATCACCACCATTTTCTTTAACCTGCTTTAAAAAAGGCACTTTTGAAGTACGGCAAAGAGGGGCAAGAGAAATTATTTTGTACTTGTTTCACAATAAGAAAGTTAATACAGCTTCATGGTTTCAAAGAAGATATTTCAGCTCAAAACCCTTTACCACACTGCAAAAGATAGTAGGGTGAGTAAAGAGTCATGAGCTGAAATTTTCATAGCATAAAGATCAAAGGTGACTTTCTTTGCAGTATTTTGATCCACAACTTAAAACCACATTCAAATTAATCTTAAAAGTAGTTCTGACACTGATTTGACTAGCTTATACCACTACCTGCCATTAAGGCTCACAGCCAAATATCTTACAGTTTAAAACAAAAATTCAAGATTCAAATACCCAATCACATGGGAGTTTGGGCATTTTGGATGCTGGCCATGGAAGGTAGCCAGCAGTCTTGAAAACCCAATAATCATATGAGACCTTAGAAATAAGTAAAATCAGTAACAACACCTCAAGTGCAACTACATAGTACACATATTCAGTCCAGTCAGATTGCACAGTGCAAACTTTGTTTTGATCCAATTCATATACCTGAAGAGATGAAAGAAAAAGAAAGATATAAGAAGTGCAATTTTTAATACAGCAGTAAATAGGCCTGTAATATTCATTGACTACAATTACCTTTTCTGGCAAGTTTTCACACTGAACTTCATGATAGTCAGGAATGTGTTTGTTGTTTGCATTCAACCACATCTGAAAATTGGTACATTCAAATTAAGACCACATACACTATTTTCATAAAATAAACCTGATTTGAAGGTAAACATGTTACCTTTATAGATTGTGCTGTACTGCAGTCACATTTCAATCGGTTAAGACCGAGGTACACAATTTGAGCATCCCACGAGGTACGATCAAAAACATTTGATAAAATGTAAGTAGGTAACTGAGGAAACATTTTTTTTTTAAGTAAATAAAATTTTTTATACTAGAAAAAACAACAACAATATACACCTACACCAGGAAATATTGAGATAACTTACTGATGATATATTATTGTTCCGTAGACTCAGAGTATGGAAAGTGTTAATGAATGTAGAACCTTCAAGAGCTGTTATAGATGTAATTTGGTTGTCATCAGCATAAAATTTTCGAACATCTTCATAAGCTGCATTCACACCAAGGGCTTCCAAATTACTAATCTGGAATGAGAACGAGACACTAATAGACAATAGCCTAGAAAATTACTCGCTCGTCCAGTGAATATATAATGAAAAACTTACATTATTTGAGCTGACATTTAAAAAAATTGTATTCTTGGGGAGAGTTTCAGGAAGGCTTGTTAGATGTCTGTTAGAGCAGTCTACTGTGACTGAATACATAGGTGGTTTTCCAGAAACCATGTCCAGTCGAGCTGGACTACATGAACATTCAGCGCCATTTTTCCATTGTGGACATTCTTCTTCAAGCTTAGGGGGGGAAAAAAATAGTTATAGCATCAGCACTCAATGCACAAACAGCATTTTGAAAAATTCTGTTCACCTTGTTCAGCACAACCACAGAGGAAAGAGGAATTTTTTCTGTTACATTGAACCAGTGGAATGATTGAGGTGAGAGACAGTATGTGGTATTATCATGACTAAACTGGAGACTTTTCATCTTTTTTATAAGCTCCATAATGCTGTCACAAGATAGCTTATTATTACCTGCAAACACAATGGTATGTAAATCAACTGTTAAGGGAAGACATTTATTTAAAAAAGCAGTAATTCATTTTTCTTACCAGAGACATCCAGGTTGAACTCATTTACATCAGCAGTGACATTAAAAATATGTTGGAGATCATTTCCAGAAAGGTCCAAGCTTGCAAGAGAAGGAAGAGACAAAAATGTGTTCTCATTTGACACATTTATCAAACTATTCGAAGAAATATTCAAGCAAGCCAAATTTTTGGCAGAGAGGTTTCCTTTAATTTCAGTGATGTGGCCATCTGTGATGGCGAGCGACTCCAACTGTGGCAGGGACAATTTTGTGAGGTTGAATACTCCAACATCGAGAGAGTGCAGTGTTATGTTCCGGGCGTGCAGGGCGGTGATGACTGTTCCCGCTGTAAAAGGGTATCAAGTACATTCGTCAGCAGCAGCAGGACAGTGTTGACCAAACTTCATCAAATTCAACGAAATCATACAGAGACCCACAAACATAGGTTGAGAAAAAACCGCCCTTGACCTTAGCAATAACATACCCAAGCTGTGGCAGTTGAGGCTCTCCATGAGCTGCAGCTGGGTAGTGACATCACAGCAGATTACCGTGGACGTTCCATTGAGCAGTTTGCACCGACACAGCTCGCCCATCGGCGGACAATGCTTCTCATCGACGTGGACGCACGGTGACTTCGGCTCCGGTTCAGCGGGGGGCTCGTCCTCCGTTACCGACGGGGGCGTGGCCGTTGTCGGTGGCAGTCCCGTGGCCGTCGTGGCAGGAGTCACCGACGACGTCGTCAATGTACTCGAGTTCCCACCGCCCGCAGCTGCTGCCGGGGCAGACACCTGGGTGAGGGCCGGTGCGGGCCCTGCGGCTGCAGCTGCTGGGGTTGGGGTGGTGGTTGAAGCCGGTACCGGAGTCAGGGTTTGGGGCGGTGGTGGACTAGCTTCTGCAGTCAGGCTGAGTGTCCCGGGGGCTCTCAACGAGGCGCTGGTCGTGACGGGGAAGCCCGGGACGGACACGGGGGCGGGCTGAGGCTCTGCATCAGGCTGGGAGGTGGCGATGGTGGCGGCCACAGTCCCCACGGGACAGGCACAGGCAACCAGCACGGCGAACAGCGTCGACACGAGGGTCGGCGACAACATGGCGGCACTGACAGGGAAGTCCTGAAACAAGCGGAGGGGCACACTTCAGCAAGACTGGCTGGGGAGGGGGCACCAGGGGCGGGGGGCGGCCCGGTCAGGCAATAGAGAAGCCCTGACGCGGGCAAGGACCACACCCTCAAGAACAATATTGGCCGAATCGAGCGAGCCGAGCAGCGACAGGGGGTCGCAATTGACGTTCCCGGCATGGCGGAGCATTGGCCTGGGGGCTTAGCTGCGTCAGGTGGTAGTTCAACCACATAGTAGATGGTGGCCAGCGAATCACGAGAGTTCCAAAACCAGTCCCCCCAACAAATATAAAACTGAGGGCAAAATGAACGAGAACGAGTTGCCAATTATGCTGTTCGCTGGAAAAATTATCAATCTTCTGCTGGACGCCCTCTGACGCAGCAGCACAGGCTACTCGCGCACCACAAACCACAAGAAGGGCGTCATTGGAGGGTTTCCTCCTCCAAATGGGAGGGACTCTGACCAGACCACTCTGGCGCAAATCAGTCGAAAAACGAAGCCGAGTAAGAGCTGGTAGGAGCGGACGGAACGCCAACGCCTCCCGACCCGAGAAGAGAAGAGCGGCGGGCGTAAACGAACCGCACACATCGCGTCGCGCAGACTACGGTCACAGCAACACAGCCGGCGGCCGGGTCACCAACAACAGTTCCATCGCGCTGTTGACGGAGCGGAAGCGGGCGAAGCGCGGCCGTCCTGACTAGAAGTCCCGACCCGGGGGCCCGACTTTGCAAAAACCCTGCCGTGCGTTTGCCTCCAGAGCTCAGCTAGCCCCTAGCCCTCTCCGCTAGGCCAGACTAGCTCGGCTCCCACCTGCACCTCCTGGTCGACCGCGAGCCGAACCGCGACTACAGCGCAGCGAGGCGAGGCGGGCGCGGCGCCGCATCGCGTATTTGCGCATACTAGTGTGTGTGTGTGTGTGTGTGTCATACGCTAGAGCCGATAGATAGAGCTTCCCCGACCACGGCGTGGCTGCGTGCGCACGGTGCCCTGCTGAACAGACCAGCTCGCTCGGAGAGCGCCGTGCGAAGCGACTATCGGCAACCCGCATGGCGCGCCCACCCGACGGGCCAGCCTACGGCCTGCAGCCGGCAGCCTGCGCTAGCGGCACGGGACGCGACTGCCACCTGTGGAGTGGACTTACCACTTCCCCAGCGCGACCGGTGAATACGAGCACCACAGCTTCGATAGTTTTGACGATGCTGTTGGGGTGTAGTAGTTTATTGAGAGGAGTGATGGCACAGTTCAATGCTCCCTCCCGTTTCTGAACCAAACTCCTGGAGTCTTGGACCGTGCCTGAAACAGGACGGCAGAGACCCCAGTTGCCGATGGGTGGGGCGGGCTGGCTGTCCTTCCACGGCCGAGAGGTGAGTCGAGGCAAACCTCCATGCTGCCATTGGCTGCCATTCCGCCATGGAGATACACCAGGGTACAACTCCATGGTTCCACTCTGCCCCCACCATGCAGCGCCAGCGACCGGCCGTGCCAAAACACTCGTATCTGACACGCCCGACACGCCTGGGTCTGGGCTGCCTACGCTATCCGCAGCCGTCAGCGTGCATCTCACTCCGTCCAACTTGATTACGTTCAAAAACGCCGTTGTCCGCCCCTCTCCCTCTCGCACACACACGGCGAGACGGCTGCTGGCTTTGGGCCGGTCCGGCTAATTTTAGCTCGCGATCGAGTCGAGTCCGGCTCGGCTCAGTGCGGTCCGTCCCGGTCCACGTCGAGGACTGGTCATGCCATGCCTGCCTGCCACTGCCAGGCCTGGTGTCGGGCCAGGGCCGGGGCCACCAGGGGCCGCGTCCGCGACGGCAAACAGACAGCGGCCAGTCCCGTCCTTTATCGCTGAGCCGAGCTGCGACGTCACGTCACAGGCCCAGATGGTGCCCCAGGCCGGGCGCCCCGTCAACTCGTCAGCCACTAGGCCTCAAGTCGCCGAGCGACAGAGCCCCAAGTCCACCGAGACGTCGCCGTCGCTGGTGGAGGCGGAGGTCTGGCTCTGAGTCTCTCTAGGTCTGGCCGGCGGCAGGCCTCCAGGCCGGCGGCAGGCCTCCAGGCCGGGCCTGGACTGTCGGGCACTCTCCTCTACGGCACGGCTGGCTAGGCTCACCTAGAGTCTCAGTGCTGCCGATGACGGGGGGCCGCTGGGGCCGCCGACGACGCCCAGCAGGAGTCCGGGACTCGGTGCCGCATCGCCCTTGGACACACCGTGTTCTCGGTGCGTCCTGGACGAGGGGCACGTGGGATGTGCCCGTGCACTACGCTTCAGGTCGGCCAGGAGCAGGACTAGCACGAGCGATCAAACCAGCAGTAGTTTGTGGCGCGAGCTGACTCGGTCACCAACAGAACAGACAATGTTGTGCTGAGCGGCGGGATGGGGCTCTGGGCTGTGCTGTGTGCTGTGCGCGGCCGCGGGCTCGGCCCCACTGCTGCGCGCGGCGCAGTGGCGTAGCGTAGTAGCCGAGAGCCGAGGCGGCGGCATGGCGGCGGCCTCCACAGGAGGGGGGCGAGGTGGCGTGAGGAAGGGGGCACGACCACGACCGGCTGCAACTACAGCAGCGGCCACCACCGCAACAAGACGGGCGCGGGGGCTGGCGCGGGTACGGGCAGCCCGTAGCAGCCTGCTGCGCCAACGTCCGCCAGCCAAGGCGCCCGTCGTCGTCCTGGCGCGGCCCAGCTCGCCTCAGCAGCCTCAGCGCAACGCGAAGCAGAGCAGCCAGACCGCAGTGCAATGTGCAGCTGCGTCAGAGGAAGACGACGTTCAGTTAAAAGGAAAAGCATGGATACCAGTAGCACCCCGCTGGAGTTAACGCATCTGCAGTTAAACAATAAAATTCTAGGGCAGGGGGTAAAAAATCAGACACGCATGTTTATAAAAAACTAACCAGGCAATTTATATTTACAAAAAAAAAAAAAAAAGAGGCGCTTAGGTTAAGACACAAATCACATCTCATTTAAACATACAGAATATAATAAACGGAGGCCACTCATACACTGAACTGTACAGATTTAGGAAGTAAGTTTAAGGAACTCAAACTTTCCACCAGACAAAGCATAAGTGCTCTGGACTCCTCACAATATAAGAGTTCTGTCAACAATGAAAATTATAAACTGGCAAACTTGAAAGAAGGTGGGTGGGGAGTTTCACATAAACAGTTAACTTGAAATGGAATTGCTGAGTGAGGAAATACAACCAGTTACTTATTAATCACTATCTTCTTCTGAGGTATCTGGAGTTGTCTCAGCTTCTTCCTCATCCTCTTCCTCATCCTTTGGCTTCTTCTGTAGAACAATGAAAAATAAATTGAAAAATATATGTATGCTAGGTTTAAATTTAATGTAATTCATGCACAAATACTAATAATAAGTAGCAATACATACCTTGCCATTTGCCTTCTTTTTAGCAGGTGGTTCTGCATCACTTCCACTACTTTCATCAGTCTCCTCTTCATCAGACGATGATTTACTCTTCTTTACCTAAAAATAACAGTGACAGGTAAAAACACTTGAATAAATGTCAAAGAAAAAAAGTACTGACTAAAGAACAGAGGAACTTACAGGCTTTTTCTCCTCCTTTTTCTTAACTTCCTTCTTCAACTGTAATGTAAACAACACAGGGGTATAGATTTTTTTCTCAGGAAATAAATAAAATGAAAAGAGAATTACAAGAAAAACTTACTGGCTTGTCATCATCACTACTGCTGTCATCATCACTGATGTATTCCTTACTGACAACTTTAGATGGGGAAACAGTTGTGACCTTACTCTTGCTTGACTTCTTCGAACTACTTTCCTTTTTAGCTGAAGGAGCACTGCTGGTACCACCTCCTGAGGCAGCATATTCCTTCATAGCTTCCGCATATTCCTCCTTCAGTTTAGCAGCCTTGGCTTCCCATTCCTAATGATTACAAGAAAGCAGAATTACAAAAGAAGGAAATGTCAATTACAACCGAGCAAGCATCCAAAAGCAAATTTTAAGACATCAGAAATTAAGTGTAACTTAGGACTTACAGATTTGCTCTTTAGTTCCTTCCATAATTCTCCACCCTTCTTCGCGATCTCAGTAACAGAAATACCAGGGTTATCTTCCTTAATCTTTTCTCTACTGTCATTGAGCCACAACATGAAAGCAGTTTGAGGTCTTTTGGGTTTGTTTTCATCCTTTTCCTTCTTCTGTTGACGTTTACGTGGCTTCTCAGAGACAGCTTTTTCCTTCTTTGGTTTATCCTCTTTTTCCTTTTTCTTCTCTTTCTTTTCCTTTGCAGGCTTTTTTTCTTTTTTTGGGCTTTCTGCTGATGCATCAGAGCCCTCATCAGAGTCGTCACTTGAGCCACTACCCACAGAGTTATCACTGAGAGGGCAGATATTACAATTACCATTAAATTGCTTTACAAAGGAATGAAAGAACTTCAATTAAAACTTAGGCTTGTTCTGAATAATTAGTACTTACTCATCTGGCATTTCCCCAGGAACAAAGTCCTCGTCTGTTGATTCTTCATCTTCGCCACCATCTTCATCCCTCTCTTTGGCTTCTGCTTTGACTCTGGCAAGGTAAGCATCAGGCTCATCCTCATTTTCAGAGTCACTAAATGCATCTTCATAATTTTTGTCCTTCTACATGAAATAGAAAAAGGTAGGAGAAAAGGAATAAATGATTAGTAAATGACCAAAAATAATTTTAACCATAAGGGGTTCCCTTAAGCAGTTACAACAAAATTATAACTCACCGTTTTGCCACTGTTCTTCACACGCAAGTTTTTGCCAGAAATGAAGTCCCACAGTTTTGCATACTCCTCTTTTTCAATGCTGCTAAATGTGTGCACTACACCAGACTTAAGTTCCACTTCAAAATCAAACGACCGTGTGTTTGCACCACTTCGCGCAAAGTTCACACTGTTAATTTCTTCATATCTAATGTGGATGGGTGGCTTGTGGACATAAATGAAACCTCGCTCCAAGGGGTACATGTATCCCGCAGCAGCCTTGTATGAACAACCCACTGCTGGAGTTCCGGAATGCCTGGAAAATTCCACAGTTAGAAAATTTCCACTTTTTTGGTTAATAATGAATAAATCTATAATAAATACCCAACAAAGCTGCCTGGAACAGTAATTTTTCGATTTACAATAGCCTTCATAACTTTCCCCATCACCTCATAGGTCGGCCCTGACACTTCTTTGGAAAGCTTTCCATCAAATTTATCTTTAAGCTCATCCTCACTGAAGGGCAACTCTATACTCAATGATGGTTCATCAGTGCTGAATAGGAATGTTAGGAAGTGATAACGAGTCTGGCCCTGTTTAATGGGAGGATCTAGGCTCACCTGCAAGACCAAATAAAATAATTGTAGCAACAGAGTCAATGGTAAACATGATGCTAGTAGAAGGAGACCCTCACCACAAAGAACATTTGCCTCCCATCCTTATGAGGAAGAATAAACAATCTAAGAACAGTAGACACAGGGATTTTATAATCAAATGTTTTTCCGTGAAGTTGGAAGAAGCTCTGGAACACTTTAATGTCATATCGACCACGAGGTGTGATGCACTGAATTTCTCTAAAGATGGCAATGGCATCCCCAGACACATTAATAACACTGGCTTTCTTCATGACTTGCTGGTGGAACGCCTCCACAGGGTCATCAGCACCACTCATTTCTGAACTGGGAATATGGAACCGCATCTCCACCAAGTTAACTGGTGCATCATCATTCTGGAAAATGTGTGTTCACGGTTAATAAGTTAGCAAGACTAGTTAACACACATCACACATAATTCAGAAGTTTAAATTAGAGCTCACCTGATGGTATTCAATGGTCACCTCATTTTTACCAGGCGTGCACTGGCTTACATTATTAAGAGGAATTTCAAATGCTGGCGCACTTCCTATATCGAAGCTAAGAACAGCCCCTTGAAAACGGGCAGTTCCCCAGTTCCATCCCTTGATACATAAATCTTTCTCCACAATGTCATGGCTGTAACTTGATTTGAAGAACTTTGAAACCTTCTCAGTATCCTGAACAAAACAAAACAAGTTTTAAAAATTCAAATATAATAATTCAAAATAATGAAGGGTACTAAATGAATGGATTTCTTACTTACACTTTCTTTGAAACCAGTAAATCTGTGCAATGTACCATTCTTTAAAAATATTCGTAGTGCCCAGGAATGTCCAAATTTTTGCCAGTTAGCAATATCCACATCACTTGCCACAACTTGATCAACTTTGCCAGTCTTATTATTTTTGAAGATGATATGCTGATCAGTGAACTTGAGTTTTCCTGGAACCTGGAAAGAAGAAAAATGAGTATGTATAAGTTGCACCTTTCAGTGTGTTTAAAATGTGCATATCAAATAATGCCTCATATTAAATAAATGCATTGCACAATAGATGAGGGGTAGGTTCCATTTGTCTTAAAGGAAGGCACATGAATAAAAACACACATGTGAAAAACTATAGTTACATCTGATTAGGAGATTTCTTTCGCAGGTGCTCCTAACATAATTCAAGCTATTACAGTGCAAGAAAGGTATGCACTAAATTAATCACTGGTACTGGCCAGAAGGGTGCAGCATGCTACCTTGTACTTCACTAGGCCTGTTCCCAGGCGTACATAGATGAGTAGTGCACAAGCAAGAAGATGGAAAAGAGGTAACAAGCAAGGCAACCTAATTAATTCGAATTCGGATAGCAAAAGCCAAAATGACAAACTCTGCAATTCCTGTGCATCCTTTCACACAAGTATCTATGCACATATCGATAGGTTATGACACCACTGGTGATACTTACATTGGCTCCCTTTATTTCCGACTTGATATCGTTATACTCTAAGAAATCCATTTCTTTGAAGCACAACTCTCACACGCAGACTGATCCCCAGTATTACTGGCTGCTTTGTCGGGCGGTTTCTCAAAAGTTCACAATAAATAAAGAGGCGCTTTGCCGCCGTGCCGTGCGCCGTGCAAACAAAAGTGAAATGCCCGCCGCCGAGCGCGAGATCGGAGTCTGTATGAAAAATCAGGCAGAACGTTCATGTACATGTTTATGTGTATTGGCCTATCAGGAAGCACTAACTTAGATTAAAATTCCTTAAAATTTCTTGATAAAAAAAGGTCAATTGTATGTGCATGTAGGTATGAGCTACAGGTTTTAAAGAAGTTTTGAAAATAGCTGGACAGTTGTACTTTTCATATATGTCAAAAGTAAACTTTCTCAGGCTGATAAACCTAATGAACATGTTAGTATTTCGAAGGGATTACATAAAACATCCCCAAGGAGATTGATGAAGAAGAAAAGGAATTCTCTTACTTTTTTGACGCCAGCAGAAATCTTTGAATTTTGCATGTAGCGATTTTCTACACAATTATTCTATCTTAGCGTTGGCTTTCCTGCGTCCCCCCACTCTCCCTCTCCACCCCCCTTTCTGCCGCTGCCACCGCCACCACCCCGCCCCGTCCCTCGTCCCGTCGTCCCTGTCCCCGTCCCCGTCAGTCTTTAGTCAGCCATGAGTTGAATAAGATGGCGGTCCGCCGTAGGCCTTAGCGAGCGATGGCCACAAGGAAAAATCACATCACGAGCCGCTCTCGGGATAAGTTCTTAAATTTTACGCAAGATTTTATTACGATAACAGTACAGTGGTAAGACCGCAGTGCTCGCGGCGGCGAGAGGAAATCAGTGTAAACAGTACTCGCACGAAGTACGAAGAGGGGCCTACACCTGGATTATTGGCTCGTGTGAATGACAAAGTGCGACGAGTGCGAGTGCGAGTCAGTGCGTGAGCCTGAGCCTCCGACCCGCACCCAAAATGCGTGAATTCAAAGTAGTGGTTCTGGGGTCCGGGGGTGTGGGCAAGAGCGCCCTCACGGTGCAGTTTGTGTCCGGCTGCTTCATGGAGAAGTACGACCCCACCATCGAGGACTTCTACCGCAAGGAGATAGAGGTCGAGAACACGCCGTGCGTCCTCGAAATCCTGGACACGGCGGGGACCGAGCAGTTCGCCAGCATGCGGGACCTTTACATCAAGAATGGGCAGGGCTTCGTCGTGGTGTACAGCCTGACGAACCACCAGACGTTCCAGGACATCAAGACCATGAAGGAGCTCATTACTCGGGTGAAGGGCACGGAGCGGGTCCCTATCCTGTTGGTGGCCAACAAGGTGGACTTGGAGCACCAGAGGGAAGTGTCAACGGTAGAAGGTAGCCACCTGGCCCAAATTTGGGGCTGCCCCTTCGTGGAAGCAAGTGCCAAAAGCAGGACATACGTGAATGATGTATTTGCTGAGATTGTGCGTGAAATGAACTTTAACCCTGAAAAGGAGAAAAAAAGTTACTGTTGTTGCACAGTGCTATAGTGTTGTGATGAAATAGACAAAGAATTTGGTCTTTTGTTTAAAATTGGTGCCAGCTCACGCTTTCTCTGTTTACAGACAGTTGTCTTCAATCGAATGCCTAATATTTGTTGCAACTGTCGTCAGTCTTAGATGTATGTTACATCTGACGCAGTGCAAGATTTTGACCAAAACATTGTTTACATTTTTTTAAATCAATAATGGGAATGCCAGGTTGTGTAAACATAAATTTTTAGGAAATGTATGTGGCTTTTACATTCAAATGAGGCTTGGTTTAACAGATCACCTATTAATATGAGCTTTATTTTATTTCAGATAGTGTTTACTTTATCTCAATTTTAGTAGCTTCAAACTGTGTTTGGCCTAGTTTTTTTTTCCGATAAGTGGTTTGACAGCATTTTTAGCAATTTCAATAGAATTTTATTTTCAGCAGTGCATCTTGAGTGGTATGGTGCTGCTCAGTTATTTTTTAACTTTTGAACAAATGTATTTTTTTACTGCATCATGTTTATTGAAATTTATGCCAGTCATTTCTACTTGTTAAATTTTGGATTAAATACTACTTTTGCTGTCTTTTGAATGCCCTTATTTGGAATGAATGTGTTGGCCCATGCCTCTTAGCAGGAACAGCTGATAATTGAAATCCATCTTAATGTGTGTACACCCTCTCATTATTCTCTCTACTACATCTTTGCATTGTTAGTTATTTGATATCACTGATGTTTGTAAATAGTTGTAAATCTGAAGTGTTTCTTATGCCTCATTTCTGATTCAAAATGTACATTTCTACAGCTTAAGTTACCAGTAATTTAGCCCTGCTTTTAAAGTCTGTTTCAGTGAATCATTCTTCACTTCTTTTATGGGTTGCTGTGTTCTTTTAGTGAATGCAGGGTGCAGTGCCCATAAATGTTTAGAATAAGGTGCTGTCTTCAGAACAAAGAAAAAGTCTAAGCTAAGTTTTAGGCCTAAATCTATTGAACTTTTTTTTCTTGTTTTGTTTTTTTAAATTTCTGCATTCTGTTAGATTCTGATCACATATCTGAATGTAGCCATATTCATCAGGAAAATCATTGAAAAAGGCTGCAGGTTGACTGGCCCTGATCTTATTTCACAAGATATCAAACATTTGGTGATGTGAATTGTATATTTGATAATCATGCAACAAATTGTTTTTATACAAACAAAATCTAGGCATTCTAGGGTACTATATATATTTTTTTAATTGCCAATGTGAAAGACTTACAATTTAGCATTGTGTGATGTTTAATTGGAACCTGGTGGGTGATGGCTTGTCCTCTGAATGACATGTCAGGCTTATTTCTTTCCTTATTGTAAGAGAAAAGAAACTGGTTCTATTCTGTGATTGCCCTGTTAATCTGTGTGATCAGATTCTCTCAGGAATAAAAGTGAAATGGTCAAAATTTTTGTATGTACTATTATACTCTGAATGTGTTATCAATATGTGGATTGTTGAGCTAGCTTTTACTCAATGTCTTAATCCTTTTACCATTATACAGCCTAAGTAGGTACTCAAGTATTGAGTATTATGGATACAAATTGAGGGAGTTGGATGAGAGCCATCACCCATATCAGAAATTTTTTCTCTTATTTATTTGTGCTAGAAAGAATATTTGTCTCATTGACTTGCATTTCATGTTGCATTTCCTCTTTTTTTCTCTTTTTTTTTTCCTTTCCATGTATTGACAAACTGTGTACAATGCCCAGTTCCACTTATGTCATTTTTAAATACTCCTGGAGCGGAATATAGTCCATCATTCTAGTTGAACAATTCCAATGCACAGATGACAATTATTGTCAAAAGTTTGTGGTTTATTTGATGAACTAGGCAACTAAATTTTGTGCCAAAGACTCTAAATAGAATTTTGAGTTCACAGGCTAAACTTTTGAGGCTTTGTCTATGAATAAATGTGATTTGCATATGAATACACTCAGTATTATGGTACTCAATTCCGGTAGTCTATGGAAGAGTTCAAGGTGCCCATTTTGACTCATTTTAAGTGTAATTTTACATGGGACAGTTTTGATTTGCTCAAAATCCCCTTCTCAGGTCCTCAGTTGAGACTTGTGTTGCACTGCCCTGCATTGGAAGGTGTTGCATGTGGTACCTGGAATTGCTCCAGTGCCATACTACTAATTTTTTTTTCTGTAGGTGGCACGTATTTGAAGTCAAAGAGTTAAGTGGGACTTGGGACACTACTGATATGTCGGTGCTTTCTCTTTTTTGTTTCCCCCTTCAAAGAAATGTTTACTTTTATGTTGAATAGAAAGAATTGTACATTACAGTTCTGTGTAATATTTTTATTGTTAGTGATACATATGTGTGAGACAAGTGTATATATGATAAAATAGTTAATTTTTGTGTATGCTGAGAGGATTTTTAACAAAAGGTATTTAACAGTGACCTACTGGGTAACTTTTTATATTGTGTCAATTTTTTAAGAAATCCATTGCTGATTGTGAATTAGTAATGTTTGTAATTCTCTCAGAGGTAACAGTTGAGCTGACAGTGTTGTGCAATGTATCAACATGAGTGTTAATCTGTGAATGAATTGGGATCAAGACAGTTGTGTTGGATTAAGTTTCCTGAGTGTCAACTCCGGATATCATATCTTCAAGTCAAAGGATTATCGCTTTATCAGGTATGCCTCCTTTTTCTAAAATTACTGTCTGCAATTTTTGTTCAAACAGTTTCTGAGGTTTTGTGTTTAATGTTGAGGGAAAAGTGAGGAGTACTGTCCATTATACCCACAGTGTAGCCAACTATGACGGCTGTGTAGTGTGTCCAAAGCTTTGTTCCATGTACATATTTTTCAGACGGAATAAAGTTTTCCATCTGTATAAGAAGCTGTCTTTGTCTTTTCTTCTTATGTTATGCCACACTCAAAAATCCCTACAAAGCACTATTGTTTGGATTACAAACCATTGGAAAGGGTACGGTGTACGTGTTTTTCAGTGCTCGTCTCGAAGTGATCGTTGAGCCGTGTCACGAAAGGGAATTCTCAACGGCCAACTGGCGGTGTTTGGTCACTTCCGCGGTTTCCCCATTCCGGCAGACTGGTTGGGAGTTTGCAAAGGGACAAACAGGAATTTTGACACCGTAGTTGCTGTGAGTCAGCGTGGTTTCTCGTCTTCACTGCTGTGGCAGAATCTTGCACAAAAGCTTACAGTTCGCCATAACATTTTCTAGACTGCTTTTACATGACCAGGAGCGAACCTCAAAGCGAAATTATTAAAGGACGTTAAATCCTTCCTAAAATCAAATCTGAGAAAGGTGGAAAATATCTGACCGTACTTAAAACACGATTTCCATCTACGTTCGTATCGAATCGGGAGGCATTACAAACTTTAACGATCGGCCCCAAGTGGAGTTCGGCGGGAATGCGCAGTCGCAGTAGAAGCAAAGTGTAGTGTAGCTAGAGCTACATTGTGCGTCGCCAACAGGCGCCTTGGTGTGGGGGCACTTGAACACACACATGTTGTATGCCATCACAGGTCGACGGCCAAGTGCTGGGGTAAGCTATTCAGGATCAGCTGAGCAGTGGGGACAGAAATGGAACTGGAGGATATGCAATAAACTTATTTCACACCTTGACGACGTAAAGCTAGGTCACGTATCGAACGGCGGCAACGCAACTAGGAGACGCGTGTAGCCTCATTTTATTTTCATCGCACTACAATGCTAAAGTGTAGCGTAAATTCGCACCTTGTGTGAAATTTCTGACGTTCTCTGTTTTCTGCCCGGGACGCCAAGAAATGACCAAAAATATACTTAAATAACCACTTCTTTTTTTTTTTTTTCAAGCAGGGAAAACGCGAGTTACACAAATCGAACAGAATCACTAAGAGAAAAAGACTACACAACTAAGGGACACTACGCGGACAGCCTGATTGAAATTTAATATTCAGAGAGTCAGTTATTACCACAGATAGCAAGTCACAAGTCGATTAGAGAAGTCCTGCAGTTCACACCAGTGGTAACCAACTCGTTATTGCACACACGAATATCAAGTGAGGGCCTCCGAGCCGATGCCGGGACCCCTCGCTGGACACACTAAACGCGGCAGACGGGCGCCGTGATGCAGAAGGACAGAAAAAGGTTGAGATATCAAGGTACAGGTGTATAATTCGACGGAGGGTTGGTTGCCACGACATCAGTTATGGAATTCGTTCGGTTTCCGGAGGAGTTGGCTGCGAGAGCACAAGGGAAGGAGAGGTGAGGAGAGGAGCCTCGTCTGCCGACCCCTCTTTCTGTCTCCCTCCCCCTTCCATGGATGGCGTCGAGTCGCGTGGCAACCTGTAATTATGTCGGAAGGGGGCAATGGACCAGCCGAGACCACGCTGCGCCGCGCCCGGCCGCGCCCGGCCGCGCCGTGCCGGTATGAACACACCTGCCGCGGCAGCCGGCGGCATCTCACTGCGGGCTCCCTAGGCAACAAGGGCGTCCCCGTCCTGCCTGTCCCACTCAGAGACGCTCAAGTGTAAGCCCCACCAGAAGACCTTCAACTCGTGGCATGGCGCCCTGAAAGGTGGGAGATTAAGTTGGGGCACGGTCAGGGTGGCGTGGGGTGTGGGTGCAGAGGTCAAGCGGTGCGTGCCTGCCGCGGTGTGGTGCCGTGGTGCCATGCGTCACCAGCAGCAGAGTTACCGCAGCGGCCCGCCTAGGCTAGAGCCTAGGCCCGCCCAGTCGTGTTGGCGTCGCTAATCCAGCATCGAGCTCCCGCTCCTGCACTGCTAGTGAGAGGGACGGAGAGGGAAGACCCGAAGCCAGTCACACGGGGAATTATTCCGGAGAAAGGGAGAGAGTGGGGAGTTGGTGACCGACCACCACCACACACGTCACACGTGTCCGCACACGACGCTGACGAGCAGCCCTCTCTGTCCACCAAATAATGACGCATCTGGGTGACTGGCCAGTCGCCCCGCCGGCGGATAGAGACGCTATTGGGGAGTCACCCCAACAAGAACGAGGCGCTGCCGGAGTGGTCGAAGGGCCGAAGCCACATACAAATAGAATTTCCACATCTTTGACTTTATGGGCGTTCGCAAAACACGCGCTGTGCCTCGCAGCCCATCCGGGGGGGGGGGGGGGGGGGGCTAGGCCCGCCCGGCTCCCCGCCCTGAGCATGTAGGTCGACGGCCGGGCCGCTAGCTGGGTAGGTGTGAAGTGAAGGTGAGCGCCGAGCGCTTTCTTTCAACGGCTGCACTTTGAATCGCGCTCAAGTTTTCTGCCACTGCGCACATCATTCTCGGTCTAGAGAGAAGAGACACAAAGAGAGCTGGACAGGAGGAAAGGAAGAGTGTGCAACACTGGTGCCGCGGGGCCTGCCGGGGCCGGGTGATGGTCCATCCGGGCGCCCCGCCGCTCCCCGCCGCTCCCAGCCGCACCGCCAGAGTCGCGTTTCCTCGTCCGACGTATCGATTCGCGAGAGGAGGAAGACCGAGGAAGACTGCAGGCGGACCACGGTGAGGCGGACGGTGAGGAAACCTCTCGGGAAGTCCTACGGCCTGCGCTGGCCTGCGGCCCCTGCCGGCTCTGCGGCTCACAGCGCTGCCGACCCAAAATAAGGCGGCGGAGACTTGTTTTTATGCCCACGTTGGCGATCCACCGATCCACCCCAGCGGCCGCGGGACGACCGAAAGCAAAGAGCCAGGAATCAATATTCCTGCGATCTCGATCCGCGCGGCAGCCGGCCGCAGCCGCTGCTCCAGCGGTGCCATCTGTCATGTTTCACCGGCATTAGGCACATACTTTTCAGCGGTCCGCCTTCGCGGCCAGACTAGACTAGTCTGGAGCTGCCATTGGCCTGCATATGCCAAGCGGCTCCCGCACGGCGTGCGCGGGCACCCTAGTCGGCGTGTCCATGCCTGGGCTGGCCTAGCCTGCCTAGCCCCCCCGCCCAGCCCCCCGCCAAGGTCGCGCTGTGGTTTTTACGATGTTCCGCCCAACATGGAGCTAGAGCTGACTAGCTAAGCCGGTTGGGCCGGGCCTAGAGCCCGGGCCGCGTCGGGATCGCATTGCGCTTCAGACGGCCAGCGGCCGCCAGCCAGCCCCGGCAGCCCCGGCACGAGCGGAAGATGTCGCCGTCCATTCAGTCACTGCACGCAAGTGCATTGCTTCAAACGGCTTTGGCGGCGGGGGCGGGGCTGGAATGGAAGGGCCGTCTGTCCGGACGACGAACAGAACCGGTGGGCGGATCGGAACCCTTCTAGACCGGCACAGACATCCCGAAGTCCGTTGCAGTTGCACGACTATTCCTTGCTCCTGTAGTACACAGTTTGTACGGTGATGCGTTGCGCCGGTGGCAAGCAAACTTGCCGGGAGAGGTATATGTTGGGGCTGTGCTAGGCTGTGCCGGCTGGGCCCGGCCTGCCCCGGCCCCAGCGGACCCTGCGGACCTCAGTGGGCCGCCAGTGCCGGCCCCATTGCGTCATCGAAGACCCAGCGGTGCCAAACAAGCCGCGTGGCGTGGCGCGGGGCGTGGCGGGGCGGGCCGATGCCGGGCGATGCCATGCAGGTGATAGTTCAGTTCTCGATCAGCGCGGCGAGACGGCCCTCTCCCGTCATGCGTGGTCGTGGTTCGTGACACGTCCTGACGATAGGGGAAAAATGTTGCTCCCTGCGAGGACAAAAACCAAGCGTCCGCCCCCGGGTGGGCTCGAACCACCAACCTTTCGGTTAACAGCCGAACGCGCTAGCCGATTGCGCCACGGAGGCCTTGGTGATAGGAGGGTGAGCGTGCGGTTCACACGAAGAGGTTGGGTGAGGGGGAGGTGGCGCACGGCCTGCTCCTGGTCCGGCTGCCGTACCTCCCCTCCCCTCCCCTCACCTCCCCTCTGTACCTCGGTGACTCCTCGGCTCCTCTTCGGCTTCGCTGGCTTCGCCCTGCTCCCCGCCGTCGGCTTGCCTGCGGACTCACAGCACAAACAACACGGGCGCGCGTGCCGCGTGCCCAGCCTTGCCTCAAGAAAGGGGAGAGGAGAGGAGAGGGGCGTATCGCCACAAAGGACGTTTTCTCCCCTGCTTTTTGTCTACAAAAGATAAGCCAAAGAACGTAAGCGGGCCTCTGGCGATGCTCATATGGCCACTGTAAGGAAAGCAGGAGCGTGTTCGGAAACCACCTTCTGACGCTTCTTGTAACGTGGTTGCGGCTGCACAGACCAGTTGCAAACAACTGTGTCTTAAACCTCGCAGTGGACTTGGGTGATTGTTAGTCTCAGGAATCGTCGCAGCAAGTCGTTACGAAATGTCCGACAAATGGCACACGGACGGGCACGGCCGCGGACACTGAGGTGGGAACTCTTCACTGGCCGCATGCGATGACGCACGTTAGTTTGTACAGTGTGTCATATTTTGTTTGTTTGCCGGGTCCACTTTGGTTCCAGAACCTTGTTGACTTAGATTCACGCGATGGTGAGTGACGTCAGGGCTAATCAGAGGGGTGGTGGGGAGATACCTTGATTACGACGCCAGGTCGCCGCCGACCCCGCGTGCCTGTGCCCGGCACGGATGTCATGCCGGTGGCAGAGTCTCGTCATCGTAGCTGCGTGGCCGGCCGGCCGGTGTTCCGTGGGGCTTTGCCACGCCCAGGCCTCTCGGCCTCATCGAATGTGAAGCCGTTAAGCGTCTGCATGCCGTCGGGCACCCGTCGGGCTAGCCACCGCCCTCCAGGCCCTGGCTGGTCAGCCTGACGCACTCGCTAACGGTCTTGTGGACGTGCCGGCCGGGGGCGGGGGGCCAATGCGGGCGTGGCGGCGCGGCGGCGCTGTAGTCGGCATACCTGCGGGGCTCCGGGAGTGCTGGAGCCAATGTCTCACCCTAACGCGGGGGAGCCGATGTCAGACCGCAGAGCGTTGGGAGAACTCACCCCTCTTCCGGGCGGGAAAAGGATAAGAAATCTTGTGGACGGGTTTGCGGCGGCGACGCGGCAGCAGTCCATCACAAGACCAGACCGCGTCTTGGCCACCGGCCAGTTGCCCCCCCCCCTCCCCCGCCAAAAGCACGTGCACGCTCCTTTGTGTCCGGACGAACCGCATTCCGGGCCGACGTGCCAACGTGTGCGTCAAGTCCACACGAGTTCGCGAGTTCCAGCCCTCAAGCAGCGCGAAGCCGGAGGGCGGCGCCGCCGGGGCGCACGGTTACACGGTTACAGGACCAACACCCACCGCACCTGAGGGAAGAGACGAGTCCGAGTCTGGCACGGAGTCAGCCAGTTTCCCTGCTGCGAAATGGCACCGCTGCTGATGAACATTGTCCTCCTTAATGCACACAATAAACAATATCGCCCTCGCGCCGTCCGTGCGAAAGGATGCCTCGGCTTTCCCGCGCGCGCCCGCGGTCAAACGGGCGGCGGGGCGGGGCGGGGCGGGGGCCCTTGTCAATGGTTCGTTCCAAGTGCGCTCTCCTCCGTGGCGGCCCGAGTGGGGGTGGGGGTGGGGGTGGCGAGTGTACGGCTTAGGTGGCGACTGCTGAATGCAGCCATGGAGGTAGACTGGGGTAGGTAGGCCCGTGCTGCAGCCCGCACAGCCGGGGTACGCAGCCAGCGGTCCGATCCCTGCGGCCCCCGCCCCGACTGTTGGCGCGGTTCGTATCGGACGCGGCTCTCATTAATGCCTTTGCGCCTGATTGGACCAACGCGTCAAGCCAGAGCCGGCCGGGCTCGAGGATGGAGGCCCGCGGAGGGCCGCGCGGGATGTTAGTACTAGTGCGTACGTGGGAGGGGAGGGGGAGGGGCCCTTGTTAGTATCACGCCGTGGCGCGCCCTTGTGGGCGTTGCCGCAGCAAACGCCGGGAGCGCTAACGCCGACTGACTGGCGCTGGCGGCTGGGGATCACCACAGACAGCCTCGACAACCGGCCATCTCTCCATCCGCTGCACGATCCGATGGCCTGGCTAGCTCTGCCAGGCCACCACCACCACCGCCGCCGCCGCCGCACCGCGCCGCCACCACATCTGCTGTGATCGGAGATCGGAAGCAGCAGCAGCGGCAGGGCCGGGCTGGGATGGGATGGGACGCCTGCGGACGGCTCTGATGTGATGCCGATCGAGACGAGAGTCTGGGGCTGAGCCTCTGGCCGGGCTGGAACACACGGGAATTATAGAGGAGGCTGGCAGCGCTGTTGTCTGTCGTGCGGTGCGGTGCGCGGCGTGTTTGGAAAGCGAGAGTGCGCGGCACGGCGCGGCACGGCGCGGCGCGGTCCCACACCGCGGCAAGTGGGCGTCGTGAGGGGAGGGGGCAGCGTCTGGCCAAAGCACTGCGCCGTGTGGTGTCGGTAGCTTGGCGGCGGCTGCTGCGCGCCACGGCGATGAACTCTCATGGCTCGGCGTGGGGCTGCTGAGAGATGAACCATGGACCGGCCCAGCCCAGCCCGGCGGCCCGACCCTCTGCCCGGCGTCCTTGAGCCCTGGCAGCAGCAGCAGCAGCAGCAGCAGCAGCAGCAGAGCATGCTGTAGCAGAGCACTCACTCCTCACTCGCGTCAGGGGGAGGGGGAGGTCAACGGCCTCTTCAGTTCAGGACGACTTTACGTCGTTCGCCGTTTTCTTCTTGTTCTGCTGCTGCTAGACGTTGCCGATGCATCCGACGCGCCGCAGCAGCAGTGGCTGTGGCAGCAGCAGCAGCAGCAGCAGCGGCAGTTCAGATCCCAGCCCGGTGCGTAGGCAAGCCCGTTGGGCGTGCGTGCGCTGGCGTTGCCTACCCTGCAGGCGCTCCGCGGCGACGGTGGATGTAGGGCCGGGCTGCGGCCGCCGCGCCGTCCACGTGAGCAAGCCGACGACGGTCGTGGCCAGCGCCATGCAGAGGCCACTCAGAGGCCGGGCCGGCAGAGGCCCCAGGACGTTTCGGAGTTTGGCGCGCGGCGGGGCGGCAGGCGGGGCGCGGACGGGGGATTCGGATCGATCCGCTGCCCGCCGCCATCTTCCGCACCGGTCGCATGAGCAGCCCGAACACCTACCCACCCGGGCCAGGCCCCACGTACGTGCGTCTCCAAACATACTGTACACAACTTTTTCTCTTAAAGGAATGTTGATGGCGGGGCAATGAAACCCACGTAATTGCTGCGGCAGCCACATGGAACCCCACGATGGATACGGTGCGCTTTTATATCTCTGCGCGCATGTATCGCGTCCACCACGCACTTCACGCACAATCGCACCACTCTATTTCCAAGAATATAAATATAAAAACGCAATTAAATCCCTCAGTGAAATCTTGCGTATTTGTTTTGGTTTTTAGAAGTGTCGGTGTCAGGCCTCAGCCTTGGGTATGCATGTATGTATGTAATTCCATAGGTCGGCCCAATGTGTGTGGCAGCTTGTCCGCATGAGCACGGACGTCGTCCCGTCCCGTCCCGTCCCGTGCGCCTGAAATGTATGCAAGTCACCGCCCGGCGCGCGCGGCGCGTGTGTGTGTATGTGTGTGTGTGTGTGTACAATGCCCAATACCATCAGCATTTCAAGCGGCGTCCCCCCGCGCTCCCCCGCCGTGTAAGCGCTGGCCGTGCGCCGTCCTAGACGAAGGGAGGAGCAAAGGTCCCTGTTAGGTTGGGACGCGCGGGGCCTTTTTCTGCTGCAGAACGCCGACTCGGAAACCCGACGAAAGAAAAATGACGTGTCGCTGCAACCCGTGCAACATCTCGCCGTTCAAGGCCCGTTCAGGAGGTCGCGGTGGGGTCGCGGGGCTCCGCGGGGCTCCGCCGGGTGGGAACCGGCTCCAAGTGTGTCCAGAGCAACGCCTCGGGCCCCGCAGCGGAGCGGAATCGGGACATGACGTTGGGGATATGCGAAAGACACGAGAAGCAAAAAGCTGGCATGACACATAGGACCGGAGCAGCTCTCGGGGGAACCTCTTGACTTGTCCGGGGCGCTATAGACGTGCAAGACCCTGACGCAGTTCCTGGGGGGCCGCGCCCACGGGCCACGGGGCCGCGGGCCGATCTGCTCGACGCCGCATGGCACACAATAACAGTGTACAAAGAGTGCCCCTGGAATCCATGGCGGCGACGACTCCCAGGCCGGTCGAAGTACAATGCTACCGACCACTTCCTTTTGCCGGTGTGGTGTGTGTGTGTGTGTGTGTGTGTCGTTGTGCTCTTATTGCTGCAAGACCGGCACCCTGCCGTCTGCTTTTGCGAGGAAAAAAACGTTTTTGGTATCGCAGCAGCTGCACTATCAAAACTTGTCAAATCTCAAGGGACTTGGTATGTAAATAGGTTCTTCCTAAAGAGGCTCTGAAGCGGAAAACACTTCCAGAACGGAAATTCTCAAGAGCAGATATGAGAAATCGTTATGCACAAGCGCCGCGCCGCAATTCAGTTTCTGCTCTTGCGTTTCCGGCCTGCTGAAAGTGTTTTTGTTCTCCAACTTCCGTTTTCAAGTCTCGCTGGAAATCTATATTGAGAGTCACGAAACACCGCCTTTTCCGGAGATGGGAACTTCTGTGTACAGTTCTCATTCATTCTTTTAGTAGCAAGACGGCGGGAGCTCAAAGACGCTCGGCAGGGAATTCCACGGTGCGGGGTCTCCCTGGGTGGAGATAGTGTCAGCCAGCCAACCGCAAGCCAACTCAAGCGGCGTGAGTGTGTCTTCGTGATAAGAAAAGCGCTCTAAAAAAACTTTTTCCTTTCCTTCGTAGCTTTCACTCGTGTAGCGTACCGTATCGCCCGCTCACACTCAGGTTCAGCAGTAACGACACGAGAGGAATGCCGAGAATCGCCTCACAGAAAACGGACGGGACGGTGTATTATGGCGGTTGTGGCACCAGGCATCCCATATCCCATCACACGCCAAAAGTGATTATTTATCACAACTAATTTTTTTGTTGATTTCGGAACAAAGGAATAAATTTAGTGGAGAGACCTAAGAGTTCGCTGACTCCGCAAAAAAATTGCGTTGTGAGCAAAATTCAGAATAAGGGGAGTTTTGCTCTCGCAACTAACTTTTTGCTGACTCAACGAGATGTTGGTTCTCGTTATTCAACGAATTGCTTGTCCTGAAATCAACGAACGAATTAGTTCGGACAACTAATCATTTTTCTGCGTACAGTCCGATCACAAATCGCCCACCTCGATGGGCTTATCTGAGCCTAGGCGCGTGTGTTGCTCAGAGGCGCACAGGTACAAGGTATCGGCACTAGGCAGTTCCTATGAGTACAAATGTGTCCCACCCATGCCGGTGACGGGCTACATTTGCACCTGTCACTCCACCACGATGTACGTACTTGGTCCTGTCTCATGCTCACTGCTCAGCCAGCGGTGCGCAGAGTGCAGCTGTCTGACAGCTGTTTGTTTGCTTGCCTGCCTATAACTCTGTGGTGACCTACGTGCTGAAAACAAAGCCACGTAATCGTCCGGTACGTGCACGAGACGATCGTGGGGCCATCGGGCCTCGCTGGACTGGACGTATTGAGACGGTGGTTATTGGCAATGATGGAACAAGCCGTGCAGGTTATAGGCAGTGTGATGGATCTTGCCGCATAAGTGTGCGGATGGCGGCAACGTGATCAAAACATAGCTTGTCGAAGGATACCATAGAGAAGGATTACACACACTTACCTTCACCCGGTCCGTACGCAAGCCTCGGGGCATGGATCCTAGAGAAGTGAGGTTATACATCGACGGTCATGGGGCTGCCAACTAGTACTCTTTGCCAAGGCGGTCACCCTCGCCTCGTCCGCCCACAGGTATGCCACAGGTGGCAAGATGTGTCGTCCGGAACGTGACGCAGTTTATGCGCTCTGCTCGCGCCAGCCTTGACTTGAACAATGGAGATTTATATGAAAATTCCAGTGACGGCTGCGCGGCATCAAATGGGCATGAAGACTGCAGGGCGGGGTGAGGCGGGGTCAGGGTTCGACATCAACCCGGATCCTCACTTTTTTATTCCCCTCCCTGCTGCCTCTTTCATTGATCCGTAGCTGCACCGTCACAGAAGGGCGCTGCCCGCCGCCGCCTCCAGTCAGTCGCTTTCTCTGGGACAACACCCGCAGGTTTGCCGTGCTGCCGCGAACGACGCTGATTTCGTTGTTTTTCTGACGTTGGCTACGCAGTCGGCGCGGGAGAACAGTTACCACCTTGGATGAGTGCTGCTTTTGTTCGCGCGCGCCCGGCGGCAGCGGTGGCGGTGGCGGCGCTATGCAACGGGGACACCGAGAGGCCGGGGGCGGGCGGGGGGGGGGGGGGGGGGGGAGTACGCGTAGTGACGTAGTGTGCACGGAGCCGTGTTTTCTGCCCGCCTTGCTCCAACGGCCCCGCCGCGCGCCGCGCCGGCAGGTGGCGGCACAAAGCCAGCGGCAGCCAGCGGCGGCGCTGCCGGCGCGACTCCAGCCGCCGAGGATGAGAGAGAAAGAGGACCGTTTTCGCACGCGTTGCGGGGGATGCATGCATCGCGGGATTGATGACTGACTGTGCGGCCTTGCGGCCCCGTGTGCCGCGGGACGGGACGGGCGGCGGGCAGACCCCCGTAACTGCGGCGGGGGCCGAGGGGCCGTGCACGCGGCCGCCGGGCCGGGGAGGTGGCGGTCCCACACTTGCATAAGCAAACACTATGAGAAGGAAAGTCGTGCATCTCGCCGAGCACCCCGAGGCAGGGAACAGAACTGCCGCGGGCCCGTGCTAGTCGAGGCAGGGGCCGATGTTAGGCTAGGTCAAGCAGCGTTTGAGAGGGTGCCGTGCCTGGCCGTGCCGTGCAGCCGTGCACACAAAGGGGGTCACTCGGACAGCGCCGCGAGCACGACCAGCACGGCCAGCCCGGCACAGGTCCGGTCGCGGCCCTGGCCAATGGGCTGGCGTCAGCGGAAGCAAAGCGGCATCGGCGCGTTGCTTGTGTTCCGCGTACACTGGGCGACACGGCGCGGCATGGCGCGGACCCCTGGAGGCATGACGGCACTCTCCCGCACCGTCGCGTCGCCGGACAGAGAAGCAGGCGTCTGGGGTGCGTCACTGCGGCATGCCTCGCGTCGTGCGCCAACCAACACAAAAATCTTACATCAGTTTATTCATAGACTTTTAATGAATAAAAATGGCTTGACTGACTGGGCCCGCCTTCGTTTACCTGGCGGTCCCCGCGTGAGAGCCGCGCCCGAGCCGCGTCTGTCCTGGTTGTGGTGGGCGCGGGGCGCGGGCCGTGCGGAGTCGTGGTGTGGTGTAGGTGGATTGTGGATTGGATCCATTTCCAAAAGCCAAGGGCGGTTCTCCCAGAAGATGAAGGTCCGTGGAGCCGGCGCTGCCGGGCGCTAGCGTCTTATAGTAATGTGCCCGTCGTGCTGTTTTGGGGCCAAAGTCAGCGGCTCGGTCTGGCGGTGGGCCCATTTAGGAGGCTTTTGCAACACTCCCTACATAACAACGCCCAGCCGACTAGGCCAGGCAGGCCAGGCTGCGAGGCGGACGCTCCCTGGACCCGCTCCGCTCCGCGCCGGTTCCAGCGGCACGGCAGATGAGTTAGTGGGCTGGGCATGTGTGTAGGCCCAGCCCGATCGTGGCGATAACAAAGTATGGTACTAATTAGCAGCACTTTCCGATGTCGGTGGGTGAGCGAGGAGGAGTCTGTCCTTGTCGGGACCGCTGCTCTGCTCCACAGCAACTGGTGGCTAGCTGTCTTTGTTTCCATCGAGAGCGACAAACCCAACCGAATAGGGAGGTGTCCGCCTGTAATAAGGGCAGCGTCATTAGTGTCACTGCAGAGAGACTGTGGGCAGCGCTGCAACAGGCTACAGCTCTACAGCCGCGCACATAAACGTCTTGCGGCTCGCTACGAACGCTCGCCGTTGCGCCCAATCTTATCTTCGCTGTCATCCTCCTCAAGGTCCCGGTGACAACAACGACGCGGAGGTGACTAAGTCCGCCGTCGGCCCGCGCCGCGCGTCACTGTGACTGTGGGGCCGTGCCGTGCCGTGTCGTTGCCGGGCCATGCAAAAGCAAAAGCGCCCCGGCCGGTCCAGCCCCGCGACTATGAACGAGTTGGGCCGGAAACGGACACAAAAAGCCACCACAGGTATCCGTAACGCCGTGGCGTGGTGTCCTCGGGGGCGTCTTCTCCCTCTCACCCGTTCGTGGAACAGATTATAGGAGTCGGGTACCCATCCCATCGCCTCGCCGGCCGGAGGCAGAGGCCGTGGGCCGTGGGCCGGGCCGGGCGGACACGGGGCGTGGCCGTGGCGTGGCCGTGGCGTGGCCGTGGCGTGGCCGTGGCGTGGCCAGGGACGCTGTGCGCGCTGTTGTTGCCAACCGGCCTGCGGCGGCGCTGCGGTGGCGCCCGCTCGTCACTCGGGGGGTTTGTCGCGCACGGAGGGGGAAGGGGGGGGGCAGTGGCTGACTCGGCTGACTGCTGACTGCTCCATCGCATGCAGTATGGAGAATAACAAAATGTTCGCCGGCCCTATCCGGGACAGAGAACAGGTCGACGTTCTCCTACAGGAGCGCGGAGGAGCCGTGGAGTCTCGCTTCACCGATGCGGGAACAGAAAATAATAACAACTTGGGGATCTCTATAATCTTGCCACGCCACGCCACGATAAGTCCGACGTCGTCGCCTCTGAAGCCTCCCGCCTCGTCGATACGGCCGCCGAGTGCTGCACGACGGACACGAGGATTTGAAGTGAAAGGGGGAGAAAGAGAAGAGGGGAGGGGAGCGAAAGGGAAGCCCGAGAGGAGGAGGACGTCGCCACCGGCGCTGTCGTGCATAGCACACCGTTTACGTGGCGGAGGAACTCAACAAGGTATACGGTGATCCTTCCTGCAGGAACCCCGTCCCGCCCCGCCCCGCCCCGTCTCGTCCCGCCCCGCCCCGCCCCGCCGTGCCGGCCGTGCTGCGTCAGCTTGTGTGGCAGAGTCCGCACCTCGCCCACCGCGCCACACCGGTATCGGCCGGACTTTTCCTTAGCAACGGCTGCCCGTCGAGTGACCGCGGCGGTGCAGGTATTGATGCCCGGCTCAAACAGGCAAACTGCGAGGGGCTCCAGTGACTTCTTCAAATGGGCCTCGAAGCCCAAGCCAAAAACCAACAATGAACACAGTCTGTGTACTCCCCAATTCTGGACGCGTTCTTGGCTCGTGTGAACCGCCTGGTGGTTAGGCAACCCGAGCACCTGTATGCATGCGTGTTGTGCGGGCTGGCCTATCCTACCACTCGCAGGCGCTCCGTTCCGGGAAAAGAAAACTTACTGAAAATTATAGCAAGTATCATCACTCTTTGCCGGAACGTGTCCCGCACCGGACGTTACTGACCGCAGAGCCAGGCAGCCAGCCGTCTTGTTTGAATCGTCGTGTTGGCTCTTCACATTGGCTACACAGCGATAGGGTTGGCATCCTTGCCCGCCCGGGCTGGCCTGGCTGGCCCAGCCATCACGAGGCCAGAGGGGGAGGGGACCAAGCGACCACCGACCACCCGGCCGGGCCGTGCCGGTGTCGTCGTCGCCACCCTGCGAGCTCTTCGCATCACACGTTTTCCGCATACAGATGCAAAAGTCAGCGTCACGCGAAAGACGAAGCCATGTGTGGCGGCGTGAGCAGCACGTTAAAAAAGAAATCCCACACTGAGAAAAATCTTTGGCTCCCGGACCAAAGGGTAGTTTAGTGCGTTCCGCTTGGACCCTACATCTAAAACGTTTGGTCCGTATGTCTAAACTCTATAGTGCTGCTGTGCTTCAAGAGGCTAGACACTGAAGCAAAACTCTTGACACAGGCGCTAATCATTTAGTGGCGTTCCCAGACTTTCGGCCTGGGGACTAAACGTCCTGAGCCCAAAACCAATTTTTTTTTCTCAGTGTGCACTCTGGTATTGATCCGTGAAGCGGCTCAAAAACCTTAGGAGCCCACCCCATGTAAGATTCGGAACGTTCTTTGCAGCCGTTTCTGTTGCCTCTCAAAACCTTGTTGACACCAAATATATAGGTTAGTCGGGGTAAGAGTATTGTCTATACCCACGCGAACAGGACGGGCGTGGTGGCTGGTAGGACTGGGTGGGGTTCGCGCTTGCTTCACTTTGCATCCAATGAATGGATGTTCGAATGAATGAATGGATGGATGAGCGAATGCTCGAGCAGTGGATGAATGGCCGGGTGGATGGGTGTATGAAGGTGGTGATACACTTGTTCCATCACCGATCGACACAACAGTAGAATGGGAACGGGATACGCACCAACATGGTTTCAGGAGACCTGCATATTTGCAATATATTTCGCGGTGATCCAAACTTTTCTGAGAGTGCCTGCAAACTCAAGAAAAGGTCTCGCATTTTTCAGTGTACTGCGGGGCGTGGGATGCGAGGCAACCTTAAGGCAGGTCCGTTTCTGACACAGTTTCCGCGCTGGTGGCGCTCTGACTTGGCATGGCGGCGCGGACCGGCGGCCAGCGGCGGCGCAGCCTCACAGCCCCGCGCCCCGCCCCCCGCGCCCCCGCGCCCCCCGCGCCGCGCCTCACAAACACGCACCCACTCTAGTGCTGCCCAGAGGCGGGGAAGGTATGGAAGTCAAAGGCTCTAAGGAATGCCGTCGGCGATGTCCTGCAGCGTTCACTGCCGAACTACAACGGCGTTCGTTGTAATCGGCATCACACTCCTGCGCACAAGTCTCCCTTGCTGACCAATCAGTTCCGTCATTTATTTCTTGCCGTGCGCACAGTGGGGGCGCGCTGCCGCGGTACAGTAGTGCGTGTACCTCACAGCGGGGCGTATGGCTGGCGCCATGTCACCGTGACATCCTCAGTCAAACTTATTCGGTGCCGTGGCGGCGGCAGTAGCGGCGGAGCAGCAGCAGCAGCAGCAGCAGCAGCAGCAGCCGCCGCAGCAGGCAGCACACTTTCGCCCGGCGGGCCCCTCCCTGGCCTGGCCCCGAGCATGAAAGGCACGGACGGACGTAGAATGGCGAGGAGCAGGGAAAGCAGGCCACCGGATTAGAAGAAGAAACTGTGAACACGTACGGTGGGAGTCACAGTTTGATTGGTTTAGGCATTTCTTATTTATATCTATACGCAATTTTCCTCGAAATGCATTACGCACAGTTGGCTTTGGTGGGTGTACTGCTAGCAGATATCGCTTTTTATGCTTCTGTAAATCCGTGTTCCTAAATCAGATATCACACAGCGTATGTGTTACTGTAATTTAGTTCTAGTTAGTGTTATTCAAAGGTTGTGCGAGAAGCAAATCAGCACAAAGAAAATCGGAAAATAATTAAATCTTAAATCTTAAGACGTAAAAACTAGATACCGAAAAGAATTTGCATCAATGGACGGTGGGTCTTGCATTTGAAAGAGGATAATCTGCCAAAGGCAATCTGGCAAGGCATGTCGATAAAGCCGGAGGAGGAGGAGGATCTCGGATCTTTTCTGCTCGCTTTGCTCGGGCGTTTATATTACAATCTGCAATTCAAATGAGTGAGCCTAGACAAGAGAGACAGAGAGAGGAGATGGCACGGGAGGACGTCGGGCGTTCAGCCTTCAAGCTCTGATAACCACCACACCAGTTGGACATATCTACCCCCTTCAGGCGCTATGACTGGAGTGACCCGTTTTAGCACCAGGAGGAAGGACTGAAGGACTCGTTTGCACCGTAACGCGATAACGTCTCAAGGCTACGGAAAGACTATCGACGTTTCTAAATCTAAAATGCGCCAAATTAGAGGATGCAAGTTACGTCGTTGTGAAGGTGAGGTTGGTCCGGATGTTAGGTTGGCAGCAGTGCATGGCGCGGACCGTAATGACGGTGTGGCCAGGCGCGGCGGCGGTGAGTAAGGCACGACTCACCTAACCAATAATAGCGGCACATTGCAGAGATCGTGGCCGAGCAAGACCCTTTTCCACCCGCCGCGCCAGACAGCACTACTGGAGGGCGGCAGTGAATTGCAATTGAATTACGAGAATTACGGTAATGATGAGTCGGGGCGTCCAAGTCCAGTCCGCGGAGGTGTCGGGGACTGGTCTAGCGGCATGGCACAGGCAGCGGTGCCCGCGCGACCACCAAGGGCAGCCGTCCAGCGGCAGTTAAATCCAGCGCTATGGGGCCGTCTGGTCCATAAAGAATGAAAGCGTTCCAGCAACATACGGGAACGAACTTGAACTCGCGTACGAGCCGTAAAGAACGCGAGGCAAAGAGAATAAGAGAATGCCGCCGCGGGGAGGGATCCCGAGCGACACCGCCGGCTCCTGCTGGGTAGGCAACCACGACCACTGCATGCACGCGTGCCGCGCGGGCTGGCCTACCTGGCACTCGGCCGGCGCAGAGCAGCGCGGTGCGCGCACCCGGCCCCGGCCTAACCGAGACCAGTCCCTGCCGATCGCATGTGTTTCAGAATCGGATTTATTGTACCCTAACTGCAGCTAATGACGGCAGTAGGGAGAGTCATGATCGCACCGTTACGTGCGAAGGCACCCGATGACACACAAGCCGCCTGCTGCTCTGCTATAGCCCGGTACCCAGCTAGCAGCGGGCCCCGTGTAAAACTTGTTTCAGCCCAGCCGGGCCGATCCTCTACACGTAACACATAAAATAATCGATGGACATCCCGTGTGCCCCAGCGGGCCCCCAACGGGCTACAGCGGGCCCACGGGCCCCAGTGAGTCACCGGCGGAATTCGTGGACTCTGTCGTCGAAGGCCGGTGAGACAAACAAAAAGGAAGCGGGGAGGGCGCGAATTTTCCATGGGGGGGGGGGGCATTCAAAAATTTGATTCAAGCGCAATCCTTTTTTGCCTTTTTTATTTATTTTTGGCGCAAAAGTTTCTTTTCGCTTCGCAGGTCTGAGTCTTCACGAACGTGACTACAAGGATGCAGCACAGCCCGGCACAGCCTGCGGTGCGGCGCGCAGCACAGCGCACTATCAGGCGCACCAACCAAACGCGCATCGCATTGCCGTGGCTGAAAATACTGTGTCATCATATGCAATCACGCGTCACGTCATCACAATGGCCATTGCGTTTCGCAACCGAGCGACCAACCAACCACCGAGCGAGCAGAACGCCCTGCCAGCTAGTAACCTCTCACTATCCCCTCTCACCTTCATTTTACCACTCAACAGCACAATATAAATGAACACAAGCACACACACACACACACACATACGCACACGATACAACGCCGCATTTACTCAGTAAAACCGTGGCTAAGTTATAGGCCTCCCTTTGTCTCTCTCCCGCGCATTCGTTTCACGCCCACCGGAGACGCGCGTTGTCGCGGAGGACGCAGGAGGCCAGTGGGATGACAAGGGTTAGATGATTATCTGTATGAGTCTTGCCTAAAACTCCACCGCCCGCGTGGCGGCTTTCTTCTCCCTCTCCCTCTCAAATGGTTTGCTCAATCGGGACGCAGAGCCCGGTTTCCCTGTGTTGTCTCTGAACTCAACCTCAGCCGAAACGCGCATAGCGGTAGCGGCGAGAAAGACGCACATGTCAGCAGACTGAACAAGACAGGCATGGAGAACGCTTTACCGTTCTAGGACAAGCTCGTTCTTTGGGGCTGTTCAGATACCACGTGGACACTTAGAGGGCAAGAGGGGTTCACGAAATGTCCACAACTGTCCAGGTGAATTCGAATGATGAAAAGTTTTGATTTTTTTTTTAAAGTGATTAGCTCGTTACACTCATGCACTATTGGTCGAATTTGTTTTTTCGCGGTTTTCCTCTTTTCTCTATTGATTGGTAGAAAGCGTTTCATTTCAATAATTTTTTTTTTTAATTCAAAAGGATATTGAATCCTCAAGATTCAGACCCTGCAAATAAAAAATGCAACAACAACAAAAAACGGCAAAAATGGGTGGGTCCTACCTCGTCCCAGACTTCCGTCCGGAACCGTTCCTGCTTAACTTCGGTGTTCGGATGGGAACCGGTGTACCAGGAGTTGACCGCCGCTAAGACACAGGCACGACGCAGCCACCTTGGTAGGCAGGCTTCCGCAACGGCCAACATCGCCCCTTCCGCTGACCAGATTTCAGGAGTCAGCCCCCTTCGACCAGCCAGTTGGTCTGTGGCCCTGAGGCCACTCCCTCGCGGATTGAGAGGGAGGTAGGATGCCCAGATCGTACACGGCCGAAGCCGATTGTACTCTACTCTTCTACGCCATGTATCCAAGTAGGTGTTGCCCGAATACTCCAGATTCCGAGGCCTTACGCTTGAAAAATGTAGAAGGCCGAACCCTAGGCCTCTACATTTAACCTCTGCCGAGTCTTGGCAAGCACCATTCTCCTGCTTGGGCGTCGAACCACTGTTCCTCAGCAGTGTATTCAACCTCCGGGGAACAACACACTTTGAACACGTTCTTTTGGTATATTTTACCCACCATCATCGGTCGGCAGACTTCAGAAAATTTTTTACTCCGGCAAAGAATTGAATCCCGGACCTTGCGGTTATCGACCGGTCCGCTAGCCCACTACGCTACGGAACTATGGTAGAGAGGGGCCGCGCGCTGTTGATACTTTAGCCACTGTTGTCCCGCAGAGAACAAAACCGTTGGCTCGCGTTGGGTGCTCTGTCCGCGCGCTGAGCCTGTTTCTCGGACAGCGCCGGAATTGCGCGCGGTGTGCTCCGTCTGCGCTCAGGGTCTGGTCAGCCACTTGGTCCCCGTGCGTTGCGGAAAGGAGAGCGCCAATATTCACCAGTGAATATTGATTTTGATTGCACCTATACGCTCCTCATATATTTGTCGGACTTAGAGCCGCTGGCACTCCGCTAGACCGCGACGAATAAAGGTATCTATTGTTGACTCTAGGCGGCGCCTTATCCCAAGACAAACGACCACCCATCTACGTTCTCTAAAACGACTGGAAACGAGATTTTATTTTAACTTTTCAAAATGTCTTATGTAATTTTCAAATCTAAATCAACAACTGATCAAAATGTCGCGTTAACGCAACACTTGCGTTAAGCGGTTTGCGAATTGAAAGGGGGTCTTAACGGACAGGGCGAGTGCAATACTCGTTCTTTTTTGCTTCTACGTCGTAGCAGTAGTAGTAAGCAAAGAACGAGTAAAAAGTGCAGTGTTTGTGCTGACGACCGACGCAGCAGCAGCGCCGAAGCAACATTGACGACGGTTTGGATTTCCGCGAGTTGGCCGCTGCGACTTAACGTATCTCTGCGAATATCATATAACAGTTAGGAGTTCCCTCTTCTTTCTATCTTCTTCCCTCTCTTCTGCTTCTCCGCAAGTACACACACCTGCCTCGGCGTAGGTCTTCATTCCCGGTTGCCATTCGACTGGAAACTGCCGTCTCGCCGAGTATGGCCAGAACACGACACGCACCGACGGAGACATGACATTATAGCACCGTTCAGTTGGTAACACCGCCGCGTACCTGCAGTACCTGCCACCACAGACCATGCGTGTGTACTACAACGTGTCTATCCCGCAGCAATCACAGTTCACATTAATACTATTAATATAATAATAATACCTCGAGTAATACGGCCAGGTTACGACCCGCCACACCGCGGTGCGCGGAGCCCTCCGAGGTTAATCGATGTGTCGGCGGCCACAGGTTCTAAGCCTCGCGCCGGGACGAGGCGTGGCTCGCTTTCTTCTGCACACTAATTTCACCTCGCGAATGGCAGCGAGTGATTTCAAGGTCTCGTTTTCACCTTCGTGGTGCTGGTTCAACACATGTGAATGCTGCAGCCATCTTGGTGCATGGAAGTGAAGGGCGCTTAGCGTGCTGGGCCGAGTTAATGATTTTGCGCTTCTGTCTGAAATGTCTTCACGATGATATGCTGCAGTACCCGATTTTGCTTTCAGACCGTGTATGACCTGAACGAATGGACAAAATGTGAATAAGAGAAAATGAGGTGACGCGCGCACACAACCACGGCCAAGCATCTGACGACACAGGTGTGTGGTGGTCAGTTTCCGACGGACAGGCGCCATATGATGACCACTGACCTCCGACGGCACATCGTCATTAGAGCTGACCTAACCTAACTGTTCATACCGCGAAGCAGCGCACTCATACACTTTCCCTCTCTACCTCTCTCGGACCAGCAATAACCGTGGTCCATAGCGTGGCTTATAACGGGGCAGTCGACATCGACACCTGACTAAATAAATACATATACCACCAGTCCAGTTCAGAAGTGGAAATGTTTGTTTCGCTCCTGCATTTTGTCTGTGTTCGATGTTCCTTTAGGCGTACACACAGCGCGCATGTTTCAAATGCGTGACTCGGCCGGCCTGCCGGAACGGGAAAACAAACAGAATGGGCAGGAATCGAACCCGGACCCCTCGGAGGTCAGGCAGTGTCCCGTCGTCCGATGGCGTGGCGTGACCGACGCGCTGTCCGCGCGGCCACTCTGCATGAGTTTGTTTACACGGAAAGTTATTTACTATTGGGTCGCCGGGCCGCCGCCATGCACGCGACTGTACTACCCACCCCACGGGGCGAATGAGAAAGAGAGAGGGAGCGGCGACTGAGCGGGAGGTGAAGGGTAGAAGGAGAGGGAGGAGGCGGCACGAGAATAGCTCGCGCAGATGGACCACGCCCGACGCTGGGCTTGCCGTAGGGCGGCGTGGTGCGCCGTACGCGTGGGGCCGTGGGGCGTCGTGGTGGCATTACCCCCCAGAATAATGTGACGGGGCGCAACGGCTTTCCGTCCGCCGAGAGCTGCGGTGCTGACGGCTGCCGCCATCTTTGTTTTTCTTTTGGAATTATTTATTCCAGGAAAGCAAAACGAAGATAAGGTCGGGCGTTGTCGAGTTGCCTGCAGTGTGCAGTGTCGCCCGCCCGCCAGCCTCCTCCTCCTCCTAGCGTGGCCTCCCGTTGGGTGTTTCGGCAAAATATACAGTGGCCGCCTCGCAAAAGGGCCCGCCAGTGGCGCACCCAAAAGGAACAGGACCACCTCGGCCGCTAAAAATCAGCCGCTTCCGTCTTCCCCGACGTCCATACCCCCTTCCCTTTCCCGTGGCTCGGCGCCAAGGCAACGAATGGCGGCATTCACACTACGTAGGTACACCCCGCGGGCCCCAACGCGCCCCACCGCCCCACCGGCCGCACGGGCACGGGCACGCCGCGGCACGGCACACGCACGCGGAAGAAGAATGCGCACATCCATTTGGTGTGAAGGAAAAGGTGTTAGCGAAAGTGAAGTGGACGAGATGCACGCTGCGGCGCCGCAGATTCGGTGAATGTTCCGAACCCAAGTCCAAGTTTAGACTGGCCGCACTGCGCTCCTTCCGACACTCCTCCGCATTCCTTTTGTCGTGATGTCAGAAACAACGGATAGTAGCGGGGAATGGACTTCCATGAATGGATGGCACGAATTTGTCATACCGTATCCCGCCTCGGGGGCCTCGCGGGACGCGCGCGCACACACACACGTACGCCCCCGCTTCCGCCGTGGCGCGGGGGCGGCGGTGTGGTGGCGGCGGCGGACCGCACCTGGCCATTAATTTCAGCAGCGCCCAATACATCATCTCCTGCACCGCCCATTTCTCTTCCCTCTCATCAGCGATGGGACCGCAGGCAGGCGGGGGTGACACCACTGCAGGAATCCCATCCGAGGTGATTATATTTCCGAGCGCGAGTGTGTCGCAGTCGCTCTGTGGAAATTAATTTTGCGGCGGTCAGTTGTTCTCTGCGCCTGGTTCCGGTTCCGCACAGCTTGTGCTGCACATCGTCGTCTGCGGGCTCGGCGGCTCTCGCGGCTGTGACGTATTTGGACACAAAGCCAAATGCAAACACGAACGAAAACGCGCGAGCAGCGCGCGCACGGGTCGAAAGCCGTTGCTATGGGACGCGGGCACGCTCGCGACTGTCATCAGCGTGCCCCCCCCCCCCCCCCCCCGGCGTCTGGTTGACAGGCAAATGGACCGCGCCGCTGCTGTCACCGTCATGTCCACCACTGGCCATGGTTCGACGAATAGCGTCCAATAGACGACAGGCGACGATTCTCTCGTTTTTTGAAATGATTCGAGTCCGAAGGCTCCGTGATGATGACTCATCGCTGGCCGCGCTGGCTGTGGTTAGTCGGGCGAGCCGAGCCGAGCCGAGCCGAGCCGAGCCGAGCCGAGCCGAGCCGAGCCTGCGAGCCGCGCTGCCGCCTATCTGCTGTAAGCAGCGCACTCTGAAAAGTAGAGTGAAAGTCGGAATTGGGAAACAAGAGAGTCGCTATCGTGACTGAGTGCCAACGGCAGCCAATGGTGCGAGATAAGGCGGTGACGGCGGCGGTGACCGGCGGGGGCTGAGCCAAGGCCGGGCAGTGGCTCTGCTGGGCACTGCTGGCCACTGCTGGCCTCTGCTGGCCACTGCTGGCCTCTGCACGCAGGGATGCGGCACTTCCTCCCCTCACTCGCTACTTTGTGATGCACTAATTGGAAGCGTTTATCGAGACGAAGTGGCGGAGACGCCGACATGAAGAGGGATTGGCGTCCTTGAACTGAGCGGCATTTGCTGCATCACAGAGGAGACCGCCGGCCGATAGACAACTGCCATCACGGACACCATCGGGCTTAAATGCGGCACCAGCAATCTAGTTTAGGAAGAGGCCGTACACTGAAAATTTTCATTTGGGAAGCTCGTTCTCCTTTTATACATAAATTATTAAAAATCTTTCTCGGAGTGTGCGCGTCATATAACAGCGGCCGTGACCGGTCAATCAGGCCGGTTGTGACGAGCGTCGCTCTGCCTGCTATGTTTATGGAGCACAATTTATCAGTGCTGCAATGCGTGCCGCGCTGTGATGTTGGCAGAGCCGCCGAGAACGGAAGCCATTGACGGGGGAGTGCGAAGTGCACACACCGCCCCAGGACCCCGGGCCAGGAGCTTGGGCACGCTGCACCGCCCGCACCGCCGCCGACATCCGGTCACATCCGGCAGCCAGATTGTGCTAAAAGACGCCCGCCTCCGTAGTCTGCTGGGGGAGGAAGAGGAGATGGATGCCGAACAAGGCGGAACCCTCCGCCAGAAAAGGAAGGGAAATCCGAATAGCGATTCAATTTTTGTGTGTTGTAGCTTGTAGCGTCCTTTTTGCGCCGCACCCTGCTTACCCTTTTTGATTAGTTCGCAAAGAAAAGAGCATCGTTTAAATTTTATTTTTTTAGCGCTATGGGGGAGGTGTTTTTATTGGGGCCGGCCAGGACCTGCGGGACGACCTGCGCGCGCAACGAAATGAAAGAACAAGGTGCGCCTCTTTGGCAAAGTGACGAACCTCCGGCGCCGACGGCTGCGTGCGGCCCGCAGCTGCGTGGAGTGGGCTCTGCAGATACGACTCTTTGAGACGGGCGGCAGCCAGCGGCAGCCAGCGGCAGCCAGCGGCAGGTATATATGTGTAGAGCTGCAGCCCCCTCCACACGCCACGCCCGAAAACTCTCCAGGACCGGGCTGCTGGAACCGCTGGAACCCGGAATCACTCCACATTTTCTCACCATTGTCAGCAGCCCCCGCCCGGCCCGGCGTGCCTCAGAGTCCTTTGCACAGGCAGCGGCCGCACCAGTGGCGTAGCAGGGCAGAGCAGTGCTGCGGAGGGCGTCGTGTGCGCGCCCTTCAAACCGTCCGTGAAAATGAGAGGCAGGCGAAGGGAGAGAAGGGGATGGGGTGGGAGAGAGAGAGGGGGCTCTCTTCAAAAGGGCCCTTGGGAAGGCAAATGAGAGAGGGATGGATGGAGAAAAAAAGGTATCCTCAGGGCGCAGGGGGCAAGAAAAGGGGGGGGGGGGGGGCGTAAACAACGCAACGGAAGCTCATCACCATGTGTGATCAGGTCACCATTTACATTCCTTTTCCCTGAAGATAAATCACAGGCTCAACTCGTGCGCGAATCCCGAGGAAGAGGCGTCCTTGGGGGGGGGGGGGTCATCACCATGCCACAGCAGTCTTCTAGCATGAATAGAACAGACACCCCGTTGGAGTGATAACGGCCATCAGGGGGATAGAATGGACATCATCGCCCCCCGTGTGTGCTCACGAGTGGAGTGGAGGGGAGGGGGTAGCACTGATGGGGGCAATATTGAAATTGAATAATAGTGGGGTTGGATGCATGCGGGTGTGTGTGTGAGAGTGTGTGTGCGTGCGAGCCGTGCCCGCGTGAACATAACGACGACATGGCAGCGTCGTCCGGTGCTGGCTGGCTGCGATGGAACCGGGTGGGCTGGGTGCTGCCTGCCCTGCCCTCCCACCCATCAGGCAGGTGGAGACCAAGGGCCAGCGCACACCACGGGTCACCGTGACCTACGCGACCCTTGGCTGTCGAAGACGCAACGAGAAAGTTTCGTCCACTGCTGCGCCCGGGCCGGGCGCGCGTCTCTACTTAGTGTTATACGTGCTGTTGCGGCGCGTACTGAAGGAATTCGACCCCGCCTGCAGCCTCCCCTCCCCTCCCCTCCTCCCGTCAGACTGATGGCCTCTTAGCCCGCCTGACAGACAGCGGCGGCACAGCGGACTGGACCCGCCCCCCAGCAGTGGTCGTATTCACTTACACCTTCACGTGTGGTGGGGTGGGCGGGGGCCGCTCGACTGGGCCGCTGGACGTCTCCATGCGAAGCGTTTCCCAAACCAACGTGACGACCTTTCTTCGAACCCTTGTTACGGGAGGCTGGTGAGGTGCTGGAGCAAACTGTCGTTGGTGTCTCCGTGTGACTGCAGGCTCGGTTGGTTCGACTCCCACAGGCGCTGATCTTTTGCGCTATGGCCTCGATTCCGTGTCACGTTGTTCCTGAACAGCCCCATACGTAGCTACGCCGTTGGATGTGGATGCCCCCTCCCCCCAACCACGAAGAGGCCGTCACTGTTTTCGGAATGAATCTGCGTCTGTAAAGTGACTCAGCACGACAACGTCCTTTTGTGTTGATCTCGTGCTTTCTTCAGTGTGTACTTCTTCATTTGCATGAGTGCGTGCTGAAAGTGGACGGGTGCACTTCTCCTCATTGTATTATACCCCCATACACGAGCAGGGAGGAATGCGAATTCGAGATGAGCAATTTTACACGCGTATCCTATGTCTATGCGTATGCATGCACATTTACAGTATTGTTTATTCGATGAAAGGACGCCAATTTCCACCAGTTTCGTGTCCCCGTCTCGGACCGCATAAATTTTTCATAACAGAGGGGAGACCGGGGGAGACCGGGGAGGGGGCGGGAGGAATAAATCAGTGTTCCTGCACGAGTGAAAATGGATCTAGGGCGTGTGGGGGGGCTCCTCGTCCATCGCACGTCCTTCAAACTACGTATATTCGCAGGCGTCAATATGAGAGGGATGCCCCGCTGTGGACGTCGGCGGACACCTTTTGTGACACAAGACGAGTGTGGCGCTACCGCCGACATATCAAAAGCCTCCGGGGACCACACCTTGTCGTGTGCAGGTATTCTCTGAAGAAGGCGGGCAAGAAAGAGAAGAGATCCAGGAAGGTGAAGTGAGGCACCACGGGATACGACGCAAAAAAAACCGCGAACCGGAACTAAAATTTCGTCACCTGAGGAATTTTATACGCCGGCTTCGTATTCGCAATCCCTGCCTTGATGGTGCCTCCGGCGGGAGCAATCCTAAGATGAGGTGGCATTCTAGGGAACAGCGTTACATAAATGGAGGACAGTTTGGGCGCGATAGCCAGCGATAGCACGCGTCCCACTTTTTCCATCTGAAAACTTCAAGAAGTCAACACACAGGTGGCACGGCAGGCAGCAGGAGGACGTTGGAGGAGCTGCGATGCTCACGCACTCTGGCCGCACCACCGCCACATCACACCGTTCGATCGGCGCAAGAGATAACAAAAGAAACGCTGTCGCCAAAACTCTCCTTGCCGTGTGGCCGGCGGCCGGACGGCAGCACTGGGCAGCACAAGCCGCACCCACCGGCTCTGGCTGGGGGGACAATACGCCACGCTCTGCGAGTAGTTCGTACTCTATTGTAGGAGACGGCATGCACAGCCAGAGCCGGCCGGTCCCGGCCAGTCCCAGCCCCGGCCGGCCCCGTGGAGCTCTCGTTTTCTTTTAGCCGCACGCCGTGCGACCGTCGCAGAACCAGACAGTGCCTGGCGCCTGCTGGCCCTGCTGGCGCCGCAACGGGCCGGAATCATTTTTCTGCGCACTCCCTGGTCCCCCGAGTCCCCCGGGCCCCGGGCCCACCTCGGATCCACCGTGGTCATCGCGGCCGCCTCGCTGACGAGACTCTTGGGGGGGGGGGGGGGGGGGGGGACGCCCCACTTGTCACTCGGACTTGTCGCGGGCTCCTCTTCCTTTTCCCGCCTTTTTCCTGAGCGAAAGTGAGCGGTCTGGCACACCGCCCCGGTAAATGCAAATACTATTACTATACCAGGTGAGTCAGAGACGCCGCACGGTCTCTGGAATAGGCAATCCCGCAACGCACTATCTCCGTCTCTTTCTGTCTCACGCGTCTGGCCGAGACCTGCCGAGACAGAAAGAGACGGAGATAGTGTGATGCGGGATTGCCTATCCCAGAGAGAGCGCGGCGTTTCTGACCCACCTGGTATATATCTCTGAATAAATGTGTCTTGATATTTTTAATGACCATCGACTTTTCCTCCTCTCGGAATAACTAGATAAAGTAAATCACTCGGTGAGTTTGGCGGCGCAGCCTGAGGCGCCGCGAGCCGCATGACTGCGCTGATGCGAAGGATGGAGCGTTTTTAATTTTTTACAACGCTCGTAACGTGATGTAGATTAGAGATAGATGAGGGATAGATTTAGACCTCCCCCCCACACGGCATGCGTCTGCCGCGTGGGGGCAGAGGCTGCAGAGGCGTGGGAGAACAACAGCGCGCGCCGCCACGCCACGCCACGCCACGCCACGCCACGCCACGCCGCCGAGCCGCACCGCACCGGCCACCGGCCCCGCCGTCGCGTCGCGTCGCGCCGAGAGCCCCCTGCCTGCCCCTGCGAAATCTCGTGAAGCCTAGACGCGGCTCGGCTCGGCGCAGCGTGGCCTTACCTCACACGCACGCTGGCCTCACCTCACAGCCCAGCCGGGCTCGCACGCGCAGCACAATGGTCCCTAAAGGCCGGCGCTGGGTCGTGCGCACTCTTCACAAGAAAGCTGACGGGGCTGTGAGGGGGCCATCCGTAAACAGGAGGGCTCACTAATAGCCAAACGACTGTCTTTGCCTCGGCGCGCGCGCCGCGGACGGGGCATGCCGGCCACTGCAGGTGCAGGCCACTGCCGCTTCAGCAGCAGGGACGAGGGCATTACAGGCAGGCGCAAAAGATTATCTCCCAACCAGCGGCGAGTAAAGTGCTGCTTAGGAGGAGGCTTTTAGTGTGAAAAATGATGGCAGCCCGCTGAGCTTGGAGTTTCACGGTTATTAGGCTGCCTGACGGTGAAGGTGGACGAGAGAAAGGAGAGTGCGAGAGAGACGGGGGAGGCGGAGGAGACGGGCTGAGGGCAAGTTCATGACATGACCTAACCTCACAGCAGAGGTCTGCAGGCGGTCGGTCGAGGCGGATCGCCTCTGATCGCCTGCCTTGGAGGCTCGATCGCCTGCTCAGACTCGCTTGTGCGAGTGAGACAGGTGTAGCTGGGTGCCGAACGGACGGGCGACAGGCAGCGGTCTCTCTGGCACAGCAGTGCACAGCAAGCGCAGCGTGTGGGCTGGCTACCACCGCCGCACATCCACCCGTAGTACTTCTGTCTCTGTCGCACCTACTGCCGGTCAATGAGAGCGACAGAGAAAGACTGTGCCCGCAGAGCGGCGCTGGCTGTGCTGTAGTCGACCAAGCGATCGAGGCGGTCCGCCCGAAACTGATCGCCTGCAGACCTCTGCCTCACAGCGGTGCCATCGTTCGGAGATGAGCTTTCGTAAAAGCGAGTTCGGGCGCTGAAGCCAACAGGGCAGGGGCAGGGCCGGGGCAGGGCAGGGGCAGAGCAGCGCCGGCACCGCACCGCGACTCCAGCAGCCCAAGCCGCCTTCCTCCCACGCGGCCGCCATGTGCGAATAAGTATACGGGTCAGCTCAGATGCTTTCATCTTCATCAGCTCGGCGGAGCAACTAATGCTGTCATGGTGGTGGGCGGCGGCAGCGGCGGCAGCGGCGGCATGGCAGTCCCTTCCCTCCCGCCGGCGGGGCCAGAGCTGGCGTCACAGCGTTGGCAGTAACAACGCTCTTCATGTTGTTGTTGGTGGTGTTGCTGTGGGTCGTGGCAGCGGAGGGAGCTGCAGGAGCAGCGGTTGATGGCGTTTCGCCATTTTAGTGTTGCAGTAATTTACGGACTTTCAGATAGTAAAAGCAAAAACGCGGAGCGAGCAGAGTGTATGCATGGCGCCAGTGCGACGGGACAGGGGGAGATGACGGGGAAGAAGGTCGAGGATGGCAGGGCGATCAATTAGCACGCCTTTGAGGAGCACAAAACGCCTCCTGGAAAGACTAGTTCCGCCGGGTTCATTCATTTCAGAGAGGACTGCCATTGCCATTCACCTTTGGCCACGGCTGGGGGCTGGCGCGGGCTTGGCTGCGCTCCGGGGCCGTGCACAAACCACGTGGCCTTTCTCAGAACCACTGCAGCGGAGCGCGGACGGCTCCGCACTTGACGTTCACGTCCAACGCAAATCAAATCACCTCGACTGCGTGTCACGTGGTTTCTAAACGGCCCCTAACCTCGCGGCGCCTAGGAGCTGGCGGCGGCGCCTTGAGCCGGAGCCGAGGTCACACCGGAGTGCTCGGAGCATCTCGTCTGCCCCGTGTGCAGGCCCCGCTGGCCCTCGCTTCTCTGCTGTCACCCTTTCCCGCATTTTCTCACATTTTCTCCGCCCTCGCCCGGCCTGGCCCGGCACCCGCAGGCACCGCGGGCACCGCAGGCCGTTGGGAGAGACATTCCTAAAACGTCTCGTGCACGGCCGAACAAACGCCCCCGCCTCGTCCACTTCAAACGTCTCACTAAAACCAGCGTCTCCGACCTTCAACCCCGCGGCGAGGCGGCAGCTGCCAACAACATGCAGCTGCAGCAGCACTTGTCCAACCCTTTCCGCCCGAACACCATTTCTTGGAAGTGATCAACAGTCTTGCACCCGCCACCAGCAGCAGTCATTGGCACCACAACAAACACATGGCACACACACACACACATGCACACCTCCCCGCCGCTCCTTTCTCCTCCCTCCGCTGACTCACTCCTTTTTCCCGCATTCCGGAAGCAGCTTATCGCACCCAGCGCCTTGCTGTCGTTTGCTGCCAAGCTGACGGGTCCTGGCGGGGCGGAGGAGGCGGAGGGACGAGCGATATGTATAGAGAACGGCGGCAGGGCCACCAGTCAACCCACGGGGCAACGCGGCGCGGTACGGCGCGGGGCGCACGGGTATACGAACGCACACATACACACACACATACACACACACACACACAGCAACTGACTGGTGGCCGTGGGCAGGGCGTACTGCAGCAGGGGTGGATCCGGGTGGCTGGGTCGCCTATCTATAGGGCGCCCTTGGTGTCACACAATGGTCAGCGCCGTCGGCTGGCCCCCTTGGGCCCCGTGCCCCCTTGGGCCCCGTGCCTCCTTGGGCCCCATGCTCCCTTGGCCCCCGTGCCCCCGTGGGCCCCGTGCCCCCTTGTGCCCCCGTGCCTCCTTGGGCCCCGTGCCCCCTTGGGGCCCCGTGCCCCCGCGGCCTCTGGTGCCTCCTACCGCAGCGGCTGCAGCGGCTGCAGTGCCGTCGTCGCCCTCTCGCGGCCGCGCGTGGGATCATGTGCCCATGGCTATGGCCGCGGCCGCTCAACCTCAGCTCTGACCCGGTTCCGATACGGATTCTCCCTGGCGCTTTACCATCCCGGACGCAGCTGCGCGGGGTCCGCGGACGAGATGCGGTGATTTTCTACGCGGCATCGCGTTATACCACGTCCGGTTTCACGCCTTTACGTAAATGTGCTGGGCAAATAGCGGCCGCGACACCGTCCGGATTAGAATAATCACAACGGCGCGCCATTGCCGCCGCAGCGGATCAAATTTGACTCGGCACCGCGCACAAAAAGAAACGCAAACTTGTCTCTTCGGAAGCCATACGCCGCCATATTCCAATCACCTTCGGCCTTCGGACCTTCGGTCAGCGGGGGAGCTTCGTGTGGTGACCGGAGGGCTCCGTCATATTCACCGAGCAACAGCGACGTTTGAGAGGCGCGCTCAGGCATCCCCCGATGTGCCCGTCTGGACGTCACATCGGTCCCATCTTGATATCGGTCTTCTTTTCGGATAGGGGAACACGCAAGCGTCACCGTGCGCTGCCGTGAGTCCAAGATAAATAGATATATAAATACTTCTAGACAGGCAGGAAGGAGGAAATGGGGTAAGCAAGGCGGGGAGTGTGGAGGGAGAGTACATATATACACAGTTACCGTGTTGCCGATGGCTGCCGCACTGCGGCAGCAGATTGGTATTCGGCCTGCAGAACGAACCCCTAACGAGGGGTACGCCGAACAGCGATATATCGACGCCGTGTGCCTGTCGATGTCGTGATGACCTCGGCTCGCCGTGCAGATAGGCAGCCCAACCCGCCCGGCCGCCCCGCCCCGCCCCGCCCCGCAGCGTGGCGTATCTGCAGTGCCGCTCGTGTTGTGTTGTGGTGCCGCGCCGCACAATGGAGGCGCGGGAATTAATTATTGGCAATGGCAGCGCATCGCGGAGGACATTACGCTGCTACTCCTGCAGCGATGGCCGTCATCTCTAAGGGTCATCTCTGCGTGGCTGGGCCGGGCGGGCCCCTCTGCGGCGCTCCGCCACGCTCCGCCCAGCACCGGTCCACGCCGCGCCGCTCGGTTTGCGACCGCAAACCACAGAGACGCTAAATCAACCTGAAACATCTGCGTTGCGACGGTCGACGGAACGGAGGAGGACGAGCCGCTACACGGCGCAGGAGAGCAACGAAAGACTGAACAAGATGAGTGAGGTAGACGGAGAAAGAAAGAGAAGACCAAGAAGGAGGAGGAGGAGGAAGGGAAGGGGAGCAGAAGAAGAAAATATGAGAGCGTTATGACCTGGAATAATTTTTCAATGAATGCCTTGGTTGGCAGACGCCCACTGCGCAGGAAGAGCGCAGTACAGCCGTCGCCGCCTGAGATGAGAATCAAAGTGTCACTTTGGAACGTAATGACCCGCCATGCGCATGCGCTGTGCAAGCCGTGGCAGCAGGCACGGCACGGCACGGCACGGCACGGCACGGCACGGCACGGCACGGCACGGCACGGCACGGCACGGCACGGCAGCACCCACACGCTGCGGCCCCGACTCGGTCTGCCTGGACTTGAACTGCTGATTCCATGTAGAAACCTCGTCTAGAGTGGTCTAGAGCTCCCTTTCCTAATAGAATGAGGATGAAGACCGAGTGGGCTTCCCTTCCTGACGCTAACGAGCAAAGCGTAAACCAAAGAGTTGACCGGCTATGTCCAGCATGGGGTGTCCGCCGTCCCCCGCCGCCCCACACTCGGCCACGCACGGCACCCTTACAACGCCGTGCGATTCAATACACCTCAGCGCCATCAGCAACTCCCCTCCGATACTCTAGACACTTCGCTTCACCTGCCTACTCAGGCTGCAAATTATAGCGTTGGAATTGTTTAGCTGATACTGTTGCCTCCGGTGTTTGCCAGAAAGTGAAGAGTTGTACTCCTCTCGTCTTGACGGCCAAATCGTTACAATTTTCTGAAGTCTCTCGTCTGATCGTCGGTGGCCTCCGGCCGCTTCCTCGCACGCCCCGCGTGTCTCAAATGGCGCGAGGCAGCGGGCCCGTAGAAGCGGGGCGGGGCTGGGGCGAGGCGGGGCGGAGCCCAGGAAGGCGAGGCGGGGTGCGCTGTACGCGGCGCACTCGGGTCGGCCGGCCGCGCGGTGTCCATGAAATATAGAGCAATTGCCGCTCGTACAGACGTATTCCTGCATGCAGAGCGCCGTGGGAATAGCCGGCCCGCATCGGCCGAAATGGGTTCGGGAGACGCGGGGAGCGTGTTCGCGGCGCACAGAGCAGCCCTGGAGTGGAGTATGATGAGCAAAAAGAAATGTACCCAGGTGCTTTCGAACCCGAGACCTCTTCCTTTTCGCAGCGGCAGCAGCTCTACCTGCGCGGAGAACACGCGTCGTGGTTGCCATGCCCATGGCTGATTCCACCGCCGCGCCGCCTCCGATCCTCATCTCCCCGGCTTTGTTAGATAATCCCGCTGGGCGGGTGGGTGCGGGAGCCTCGCGGACTCCATCCGCCCCGCAGCCCCCTCCCCCCCCCAAATCTCCAGCTCTCTCCCTTCAGCGAACGGTTTTGGTCGCCAACGGCCGGGACTCGGTGGCGGCACTGTGCTGTGCTGTGGCTGGGCCCAGAGACAGACAGGGACTCCACTTCCTCCGCCAGCGAGGGACTTGGCGACTTCTCGGCGCAGGACGTGAGCGCGAGAGAGAGAAAGCGCTGCTCGGTGGGAAGGTGAGGGGAGGGGAGAGAGGACGCAGGACGTATATTGGGGTGGCGTTGCACGCCGGCGTTTCGCGCATCGGATGTCTCGCTGCCGATCACGCCTCGGCGGGCGGGGCGCGGGACGGGGCGGGGCGAGGGCCCGCTGGACACGCTGGACACGCCGCGGATGTAAGACGTAAGGCAGTGCGGTGCGGATGGTGCGGGACGTGACGACGTGACATCCTCCCCGCCGCCGGCCCAAGTGATACCGTATGACACCGTGCGACGAGTGTGACATTGTGTGACGTATGTGACAACCGCTGTGACGTGTGTGACACCGTGTGACGTATGCGACACCGTGTGACGTGTGTGACACCAAGGCATAGGGCGGGCAGATTACAGCCAATCTGCAAACTCAAAGGAAGCGGTGCCGCAGTGCACACCGCCAGGCCGCAGGGTGCCGAGGGGCCGCGGGGCCGCGCCGCGGGCCAAAGCCAGTTGTCGGTTCGTGACCGCTCGACGTGCCAAGTGCACGACTGTATCTCCTCTGGTAAAGGTTAGGTTAGGTTATGAGAAGACCTAACCGCGCCGCGCCGCGTTGGGTAAGACTCCGAAACGGGGACGCGACGATCACGGCAAACACGTCCGATCACAGTGGTACCGGCTGAGGCCCGGCTGAGGCCCGGCTGAGGCCCGGCTGATCACAGTGGTACCGGCTGAGGCCCGGCTGAGGCCCGGCTGAGGCCCGGCTGAGGCCCGGCTGAGGCCCGGCTGAGGCCCTGAGGCCCGGAGGGTCTGGCCACGCACCCATTAAATATTGCCATTGAAAGCACTGATTTCCATAAACCCCTTTACGGCCGAAGTCCATTCACACATGTGTTGACGTGAGTCATGCTGCAGGTGCCGTTGGCAGTGCCGTCCTGCGTGCCCTGGCGTCACCTCGTGGGAGAGACAACCAGGTCGGCTCGGCCCCCCGAGGGGGGACCGACTCGTATAGTAACTGCATTACACAACCCTTTACCTCTTATAATACTTTATAATATTTTTAACATAATACTTATACCAGGTGTATCATTGGCCCCGGGCAGGGGCGCCCGCTCTGCTCTGGTTCGATGGTAAGCACAGTTTTAGAAATTGCAGTAAATTGTAATTCTTTCATTTATTCTAGTGCGGATTTCTACTTGTTGAGCGGTGGACATGTTAAACTGTACCGTCTTCCAGCACGGCTGCTCAAAAGAATTGCAACGTCCAAAAGGGCTGCGACCCTCCCCCCCCCCCCCCCCCACGGAACACGTATGTACTCTCTCTGTCTCTCTCTCTCTCTCTCTCTCTCTCTCTCTCTCTCTCTCTCTCTCACACACACACACACACACACACACACACACACACACACACACGCTCGCACAGACATACTCATATCGGAATGTCATGTCCGTCATGGAATCCGAGGGACATGAAAAACGCAGAGAGACGTTACTGCATGTGCGCCCCCAGCTGGAGCCATGCGTAGCCACGCAGAGCGGCAGAGCCATGAGAGCCTAGCAGGGCGGGCTGGAGAAATACTGGAGCACACACACGCACACGTACCCACACACACACACACACACACACGCAGGAGGGCGGAGGGCGCCGCGGAAGTGTTGCAGCCGGAGGAATGCCCGTCATTTCTCTGCGCGGCTTTTTATGTGCCGTTTTATTTCTCTCCATCCCGGTGTCTCTTTATATATTTTTTTTTTTCGTTGGGTACGATATACCCTCGACGCAAATGTTAGGACCAGAGTTCCAGCAACGGGCGTCTTTAAAAACCTCCAACCTTTAAAATCTCCGATATTGACTGGACTGGGTCGCGGTGCGGTGAGCACGGAGGCAGCTCGCGGGCAAGCACTGATGAGTCCTTCCGCTGGCCCCCGACAGGAGTGCGGCGCGTGCGGGACGGGGCAGGGCCGAGTGGGGAAGGTCATGGATTGCTCTCCCCTTTCAAAGTGCTCGCCCGTTGTGAGAAGCAATAATGGTTCCGGACGTAAGTCTGGGACAAGGTAGGACCCAACCATTATTTTTCCCATTTAATTTTCGGATCTGCGAGCCGAAGAGTCTCTCGACATGGAAAGGAAGTCCGGCTGTGTGCCGTACTCGTTCGTCGGCATCCTGGAGTCAGCGAGGGCGTGACGGAAGTGTCATGTGAGGCGCGGCGCCCCGCTTCAGTAATAACGTACTTGTGCAGTTGTGCACGGCGGCCAATCTCACGTGCCCTCCCTCCAGGTGCGGCGATGCAGAGGCACTCTGCTAACTGAAGTCCCTTCGGAGGCACAAAGGCCTCTGGTGAGGCGTCAGGCATCGCCTGCCAAAGGCTCTGAACCATCCCGATGCCTTGTTCAGTTGTGGAGGCCCGCTGAATAAATGCCCTAAAACAAGTCGTTCTGTTCACAGCTACGAGTGGCTGCGGTTCCCTGCGAACGGAACTCAGCTTAGCTCGGCTTCTTGTTTCCGTGGACGTTCCTAATGTGTGAACATAACCTCCCATCCGTCTTACTTTGGGCTTTGGGGTGGCGGGACGGAGAGAGGCATTCTCTGCTGCTGCTGCCGCCGCTACCGCCGCGCCACACCTCCACACAGCCGGCAGCGGCATCGTGTTGTGTCCAACCCACTCACCGCCATCGGAGTAAAACCAACGTGGCTTACATGCCTGTTCAATCAGTTACGTTCGACTTTTATTTCAAATGCGTGTGTGCTCGCGCCTTCTGTGTGTGTGTGTGTGTGTGTGTGTGTGTGATTGTGTGCGTGCGCATGCGTGTGTGAGCCGGTTTCCCGGGGGGGGGGGGGGGGGGGGGGGGAGGCGTGTGTTCGGCAGCTCAACACGCATCCACACGTCATCTAAATTATGAAATGAAGGGCCTTATACCGCAGCGATGAGAGGGGAGGGGGGAGGGGGGGTACGGACAGGAGCGCGGAGCCCCGGCCCCGGGACACCGCCCACACGGCCACCGCACAACGCTGACGACCCAACCCGTTGTACCCGTCTTTCTTCTGCGGCGACTTCGATCACGAATTTCTCCCTCCCATAAACCGCCGTCCGCCCGGTAAGCAGGCTGCCCGTCGCAGTCCGGCGTGGGCGTGTTGCCTACCCATCACGGAGCTATGCGCTCTCAGCTCATTGCACTGCACGCCGGGTCCCAGGAACCTTGTGTTTGTGTGGGGCGGGGGGGGGGGGGCTCTGCTGTGTGCCCCCTCGGTCCCCTTCAGTGCCAGATGAGCCGTGCCAGAGCCGACGGCGCAGCGCACTGAGCCTCCGTACTTGTTTTTGTTTTCGGTCCATCCCCCCTTTCTGTTTCGTTTCCATTCCCGTACTTATTGGGAGCGGGACGCTGTGCCGCTGTGCCCCCACACCCACACACAGCACAGCCATGCGCAGCCGCTGACCCCTCCCACCCCGCAGGCCGTGGGCCCCCTAAGGTTCACCTCCTCAGTGTGACAGCAGCACTGTGACTGCGACAATGGCATAATGATCGACGACTCACACCGGGGCTGAGATGGGGATCTTGTGCCGAGCGCCTCGTTTACAGTTGGGAGTCGTCACGCGTTTCTTTCGCAAGAGGATTGAAAACGGCTCTCGCTGCTCCGGGACTCGAACCTACGTTGTCATTGGGTTAGTGCCCTCCCGGCAGCACGGCAACGGCAGCCCCCGGCTAAAGAGCCCGGCCCGAGCAGGCTAGACGCTACACTCCGCAGCACTGCTTGCCCCACAGTGATTACTTCCATTCGTCTTACCGGGGTCCTAAACGGACTTCTCGTCTTTTTACCCCTCCTTTTTCTCTCCTCTCCACTCCCCGTTTGCCCCCCGAAGCAGGGGAATCGAACCCACGCGTGTAACTGCCCAGCCAGCGGCATGGCCCGGCCAGCGCCAGCCCCGGCCCAGCCCCGGCCCAGCCCCGGCCCAGCTCTGGCCCAGCCTCGGCCGCCGCCTCGCGTGCTTCGTGCTTGTCGTGTAAGGCGTCAAGTTGCCGCAATTGATTTGTACACGGAGGTTCCATGCAGGATGGCGGCGTACGTATATCGACTGACTTTCCCGTCGCGCATGGAAAAGTGTACACCTCTCACCTGCGATATGAAATTCCGCGACAGTCTGATAAAATGAAGGGGTCAGTTAAGAGGCTCCTGTTGCTGTTCTTGGCGTGGGAAGAACACGGAAAGTGGTAGAAACGAAAACTATCGAAATATTTTTTAAAAATTTATATTCTTATTCTCGGGAAAGCAAAGATGTTATGGGGGCGTGGCATGGGTTGGCGTGGCGAGGCGCGGCGCGGTTGGCTTGGGTCAGCTGAAGGAGCCGCAAGACAAAGGGGCACTTGATGAGCACAAGGGAGAGGAGAGCCCAGCCCGGCCCGACCCCACCCGGCCGCCTACCCGGCCTACCCGGCCCCGCGGCCTCCTGGCAGCCTAGAGTGGCCACCAGATCGCGCCACCGACTGGGCTGGGAGGGGAGAGAAGCAGAGAAGGGCAGGGAATGGTCGTGACATATCGTCAGCGAGAGCTAAGCCTCCAAATTTTTGACGTCGGCTCGTGGCTGACGCCGTGGCGGAGATACTCTTTGCTGCGGTTCCCCTCATACTGGATCCGCTTTTGTGATTCTTCGTAACTTCTTATTTCCGGTTCGGCCCTTCTCCGGAATACACTATTATTCAGATGGAGGAAGCAAACCAATCCGGCTACCGCCGGCCTACCGCCGGCCTACCGCCTGGTGCAGCAGCGCATGAGCAGCGCGGGCACGGGCACGGGCACGGCACGGGCACGGCACGGCACAGACACAAGTAGCGACTCGGCTGTCATCCGCAGAGATGCCCGGCCCGGGGGACGGCGGCGCCCTGACGGCCTGCCCTGCCTGTGCCCTGTCATACCACTCCATGGAGTGCAGTCAAGCGGTCCGGAGCCCCGGAGCTGCCCGGAGCCCCCGGAGCCCTCACGCCGTATGCCCTTCCCTCGCCATTTTCCCTATCCGCGTCACATCCCACAATCCCATTTCCTTTTTCGTCGGCGCATACCCGGCTTTTCCTCGCAGCTTCCTCCCTAGACTCTCTGCTTGTCTCCATCCCTGCACAAATTATACGTCCTAAAACTAACTGATTGATTCAGTCCCGCGAAGCGGCAAACGCCCGACTCTTTCCCTCCGCCTTCGTTTTCTTTGCGAAAATTGGAAGCGACCTAATCGGATCAACTCGGCACGATATGACCAACGCATTATTATCAGTCTGGGCAGGCGCAGGCGGCGCAGGAGCGGCAGGAGGCGCAGGAGGCAGGCTCTCGGGGTGAGGAGGCCGCGAGGCCGCGGCCGTGCGCCGATTTCCCTGCGTTTTCGTTCACTAAAACTCACTGAAAGAAAACGGAGTTGAAATTGCGGCATGTCCTTAAAACGAAGGCTTTGTGGAGACTTGGAGGGAGCAGGGTTCGGGGGCGGGGGCGGGGAAGCCAAGGGATTTTCTGTTTTGTGAGGATTCAGGGGTTGTTTTAGAGCAACGCAGGATTTTTTTCCTGCGTAAATTTTTTTCAAAGCTGTATCGTGACCCGTGGGAAACGCTGGAACCATCAAAGAACTTTGTCTTGCGCAGAGCAGAATCTGCTACTTGTCGACATGACCCAGCGGCCCCAGCCCAGCCTCGGCGCCAGCATGCGCCAGCTAGCTTCCGGAATCCTGGGGAACAATCCAAACTCTGATACACAGAGAGTGCATTGGTGCATGGACGTTTGTGTGCCGGTGGGGTAAAGGGGAGGGGGTGGCTTTCAGCCGTCCGGGGCGGCTTTCAGGGCTTTCAGCGCTTTCAGCCCGAGCCGGCGCCGCACTGCTGCTGATACATTCCCTCCCTCACGTAAAACCAGAAAACAACAGCCGGACAAAACGGCACGGCCGCAACTGAGAACCAACTTACTAATGCCAACGGGGGCGGGGTGTTTTGGGCTTGTCGCGTGCACAATGCGGGGGCGGCCGGGGGCGGCGCGGCGGGGTGCGACCTCTTTCTACAGCACAACAGCCCCCGATAAGGGCAGCACAGCACAGCAGGGGCCGCGGCCGAGGCCGGGCTGCTTGTGGTTAACATAGTACGGGAATTACTGCTGGCGTGACGCGCACGGTTTGCGTGGCATTTGCGCAGCAACTAACTACCCCACTCTGCCTCCGCAGTAGTCTGAAAACCAGAAAGAAATCAGTCAAAAACTAATTGTGCTCAGCTTTGGTAAAAATGTACGGGTCCGTCCGGGATTTGAACCCGGGACCTCTCGCACCCTAAGCGAGAATCATACCCCTAGACCAACGGACCGGCCTGTACAGTCGTCATACTGCGCGATACTACATTGCAATCGGGTGCTCGGGAGGTTCGTGAAACGGATCGGCACGGCATCGCACTGACTTTCGTGACCGGTTCTGGCCGCTGACTTGGGTGGGGCTCGGCGGCCCGGCCCGGCCCACCTCTCGTCACCACGCCACGCCGCGCCTGAGCTACACACAGCTAACACAGCTCGGCCCGCTCAGCCTGGTGTGTGTGTGTGTGTGTGTGTGTGTGTGTGTGTGTGTGTGTGTGTGTCCCGCATGGCCTACGGTGGCCTACCTCAACAACATTATCGTCATCGATACGTATTTAAAAATGTAAAGATGTCTCTTGTCGATGGCACCTGAGTGCAGAGCAGACGCAGCTATCCCGCCCCGTGCAGCCTCAGTCTCCGCAGAACGCTTCGCTCCGCTCCGCAGCACGCAGCCGTCCATAGCTAAGAGTTGGTTATTTACGGTCCGGCGCACTATCGCCCCAAAGCGATCCGCGACCAAAGCCAGGTAGGTAGGTACCCTGATCCAGAGCACTGGCGGCCCCCGCGGCCCCCGCGGCTCCCGCGGCCCCCGCTGCCCCCGCGGCCCCCGCGGCCCCCGCGGCCCCCGCAGCCCCCGCGGCCCCCGCTGCCCCCGCTGCCCCCGCGGCCTCCTCCGGTACGGACGATAAAGTTTGCAATTAGTACCTCGGTTCAGCCGGGGCAGCAGGCGGGGTGAAATAAAAACGTTTCCCCCGGCAGGTCCCCGAGGGCAGGTCCCCAGGCCCGGGCCCGGGTCCGGCCCACCGGTGTGGCGGCTTATCCGGCCGCTGCCAGGCCGGGGTCACGCGGGGTCACGGTCGTGGTGGGGGCCGGGACAGGCCGGCACAGGCGGGGGCGGGACCTCCGGAGTTGTCGCTGTCGCAAGCAGTGCATACTGTTCCCAGCCGAAACCCTGTGAATAAAGCCTGGCAATATTACCAGAAAGGTCAAAGGTATTTCGGATTTGTTTCTGCTCATCAGCTGTCATGCTGATATCGGGAATGTCCTGCCATTCGGTAATTTAGGGATCGTCGCGTCTGCCGCGGCTGGCGTTTGGTGCAGGATGGCAAATTGTTTCGAACGAGCCTTCCATGGTGCCCTACATGGTGGTGTCGCTCCTCATGAAGGCCGCCGGGGGCGGTGAGAGGAGTGGTGGGGGCTCTCCGTGAGGGGGGGGGGGGGACTCCGGATCGGCGCCGGAGCCCGGGTCCCCACCGAAACCAGTCCCGAAACTTTCTCTCGGCCGAGTGCGGTGCGGAGCGCGCGGTCATGCATTATCTGCACTCCGCTCGTAACTGTCTCACAGCGCGGTCCGTTGGTCTAGGGGTATGATTCTCGCTTAGGGTGCGAGAGGTCCCGGGTTCAAATCCCGGACGGACCCTTACTTTTTCTATTTTGTGTGCTTCATTTCTCTTTAGCGTAAAGTTTTATTTTTGTGGCGGCAGTTTCAGTCAGCGCACTACTACTGTACTCTAGGCCGCTGCTTTGCCGCGCGGCCGGCCCAGAGCGTGTTTCTATTGTATGAGGTAGGACATGGGCACGGAGCCCGGAGCCCGGCAGGCTGACCTATGACCCCATAGCGACACCACGGTTTCCTTCTTCGCACCGAACCCTTTACAGGTTCCCGCGGGGTCGAGGTCTTTTTGCATTTTTCATACAGTATCTCTATCTCGCTCGCTCTCTCTCTCTCTCTCTCTCTCTCTCTCTCTCTCTCTCTCTCTCTCTCTCTCTCTCTCTCTCTCTCTCTCTCTCTCTCTCTCTCTCTCTCTCTCTCTCTCTCTCTCTCTCTCTCTCACCTGTACACACACACACACACACACACACACACACGCACTCTCACTCACACACACACACTCACACTCACACACGCGCGGTACGATCCCAGACCGTGCGGGCCATTGTGCCGTTCGCGCGTGACCTACCCCAACAGGCTGCTGCCACCCCTGCCGCCAGCACGCGGCGGCACGACGACACGACACCTTCTTGTCCTCGGCTACCCAAACGTTATCAGAGCCTCCCCCCCCCCCCTCTCTCCCCTCCAACCCCCGAGAGCGGGCGGACAAAGAGCATGGCCAAGTGAAGTGCAAAGCCTCGGGGCTCGGGGGGAGAGCGGAGCGCCCGCCATGCGGTGGGTAGGCAACCACTGCGACAGGACGGTCGTGCGGGCGGGTCGGGTCGGCCTTCACTGCGTGCTCTGACTCCGGCAGGCCGCGCCGCTCCGGCCGCTTCGCTCTCCCTCTGGTAGGGGACTGCTCCTCAATTTCTCCTCCAATAAGGGCGTGTCGTCGTGCGTGTGATGCAGCCAAGCGCTGTCCGTCCGTCTCTCTTGGTGCGCACACGATCACCATCATCTCAGCGCGCTGGCTCTTCCAGCACTCTGCTTCCACAAACAACTCTCTTAGGCTCAGAGCTACGTTGCGTCCTGCGGCTTCTGCGGCTCCTGAGGCCTCGCCTCACCTTTACCTAACTCCCTTATTCCCCTCTCCCTCACACACACGCGCGCGCACGCACGCAGACCTCCCTCTCTTCTCCCCCTTGTCACGGCCGTCCTTTTCACACCTCATGCACCACAAACAACCCCCGACCCGACTCCATGTCTCCCCCGGAGCCGACGCGGCGCGACACCAACCCCCCAGCAGCACGGCCCCTGTCTTTATCGTCTGGGAGTAAAATATACACCTGGCCGTGAAATATTAAACGAATACTGCAACAGTAACCAGTCCCGGCGGGGTTGGCGCCCCGGCCGAGGGCGCGCCGCCCGCGGCTGTCCTTGAGGTCCTGGAGGAGGTCCTAGGGGAGGACACGGCGGAGGACCTGGCGGAGGACTTGGCGGAGGACCTGGCGGAGGACCTTATGGGGGTCCGACTCTGCAAGGGAGGGGCCGATCACACCCAAATTTCACTGCTGGTCGCACTTGTTAAAAAGAAAATAGAATTCAGTTTGCGTTCCTGCCGTGCGGAGATCGTCACTTCACGTGACCTGTGACCCTATACGTACTCCGAGAAGTTCTGAGTAAAGTGTCGAGCAGAGGTGGCGGGGGTGGCGGGGGCGGCGGGGGCGGTGGGGGCTGCTGCGGTGGGAGCGGAGCCTGGCTGGGCACATGGCGGATTTTTTTTCTACCTCTTTATTTTACCCTGGCCTCTCTTTCATGCTTCTCGGGTCTTTATCCGCCATGCACGAGAGACAGAGAGAATTCTAGGTCAAAGGATGTGTGTGTGTGTGTGTATGTGTGTGTGTGTGGTTAGGGGTGGGGGCGGGGGCACGAATGTGTGCACAGGAATTCTCGCGTACTTCGCGTCGGGGTCACGAATACACATCTCCCTCGGAACCACAAAAACGCTAAAATACGGCATTTTCATTGTAAAAAAATTGATCTCAAGAGAATGGACACTCTGAATTTCACAATCATCAGAGTTTCGTCTTAAGAATATGAAATGAAAAGAGCTATCTTGGCAGTATTTGAACCCACGACGGCTCTCCTCCAACTCTGCCCCCGCGTCCTTGAGGAGGAACGGGGCTCGCCGCAAGATGCAGGCCCGTATTAGAACAAGCTAATTAACAATATGCCGCGCTTGTTGAGGGGGGGGGGGGGTTAGTTCACGCGGCGGGCGCTCGCACGTCGTCGTCTGCTGACGAAGAGGATGTCATCAAGACCAATTAAACAACAACTCTCTCTCTCTCTCTCTCTCTCTCTCTCTCTCTCTCTCTCTCTCTCTCTCTCTCTCTCTCTCTCTCTCTCTCTCTCTCTCTCTCTCTCTCTCTCTCTCTCTCTCTCTCGGTACACGGAAAACGCTTATTGCGTCCAGCCTCCTGGGCCTGCTGGGGCCGACGGCGCTGTGTCAAGATATTGTACTTCTATATTTGGCGATGTTCGTCACCCTGGTGAGCCGGATTCCGGTCCGGCCGAGTCCGGTGTACCGCCAACGCGCCGTCGGCCTCGGGGGGAGTCCCCCCCCCCCCCCCGGGGGACGCGGCACAAATGAGGTGGAATGATTTCCAGCAGAGGAACAAGATAATGGGGCTGGGCCGGTGGCAGGGCCGCCCCCCCCGCGAGGGCAGCTGCTTTATTTTCCTCATCCCTCGCCGGGCTTTCGCCAAATTGCTTCCCGATAAATCGCGGCGCAGCGCGCAGTGGGGCCGGCCAGCTCTCTCCATAGCTCTACATGCACGACGACCTGCCAGTAGTGAGCACCCGCTATGGGCGGTATAAAACCTCTGCGCGGCACCGCCAGAGGCACTGCTCTCCATCCCAGCCAACAGCCACGGTCACGGGATCCATCACTTCCTTCCATGGAATATATAAAACCCTCTCTGTTTCCCGCGTAACACAATTCAGAGTGGAGGACCAGGTGACCAGCCCGGCTCTGCATTTATACCGAGCGACCGGCTGCAGAGGATATCGCCTTCCTAAATAAAGCCTCTCGTGTTTGCCTCGGACAAATACGACGTGACGTCGTCCCTCCCGCGGCGCCTGCATTTGCCGCCCGACCACCGCTCAGCCCCGCCGCCCCCGGCCGCCCCCGGCCGCCCCCGGCACAGCCCTCGTTTCCATTTCTGCTCCAGTCATTTACCGTTATCCACTGCCCCTCTCCCCAGCAATCTCAATGACTTTGGGTGTAGAATTTACTCCCGCCCGAGCGGTGTGAGGTTACAATTGTAGCAGATTGTGCCCTCGGTGCCAGTCCAGGTCTCGGGTACCTGAGGCGGAGGCTCCCGGGGATCCTGGCCTGACACGCGCGGATCGTCTAGCCCAATGCAAAACGAACAGAAAATGAGCTGGGGAAAATAATAAAAAGGGGGAAAAGCTCGTCTTGCCGGGGGCGAATACGGCGAGCGGGACCCCGTGGGAGGGGCAGGGCAGAAAGGCAGAAGCCACCGAGCCGGTTCGGTGACATCAGCCGACTGCAGAAAAGTGACACGATCGAGAAACTACAGTTCGTAATCTTTTTTTAGCCTCAACGAGTGAATCTTGATAGAACCCCATGAGACTTTCCTGCTCACACTATGACTCCGATTACACTACTTCTCCTCGGTGCATGTGTTGATTCCTCCTTGCTTCTCCCCTCATTCAATGACGGACACTCGCGTTCAAATGCGCACTCTGACATAGTGTGGAGCAAATACTGTCTCTTTTTACTTTTTCTTTCAATCCTTTTTGTTGGTGTAGCGGGAGGACAGGACAGGAAGGCCGCGCCGCCCGCACCGCCCGCACCCCAACCTCCGCATCGGCGACGCGGCTCACGTGCCGCCCGACGCCGCCAGGACACCGCAGGGACACTGCCAGGACCCTCCAGTGTACAGTTATGATAAAGAGCCAGATGAGGAAGAAATTCGAGACAATCGGTCGAATTAGAATCCGATACATGCCCGCTATGCGATTGCCATTTAGAACATATGAGCACAAACAATCTCCGCGCGGCCCGGAGAAGACGCACCCGAGGGTGGCGCTGCGAAGATCTGCGCTGTCTGACCCTACCAAATGGCCGTGACATATCGTCAGCGAGAGCTAAGCCTCCAGATTTTTAACGTCGGCTCGTGGCTGACGCCGTGGCGGAGATACTCTCTGCTACAGCAACCCTTACGATACCCGCGTTTTGTTACCGCTGATGTTGTTCTTGACTTCTTCATTTCCGTTTTAGACCTCTGAAATACCCTATTCACCAACTCTTTTTATAATTACGGGAGCATGCCAACAGTGGATTCACTCACCAACCTAACCGCCAAGCCAAGCCTCCTCTCTGATTTCATCTGATCGCACAGCCGCCGTGGTGCGGCCGGCGCGACGCGCCGCGCGGTGCACTTCCGGCCGCTGGGACGGCAGCGGTAGCGGCGGCGGTAGCGGCGGCGGTAGCGGCGGCGGTAGCCCTGCGGAATGAGATGGCCAGTCTGGGTGGATGAAGTTTCCCATGATTCCTGGCGCAAGTGCATCTCTCGCGGTGGTGATGATGATGACAGCCAAGAGATTAGAACATCCCCTCCCCTTCCCCCCCCCCCCCCGCCATCGGGAGCGCGCAGGGAGACGGGAGCTGGCACGAGGACGAGAGGCGGATTGTGGAATAAATAATTTAGAGAGACTTTTGAGCAGCGTACTTGCGATGCCATGGGCCTACTTTTCCTCTAACGCACCTCCCTGGCCTTCTATATACGAAACATCTGTTTTCCTCTCCCGTTTGTTTTCTTCTTTTTGTTGGTTTCGTTTTCACGTATTGATCGCGTTGCGTGGCCCTTGCCATGGCTAGCCCGGTCTGGTCTGGCACGCGGCACGGCGCACGGCCTGATGTGTCAGACTCGCCCCGGCCCCCGGCCCAGTCCCTGCACGGCCCCAGCCTCGGAAGCGGACTCATCCATCAATTCAGTTTCGGAATGAATGAATGGCGGCCGTCGCGACGTTCGTGGCCGCGGTGCAGCCGGGGGCCGCGGCACCAGCCGGCGTGCTGCCTGCTGCCACATGGGGACGCGACGCGACGCGATGCGCCTGTTCCCTCATTTTTACTTTTAAATCTTTTTTCCCGCGGCTTTGGCACGAGAGCGAAACGAGGCGCGATAGAGGAAGGTGGAAGTTTGTGAAGAGGCGTCGAGTGGCGGTGGCAGAGGGCAGAGCTAGCGGCAGAGCTAGCGGCGGGAGAGCTACAAAGTACTTTGTGGGCAGAGCTGCTGGCGGTATCGTTATCGCAGCGTCACCCTGACGAGCCGAGCACGCGGTCGGTACTGCACGACATGGCACGGCACCAGGTCCTCGCGTTTATGTCGAAGTGCGAAGCGACGAGGTTCGTCGACAGAAATAGATGCAGAACGCCATAGCGCCCGGCTAGCTCAGTCGGTAGAGCATGGGACTCTTAATCCCAGGGTCGTGGGTTCGAGCCCCACGTTGGGCGGGTACTTTTTGTGCATTAATTATGTTCATATGTACGTTTCTGTCGTCAAATGACACGTTCTTTTTGATAGAAAACTTGGCGCTGGGTCCGGCCACGCGCCGCTTCCTCAGGCAACTGTTGCTGTACTGCCGCACGGTGGGATGCCTGCCTGCACGGCGCCGTAGCGTCGGGTCTAGCCGCCTGAGCGTGCGGCGTGCGTGTGGTGGCCGAGTGTCGTCCGCTCTTCCTCGTTTGGTTTCCTTTCACCACAGTTTTCCTTTCATTCCTCATCCGCGTCTGCTCCCTCCCTCTGGCTGGCAACCAGGTGTGTTTTCACACGCGCTCTATCTCGCTCTCTCTCCACTGGAGGGTTCATGTGCGCACAGGGATAGAGGTCGTTGGGCCCCGCTGGACCCCGCTTGGGTCCCGGCAGATAGGACTGAGGTGGGATCAAGTAGGATCCAGACCGAGCGGGTTAGGGAGGGAACGGGAACACCTAGCGAGAAAACTGTCGACCAACTAGATATTTCAAAAATCATCCGGCGACACAAAGCGGTATGGTAACGGCCTGTGACAAAGGAGGACGCGGGGAAAGAGGGGAGGAGAGAGAGGGCAGGGAGAGGGAGGGAGATGGGGCTAAGATAAAGTTGCCCGTGGGAGTAGGGGGGGGGGGGGGTGGTGCGCTTTAATCCGTCACTAACAGTATTACAACTCCATGTCGCGGATGATGAGAACAAGGGGAGAGGCCCCCCCATCCTGGATCAGCTCAAGCCGAGTTCTCTGCACTTTCCCACCCCGCAGCAGTCTGTCCCTCTCGCTCTGCAGGGCACAGCCATCGGTGATTATCACTCGCGCCAACAGAGTTGTGGCTGAGCAGGATGAGGGGCTGGAGGAGTAAGGACGGCCGCACAGCGAGCTCTGGCTGCTCTGGTGCCGCCGGTGGCGGGACCCGCGCCGGGACCTCCCTCAAAAGCCTCGAAAGCTTCCAAAGCAAAGGCGTCGTCCGAATTTTCCCCCCGCCGTGATTGCCTGAACCCATCGAGCAGTTATGCCTGATTCCAGCGCCACTGCACACTTGCGTTTCTTATTTTTCTGCGAAGTTGTAAATGAAGTCACAACTCTACCAGGAAGTCCCGTAATGGCGCCGTTCGTCGGAAAACGAAATGAAAGACGACCGCAAATTCCGCCACCAGGCTCTCGGTTGAGCGGCGCGCTTGTAGTGTCATTGCTGAATAACTATCGGTGTGGACGTCGGGATGATGTGGTGTGCGGGCAGCGTGCGGGCAAGAGCGCCTGTCCGGGGTAGAGCCGGCGGCCGGCTGAGCGGGCTGCGCTGGGGCCTGTCCCCCCACCCTAAACAGCGACCGGCTGCGACCGGCAGCCGGTGGGGCCCAACACGGCTCGTTTTCCTCGATTTTAGTGTCGATCAAGTTAGGTGCGATTGCCGAGAGATGGCGCTGCTGGGTAAGTGTTAAGTGCCGAGCGCTGCCAACCCAACGGATAGAAACAAGTCTCGTCTCGCGCGGCGGCGGCGGCGGGAGCAGCTCGCGGCTCGTGGCTCGCGGCGCGCGGGGAGGGGTTGGCACTGCCGGGACATCGATCGCTGCCTACCCATTGGGCCTATGTGGCTTTGCTCACATGCCCTACCAGCGCAGTCCGCCTGCTAGCGGCCAGGAAAAGCGCTCGAGATTGTCAACTCCAACAGCCGCCCCCGACAACAACAAACACCGTAACCTGGTGCTGACACAGAACCAATCAAACTGCTGTTGAACGGTGAGTGGCGGTCGTCGGACAGACGGGGAAGTCCACCAACCAACACTCATCTCTCCCTCTCTGCAGAGTTTTCACAAGCCTAAGATCTTAGTAAAACCTTACGACAGAGAATCGCAAACACGGTCAAGAGATACAAGTGTGTAAAAAATATGAAGTGTACACAGCGTGTCACGTACTTGAAGAAAGCAATTGTCTTCGTCTGTCACAAATTCGCGCAGACTGTGAAACAATGTTGTTGACCTTGATTGTGTTTTTTAGTCTGCGGCTGCGCTTAAACGTCTTTTGGCACACTGACAAGGGCGTCGACCTGTCTGCCGGCCGCCCGGGGGGGGGGGGGGGGATCCCCTAAAGTGCGTATGGTTGCCTACCTTCCAGGTGTTGTTATAGAAATATGTCGCAAGCGAAGCGAGCGAGAAAGCTTTTTTTAAAAATTTCTAAGTTTTTTTAATCGAAATGATGTAATGTGGAACATACGTTATACATGAGAAGGACTGTCCAGGTAATGTGCGAGTGAAGCGATCGACAAGCTCGATATAACAGACTGCAGTCTGAGAGAAATCTATTCTATTTTCGGTAAAGAAATACTTCTTGCAAAGCATTTTCCATATAATTTAGACGAAAACTTGCCTCTTCATGTTTAGCCTTATCCCTCGTCCTATTTTTCCCTTTTCATTGTCTCGGGGGAGGGTTTTGACCTGGCCGCCGCGGCCAATGAGTTCGTATGTCCTCGCAGCTTCTCTTCTGTTTACCAGCAAACGCCGGAGATAACTGATACTGCAGAGATGTCGTCATGCTGCACATGTCGCAATGACTTGTGCTCTTCTGACGCGTTTGTCAACATTAACAGAAAGTAGCGATCCGCGAGAGAGCGACAGAAACCAGTTTTCCTCACGCTGTACAAGTCGATATGAATGCGCTTTTTAAAAATAAGGGCTTTTAAAATAAGAGCAGGCGAATAACGGCTAAACTACGGAACAAAGAAGGTTGGGACCTTACTTGTTTTGTTTCCTTCTGTATCCGCCGATCCGTGCACACCTTGGGCAACTGACCGCACCAATTAATCTTTGATCGCTTCCATATCAGTCACACGGGCAGAACGAGTGCATCCGTTTTCTGCGCGTTGCGGGTTGTGTGTTGGAAACCGTCGTGCCCACCTACACTTGACAGCGAGTGGTACGAGCTGTAACGAACACCAATCTTCGGCTGCACAGACTTGGCGAGGCGTCCACAAAGTATACGATCGAACACCTCGCTCAAGCAGCGAGCGCCTCGCAACGCCAGGGTAGGCCAGCCCGCCCAACACGTAGGCATGCGATTGCCTATCCACCGGGCGCCATGGTCGCTCAGACTTCCTAGAATCCTCGGGTACGTAGGGGACTATGGAGGACTCTGCTCAGACTGGCCACAAAAAGTGTTTGCCCTTGTGAGAACACCATGGACGTGCTTTAAGGATGGTCCCCAATACGAGCATTCGATCTCAGGTCGTCAGTGGTAGCAGCGCGGCGCTGTCCGAGTGCGCGTTCCTTTCCCGTTCCTGTCGGCGGGCCTTGAGATGCGCTGCGCTGCCTCGGCTCTGCTCTGCTCGGCTCGGCTCGGCTCGGTCCCGGCTGTGGCCGCTTCCGCGCGTGTGATTCATGTAGCGCCGCAGAGCAGATTGCGCTGCGCTATCATCTGGTGACCGCCGGCCAGCTCACAAGGGGACAGAACCAAGTGTAAGTCTCCGATGCTGACCAAATTTGACTCGCTTCGCAGGTAAAAGGTGTGTCGTGCCCAGTTTTCTGTTGAAGGGGTCTCTGGGGAGGACCTTTCAAAAGTTCAAAATTGGCCAAAAATTCGAAATGAAATTGGGCACGAAAAATTATTTTACCCCTGACCTACGATCATAAGAGAGTCGGTCAGTGGTCAAAATCGGAGACTTACTTGGTGCCGTCCCTGTAAGGGCTGTGGCTGGGGGCTGGCAGTGGCGAGGCCGACAGGAAGCGAAGGCAGGAGAGGACAGACGGAGAGCCAGCCAGACGCGCTGCCTGCCGCCTGTTCGGGTCACAAACCGAGGTCAGACCGTCGTGGAACTGGAGCGTTTTCTTTGGGCAGGTGATGGCGCCGTCCGTGTCCGTGTCGGCGGTGAGCACCCTGACGCAGCTGCTGAGGCCATGTCTGCGCCGCGGCCACCCCAGGCGGAGGGTGAGAAAACCTACGGTCAAGTCACAATTTTGAGGAAAGGCGGTTGTGCTCAGCTTTGTGCCATGTTCCTGTCCGCAGGGGACGTGGTCGCGCTACCGCAGCACGCTGGCGGCGCCGCTGCAGCGTGAGGACGCGGTCTCCGCGGAGCGGGACCAGCAAGACCAGCGGGACGCGGACTGGGACTCGGCTAGGCCCTTCCGGGAGATGCCCGGCCCGCGGCCGCTGCCCGTGGTCGGCAACATCTGGAGGTTCATCTTCGGTACGGCCAACGCCTTGAGGCAGAGGCCCCGCGCCACCACCGCGCCTCACTAAACCCTCCCCTCCCCGCCCCACAGGTGACCTGGCCAAAATACCGCCGGCCGACCTGCAGCGGAGGTTCCTCAACGAGTACGGCCCCATCATGAAGCTGTGCGGGCTGCCCGGGCGCCGGGACCTCGTGTTCGTCTTCGACGCCGACGCGGCGGAGAAGGTGAGGGAGAGTACGTACTGGGATCGGAGGCGCCTGCAGCGTAGGCAACCTGGCTGCGGCAGCGCGCAGCTGCAGGAGGGCTGCCTACCTCCACGGCGGTCCCGTCCCGCCCGCGGCCGCTGTGGCTCAGTGGCTCCGATGTCTGCTCGCGAGCCCTCTGCCTCTCGCCGCGGAAGCTGAAACCCTTCTCTGAGATTAGTTTCCCCGCAGCTCCTGCGCAACGAGGGCATCTGGCCCATACGGATCGGGCTGGAGAGCTTGGGCTACATGCGCAGCAAAACGCCGGAGAAGTTCGAGGACGCCTGGGGCCTCGTGAGCACGTGAGTACAGCATGCAGCACAGTGGAGTAGCTTATTTTCCTCGCCGCCAACCCCACGCTGTTTCGCAGGCAGGGGAAGGAGTGGGCGTCGTTCCGCACGGCCGTCAACCAGACCATGATGCAGCCGCGCAACGCCAAGCTGTACGTCGGCGCCATCGACAGGGTCAGCCAAGAGCTCATCGACAGGTAAAGCCCGGCCTCGGCCCTTCCGCCCCGGCACGGCGCGGCAGGGTGACCCGCGGTAACCACTTTCGTGTCCCCAGGATGCGGTTCATCCGGGGCGCCAACAACGAGATGCCGGAGGACTTCTACAACGAGCTGAGCAAATGGGCACTGGAATGTAAGCAGTTGAGGGTGTGCCGTTGCCGGAGTGCGTGGTCTCTCGGTGCATAAGAGTGTGGTCCCTCCCCGCAGCCATCACGTACATCGCGCTGGACAAGCGGCTGGGCTGCCTGGACAACGATCTCCGGCCGGACTCGGAGGCGCAGCAGATCATCAAGGCCGTGCACACCATCTTCGACTGCCTGTTCCACCTGGACGTGCAGCCCTCCCTGTGGAAGTACGTGCCCACCCCGGCCTACCTGCGCATGAAGCGCACCATGACCTGGTTCTACGGGTACGTTCACACTCTCTACAGCTACATCCTTTCCTCCCACGTTGGCCCGGCTGCTCATGGTGTTTTGCCTGTGGTACCAGGAAGGTGTTCGGCTACATCGAGGAGGCCATGCGCAAGCTGCAGGCGATGACAGCCGAGGAGAGGGAGTCGCACGAGTACAGCGTGCTGGAGCGGCTGCTGCTGCGGAACCAGAACCCCCGCATCGCCGTCACCATGGCCCTGGACATGGTCACCGCCGGGGTGGACACCGTGAGGCTCTGAGGCCGAGGCCCAACGCGCACTCCGCTCCCCAAACTCGTAGATTTTACGAACTGTCAGCTTCAGGTGATTTCCTTTCCCTCGCACCCAGACGTCCAACACGTCAGCGACGGTCATGTACGAGCTGGCCAAGAGCCCGGACAAGCAGCGGATCCTGCAGCAGGAGCTGGACCGGGTGTTCCCGGACCCCGACGAGCCGGTGACGACCGACAAGCTGGAGGAGCTGCGTTACCTCCGCGCCTGCATCAAGGAGGCCATGCGGATCGCCCCCATCATCGTCGGCAACCAGCGCATGGCCGTCAAGGACCTAGTGCTCTGCGGCTATCAGGTCCCCAAGGGGGTAGGTAGCCGGGCGCCGGCATGGGCATGGTCAGATCCTGATAGCGACCACGGCTATCCCAACATGTTGACTGTTCGCAGACTGACGTGCTGTGCGTCCACTCGGAGATGGCCAGGGAGGAGAAGTACTTCCCCCGCGCGCACGAGTTCCTCCCCGAGCGGTGGCTGCCGGAGGGGGAAGCCTTCAAGGCGCAGCACCCCTTCGCGCACCTGCCCTTCGGCTTCGGCCCCCGGACCTGCGTCGGGCGCCGGTTCGCGCAGCTCGAGATGGAGACGTTCCTCTCCAAGGTATTACACAGTTCTACAGCAAAAGGAAGTACTTTTCATTCATACTGAGGCCATCACCGTCCTTTCCTTTCCCTCCTTGCGCAGGCGTTCCGGAACTTCAACATCGGCTGGAACGGCCCCCCGCTGAAGAAGGACTTGCGTCTGCTGTACAGCGTCGCTTCCCCCTTGAAGTTCGCGTGCGTGGACCGAGTGCGACAGTGACAGACGGGACGACCCCTTTAGCCAAATGCAACTCTTCGGCGAGCTTGTTCTTGCTGTGTACCGTGATTTGAATTCTCTAACAATAGAGTACTCCGGAGAAGCCCGAAACTGAAGTAAGAAGTCGTAACGAATAAGAAGAACGCTACACAAACGATGAGAAATCGCGTTTTCGGAACCCCGCTTTTCTTCAAATATCACTCGATTTCTCATCCTCTGTGTAGCGTTCTTCTTCTTCGTTACGACTTCTTTCTTCCGTTTCGGGCCTCTCCGGAGTGCTCTATTGTTTTTGCGATAATTTAAGATTTTAATGTAAATATATTATTATCAAACAAACAAAAATTGTTAAGGTGGATTTAGTTTCGTGTGTGATGGCTGTGTGAAGGCTGTGTGAGGGCTGACGCTGAACACGCACATCTTTTGTTTCTCCATAAGATTCTGATGAAAAACAAGAGACGTGCGTGTTCAGCGTCAGCCCTCACACAGCCATCACACACTAAACTAAATCCACCTTTATAGGTCTTGTGCATGCCATGCACTTTTAACTTCAATATATTTTCAATTTTGAATGTACTTCTTTCCCATAGAAATTTTGTCCGATAAGCTCATAAAATATTTTTTTATTATTAACTGGTATTTAAATACGACCTGCATCCTGTCCATCCCACATTCCGAACGTGAACAGATCCGCGTCACGATTGAATAACCCCGCTCGCAAACATCTAAAATTTCTCGTCCAGTAGCACCAGTAGTGATGTCGAGTGAATGCAATCCGTAAGCTACATATGCTTTTGTACACGACGCTGATATCTTCTGTCTATAGGTTTATACTGTAAAATATTCGATTCGAGCACTTAAACATCACTTTATTTGAAAGAACCCCCTTTCTCTGCGAGTTTTGAGTTAGCCATGTTGGCGTAGGTACGTTTTAGTGCTGCCCTCTTTAGGTGCCGGTGTACCCCGACCCGAACCGCGAAACGCAAAACCAGAACAACAAACGTCAAGCTTTGTTTCTTAAGCTTGGTGCTTTGCTTTGTTCACGTTTACTAATTTCAATTGGAATCTAAATCTCCTTTATTTTAGGTAAGTGGTTTTTATCATACAGTGCTACAAGTTTTCCAAGATTCGGTATTATTTGTAGACAGTCCTAATTACCTTTGACTCATACCCGTAATATTTTGTTGTGTGTATAGGTTATGGTTTGAATGAATGTACAGTGTGTGGCAAAAGTTGGATTCATTGTTGATTGTTGTCGATTGAAACCGAGAACAACAAACTGTGAGATGTGTTCATGAACACCGGTTCTTGCCTTTAATATTTTCCTACATCACTGTCCGCACCTCAAATGACAAAGTCTTGTGAGTTCTCTATGGTACTTAGCACCAAACTACAAAACCCATGATAATTGTGTGTTTCAGGCATTTTCTATCTTATCACAGTAATGTCTGACACCGATTCTTCTGATGATGACATTTTACTGCCCAATGGTTTCAATGGTTGGTTTTCTTTTTTGGACCTGTATTGATTTTTCTAGAGGAGTACTTCTAATATTACTTGAAATGTCTTTCAGATGTTCGTGCTGATCTAGTTAATGTAGATTTTGATGCGAAGGAGAGTTCTGATCCTCCACCACGAAAGAAGAAGAAAAGGGGGAGAAAAGGAGATGATGATTCTTTTGATACTAGTCTTGTTACGGAGTCACCACGTCCTGATTTAATATCTGATTCACCATGCCCTCCTATATCTGAAAATGATGATTCAGTTTATATGGTGGATGATGCAGATATCAGTGTGTAAGCGTTACTGCCGTTTGGAAAGCATTAGAGTTGTATTTAGATTTTTGTTCTTGTCTGAAAAGTATATTGGTAAATACAGGCCCTCACATGCCACTGGCAGAGTTACACGTCAATCAAGAAAAAAAGCCAAGACTTCTAGAGCAACTAGGAATTCAAAGAAGACTGCCATTCCTGTTGACTTAAATGAGTCTGACTGTGTCACTGAAATAATAAGTCCAGAACCAAGTCCTCTGGCACAGGATGATATATTTGATGTTACACCTCAGACCAGCTTTTGCTTTGATGTGGTCGGTTTTGGGTATTCTGAAAAAAATACCCCTGTTTGGGATTGTGAAATCATCAATTGTACTTCAAACTTATTTAATGTAACTTTTTTAATCAATTTCAGGAAGAAGAAACTCCTGAGACTGTAGTAAGTGACCCTAATATAGAGGTAAAAATTAGGGTTTTATGGAAAGGTTGCAATACAGACTATTTTAATATTCGCAAAGTATGTATTTTCAGATTAGGTAGGCATTTGCTGAAATTTTGTCTTGTGAGCCTCTACTTAAGTTTTTCCACTTCAGTTTCAGAAGATAAAAGAAATTTATGAGCATTATGCAAGGAAGGAAGGCATCGAGGAGAACAGAATATTATTCACCCTTAGGGACAAACCTATTCATCCAAATGATACTCCTGCTTCTCTCAGTATTGGCGTTTCATCTCTTGGTGAGGATCATTGTTCAGGACATGTCAACAGAATTTTGGAAAAATATATTTTTTTTTACTTTTGTCTATTTCAGAGGGAGGTGTCATAGATGCTTCTACATCTCACACTTCACAAAATTCGGATAATAAAGTGCAAGAGGATCCCAATGCACTCAAGCTGCACATTCAGAGAAATGGTGTTCGAGAAAAACATACTGTGTGCACGTATCCTCATGAAAAGATATCTGTAATGATATCAAAATTATCAGAGGAGCTTAACATTCCTGCTGCATCTATTAAGTTGATGTTTGATGGAGATGAACTGTTACCTGATAGTACTCCGAATGACTATGACATGGAAGGAGATGAATGTGTTGATTTGATAACCAAAGTTTAATTAATGTTCAACAATTAACCCATTTTACCTAAGTATTTTAACTTCCAGTGTTTACACAGAACTAATGTTCCTCTATGTTACCACCTGCTATGGTTTGCTAAATAAACCTATGAACTTGTCATTGTGTTCAAAATTGAATTGTTTCAAAACCTTGGAAGTTGTGTTTCATTCTCCAACAAAAATTAAAGCAATTAGGCCAATGCAATAAAGTTTAATGAAAAATTAATACAGTACAACATTTTTATACACTTTACACAGGGAAAGGAACATGTCCCCATATAGTCAAAACTTCTCCTTATGAGCTTCTGGCAGTGAAAAGCAATTGCACCAGGTGAGTATCATTTCAGAAAATACTTTCCAAAGCCGTAATGGTCAAATATATGGACAAAACAATTCTTCAATAAATATATACAAATAAAAGCAATGTCATGCGACAACATTAAGATAAAATCAACAGCTGAGTGCAGTAGAGGCACAAAAATATTTTAGGTATCACAATTTTTGGGGATGAAATAACTTTGACTATGAACAAAATGACTGAATTATGCCTCTACTTCACTCACACATTCATTCATAAGACCTCTGAGCTTCTTGGTAGCGCAATATATTCCTGCAGGCATTTTTGCCACATAAGCAATTGCAGCCTTGAGAAAATGTATTGTACAACAACTTTTTAAAATAGCTGTAACCTATATCCTTAGCTGCGGGAAGACCCCGGCTTCTCCATCATGAGTTCAGTCAATTTTTCTGCTTCTCCACAAGAGGCCGGGGTGCACCCCGTCAAACAGCCATCATTGTCTGAGAAAAGGGCAAACAGAAGAAATTAGAGGCAACAGAAACAGGCAACTTTCAAGAATAATTTGTTTTTTACTGGGATAAATTAATATATTACCTGGCGCATGCAGTCTGCAACAAATCTCTCTCCTTCAGAATCAGCAGAGCAGCCATGGTCAGCATTCATGTGCTGGACATCAGCTTGACCAAGGGACTCTCCAAGAATCTCCATTGCTGACTCACAAAATCTCTTCCCACGAAGTGAAGTCAACACCTCTGCATCACCTGAGAAACCTGAGAATAATAATAGTTAAACCCTGAAAGAAATTATGGTAATTATGGAATTGTGTTACCGTACAACATCTTACCTTGGGCAGACATCATGCTGGGGGGGATTTTAAGAGTAACATCTTCAATCACACCCTTTATCACATCTAGAGAGATGGCCAATTCTTCCTTGACTCCACTTGGAGAGGCCTCAGACTGTCTTCCCAGGGCCCCAGGGACAGGGAAGGACCGTGACACAGAAAACTTGGGAGTTTTGCCAAATCGCCAGGCCCAGCTGACAAATTCCTCACGAATCTTGTCTAGCCCTGACAGAAGAGAAATTTAAAAAAAATTAAGATTAAGATTTCTTGACAGAATTAAGTCTTTCCTTTTTTGATCAATTGAAGTACTAACCTGGGAACCAATCTTCAGTGGGATTGACAAGCTGGAATCCTCCTTGTTTTGAAGCATAATCTAAACCTCCATCTTCCATACTGAGGGGGGAGGATCTCAAAAACTCCCATCCCAGGGAGCTTAGCAATTTTTCAACTGTCACATGGGGATTCACATCTTGCAGATTTACAGTAGGGGATGGAACACTCACAGTAGCATTTGTTTGGATTCCCTTCTGAAAACAAAAAAATGCAGAGTTTAAGAAATGTCACACACAATATCTATAGTGAGTTTAAAAGGGACACGGCACTTCAAAATCTGTCAGCATTTTAGAGCGCTAACAAGGGAAGGGAAATTCCTCATGAATATATTGTGGAATATCTTGTCAGAGATCATTTCATGGACTGACATGTCGGACTTGACCTTACTAGCTGAGGGCAAGATTTAAGAGATATGGGGACTGATACAATTGTTTTGATTTAGAAAAATTACAAGATAAGATACTCCCATCTTATAAAAACATCAATGCATCACTAAAGAGGACAAACTATCAAAGTTCAGCCAGAGAGTTGCTAGGAAAGATGGATCTAATTTGAAACTGTTTCCAATGCCATGACCAATTTGAGAAACAACAGATGCTTTACAGTAGCTGAGAGTTTGTAAAAACTGTCAAATGGCTAATCAATAAAATGAAACTGAATATAACTTTCAAAAAATAACTGCTATTGGTTTAGGTCAACCAAGACTTTGTTATTGACCTGCACCTCCTAATACATCAGTGTGTTGGTGAATCAGTACAAGACAGCTTAGGCTACTGTAAATTTCTAAGCTGCAAGGTGATAGAATATGTGATGCATTAAGTCCATTTACATTTCTCTGGACACATGATGGTACAGAATAATACTTTATGAATACCGGCCAAAATGAAAGTCTAGCATTCGCAAAAGCATTCCCTATATATGTTTGTTAATATGTCAACAGAACTCACATCATGTTTGCAAAGGGTGTCGTGGAGAACACTCTTATCCACGTTGACTAGAATAGTACAATGATGATATGCGTTGGGGTTGCCCAGCTTAGATGCGGTGCCAGAGATCTGAGAACAAAATGGAAGAATAATGTTAGTGGCTTGAATTTAACTCCCAACTGAATGTGCAAGTGAGGGAGAGCAGAATCCAGATATGTACCTTGCTCCCTTCATAGACAATATCTTCACGGGCATTAACCTGACAGCATAGGTTGAACTCTCTGAATAGAGCTCTGGTAACAAGGTCCAGGTTGCGACGACGATTATAGACATCTCTCGCAGTGAAAAAGGTAAGGTTTAGGTTGCCACTGTCATGGTAGACAGTACCGCCTCCAGAGTTGCGTCTAGCCACCTCGACTCCCTTTTCTGCCAAAATAGCAGGGTTTGCCTCCAGCCAAGGGTTCTGGTGGCGGCCAACCACGACGGTGGGCGAGTTCTGCCACAGCATCAGAATGTGGTGCTTTGTGAGGTCCATGTTGCGGTACACCCAGTCCTCCAGGGCCAGGTTGCTGAACACATCCCGCGACTGCGAGATGAAGACGGACTTCTTGATCTCATCCTCGTGAGCTGTCTGGTTCGCCTTCTTCCCGGAGGCGTTAGAATATTGTGCTGAACAGCTGCGACTCACAACCACTGCTCGGAGTGACGCCAGACGGCTCACAGTCTTCTTCATGACGAGAGCCATGATCGTATCTTTGGTTTCTCCACGAGAACTCACACAGGCACAAAAATACTAGAAAGGTTCACACTAGTGGTACAAACAAAACGTTCCACTTGGACTACACAGCAATGACGCTCAATGATAACGAATACAACTAGGTTATGGTCCAATGTTTATGGTCGATGGCACACGAATGATGAGAAATTAGAAAAAGTCTAAAATAGTCCTAGGGGGCTGAATCAGCAGTGGTGTTTAGCAGGGGTGGTGAGGGCCACCATGTACTCGTGAACGGGGGGTGTCTGGTGCAGCCACTTCCACGTCTGGTGAAGTTGACAGGTGCGGTACCGAATCACCAGACAGTCGCAGTCTTTGTTGTTTCGCATTCCTCCTAGATGGACCAACCGGGGAACGAAGTCACGCAGGGTGAGGGGGGCGGAGAACCGCGGGGGGGCGGGCTTTCACCAGTCCTGCCGGAGCCGGAGCCGCAATTCAAACGCCGACGCGCCAACGGCAGCAGTGGAGAACGGTAGAAGGCGCTGCTGAAGCGGGATGGAGGCGCGAACCAGCGAAAGTTCGTTCTTGTTCGTCGGTCGATTCGGACACCGGCGGGAACCGCTGGCTGTCGCTGGTCGCTGAGGGTCGAGTGCTGGCGGCTCGTCCTGGCCGCTGTGTGTGGACTCGGGACTGGGACGGGACTGGGGCTCGGAGCGGCGGCCGCCCCGTTTTGTTGGCTGCCCCATCGCTGCGATATCGCGGAAAAAGAAAAAAGAGCGAAACGGAACTCGCTGAGGAGGAAGGGGAGCACTGTCGCTGCCACCGATAGCTAGCCTTCTGCCCCCCCCCCCCCCATATGAGCCGGCCAGAGTGAGAGGGAGATGGAGCGAGGCGACAATAGGATGTGCCGCACTGCCGCCGGGGTGCTTCGCCCGTGATGCCCTTCCCTCCCCTTCCCTTTCATTCCCTCCCCTTCCTTTCCTTTCCTGGCCCCGCCCCCTCAAGTCCGTGTCACGTGCAACTGACCAGCTGAACAGACTGGGCAGACCCCGTTGCCGCTGTGCGTGCCGCCCGCGGTTCCGGCCCGTTCTTGTCTTGTAGTACCGCAGGCCTCGGAAACCCTTGACCCCGTGGGTGATGCCGTCAACGGGTCTGACACTGACACACCCGCGCCCACCCCCCGGGGCCTGAGGTCCCGACAGCACAGGTGGAGGTGCGAAGTTGGGCGGCCTGCTACGAGGACCTGTCCCCTGTCCCCTGTAAGGATGGTTTAAACCAGCTTTTCTGGACCTCCCCTAAGTGGGCCTGTTCCCCGCCAGGGCCCGTTAGGCCGTCTCCAGCAGCAGTGCTGGGGCTCCGGGGGCGAGGGGGTTGAAGGAGCGGGCGTGGTAACCCGGGGTGCACCGGATTATTCCGTTACGACTCTCGTCTCCGGCCCCGACGCGGCGGGCCTAACTCCTGACTCAGAGGGTAAAGGGTGAGCACTGACAGACTGGCAGATGCGACGGCCAGGTCATTCCACTCGGCGCCGCATCACTCGATCCACTCGCAGCGCGACCACCCCCCCACCCGATGGGTGGGCCACCCAGGGCCACCCTGCAGGCCGAAGCCGAACCCACCATTCTCATTCTGAAGCGCACGGTTCTAACGCCCAGCAGCGCCGCCATCACACTTGGGAGTGCAGTGCGGCGGGGGCGGGGCTTGTGACGAGGCGTTGGCCGCCGGGTCGCCGCTAATAGTCGCTGCTAGCCGCTAGGGACGGCCGCGCCCAGGAAGGGATCTGTCCAAATCAAATCACTGCAAATGCATGCGCTTCTTCGGTCGCCGACCAGAATAGCCTTCCCGGGTAATGGCGGGGTGCGAGGCTCACGGCGCGCTCAATCGACGTTTTTCATTGGCCACGCGAGTTTGAGTCGAGACCAGCGCGTAAAAAGAGAGTGGAACCTGAACCGAAAGCACCAACTGTCTCAGCCAGAGCATGGGTCGGTTCACTTTCTTTCCTCCCTCTTCTTGTTGCAGGTTCATGAAGTCATTGTGTCATGGTAAAGCCATATGGTGAGCCATTAAACCGGCACACTGCGCGGCTGAAAAAGAGAAAACGATAGTCGAAGATATCCGACCTCGTTCTGTCACGTGGGCTGCGGGTCTAATCACCGACAGGCCGTCCTTGCTCCATGCAAAGGCCTCATTTAAAATTAGCCGGGCCGGTTCAACGCCGGCCAACAGGCTCGCCTACCCGCCCTCGGGCCGGGCCGGGCCGGCTGGGCTGGGCTCGGCTTGCCTCGCCGCACGCCCTGCCGGCGCTGCCCTACCCTGCCCTTGGTCGTGTCGCGTGTGGAGCCGGCCACAAACCACGTAACGCTGCAGAATCGGACTTTGTAGTAATGTAGTTTTATCAGCGTTCTATCGGCGTACAAGGTCATCATTTGTGGGAACCTCACGAGCAGCACGCATATAAAAGATTTGTTGTCCCAACTAATTTGTTTGTTGTTCTCTAGAAAATTAACAAATATGGTTGAGAGAACTAACATTCCGTTAGGTTAGCAAAAAAATCGTTAAGGGGCGTCCTGCAACAAACTTTTTGCTGAGTGAGCAGCCACGTGTCTGCGGTCGTGGCGTGAATATGGCAAAGCCTCACGCGGCCCGGGGTTCGACATCCACTAGAGTGCGTCCCGGTGCACTCTCCCAGCGGGACTGTCGCCACACCGGCCTTCCCCCTTCCCCCTCACCCAGCTGCAGACGAGCGTACAATACCATCGCGAGAACTAACCTGATGTATACTAATGGCGGCCCCTCCTCGGCGCGTCAGAAGGCGGGGACGACTTCCGTCTGTATTTTATCAGCCAATTTTGGCTCAGATTCATTGAGTTCAGCTCAAAATTTGAAAGCTCAGTGTAGTGACGTTTGGGTGCATTGCCACGCGAGATACCCCCTCCCTCCCTCCCCCCTTCCCCATCCCCTTCCCCTCCGCCACTTCGTGATTAGGAATCACCCCGGGCATGGGCGCTGCATGATGCGAAGACAATGGACTACCACGTGAAATACAAAGACCTCAATATCTCATTCGTTTCAGTGCTCCAAGCAGACGACTTGCGGTTTGGTTTTCTGTGAGTCAGACTGACCCCCCGTGCATGACACGTGCATCCTCCTCATAGACGTCCACGAGGAGCTTTCGCTCGAAAAACCTCACGTTGTCACACAACACGGCACCTTGAAGTGCGGCGAGGGACCACAGACGACCTAGAACCGCCCAAAGCCGGGCCACCATCAAAGGGCCGGCCGTGACCTGACCGTCACCAACCGCCATATCGCGGCACGTCTCTGTCTATCGGGTCCGGACCGCCTGTGAGGTAGACAAGCCCGCTGTACACGCATGTCTCGCTGCGGCCTACCGCCGCGTGCAGCCCGTGCAGCCCGCTCCCTGCTGCCCGCTAGGCGCTGGCTGTACCGCTGTACTGCGCTCTCAGTCCACAGGGCCAGTCGCCAGTCTGCCGGGGTCAGACAGCGCTCTCCGAGACGAATCCAGAACCTCCGTACTACGAGCCACCTACTTTTTTTCCGCACGCTTCGGTCTGCAACCCGACGGCAAGGGAGATAATCCGAGGCATGAGGAGCAGTCGTGCTTGGAAATGAACACTGTAAGAATTTTTCGTCATGTGACATTAAATATTGATGGCGAACATTTCGTCACTTCTAGGCAGATCCCTTAAGAACACGGTTTTCTATCTGATGAAGTACAATTGTTCTTTTTGTGACGAGTTTTTCGCGACACCATGTGTGCATTTTTTGTAAAGTGACAAAGAATATTTTTGCAGTGAACACCTAGGGTATGCAGACCGCTCACACACTCACTAACACACACACTCACACACTCACACACACATACACACACACACACACGGCGGGGCCGACGGTCATCAGCACGGAAGGGACAAACAAGCCAAAAGTCACTGATAACTTCTTTGATCGCCTAGAGGGGAAGAAAAATATGAAATGCATCTATAATACGTGTCATGTTGTACAGCCACTATTTTATAGGAAAAAACCAACTGCTGTTTGTCTTTGGAAAATGGAAAAAATATGACCTTCATGCAAGGTGGAAACATATCATCCAGGGAGTACCGAATCGTGGCAGTACTTCGTACACAACCCTAAAATACCTCTTATAATACTTTATAATATTTATAAGATAATACTTCTATGATCGGATTTTGTCACCCACCACCTAAAAGATGAGCAATTTCCTTTGTTTTTCTTCTTCACATTTTTGAATTGAATGAATTAAAAAATATACCCCACCTCTCTCCCGGCCCTGGTTAGGAATTCCCATGCCAAGGTTAGTGCCATACGGGAGGCCTCTGCCAATTTCGGTGTGCGAGAATGTTTGTGCAATGCACCCCGAAGGAAATGCCATTCAGTCAGGGGAACCGGTTGTTGTGCCTTGTAGGCGACTGCCAAGGTAAAATTCTGTCGCACTACCGAAAGGGAATTCTCTGGCAAGTGAGAGGTGCACTCCTACGTCCCAGATTCAAATGACTCACTGTAGAAAAAAGGCCCTTTTGCCGACGATTGGCCGAATCCTTAGCCATTCGCCCCAGCCGAATCTTGCCAGACACTCCCCGGGTCGGATAGTCGAACCTCGGACCCACGTCCCACGTTGACTCCGGGGAGCACCAGTGGCCCTGAACGCTGACGCGTTTGCTGTCCACGGTTACTTCGGAGTGCACAGTGCACACATGGCTCCCGTTCTTTTGGTATTTTTTACCCTCCGTCCTCGGTCGGCAGACTTTCAAATATATTTTGCTTCCGGCAAAGAGTTGGGCCCGGACGGTCCGCTAACACCGGCCTTATTGTACGAATTTTCGAAATCAATAAGGTCCAGCAAGGCAAAATTATCCTTTTGGAGAGTAACAGTTGATCGAGGCCCCGAAGTTCACCAATGAGTTGTACTACGTTAGGTATTCTGAGGGTCCCGCCATGTTTGAAAACTCTCGTTGTTTGTTTGTTTTTGTAATTCCCGACAACGTACGGTACGGTAGTTACACGGGTGGCTACAAAGGTAGCGCCGAGTCAAGGCTGTGCCAGGCTGTGCACCTCACTTCCCTAATCCTGAATCATCGCACCAGATGTGGCGCACACCACACACCTTCCCTTAAAGAAAACCTTAAAAGAAAAGAACATGAAAATGTGCCAGGTCAATGTTTATTTGAGTCAATGAATTTGCCGATACAAGTGGGGGGGGGGGGGGGACAATTCGTCACGAAATTCTATGAAGTCTACAGCATAAGCCTGTAAAGTTGTGTACTTCTTGGGATTTCGTGACGAGTTCTACCGTGCGCCGACGATGAAGCGCGCTCGATACAATGAGAGCCTCCGCTGCACTCAAAACTCGACTTTTTTTTAAACCAAAAAATTAAAAACGTTTTAGGTGTTTAGCAGGTTTCATGTAAATATTATTTAGGTAATCCATTTTTTAAGGTTTTGACAAAATTGTTTTAGAAATAACGGCTTTACGTCATTTTTTTTAGGTCGACCGTCGTACTCAATCAGCCGAAAGCGTCTCTCAAACACGACACACTTTACGTTCTCGTGCTACTCAGCCGAAACATTGAAAAGCGAACAGAATAATGAAACCTGGCTAGACCGATGTTGTTGACGGCGACTCCGACGGTTCGGCGCGGCGGGTGTGGCCTTAGGGCCGGGCTTTGTCCTTTTGCACTTTGCCCGCAGCTAATGCCTCCTAGGCTGGCTGGGGTGCCGAACATAAACCAGGTAGCTGGTGTGTCGGGGCGGCGGTGGTGCCCCGGCGGCCACGCGCCGTGCGTATGCGTGCAGCGTGCCCCCACTGAGCCCCGTACCGTTCTCATTACCTCCGACAAGGCCGTCCCTGGCAGAGACTCAGGCCCCTCAGACCCCCAGGCCCCTCCCCTTCAGACACCCCTCCGCTCCGCGGCTCCGCCCCATCGGTCGTCGCGGACGTGGCGTTTGCAGTCGGTCCGCCGCTCAGAGCCGAGAAACGGGCGGGCAGCAGACAGCAGACACCCGGACGCGTCCGAATACCTGTCTGTCTCGACGGAACGACAATGACAGAGGACACTTTTCGACTGACCCGGATGCGTCCGCGTATCCGCTGCCCGCCCGTTTCTCGGCTCTGTCGCCGCCCGGGGACCCCACGACCACGCCTCCCCGCCCAAGACCCCGCCGTCAGAGCTTAGGCAGACAACGTTCATGGTCGGTTCGTAAGGGACCAAGGACACTGAGGCGGGGTGGAGCCAAAGTATGAAGAAGCATGCCTAGACTGTTGCGACCAACATAAGGTCAGCGACTATTTCGGATTTTGAAAACTTTTACACCGTTTGTACTTTCGTGCGCTTTTGTGACAATCTTTGCACGCAACTTGTACTTCCGTTTATCGACATGTGTCGTAAGGCTGCGTTATCTCTGTCTAACTCCAGGGGAGAGAGGGGGGGGGGGCAGGAGGCGTCGTCTGGGAGGCCGCGAGTGCCTTGACTCTGCCCCACGCCCGGCCACCACCGCTGCTGCTGATACTCGACGGCATCGGAGCGTCCCCGACCTCCAAACTAGCTCGTCGATGAGGTCTTCACCACGTCGGCGTGCTGCCGGCATATCACTCCTAATCATTCCCTTCAGCGACCCCCGGCAGCCCCCGGCAGCCCCCGGTGGATAGGCCACCCAGCCTGATGTAGCCCCCCCCCCCCCCGCTCTGTGGGCCGCGGTCCGCAGTCAGCAGTGCCCGACGGGGCCGTCGCGGCTTTTGCGCAGCAGAGCGACACTACTGTACCCACGGCCCACGGGTTGGGGCTTGGGGTTTACTCAGGCGCGGATCCAGGGGGGGGGGGGGGGGGGGGGACGGGGCGATCGCCCGAAAGGTAGGCAATTCGCGTTACAATCCGCCTGAAAGTAGGCAGAAAGCGGTACATCCCCCCCCCCCCTCCAGAGCCGCCCCGGGATCCGCGCCTGGGTTTACTGGGGCCTGCGGCCTGCTGGGGCCTGGCCTGGCCGAGGGGTACGTCACATGTTTAAGTCTCCTGCTTCACTTCGCCGTTCGGATAGGAACCTGTGCTGACGGGAGTTGAACCGCCCCAGAGAGACGGGCGGGCAGAAGCGGGCAGAGCCATTGGCGGGTCAAATCGTCGTCATCAGCTGAGTAGGTCGCGACTTGTTTGTGACTAAAGCGGAAAGATATTTTTAATTATTTTCGGCCGCTTGAACTAAATAGGCAGGCAGACGGGTGAGAGGGGGCACATATTTTGGTCTCGTTTTTGTTATCGCTGTTGTGAATCGAGCCGCGGGCCGATCCTCATGATCCGATCCGGCCGGGGGCAGGCCGGGGGCAGAGGCCGGGGGCAGGCCGGGGGCAGAGGCCGGGGGCAGGCCGGGTCACCAAGTCCCCCCTCTCGGGAGGCCGACGTACGTTTTGGCGCAGGCGCTGCAGTCCGGCCGGCGCGGCGTCACATTCTGAAATTCGCCCCCCCCAACCTACCCCCTCCTCCCCGACATGTGCGCGAAAATCGCCCGCTGCTCGTTTGGGTGGCCTCGGTGGACTTGTGCATCTGATACCCGTAGTGACAGGACCGTCGGGCGAAGAACTGTCGGACGGACGCACGGACCAGCCGAGTGAGGGGAGGGGAGTGTGGGGGAGGGGGAGGAGGGGGAGGAGCAGCCCCGCGATAACCCGCTGCAGCCCCGTGCGATAACACGCGGCACGCTGCACGATGTGCGCGGCCCGAGCCCCCCCCCCCCCCCCCCAGCCCTGCACCAATGTGTGTGCCCGTAATGTTCATCGTGATCTCGTGATCGTGATAACTACGTTCGAGAGCGTGAGCCTGCATTCTGGGGGTAGCAAGCATGTGAGAGGGCCTGGTTCCATGCGGTAGCGCTCTAATATATTCAAATTATCTTCGAAACTAATGAACCGATTCGCTCCGGGTTGGTTTCATTGGATAGAGGAGTACGTTTTACATCTGGTGGGATACTTATATTTCCAGTTAACTCATATTCACTGCGTAAAATGGTCGATACTTCGTCCCAAATGGCAAATTTCTGTGAAAACGCAGAATCGTAGACAAGATCTGCGACCCTTATAACTCAGAAATGTCAAGTGAAAACTCATATATCTTTGCAAATTAGCAACTTCCAAGGCATAACCTGTGCTAATATCTCAATTGAAGGTCTAAAGCACACCTGGCCGCATTGTTATAATGCGAACTATTTGCGACAAATTTCAGCTCGCTACCGCATGGAACCAGGCGCTTTGACGCTGTTGCCACCCCCTGCATTCTGCGTGCATGCGAAGTGAGGGGGAGTGGCTGGGCCGGGCTGCACCGAACGGCTCGCCGACCGGCCACCGAAAGGAAACGTGACTGATAAAGGAACCGGCACACAAATAGAAGGGGCACAGCCACGGAGACACCAGGAAGGAAGCGCAGCGAGGGGCGAGCGTAAAAAATATACGGCCGTCCCGCGAGCCCAGCGGCCGGGGCCGGGCCGGGGCCGGGGCCGGGGACCGCCTGCCGCCGACCATCAATTGCGATTGCGAGCGGAAAAATTTCCATTTCTCCCCAGCGACAGGGGAGAACGGAGCTGGGGCTGGGGGCTGTGCTGGGGGCTGCGGCGGCTGCGACGCTTTCCGCGTGCCGCTGGGCCGCGGCCGGGCCGCCGCTGCGTTACTATGCGACCCTCGTCCCCTCCCCGTCTCCGCCCGACGCGGTCGCGGTCGCGGTGCACGTCGCCGGTCCACCAGGACTCCGCCGTCGCCGGCTGCGGGGAACCGCTCCCTACAGCGGAGCCGGGCGGAGGCACAGCCAGTACGTGGGGGCAGAGAGGGCACGCCGGGCACGCCGGGCACGCCGTCGGGGGCTCGCCAGGCTCACCCGACGACAAAGGCCAGGCCAGACCACCCGCGGACAAGGACGGCCACGGCTCGGGAGCGGACGGGGACCCCGGCGGGCCCCGGACGGGGGTGGGCGTGGGCGGGCCCTCTTCACGTGAGCGCGGGAAGGGGGGCGAATGTGTTGGCGCGTGTGTGGATACGTCCACGCGTTCGTTGCGATAGGGCAACTGGGCGCCTGCCGGGTAGGCAACCACGACTTGTGCATGCACGCGTGCCGTGCGGGTTGGCCTACCCTGGCACTCGCAGGCGCTGACTCGAGCTCTATCGATCAAGAACGTTAAACCTCGATATCGTTTTCGGATGGGTTGCCGTGGGAAAGTGGGATTTTCTTTTCTGCTAGCGGTTGATTTTGAAATTTTATTCGCGGAGCGAACCGCGAGGCGGAGCGCAATCAGCGACTGATTTTTTTTTGTCCGTTCGTCACCGGCTGACGCCCCTCTTCCCCTGCCGTGGAGTCAGCCCATGTAGTCAGCCTAAGGGTCAGCCTGCGTGGTCAGCACTGTGCCATCGTTAGGACCCCGTCGTACCCCCGAAAGGGAGCTCTTCGCAAGCGATAGGTGCACTCCTACGTCACAGATTCATAGGACGTACAGTAAGCGAAAGGTTGAACCCTAGACCTTTCGCCCCAGCCGAGTCTCGTCAGAGACACACTCCCCGGGGCGGGAGTCAAACCGAGGTTCTACACCGGGGAGCCGCTGATTTGCGCGCGGTGTGCTCCGTCTGCGTTCAGGGTCTAGTCAGCGCTTTGGACCTGGTGCGCTCCGGAAGTGATATCGCCGATCCTCATCGGCAGTGCGTTCTCCGTATGGAGGAGTCTGTACTTTAGACACACCGCGCATTGTTCCCCCGTTGAATGCTCTCAGGGGGTCGGAGAAATAATTATAGAATAATGATGTGGCGCTATTTTTGCGGTACTTCCAAGATTTCCATACGTCGGCGGTCAGCCTTATTGGTCAGGGCGCACACAGTTCCCGGGGCTGATGTGCCCCCAATAAGGCTGTAACAATAAGTTCTTGAATATTTATTGACCAGTTACAATCGAGTGAGCGAGCGACGCGAATTTTGAACCCCAAAGGACCAAAACTACAACTAAGAAACACGTGACACAAATTTGCCCGCGATTGACCCTTGGGCAAATATCCGGCCCTCCTCTCCTCTCCTTCCTCTAGAAGGACTCTTGATAGTGGCCCGAGTGCGCAGCAGCAGCAGGGCCTCTTGACGCATGGTCATTTCTTCTGCTGAGGGGGCAACGGTCGCAGCAGCCAGAGGCTACGGAAAGTACAAGTTACCCTGTCTGTGAAATGGCAACGACACAGCCGCTTATCGGATCCACTGGCGTCCCAACAGCTTGGACGGTCGTCCTTCTTAATCGGATCGACCTCAGCTCAGCCTCAGCGGTGACCACGGACGATTTAGGATCACGTCGCGCTATGGGCGAAGGCGAAATGGACACAGCGAGTATGGAAACCTCATTTCGTATGGTAGAGCTTCTAGAGCCAGTATTTGAACCTACGACTGTAGTGTGACTGCTGTCCTTCAAAAGAGGCATGTTTAGGAGCTGGAAGCCCATGTCCATGCATGCCCATGCCCGCCCATGCATGTGAGGCGTAGGGTACAAATCATCAGATACACGCCAATATGCGCAAAACTATGTATTTATTTTTGGAAAACAATCCATTATGTGAGGTACAAGTGGGTGTGAGCAACAGTAGATATTATTATCACTACACAAATTAATAGCCTCCAGCCAACTATCCTTTGTCACTACACATTGCACAAGATTGCTTTTCAACCAATATAAAATACTTGTGATGGAAAAACTCGGAAAACTACCGAGATCACAGACACGAAATTACACTTTTCAGTCCCTGAGGAAATGTCCCTAAAGAGTTTGACAGCTTTGGTATCATCGAAACCTGAGAAACTTCAATCTCGATTTCCAGGTAAGTTCTGAACTCAATTAATCAAAGATCAGTAAGGTATATCTCAGGGTGGATTTAGACTCTGAAGCTAAACATGAAGCTGTGCGCCTCTTGAATTCTTACATTTCCAATTTAATTTTGTCAAAGGGTCGAAGAAGTGTTTAGTTTCACCAGCACATTTAGTTCCAGAGTCTGAATCCACCCTCGCAAACTCCATAAAAACACACAATAACAGATGAGCAAACGAGACTGTTTGCATAAAGCACACAAACATTTTCATTATTAGGGAGAATCAGTGGTTACATCATTTCTCTCAGTTGCATAAATTATTTTGAACTTCAAACACGCTTTTGAAGCACATAAAATGCTGCAAACCTCAAACATTTGCCAACAGCTAAAAATAGTTAAGTAAATGCAGGATTTTCCCACATGATGGAACTAGGTATTAAAAATAAATAACACTGCACTCAGTCTTACAACCTATTTGTTGTTGAATTTAACATAATTAAAAGCTCTGCTATTTAAAATATATGTTGCAAACAGAAGAAACAACTAATGCAGCAATGAGAAATGATCACAGCAAGAGGCACTTACGATTAACCATATTGGTATTTTGTCTTGAAACATGATTTACCATAGCCTCAGAAAAATACAACCATACCTGATGGATCAAAGCACTGGTCATATTTCCCAGCACAACAGAAACTATTTTTGTTCTCTATCAAAATAAATAACAATCCACCACACTGTGATACTGTAGCAATTGTAATTGTAACTCTCACAAGAGGCTATTTTGACCTTTCACTAATGGCTGGCATAGATTAAGGTTTAATTAGAGCAGATAAGCAGATGGCACCCTATCCTGATCTGAGTTTGAGCCTAACATTGAACAAATAAGAATATCACAAGCACATCACTGTTGTAAATAGTATTTCGAAACAATTTCTAATCAGGCTGATGTCATTGAAAGTCATAAGGATGAAGAAAATTAACAATAAAACAAATAGAGGATACAAAATCGGCATGGGACATGATTCAATAAATAAATAGATGAAGAAATGAATAAATAAGTAAATAAATAAAATTACATCAAACCACAGCAAAATTATTGACATCCAAAATTTCTGCAGCTTTGTTAATGCAGAAGAGCAACCATTTCCCTTAATAGAAAAAGAACTTCTTCCATAATCATATTACCACAAACGATATAGAAGCAGGTATAAACACACACAGATACGGGGCACTAAATACATCACTTAAAAATTTTGACTGAAGTGTAGTGACAATTGCAAGCAACAAGGAAGGGTTGACGTGAACCCTGAAGCTGCTTTTATCACCATATGGAATCAATCCTCTCTATTTGGTCATTTAAAATTACACTGTTGGAGATGAAGCGATTGGCCTGTTGCATGGAAGAACAATTTGAAAACCCATGTGTTCCTAGCAATTGCTTCAGTTATACTATATTTATTCCTCTTCAATAGAGACGCTATCTTTGTCAAAAGTAAATCCACAATTCACATCTTTATCATCTTCATCATCCTCACCTAAACTTTTATCAGAATCTGTGTTACCAGCATTGATCTTGATCTCAGCACATTCAGAGTCCTTTTCCTCTTCAAACTCATCATTCAAGTAATCTTCTTCATCAGTGAGTAAGCCCCCACTAAGACAGCCATCACAAGAAAAGCCATCTGCATAACTTAAGATTTTTCCTGAAAAATCATCTAACAAGTTCTGAGCAAGAGAATCATTTTCTTGACGATTCATTGACACTGTCATTGAGGAGGACGATCTTTCAAATGAAGAGGAAGAAGACGACCGTATGAGAGATATTGATGAGCTTGATTTTGTGTGAACCTCAGATGGATCTGAGACAGTAGTTTCAACCACCTTATGTGCCAACAGAACAGGGGAAGTTGATATTTTGGGTTTCAGAGGTGTGGAAGATGCAAGTCCTTCACTCAGGTCAGAAGTACCAAGATGAAGTTTCTTTACGTCAGCAGTGCCTAGAAAAAACAAATTAACGCAAATGATGTTTTGTCTGTATGTCAACAAATTCAAAGAACAAAGCAAGAATTTTTCTTCTAAAAAAATACAAATACTAAATAACAAACACACCTGATGAACAAGGAGGAAACAGCTGTCCTGCAACTTCATCTACAGGTGTGAGGCTGGTCAAGGAGTTTGAAGTTGCTAGGTCTGTCCGATCATCGTCATCATCCTGAATGCAACCTGGTGGCATAAGATGACCATGTGATCCAGAGGCAGGGCGACTTTGCTGGTAGTCAGAATACACTGCTGGTGGGTCATATTCGTGAGGCACTGAAAAGTAGAAACACACATCAATTGCCTATCCTCCGTCTCACAAAATAATTAGTATTATTTGTTGTTTTAAAAAAAATCTTACAGCAATTGACCACATCTTGGAAACGATACTGGGTTGGGTCCACAGGTTGGTTAATCCAAGGGTGAGCACACAAAGTTTGCATTTTGGTGCGCAATATTGGGTCCCTTTCCAGCATGGAGTGTAAAAGGCCCAGCAGCTGTGGACTGGCAGTACCAGGAGGACGCAACTCAGCTCTCAGTGTTTCTTCAACATCAAAAAATGGATTCTCACCAAAAGTTAAAACATATAAAGTTACTCCTAGGGACCAGACTTCCAGTTCTGGCCCTTCATACCTGAGAAGTCAGACACACATGTTTACAAAGCTACACTTAAGAACTAGAATAATACAGCATAAATATCTATTCAGATCTTACTTGTTGCCAGCCAATACTTCTGGACTACAATACTCCACTGTGCCATAAAAAGTGGAGAAAAGTCGATCAGCACTCATGAAAGTAGCAGAGCCAAAATCTATAAGTTTGGCATGAAAATGCTGGTCAATGATGACATTTTCATCCTTGATGTCTCGATGCAGTATTTGAAGAGAATGTAGATAATGAACCGCGGCCACAATCTTGGTGGGTGAGACAGAAAACATTAAAACTACATCTATTTTAGCAGAAAACTGATCACTAAATTATTGTCAAACTGTTATACTGCACAACCTGTCGAAATATATAGCTGATAAGGGGTTCATCAAGCTTTGGTCGCCTGTCAACAAATTCAAAAAGATCCATTCCTGCGCCATGTTTTTCCATAACCATTTGGAAAAACGATTCATTTTCAAAAACATCCAATACTCGGACCTGCATAATCAAGAAGTAATTAGAAATATCACTGGTCACAGAAGTACAATTTGAACTAGTGCTAAATGTTAGTTAGAAACCCCTTTTAATGGCCTTCTATTTATACAACTTACCACATTTGGATGTTTTATAGTTGTAAGTAAGCTGACTTCAAGAGGAACTTTTTTCCCAAGAATGGGATCTTCTACCCACGACTGTTCATGAACTTTCTTCTTGTGGATGAATTTAGTGATCACCTACAAATATTCTTAATTTATTATTGAATGGTCACCTTGCATCAAGTATCACACTGGCTTTTTGGCACATTGAACACTGAGCAGCAAAGATTAATACAGACCAGAAGATTATCTTCATTGCGATAGGCCATCTTCACAAACCCAAAGGCACCCTTCCCTATTTGCTGCAATGTGGTAAATTTTTCTCCATATTCTCCTGTTACTAGCTCATCTTCACACTGAGTCATCATTGACAAAGAGCTTGGACGACTTGCACTATGAGCTCTTGCTTTAATTTCCTGCAATATCAATTGGAAATGAAGTATTGCAAAGAAAGAAATGCTATATGTCTAAACTTCAATCACACAACCTGTCCAAGTGATGGTTCGATAGCACTACTATCCAAGCTAGAAGTGAACGTAAGATTGCCATAAAGTTGATCTTCCTCTTCAGAATCACGAGATATCCACACACAATATAACTGGCGACCACAACGAAGTTGCACCAGTCGCACTTGATAAACCAGTTCTGAGACGCATATAAAGATACCACAAGATTATTCACATTACTGTTAAAAAGAATAAAATTGAAAAGCTTGATTTTTTTTTACTCACCAATCTTGGAGCCATCCCTATGCTTTCCAAACCCTACAAAATGTCCTTCAGGAAAAACTGCCAAGTCTAGGCCTCCAAGACCATCAGGTACCATCACAGGAGATGGGGCTGGAGGCTTGACATGGCTCAGACTAGAGGCACTCAAAGTATTGTCATCCACTTCAGATTGAGAATAGCGACTTGGATGACTGGTGCAGGTGCACATGCTTGATGTGATGCCCGCACACGAACTGAGCTCCACACTCACTGCAGGACTGTGACTATTTTTTTTCAACTGCATGAAAATTACAGAGCAAATTACCATACCACACTTAGTAAAGTGAAAACTGCAAGAACAAACTCTTTAACACAAATTTGCAAGCACACAACTTACAGATTTTTTACAGTCTCTCAGCTCATTGCCATTGAGTGTATCATCTTCACTTCGACTAAACTCTTCACATGTAGTATTGTCTGCAGTGACCAATGGATCAGAACCCTCATCAGGAGGATTGTTTTCCTTCTGGCTTTCTGACACATTGGAAGTGCAGGAAAACATTTTGTAATTTTTCAATGAAGAAATATCATTTTGAAGTGTTACACCAGCACTGAAAACATAATTGTCATAATTTCAACAACATAATAAGATGAAAAGAATAGATTAGACCATTTAAACAAAATAATAATGGATAAGTAGAGAACAACTAATTGAACTCACCTTGTTGTTTCATCATCACGTAAACTTAGTTTATTGGTTAAGTCACTTAACTGGGACGCTGATTCAATGAGCCTTAAACAATCTGTGTGATGTGAATTATCAAGTGAGAACATGTTGGTTGAGTGGCTGTCTGTATCAATGCGATTAGTGGATTGGCTATCAGTATCATTGTTTGACCTGAAAAACAAATGGAACATATAAAAACAATTCAGAATAGTGCTAGTACTAGTGTTTGGGTCAACATTACCTCCATGCTTGTGGAGTTGTTGAGTCTGTGTTCAGTGCATTCTCAGCCAACTCATCTCCCAGTTGAAATGGAGGAAGAACCGTATCATCTCCATTACATACAGAATCTTGTGCAAAATTGGGGATGACTGTAGTTATGAGCTGAAAAATAGGATATAAATATTGCTAATTTCTGCAAAACAAGAGCAGATTAAAACCTAATAAATTTTGAGTCGCTTACTTTTCCAACTAATTGAGCTTGGGTGTAACCAAACATTATGTGAGTAAAGTGGTGATTGCATTGTTCAACTGTACCATCAGGAGCTAACACAAGCAAGCCACTCATGTTAGAAAACACCCATACAACAACAGAGTATGTGACGGCAGCAACTGAAGAGTCTCCACTTCCCTCATCAAGCTCTTCATTTAGACGCAAGCATAGTGGAAAGGATGATCCATATTTAGTGCGTCCAGTAGCCTTCTGCTTCCGAACTTCCTAAAATTTGTATAATACCAGAAAAAATGAAATAAGTGAAGTCTGCCTTAAGGTGAAATTAAATCTTCAGCTGCTAAAAATACCTTTGGCAAACTGTCTGGATGTGCTGGCAAAAGGAAAGCTGGTATCAAAAGCTTTATGTCCTCCCCCTCAACCTCTTCCACTGAATATTGGAAGAGTTGTGAAGCGTCTTGGTCAAACCACAATATACGTCCATAGGCATCAACTTCAAGCTAAAACAAGAGATTTTTTTTTTTTAAATGGGACTTTGTCAAAATTAAAACTCTGCAGTGGCCAGGTGACATATGTGGGGGTCAAAACTGAGAATAAAGCAGATACAAAAGAGACTTACTCTAGCAACACGACGTTCCACAGGCTCAGCTACAGCAAGGCAGCGATCATCCATTTGAAGCCGACGGAGCCACAAAGAAACCGGTATGATGTTTCCATCCTTACTTACCATTTCAACCTGTGCAAAATTATTTTTCAATGGTGACAAACTCTAATGCTTAAAGAACTAAAAATATGAAAATTCAGTATGGAGAAACAAATGCAAGGCCACTTACAACTTTACCACTGACACCCAAAGTTGTACCATGATTTGTATCTAAATGCTCCTCTGAAAGGGCATAAGGTGTGTGAGCATGCTGCCTGTTCAGTAATTGTACTAGAGTAAGACCACAGAGTTCATCTGGAGAAAATCCTAATAAACGACAAGCCATTTGGTTCACAACAAGAATCTGGAAGTAAAAGAGGGAATATCAGTAACTATATAACTCATGACAGATCCACAAAAGTGTGGAGAGAAATATGTACCTTCATAGATTTGAAATCAAAAGTAAAGACTGCTTTGTTAGGATTCAGCATGACAGTTTTGTGATAGGCTGGGGAATGAGAATTACTGATGGATGCACACAGAGTGGCACTAACAGTTGAGCTGGCCTCACTAGGTAGTTGTTGATCACCTGCACTAGCAACGGCATCAGAAAGTGGCTTCAAGGAGGAGAAGGAACAACGTGTCCTGCCTGCTGAGAAGCGACACGAATTCAGAGAGTCTCCTGAAAGTAAACATGTAGCACATAAATACACAGAATTCTTATTGGTAAAATTGTTTTAAACGAAGTGGAAGGCTGACCTCTTATATTCTCCATTGCTCGAGGAGAGAGGAAACCAAGGTAATCCTCCCGTGGTTGGTGGGGTCGTAATAGAGGAAAGCTCTGATTGTGTTCAAAAGACAAGTCCTTGCATGGTGAAAATCCGAGGGCACCTCTTCTTTTGAATTTCCCACCTCTACAGGAAAAACAAAAATGGCTATAAACAAGAACACTTCTGAAGAGGACTGGCAAGTTACACAAACCAAGCAGAACTTACTTCACGGGACTTCTATTTGAAAGCCACTTATCATCATTCACCAGTTGTCGCCGTACAGTGCTTTTAATGGGAGAAATCTAAAACATGCCATAGACAAAGTGTGCATTAAAATTATGTAGCAACAACCCTCATAAAGATATGACAGAAGATATAACCAACTAGAGATATAACACTTAAAATATAATCATGGATCTTTAAAAAGAAAAACTTACGTCATTAATGAGATTTAAGGTAGATGTCTTTTCATTAAGTTTTGCATCCGAGAGCACAGCCCTGGCAACAAAGAAACAGAAATTAAATCATCACAAAGGCCACATATAACATACTGATTTCACACACAGGTGTCAAATAATTGGAAAACATCTAACGGTTAAGATAGCTGCAGAGCAATGAAGACAACTTCTGCCATACCTTCAACCCAGTTCGTTTGGGTCATAGAAAGTGCATTCCAAACAAAGCCAAAGGAAGATCAAGACGAATTATTTCTTTGAGGCCAGGTAATACAACACAGTTAGCTTAAGAGCAGCAGTATGGGCAGATATAGACAGAAATATTAGCTCCACAGAGACCACCCTACAGTCACTGCTGATATGGGATCAAGAGTCACAAAAATAGTCCCCAGAGACTACAGTCTCGTCTAGAAACCACACAATGCAGAACAGCACGAAACATGTTGAAGGTTAGGGCACAAATGTCGAGCCTCCACAAAATAATCAATACTAGCTGAACTCTCCAGCCCCCTTGCCCTGGAGGGGCCCCTCAGCACCTGTTGAACGCTAGCGTTTCTCCGAAACGTTGCGACTTGGACTGCAAGAATCTTTGCTCTACACGCAAGGGGCAAGTCGGTGGCTGCGTTGGATACACTTCTGATGACCAACAAATTAGAGAACTACAGAAAACTAGAACAGTTCGCTTACCTCTTCGTTAGGTCCGACATTTCGCGCTCAAACACAGAATTTGAATTTCACCGCCTTGCTTGCTGCGCTTGGAGTTCCATTCTTTGTAGTGTTTTCGAGAAGGCGTCCACAGCGGTGTTGAGAAACCTAACCTAAAAAATTGTTAACCGTCAAAGCTGTTAGTCTCTCAACAATGTCATTTTTTAAGAAACCCAAGAAAAATATCCGCAGAAGACCTTTAGGCAGTGGTGAACATGACGAAGTCACGGATGAAAATAGTGACCAGATGGATGTGGACGATGAGGAACAAAGTATGGCATTAATCAGAGAGAAGATAGCAAAGGCAAAGAAGAAAGAACTACGTAAACAAACACTTTTAAGTTTTGAAGAAGATTTCAATGAAGGTAAAGGTTCACACATACTAATGACGGTCAATGTCAAGTGCGGACGACCAGCTGTCCAGTAAATAATATACTTTCAGAGTTAATCATGTAGGTTATGCCATAAACGGATCAATACGTTCCTGGCGCGTCTGGTTTTTAAGCAGTTTCCCTCGCCTCAGTAATCGTTGTTCCGGAATGGTCATTGTCTCTGCCCACGGCGGTTACGACTGCGTTCTTGTTTAATAGACCACTGTCATCAGTGCGTCTCACTGTAACTACGTTTGAAGTTTTAGTTTTTTGTGCACTGTAATTCAATGTTTTGAATCATGTAAAGAATTATTATTTTGTCTCAAGCTCTGCAATGACCTTCATTAACTTTATATTATATCATGTATTATATCATGTAGTTTCAAATTCATTTGAATATTTTCTGTACATTAGTTTTCCTCAGTACCATTGAGTAATTTGTAGTACAACACAACTGTTATATGAATATAATAAAATAAAATTTGGTTCTAGCTGATGATGGAGAAGTATTTCAAGTCAAGAAGTCCTCTCAAAGTAAGAAAATGATGAAACTTTTAGATAAAGAAAGGAAGAAGAAAAAAGAAGTTAAAGTTGAAAGAGTTGAAACTGAAGATGATTTACCTCGCAGAGATAAAGAAATTGTAACCGGTGATCTTGTTGTGAGTACCATGTTATATTCAACTAGATATGTTTTTACTGCTTGTACCCCAAGTAACTGTCATTTCTCAACTTAATTCAGGTTGTTGTCAAACAGTCTGAATCTATTCGCTCTACTGCTCCTGTACTTAATGGCCGTCAAGCAGAATTTGCAGATCCTGATTATCAAAGTGAAGAAGAAGAAGAAGAGGAGGGACACAGACTAAAAAAGCCTGAAGCAGCTCAACATCAATTTTCACAACCAGACCATATGAAGATCCTACTAGAAAGTAAGCTGGGTGTGATTTTATTTATTATGAAACATTTTTTTGCGAATTTTAACACTATATATACCAAACTTCTTTTAGGTGGTCGCATTCCTGATGCTGCTATGATCCATGCCGCCAGAAAGCGCAGGCAGAAAGCAAGAGAAATGGGAGGGGATTATATACCTATTGATGACACTCAGAAGTGAGTAGCACTTTCTGCATGGATACTGCATTTAAAAAAAGATTAATATGATCTTGGTAAAACATTTCTTCTTGACCTTTTTCATGCCTTGTAGGTACACCAATTCTGCATCAAAATCTCGGCTTGTTCGTGAAGATGAAAATGATGGCAGTGATGATGAAGAAGAAACTGTACAAATGTCTGTGCCTTCAGCGGTAAGGGATCGTGACAGGAAACGAGAAGCCTTTATGGCTGTTCAAAATGAAGATGAAGATCAGGAAAGTGATAAGGGTGAAGGAGATGAATGGGAGTCCCAACAAATCAGGAAAGGTGTCACTGGAGCACAGGTGCGTCTGCCATCTTCATTCTAATGCATGTATTAATTTGAAATAGCTAATTTTTAATCTTGAATGTATTTAATTTTAGTTGGCAGCCGTTCAACAAGAAAATATGTATCAGCAGCAGTACTCCTTGCCTTCAATACCCAATATTGATACCTCTTCAGCTGCCATGGAATTATCGCCATCATTAGATAATGTGCAGACACTCCCTGTTGTTGAAAGGAAATTTAACATTCTTAAAGCAGAGAATGGTTGTGACACCCCTCAAAACATCTCAGCCAAGCTGAAGCAAAGGTATTATAATTGGGTTATTTGATGCTCTGTTTCTTCACAGCTGTTATACATTTTCTAAGACTGCAGTATTTAAATTACACTTCATCTATGCTATGTACAGGTTAATGGACTTGCAAGAAGTACATCGGAGGCATTGCTTGGACAGAGACCAAGTCACTGATGATTTGGTTGCAACAGAAAGTGAGGTCCAGCGCCTTGAGACTGAAACACCGAAATTGGCAGAGCGTTTTCGCTTTTACCAAGAGTTGCGTGGGTATGTCACAGACTTGGTAGAATGTCTTGACGAGAAGGTGGGTGTCTCATCTAAGAGTCCAATGTTTGGTGAAAATTTTGCTTGGAAGTAGAGTTGACATTTGACAAGTCTTGATTGCTCTGATTAAAATTGTGGACGGAGACTTACAAATTAGAGGTCCTGTGAATAGAAAAGTCCTCTCCTTGTCCTTTAGTTTAGTTGTTGCTACTGCTTATTTTTTGAAGATTTTGATGGTGATTATATCGTCTCTGCACTATAAGATTTTTTTATACATTTTTTTTCTAAAACATTTGTTGGAGCTGACACAATATTTTACCTTTACTTGCTTGCCTTGTCAAATGGCGTTGCTCTTCCTGAAGGCAAACTGATCTTCTCTGTTGGGATTCAAGCTTATGTTTTAGTTCGTTTCATGTTTATTTTGGCAGCACTGTACTTCTAATGATTGTCAGTGATTCACCCTAAAATTGGGAAAGTCTTTTAACATCGAAAACAAAACTTTGGAACCTGCACTTTAACTTTGTGTTTCTTTCCTTTCGTGTCCAAATTTTTTTTTGGTGATTTAATATAGCTTTGAAAGACAGAAATGGGCCAGCACTCTTTGATCTGTCTTGGAGCTTCACAACTATTTAAAAAAATCACAAATATACACTCTTTTTGTGCTCTTGAAGACTTTGTAAATTTTTTGTGTGAACACAGGGCTGCTTTCTACATGGTCTTGCTTCCCTTACCGTTACTTTTAAGTATTGGAAATTCTTATTTTCAAAAAGAACTTTACCTCTTCGCAAACTGTTTCCATTTATGAATTGCTTGCTATTCTATGGTGAGTACAAGTTGACAATTGGGAAATGACGAAGCTTTTCTAACACATTTTGTATTATTTTATGTGTACAGATGCCGATCCTTGTGAATTTGGAACAGCGTGTGCTGTCATTATGGCGCAAGCGATCAGAAGAATTAATATCAAGACGAAGGCAAGATGTCCTAGATCAAGCAAATGAAAATGCTCCCTGTAAGCATTAAATTCCTGCATTAAAGATTGCAAAATGATCAATTTTAATTGCCTGTGTGTGGTCTCTAAAATATTTTATGTCTTGTAGCGACTGTCAAACGCAACAAGGAGGAGGATGATGCCCGAACTCGTCGTGCTGCTGAAAGGGAGGGTCGGCGAATTCGTAGGAGTAAAGCTCGTGAATCAAAAAAGTTAGCAATTACTAATCTGCCCAAACATTTGGATGGAATGTCTAGTGATGACGAAATGACCGAACTAGAAGTTACATCATTCCGCACGCAGAAAGGTACTACCTTTTCTAAGGAGTGTTGTTTTCTTCTTATATTGGTCTTGTCGCAGAGTGATCCTACAATTGTCTTTGTTGATTACAGAAACCATAGAATCTGATGCCCGGCTTATTTTTGAAGATGTTATTGATGAATTTTGCACTGTCAGGCTAGTGCTACGCCACTTTGAAAAGTGGCGTTGCACAGATTGGGACTCTTACACAGAAGCTTATGTTAGCCTATGTATTCCTAAAGTATTGTCTCCCCTTCTAAGGGTAGAAATGCTTATGTGGAACCCATTATTGGTGAGTACAGGATTTGCTGTTTCTTCTAGTGCTGTTTTCTGTCAATTTTGCATTTAGGCCTTGCATAATTACCACTCAACTTTTCACTCATTCATTTTGTCTCATACTGAACACTTTATGTTGTGCTTGGTTATTTGTAAGTCTTAGCTTTCGAATTTAGCTTAACTTGATGGACTGAGCCAATGAAAATGGAATGGTTATTGACCTATAGGGGCTGATTTTTTTCAGGATGATTTCAATAAGGTAGAGAAAATGAGGTGGTTTGAGAACCTGCTGATATATGGTTTACAACCTAATGAAACGGAGGAGAGCCTCAGTAATGACCCTGACCTAAAGCTCATTCCTCTTGTCATCGAGAAAGTGGTTTTACCAAAGCTTAAAGGTCAGTATTGAAAGTAAAGTATTTAGGTCCGTAGTTAAATTTTAAAGGAGCACAGGTCATTTTCACTGTCTTCACTGTGTTGATGTTTGTTTTCAGATGTTGTTGATGCTACTTGGGACCCTTTGTCAACTTCCCAGACACAACGATTAGTAAATCTTCTCAGTCATCTTCTCCAAGAATATCCATCGCTTGTGAGCTCCAGTAAACCTCTAAATAACCTACTTTCTGCAATTGTGGAAAAGATGAAATCTGCTGTGGAAAATGATGTCTTTATTCCTATTTATCCCAGACAGTGAGTTTTTATTAGTAGGTTTATCTACTTATCTATCATTGTTTTGAATAATTGTCTTGATGGATAATTTTGTACATTGTAGATTGATGGATTCTAAGTTGGGTCAACCTTCCAATGTGGCACCAGGAATGCCTGCATTCTTTCAGCGCCAGACAGTAAGCGCCATTAAGTTGCTGAGAAACTTATTATGCTGGCAGGGAGTAGTCAGTGATTTGGTGTTACAAGAAGTTGCTCTTGGAGCACTACTAAATCGGTACCTAATGGTTGCTCTCCGTACTTCGGATCCTATTGACGCAACAGCTAAATGTCATATGGTGGGTGTAATTTGGTGATGTCTTGTTTTAGTGGAACTGTATAATCTGTCTTGTTTTATATATTTTTCATTATTTTCAGATATCAAGTACATTCCCAAAGTGGTGGTTTCAAAGTGAAACAAAGCTTCCACAACTTCAAATGTTTGCGAATCAGTGTAAACATATTATATCGCAGTTAGATGTAACATCTCCAGCTGGCAGGTATGTAATTGTACCAGATCTGCAAGCTTTGCTTTATCTTCTTAATTCCACTCTCAATACATGATGTTCAATTCCGAATTTTGTTGCCTCATATTTCTGTGTATTGTTTCAGACAAGGATTGGAGCGACTTAGTGTAATCCTGAAGACATTAAGTCCTGTTATTACACTGGATAAATAGTAGTCATCAATTAACCTTTTAACTCCCCTCAATTTGTCAGACTTGTCATAAGTTTCACTAATTATTCTGTTTGGTTTTGAAGTATTTTGAAGTATGGAACATGTTGGTGGTGGTCACTGCAGACAATATATATCATTTTTAATTTGCGCTTGACTTGGTGTTAAGTTTACCTTCTGCCTCATTGAATAAAATTGTGCGTTTGTTTACTCACTCTATTGTAAGTGACTTAAGATGTGTACAACGTAAAGATCAGGGTGTTTTTGTCTTAGTCAAGAAATTTTAAACTTTGTGTACTGCCCATATTGTATTTCCTGTTCAAATTACTTCTGGAATGGCTTTCAAAGTAATGGCGGGTTCAAAAATATGTATTTTTTTTATGAGTTTTGCGTCTGGGCAATAATGTAGCGCACTGTACTTTTGTATGTTGTGGTATGTAGGCTGTGAAAAAAATGCTGCTTTGATGGTCAGTGTTAGCACTGGCAGTTTTTAATATATTCATAAATTTTTTTAAACATTGGGTCATATAGGTGTGCACTGGTATTTTATTGTGATTGTCAAAGAGTACAGCACGAATGGATAGTCTCAAACTTTCCACTAAACTTACCCTGGCATTTGGTAACATCAATTATGTGTTTCCTCATATTTGTCCAAGTTTTACTTCTGCCTCACTTCACTTTATTAGTCAGTAGTATTTCTTCCTCACCAATGTTTAGAAGTCATCTAAATTTTTGTATTGGATCTCTCTTTACTGCTCTCAGTGCTCACTGCCACCTGTGATTGAAAATGTATTATGAAATTTCGCGACTGTAGTTCATCCCTTTAGAAATGTATTCTTTGTTATTTCAAAATCCCTGTTTGTGCTGAACTTGATGCTGGACCATGGATGCAGTTTTTGTTATGTTTTGTAATTAAAGGTTTTAGGAACTTATTATTGCACTTTATGTAGTGCAAAACTGGTGGCAAGGTCTTGAGTCTGTTTGTACTAGAATAAATTAAGGATGAAATGGCTGTTTTTCTTCAGTTTTTTTTGTTTTGTTGTTTTAATTAAATTATTGACAAAGTTGAGGGAGAAAAAGTACAAACTTAGCAGACATGAATTTTTGAAAACTAGTTAATTATTTGTACAAAGTAAGTTTTTGTGTTTTGTATATACCGACTGTTGTGTTGTACAGAGATTTCTCATAACAATAAATTGAATAAAACCATTCACTTTGATTGCATTTTTTTCTTAAAAGCCTCTGTATGCTCTGAGGTAAGAAAAGTATGTGATTTATACTTACATCAAGAAAGCTCACCCAGGTTAATAGTTACTCTCTCGACGGTTCGATTACACTACCCTGCATATGTCATGGTGACATCTGCCTGATGCCCGACTCGGCCCCGCCGCGCCGGGCCCCGCTTCGAGGCGAGGGGGAGGAGGAGGGCTTTCCTTGGGTCTGGGCTGGGCCGGGCCAGCCAGGGGCCAGCGCGGCCAGCGCTCAAGAGATAAAATGTTTGGCCGCGACCCTCTCTCCGCCCTCTTTCTCTCTCACTCCCTCGCATCGGCTTGCACTGCCCCCGCCTCGCCCTCGCCCTCTCCTCTCTCGCTTGCTGGGGCCTCTGGCAGCCTCTGGTGTGGACCATGGCAGTGGCGTCTCGGCGGTCTTGCCAGTTGCATTCGCGTCCACGTCGTCGCTCACCCCCGGGCCCGCAGTCATCGTCGGCGTCGGCGTCCCCGCCAGCTCCGCCTACACAGCCCCCCGCCCTCGTGGGGGAGGGAGCCCGCGGCCCGGCCGAACCCCGACTGAACCGGAACTGCGGCCCCCACCTGCACTTCTACCCCTCGGCCTGGTCCGGTCCGGTCTGGTCCCATCCGGTCCCGCTCCAGCAGGGCTCCAGCACCTCGAGGCCGGGGCCCCGGCCTGGACGGCGAGGAGGAAGAGGATGCTCTGTGGCAGATAACGCCCAGCTCGACCAGCTCCGTCGCGACTCTCATTGTATAACTATCAACTTTGACCCCTAGAAAAACAAGCGTGCCTCTGTCTGTGAGAGTGCTTGTGTGTGTGTGTGTGTGTGCGCGCGCGCGCGTGTGTGTGTGTGTGTGTGCTGCCGACCGCTGCGGTCCGCCCCGCGCCCCGTCAGGTCTGCGGCCTGCGGCACACGTTCCAAGCCGTGTGCTCCCCTTCGGCTCCCCGATCATGAGAGTGATGAACCACGACGGCGTCGGTGCCGGACAAGCCTGAACCCCGAGCGAGCCGAGCCGAGCCGAGCCAGTCTGCGAGAGGACCCGTCCCGGCTCCCGGCCCCGCTCCGCCCCGCCCCGCCCCGCCGCGGCCAGTCTCCGCGTCAGCCATGGCGTCAGCGGCGTTCGGTAAGTTGACAAACACACTGTATGACCGTAGACTCCGCTCGGACAGCGGAGGGGAGGGGGCACTCATGATGCCTCCACTACCCGCTGCCGCTGCTTCGTCTGCGCAAAGCCGCCGCCGCTTGGAATTCCCTCCTCAGCAACGCCGAGCGCAAGATGGTCTGTCGTGGGAGATAGCGGGCGGGACAATATGAACTACGGATGCAAAGGGAACAAAGGAAAAAGTTAGACAGAGAGCCGCCACTCCCCCCTCTCCCTATCGCTCTCCTTCCCGTCTCTCCTAGTCCATCCCAGCCCCGCACCCTTATTTTGCTGATAACGCCCGATAAGAGTGAGTGAAGAACCTGCTGGGGTGCATGGTGCATCACGAAAGAGACATGCTTAAAAATATGCGATTAAACGAAATCAAAGGCCAGTCGAGGAAAGTTTTTTCCTCGAGTAAACGCAGTCGGTTGATGTAATATTCTTAGCAGTGTTCCTGCAGTTCCGTGAGGCCGTTCTATTCTGAGTATTGTTCCTGCTGTTCCGTGAGGCCATTCTATTCGCAACGTTCATTTTGCCGGCAACCGTCCCGCTTTGTTGGCCTTTGCTCGAGTTGTTTCAAATTTCAAGTGTTGGACACTGGACGGGAACCTGGCCACTCTGGTAATCGCGTATACATTTTGCCCGGCGAGGGATCATTCATTAAGTACGTCCTTGTTGTCGCAGTCTGGAGCGCCTGATGGGTAGGCAACAACGACTTCTGAAAGCACGCGTGTCGTGCGGGCTGGCCTACCCTTGGATTCGCAGGCGCTCGGCGTCGCCGTCTCGGAAATTCGGACGTACTCAATGAACGACACCTAATCGTAATCACATCGCAGATCCGCCTTCCCAGAAGCGTGCCCCGCCAGCAGCGGCCGCCGAACAATCTGGTGTGGTGCGGACATAAGGCCAGGCCAGGCGGACCTGGTGATGACCAAGGTTATCGTAAGCGCCCACCATCATCAGTTTGCGATCAGCGCTCTGGACATTTTGTCTTTTCATCCTTTCATACCTTGCGCGCTGAGCTGCGAATCTAGACAATTGAAACAAAATTTAAACAAACGAAAAAAAAAATCAAGAAAAATGATGCAATTTAAAGAAACAGATCTTCCTGAAGACGATCTAAACGACCTTGGCCAACTTTGTGTGATTTCTTTTCTCGATAAGGACGACTCTGGTCGTGATAACTTTCGAAATACTTAATTTGTGAATGGGTTACGAGTCAACGCTTCAGACGGTGGGAGCCGCGGCGTTCTTTGGCGCGAAAGCCCGTCCCCGTCCTCCAAGCTGCTCGGTGGGGACAGCGGGCGCGGCCCGAGCCCAGCAGGGGCACCGCGTCTCATCCGCACATCACTGTCACTTCCTTCTTCCTATTTTTCTCCCAAATCCAGCCAATTCCCCGCTTGACCCGCCTTCTTGCGCACTCTCGCCGATCTCAATGGCTTACGAGGATGATTGTCAATATGTATTATACAAAAAAATTACCAAGACCAGCCGCTGGCAATCTATCTCATGCGCCGAATCGCCAGCCGGGCCGAGGGAGGAGGGACGGGGGAGTGTGACAGTGCCACAGCCGATAACGCCAGCGCATGGCCGAGGTCTCTGCGTGCGGCGGCCTCAAGGCACATCAGGGCAGGGCAGGGCGCCCCGCCATGCCAGACTCCCTCCCGGCGCGGCACGGACCCACTGCACCGCCCATCTGGCCAGTGACTGTCGAACGCCTCGCACTTTATCGCGCAGAAAGATCGGGAAGCTAGCTGCGAAAGACTAGCGGGCGTCTGCGTTCGCAGCTTCTGAGTCACTTTGTTGTTCGCCGTGAGCGGCGCGGCGGTGTTCTATATGACGATAGCGAAAGCAGAGACCGACGAGGGTCACAGCTAGACGAACGAACGAAAAACATACCCCCAAAAATCCCATCATCGCAGCGTTCAAAGAAGCCCAAGTCCTCCACGTACAAAGATGGAGGAAAGGGGTCGACTGGGGTACCCTACCCTCCCCCTCCATGTCCATGTCCGGCGCCTGACAACCGCTTACAGAACTGGCTCTAGCACTGACCTGTCCGCAGCAAACAGTCAGAAGGCGGCAGAGGCGCGCGGGGACTGGGGCGGGGTGGGGTACCTCGCTCACTCTGTGCTGTGGCTTGGCTCGGCTCGGCCCGGGAGCGCCGTGTAGGTGAGCACGCCCGCCGCGCAGGTGTGCATTCGGGTTGCCTACCCACCTGTTGACAGGCGCTCCGCTCTGCTGACTCGCTCCTGCTGCTCCGCCCCTGTTTCAGGACCCACCGCTGCAGTGCTGCTGCTGCAGCTGCTGCTACACGCGCTGCTGCTGCTGCCGTCGTCTGCCGAGTCCCTCTTCCAACACGGCGTCGAGTCGTCGTTCCAATGGCGGGCGCAGATCGACACGGGCACGAGGCTGCCCAGCCATGTCCTCAGCCACTGGCAGCTGTCGGCCACGGTGCGCGTGCAGGGCCAGGATGGCGGCGCTCTCGTCCAGGTCGGTGCTCTGCGGCCCTGCTGTGCGGCCCTGCAGTGCGGCCTGTGACCGCTTGTGACGGATGGCCTTCCGCAGGTGTCAGAGCTGCAGACGACGATGTGGAACGGCGAGGTGGGCGCCCTGCCCGCCGTCAGCGAGCCCACCCCCATCCACAACAGCCCACTGCTGGGCGCCTTCCGGCTAAGCTACGCCGGCGGCAGGGTGACCGCCGTCGAAGTCCTGGAGGAGGAGCCCCTCTGGGCGCACAACATGAAGCGCGGGCTCGCCAGCCTGCTGCAGATGGACCTGGGGGCCGTGCGCGACACCGCGCACCCCGTCGCCGAGATTGCAGAGGTATTCAAGCGCCATCCGAAGTGCCATGGCAGCATGACCGAAGGCTTTTCGAGATGTCTCAGCCGGTAGTTTACGGGAATTATTTGTTGGTAGTAAGACGTGACTTCTGGTGCGCAGGACACGGTGCATGGTAAGTGCAAAGTCAAGTACATCGTCTCCAGTGAGCGCGGCAACCAAACGGTGCGCAAATTCACCGACCACAAGGGGTGCGAGGCATGGAACCAAGAGAACTGGAGCAACATGGCGCCCTTCTACTGCTCCGCCAACACGCAGGTATCTTTAAAAGGGGGAATACAAACTGTGCGTTTTATTTAAAGCTTGTGAAGTGTGCGTTGGGAGCACAAGGGCTGCAGTAATACGCACGCAATATTTTAAAAGCCGACTTAAATTATCTCTTTGGTATAGCAGTCCCCGCTGACGTCTCACAGTGAGGCGGTGTACACGCTGGCAGCGCCAGCAGCGGGCCACGGGCCACGGACGCTGTTGCACGTCAAGTCCTCGGGGATCCTGCTGCTGCAGCCATTCCAGTCCAACGCTGAGATGCAGTACATGCAGGCCAGGTTGGTGGTGGTGGTGGGACTGCGCTGGCCCGCGGGCCGGGGTCTGGGGCTTTGGTCGCTTGCTGGACTGTGGCAGAGAACGCCTCTACTCCCTACTCCCTTTGCAGCCAGTCGCTGGTGCTGGAGCGCCAGGAAGCCGTGACGCAGCCTATCGAGCGGCAGGGCGCCACCAGGACCGTCGGCCTGGCCTACCTGCACGACGAGCACCGCCCGCTCAGCAAGGAGGCCGCCGAGCAGGCCTGCGCCAGGGTCATGTCGCTGCTGGAGCGCATGGCGCAGCGCCTCGGCCAGTCCAACGTGGTGCCGGACGCCGAGAGGCTGCACGAGCAGACCGCCGTCCAGGTGCTGGAGCTGCTGGCCGGGCTGGACTACGGCACCCTGGAGCACCTCTACAACTCCGTCATGGTGGGCACCAGCTATGAGCAGGAGACGATGGGGTGAGTCTGCCGGCCGAGGCTCTGCCGAGGCACTGCCGAGCCGACATCAGAGTGTCACCTTGACATTCCATCTAACTCGGAACAGGAACCTGTTCATGGAGCTGCTGCCCCAGATCGGCACCCACGACGCCGTGCTGCTCACCATCACCCTGATCAAGGACCGCAAGGTGACGGACTGGACCTCCCTGCAGATGCTCATGGCGCTGCCCTTCTACCTGCGCCAGCACTCCGTGTCCCGCCGCAGCGCCGAGGAGATGCTGGCTGCTTGCGAGCCGATGCTCTCCATCGAGGACGTCAGCATGGATGTGCAGAAAACCGCTATCCTCACGTTCGCCTCTCTACTCCACAAAAGGTGCGCCAATGGCGGGTGTAGGGCGGAAACCGTCGACAAGTACATCCGAGTCTACGTGGACAAGTTCACAGGTAACGCAGTAACGCCCCCTCCCCCGTCTCCTTCCTGGATCCTGCGGGTGCGCTCTGTATTGCCAACTCTGATCTCGCAGAAAGCACCTCCTACGAGCAGCAAATGTTGTACCTGGAAGGTCTCAGCAACATGGAAATGGGCCAAGTGGTCGACTTCCTTGAGCCCGTCATACAAGGGAACGTGACCGATCTCTCCAGGCAATCCTCGCACCACATACGATTCCTTGCCGTCTGGGCCACCATGAGCACCGCACCCCGGTCTCCCGGCAAAGTAGGTCTACTGTCTCAAAACAATCCTGTTAGTTCTGGCACCATGTGATATGCTGGTACTAGAGTCTCATTTTTGCAGGTGTATCAATTGTACTGGCCTATTCTCACAAACTCATCTGAGCACCTGGAAATGAGAGTTGCAGCTCTCACTATGCTTATGGTGTCTGTAGATGGTCCTGCTAGGTATTGGTCTCTGTACTGGTACATACGAGGTCAGACTAACAATCATCTCTATAACTTCTTCTACACCACTCTGCACTCCCTTGCACAAACCAAGTACCCATGTTATTCACATTTGTGAGTAGATCCATGCTTATCTAAGGAGAGACAAGATCCCTAAATATTTCAGAAACTGTTGCTGTTACTGTATAGAGTTTTGTTTTCATGACAGGGCCCAAGCTGCATCTCAGCTGGTAAGGATTGTGCCAGAACCAGAAGATCGCACATGGCCAACAGGAAATTACATAATTGATTACGAGCACCAGTCTCTGGGTGTTGGAGGACTCCTACAGCTTTTCATGGTGGGAAGTGAGCGCACATTCCAGCCATCAGTAATCTTCTTATCATTCAGCAAGCATGCCTCCCAACGTATGCTGGCTGATGTTTCGGTTAGTAAAAATATATTGCACCCACATTACATCTTATGATTATATATTGTGACAAAATCTTTTGTTGAACAGGTGTACTTAAAATTACAAGGAGTTAGTGAAGCAGCCCAAGCAGCACTCATGAAAATGGACACCCTTAATATGAAAGTTCCACAACTTGTTGAGCTACTTCGCTCCATGAAAGTGAACCCCAAAGATCCAGAGCCAGTACACATTGAGGTCATGCTTAAGAGGGAGGGGAGAGTAGTTCTATGCTATCATCTAAATAATACATTCAGTAGTGCAGGAACATGTGAGTAAACAATTATTTGAGTTACTGGTAAACGTGTTAATGAAATTCCTTGAGTAATGGTAGTAAAATATTATGATTTTAATTTAGTGAAAGACAAAATCACAACATTCTTCAGTCAGTTCCATATCAATGCCCAGCGCCTATGGTACCCTGTCCTATTGGAAATGACACAACCTACCCTACTTGGAACCCCTGCCAGTATACAGCTAACATCATCATTGCTTGCCTCTTTGCGAGGCGATTTCACTCAGGACCCTGATGTTCGAAACATCATCAGACACAACAGGCTGGATGTGAGGTAAGTCTTGGGTGAGCACATTGTTTACTGCTATACATGTTGTCATAGATGATTAATGGAAACAATAAAATTGTAGACTGTCAGTGAGTGTGGAGACAGCCTTGAAATCATTCAACCCTTTAAGTGATGTTTGGCATGGTGTTGATCGATCACTTGGCTTCCACGGACAAATCCCATTTGTGTGTAAAATATCATTTGATACAACAAATATCCATGTCAGCCTTGGTCCTTTGAATGGTTTGTATTTATGAAGCTTAAGGTAAGGCACTATGAGAATTGAAACAATTATATTCTTACTAATACGGTTCTTTAATGCTCTGCAGATACTGTGGGATCAGTGGGACACTTGCGCAGTGGAGTCTTTATCAAAGGCTTGGCTGCTGAGAGTGCATTGTACCATCATTGCAAAAAGTGTTCACTTTACCACACTGTTGGAGCATACCCTGACAACAAGAAAACTGTAAGAAATTAAAGACCCTCTTACTTGTGATCAATTATGGTTTCTCATAGAAAAAATGAAATGGTTCTCCTCTATTTCAGCGTGAGGTGCTGGATATGAGCATAGATGATATAGGGGCAAAACTGCAAGTCTCTCTCTTTGATTGTGACCGTCCTTACAGTACCCTGGACTACATTAAATTAGGAGCAGGACTGCTGGACCCACACACAAATAATTACCAGTATGCAGTTATTAATTGATTTCCATCAAACTGTCTCTGTAAATGTGCATACATAAGTTAAAACTGTCTTCCCCCTTTCAGAATGGTACCAGGAGGTTTGCCTCTGTTAGGTGTAATCCATCTGGCTGATGTAGCACTCATCCAGGCTCCACGGGGATCTTGTGGTGTTATTTCTACTCTGAGGACCATTGGAAGCAGAAATACAGAGGTCCTCCTTATCTTATCTTTTTTTTCCCTTCAATCAACACATTTCTTTTCTTATCTTGAACAAATTTTTTTTATGAACTGCAGCTGGATTTGGCAGTGAGAGCATCAACAGATATCCTCCCTGGGGAACCCACAGAGCCACTACCTGGTGAAAAGAGAAAGATCTTTGTGACCTTAAGCCACCTGGAGCATGGACAAGAGAGGCCATTGCACCAGATTGAAGTCAATGCCATTCATGAAAGAATGGCTGGACATGCCAAACACGATCTGAAGCTCAAACTTACTCGTATTGTGAACGGCACTCAAAGATCAGTGGTAAGGAAAATGGTTTTGAGTCCTCCCAACCACAGACAATTTCTTTTTTTTTAAATCTATGATAAAAAATTTGTAGCATCCTAAAAAGTATGTTTGTTTATTTCAAGATGTGTGTAGAAGCAGATTGGAATATGCCTCCCTGGCATCCTGACCTCATCCCGCTTTCTGATACAATTACAGGACATTTGAGCACCGTATGGGGGAATAATGGTGGGCATAAAAGTTTAATATTATGATGCATAAGACTTTTGGCAATAGTTTTAAAATTAATATCCCATTTTTTAGCTCCCGGTGGATACTGTCCTCGAGGTGGTTCATCTCTGAATCTTAGAGCAAAAGCAGAAGCAACAATGGAACAGCTTGCAATGGCTACTAGTGCTCTTACCTGGCCATACAATCAATGTAAAAAGGATAGTTTGAATCGAGAGGAGTGGGGTGATACTTTCACACCATTCACACCAGCATGTCAAGAAGAAGCACGCCAACTTGCAACTCTTCGAAAATACACTGCTACGCTAAAATATGAGAAGGTGAAGAGGGACTGACAATAACATGATTGTCATATTTGTGTGAAAATTTAGACCCACTAAAACTTGGAATTTAATGATATGTTTCAGCTGCCTCAAAAGCTAGTATCACTTTCACAAAGGGTAGCTGGTGTCCTTGAACTTCTGCATCCATTAAATAAAGAAGATGCCCGTCAAGAACTAACAGCGAGTGTTGAGTTCCCTGTGAAGGAACCTGTTGTTAATATCACCTTGAATTCTCGTGACTTGTCCTGGGATTACTCTTCTCTAGGTTTTGCTCCATTGCTATATAATGCCCGATTCCCCCGACCTAATACGAATCTTGGTTTAGTTAGTAAGTTTCATGTGTTTTTTTTTGGTGCAGTCATCAATTTCTGGGATATGTTGCAAAAATTACTTTTTGCATATAATTTTCAGGTTCTTGTATTGTGACAACAGCAAGAGTTATCTCTTGGGACAATGCCACAATTTCACATTCCCTGTCACCTTGTTACACGCTGGCTGCAGCAGATTGCACTCGACACCCCAAGTTTGCATTCCTCATGAAGAAAGTTAAGGGACCGAAGCCTCTGGTAAATATTGATAATGGGTGTCCCCAAAAAATTACGCCTAATCAAATTTGGCATGTACCTATAGCATTAGGTACTTTCTACCAAAGAAAATTAATGACCATTGCACATTCTATACAGGCAGTTAAACTTTACACAGGTGGAAACTTTGTGGAGCTAATTCCTGATGAGAGAGGAAAAGTCAACATTAACATAAATGGAAAGCCTGTTCTTAATGCAGTGCATGGCTTCTCTTTTCCTATGCAAGATACCTACTACGACTTCAAGTAAGTTACAATTTTCTAATCTGATCTTTTTTTTTTTTTTTTTTTTGGGGGGGGGGGGGGGCTGGGTTGCAAAAGTGATTAATTTGATTGTCTTCCAGGGTGTGGGAAAAGCCCGGAGGTTTGTACGAGGTGGACTCCAAAATGTCATTTGGCTGGCTCCAATATTATGGCCATTCAGCACTCTTTATGCTTGGCCCTGGGCTGTACTCCGGAAATACATGCGGAATCTGTGGAGATCTCAACAGTAATGCTGCAAATGATTTTGCAGCACCTCTCTACACTGAGCAATGTTATGGCAGCTAAAGATACTTTGTCATCAGTGACCATACAGTGACTGTACAGAGCTTCAATAAAAAGCCAAATAGTAAATAAATTCCTGCTGGGTAACACAGCTGACCCAGTTCCTCTGAGGCCAAGACTCAATACATGTGGTGAAAGAGTTTTTTTTTTCCTTCTTTTTTTTTTTGGAGGCACCTTCTGTGGGAAGTGGACCAGAAGCAAAATGCTTATGTAAAATGAGGCATGTGAACTGTTTGTAAATATTCTGTGAAATGGCTTATAAAAATGGCTATGCTTAGCAGTGGATAAACACAGCTAAAGCTTTGACTTCCAAAGAGACATCTTATGGGATGACCAAAGCTGGACAACAGCTCTGAAATAAAATTACAAACAACTTGATTTGTAAGGAATATTAAATGAATATCAATGAGCATGGCAAACTGAGATAATTTGTGCATAAAGAGGAAAAAAAATATAAAAATAAACATGTGATATATCTATCCTGTATATAATTTAAATGTATAATATTTAATTATCATCTTGTATTTTTTAGTAGAACACTTTATGTGACTAACTGTTTGTGAGCTATATAGATTACTCAATACCTCATGTACATGCAACGGAAATTAAATGCTGTACCAAGTTTCCACAAATAAAATAATTTGTTTACGTGATGTAATATTACCCCTTCCCTAATAAATTCTTAAGTTGCTAAGAATAAAACAATATGAAACAAACAGGTAGAGTGACTTAAAACCCACTACATGGTAGAAGTTCATTAAACTATAAACAAATCTAAATGAGAGCATCCAGTAGTGAACCTGCCTCTACAAAATGGAATAATTAATTAAACTCATAAATTTGATTTGCAAATTAAAAGTACCCTGAAATCATTGTTGTGCCCACAGTATTTTCTAAATGCAGTATAAGTAAAGTTTGTTTCTGATGCCGAGCACAAAGCTTTGCGCCGTACACAACCTGAATTCTTCGGCTTTAATCAAAAACTGTAAGAATCCAAGAGGTGTACAGAATTATACTTCATATCCAGCTTCAGAAATTAAATTTATGTGGCAACAAGTTACTAATATCCCTAACTTAAGTAATAACTTTAAGTTCTGCATGTTGAGACAGCCAATGATAACGCTTCTCATTTACCTTTTCAACAAATTCATCTACCTGATGTGATAATTCAGTAGGTGCTGTGTTCTCACCGCACTGATTTTCTAGCTGCCTTACAATTTGCATGTTCTGGTAAGAACGTTGGTAATAAAATACAGCACCTAAAAGATGCCAAAGAGTGAAGTCTGGCCAGAGGACATCAGTGAAATACACACAACTGCAGGATACCTGTGGGGATTAAAAAAATTGTCAGTCACTTTTCATTGAGGAAACCTTTGATTATTTTTTTTCTTCGTTTACAGGGAAGAATCAATGTGTAAAAATTTATGAGCCATTTACTCACCTGCCAAAGTAAAAAGTCACTATACCGAACCTCTCCAGAGGTGCGAATCAAAAGATCAGGAATAGGAGATTTGTTGGTGTACAATGTTTTGGAAAGTAATTCTTTAGTCACATTTGAGGGGGACAATACACCATCAGTAATTGCACCAACAGCCTGTTTTACAGTTTGCAAAATTTCTTCTCTGGCTGAAAAGTAAAACCAAAAAGGCAAGTAAAACTTTTAAGACACAAAATATAATTAACTAGAAGGAAGGGCAGATAGCTCAGTTACCTGTATATGCATAAGCAATATTTAGGATGGATCTATTGTTATCCTTAGTAATAAGAATGGCTTGGGCCATTAATTTTCTCAAGTCTTGTGGCAACAATTCAAGATTTCCAATAATACGGATATGAACACCATGCTCCTTTAGTTTGTCCCTGTATGCATACAAAAACTTTGAGAGAAAACAAATCTTAAGTACACAGATAACAATAGGAGAGTACGTCATACCTCTCATCGAGAAGACGCTGAAATTTTTGTCTAGCCAAGTCCATTAGGGCATCAACCTCTTCCTGTGGTCTCTTGAAATTCTCAATACTAAAAGCATACACAGTGACTTCTTTAATTCCTAGCTCTGAGCACCAAGGGAGAGTTTCTGCTAGTCTGTCGAATCTGTGACATACGTGAATACAATTCTGAATAATATTCTTCAGGTAGGATTAAAGGAAAAGATAACCAGTACAAAAATAATATATCGCAAAACGAGGAGTTTTGTAACCTGCATTTTAGAAAAAGATTGTCTTACCCTTTTGAATGTCCTTCATATGTTTGTACGTTGTGCTTCTTGGCATACCTCCGATTGCCATCCATTATGAATGCTACATGCTTGGGAACTCGACCACTGGCAATAATTCGCACACCCAACTTTTGCAGCCATGTCATTTGGTTATCCCTGACCCACGACATGATATTTTGAAGGAGCAAAGGGCCTCAATTCCCTACAGAGTTAAATTAGTACCTGGGCATTTACGACAACTATGACAGAAATGGTGAAGTACAAACTTAAAGATACTTAACACAAATACAAGAAAGTTGCAACGTAAATGTGAGGAGTAAGAGAAAATCACGGAATGCAACGACCACGTCAGCTGCTGAAATTTAAAAGGTAAACAAGTAAACAACCAGAAAACCTAACCTTTCCAAAGAGGTTTCTTTTTACAGATGAGTGCAGACAGATATTCACGAACAGTTACAAACAACTAACTCGAAGAAAAAATAATACAATCCGGGTTCTAATAAAACTTGAATGACTGAATGAATCTGTCAATGAAATCAATTTTAAATTCCCTTGATGTTCCTTAAGCACAAGATAAAATAGTTCTGATCCCAAGCAGACGCTCAGCTGACGAAACTTCTGCCGAGGTCACATGTTAAATATTTGCAGAGAAAAACATTAATTTGGTTATTCATCACAAAAATTGAGTGCTACCTACAATAAAACCGAATGTGGTTCTCAAACAAGCGAACAGTCTCAGTGAGGATTTATTATTGTGTATAATTATTATTCCAATGAAGCCGGTGGGGAGGCTTTTTCCGGAATAACACTTTGCAGACAGTTTCTTTCAAAATTTCAGCATTTTCGAGTGACTTTGACACCCAATGATCTAGAAAATGAAGAGGTAACTTACAGAAGTGATCGTAAACACAACAAACTGAGACAATCATTTCAAAGAGTAGAAAGGTTTCATTCAGCCGGCTTGTGACACGGGCGCTACTTTTCTCCTTCACTGTACGCGGATGAACATCGGGACTGAAGCGTGGGTGAAGGGGCTGTGTTGTGAGGCGAGAGCGAGAGCGAGAGTACGAGAAATGAGCTGCTGCTGCTGGAAATGGTAACATGATCGATCAAAAATACAGTCGGATTTGTCTATATTTTCCCTACGTATGACTGCACTGAATAACAATAAATAGTCCAACAATGGCTCTTAGTGATTCTAGCTCACAAAATGTGGACACGAAAGGTATGTCAAAAATCCGACGGTCTCGGGGTGAAGGATGCAGGGATGCAAAAAGAGGTTGGGGTGATATTGTAATGACCGTTACCTATTTTTACAGAATTGTACTTTCTGATCACCAAGTTTCTAGCAGCCGGTCCATGTAGGGAGGCTGCTGAGGTACGTGCTTTACCTTTGAATGTACCCTTCCATACTTCGTCTGTAGTGAGCTTGTTTGACGATTATGTGATGTCTGTCGCAGGTTTTGAGGCGCGAGATAGGACTACATGGAGTGAGTAGATGAGGCTTGTTTACATTCGTTTGTAGTTTCTAGTGAGCTTTTGTAGCAGCACGTACACGTGGGTTGGGACTGTCAAAGTGATAGAAGGGGAGGTCAATACTCTCGAGCTTATAAACTCATGCCCTTGTTCTCTTGCAGCTGTTACCCAAGAGACTAGACTGGGAGGGTGAGGAACATGATCAACCCTTTGACGAATTGGTAAGTTTCTGATACATCCTTTTGTAAATATTGTATCATTTAAACATTGTTTAAGTAAATTGTAATAATTTAAACGTGAGTTAAATATTTGAAGTGAGGAATAAACGAAAATATATGTGACATTGTTAGAATTGCACTACTCTCAAATTTTGACATAATTGTTTCATAACGCCGGTAAATGTGTAATTTTTTCAATTCATTTCATAATTTGCAAAGTTTCAATTGTTCCGTACTCATTCTCCCCCTCTCATGCGCCATATATGACGTTATCACTATGTTGCCCCCGCGAGCCAATGGGAAGCTGTCTTGCTGGGCACTCAGAGCAGAAAAGCAGAAAGCATGTATGTGATTGGCCCGATCTGACAAGGTGATACGAACCTCAGATCTTTGATAATCGGCATTTTATTATTTGTTTTTTTTTTCTGAAAATAAAAATTGATTTTACAGAGCTTCAGTAATATATGTATTTGGCAAAAATTGGATATAGGAGGCTGTTGTCTCGTCACAAGATAGGTTAGGTCGCCCTGGTTCCTCACAACACTAGTTCATCTTTTTTGGTGTAAACACTAATTGCCAGTGAACAAATTGAATGTATGTCAATATTGCATGATTTTCAGTCTTTAACTTTCCTACAATTATTGCTCAGTTTTTTTTGAAAGCTGGTCATATAATAAACTCTTGTACATCCAAAATTTCTAGGCTGCTAAATGCTGGATGATCTTTTTTCCCCTTTTTTTTTCTTTTTCAAATACCTGGAGTTTTTGTTGTCTTTGACATGTATTCATCTGTGGTGTCTGCCTGAAATGTTTATTTTGTCTTTCTAGGAACGGAAAAATCCACACATTGGGCCCAAGCATCTAGAAAATATATGTGGCCGTATTGCTCCCCTCTTAAACAAGGAATTTCCTCCTTTTGTTGAAAATGTCTCATCTCTTCTTGGTGCTGGTAGGCAGTCTTTACTGCGCACTTCCTGGCATGTCAACCGCCAATTATACAGTATCAGAGAATATGCTGCCAGGTTGCATCAGCAACCACTCTTTGATCCACCTTCCTTTACTAGGCAGCATAACATAGGTGGGCTCAAGTTTTATATGAGTAAGGACATATTTGATCAGAATATTTTTTAATTCATAGTGTTATTTATACTCTTGCAGTTAAAGCCCTATTCGGCCGGGAACAATCTGGTCCTCTGACACGTAGAATGGTAGCAGGACCAAAATTGTATGAGAAGCTTCAACTGTATCGACGAACTTTAGGACACTTGTCTGCTGTTTACTGCGTCCTGTTTGATCGAACAGGAAGATATATTATAACTGTGAGGAAAATAATAATTACTAGAATGATTATTTGTTGACCTTTTGTACTCTTTCCATCAGGCTCAGGATTACTGTTTTTTCCTTCTTTGCAGGGTGCTGACGATTATTTAGTCAAAATCTGGAGTGCTGATGATGGTCGTCTTTTATCAACTTTGAGGGGGGCTTCGGCAGAAATAACAGACATTGCAGTGAATAATGAAAATACTCTGCTAGCTGCAGGAAGTTGTGATAAAATTTTAAGAGTATGGTGCATGCAATACTGCAGTCCTGTGGCTGTCCTTACAGGACACTCTGGAATGATCACATCTGTCAACTTTTGTCCAATTGTTGTAAATGATATAAGGTATCTGGTCACTACAAGTACTGATGGGTCTGTAGCATTTTGGTCATATGTTCACCAACCAGGAGCTCAGCACGGAAAGCAAGTTAAATTTACGTGAGTCATCAAAGTACAACTTTTATCATTACACATTATAGCAGTTTTGTTGTACACGGTAGAAGGTAAATGTGTTTTCTTCTTTCTTAAAAGTCCTTTCCTCAATTTTTGTGTAGGTCACGACCACTTCAATACAATGAGAAGATGCGCCCTGGCCAAGCTCAAATGATATGTGCGTCTTTCAGTCCTGGAGGTATGTTTTTGGCCGCTGCTTCAGGAGACCACCATGTTCGAGTTTATCTCATGGAAGGAGATGAAGGACCTCATAGAATCCTTGAAACAGAAGCTCACTCTGATAGAGTTGATTCGATTTGCTGGGCTCATAATGAATTAAGGTTTATCTCTGGATCAAAAGATGGTACAGCTAACATATGGTATTATGAACGTCAACAGTGGAAAAGCATCAAACTTCTTATGATTCAAAAGCTATCGGGGTAAGACACCAAATGATTTGTAACCCTTTGCCTGGTTAAACAATCCTAGATAACCATTTATATTATTTACATATTCTGATTTCCAGGGAAAAAGAAACAGAGGAAGACAGCAAGCAGAAATTAAAAGTGATGATGGTGTGCTGGGATTTGACTGACCGTTTTGTAATCACAGCAGTAGGTGATCACACCCTTAAAGTGTGGAACTCTGACACAGGAGTGTTGGTTCATGTGCTACGTGGTCATGAAGATGAAGTCTTTGTTTTGGAATCTCATCCATTGGACCCTAATGTTTTATTGAGTGCTGCTCATGATGGGAATATGTTTGTGTGGAATATTACCACAGGAACACCCATCAAGAAATTCCAAAACTTGATTGATGGTCAAGGCCATGGGTCTATTTTTGATGCGAAGTGGTCACCAGATGGCACTATGGTTGCTGCAACTGACTCTCATGGTCACCTCATAACATATGGCCTTGGCTCAGGAGATAAATTACAAAATGTGAGTATATGCACTTAACTTTCCATTTAGATTTTAGCCCCAGAAAATGAATGAATGTCATAATTTTCTTTGATATCTTGTTTGCAGCTACCCAAGGAACTCTTTTTCCACACTGATTATAGGCCGCTCATTAGAGATGCAAATCATTATGTACTAGATGAACAGACTCAAATGGCACCTCATCTTATGCCTCCACCTTTCTTAGTGGACATTGATGGGAACCCTTACCCACCCTCTCAGCAAAAACTTGTTCCTGGAAGGGAAAACTGTCCTACGGATCAGTTGGTCCCCAACATTACAGTCAGTGCTGGAGGTAAATTATACAAAATTTTAATAACGAATAGTAACAAAACACAAGCAACTATTGTCTGGATTAAAATACTTGTGTAAAGTACACAAATTTTTCTTTGTATATCTTCAGGTCACCAGGAGGTAATAGGTCAGGAAGATCCTCGTGGTCCACGATCACACATTGATGAAATGATTGCTGCATTAGCTCGTCAAAATTCGACCGGTGATGCTGGACCCAGTTCTGGGTCAAGCGCCGGACCAAGTGGAGCTTCAAACTACACACCTGCTCGGAGCAGCACTCCAAGTGGTAGCGGCACACCCGCTGGTGCAAGCAGCAGTGGTGGCAGAAATAATTCGTCTCCAAGACAAGCTCATGCTGGTAACCATCTTGCGTACTTTAATTTGTGAACCTCAATACTTTTTCTTGCGTAACAATCTATCATTTTCCTCCCAGCAGGTCATCAACTTGTTGGCATGCGGCGTATTGGTGATGTAGAAGGTGTCAGGCAATCAAGTGGAAACTGGCAGAGGGGTAATGATGTAAGATGGACCAAACGGGTTATGATCCCAGCTCTTTCTCGGATTGCTCTTAGAGCCAGAAGACATCAGTTGTATGTATATCAAAGTGTTTATTCACTGTTTGAATCTGTCTGTATACAGGACACATATTATAGTCTTATGCACATTTTGTGTATTTTCTCAGTGTCCAACTTTCTACACAAGAATTTGAACAGTTCAAGCGTGAACAGAGGCGAAGACCCATGATGATAACTGTTACTGCGCCCAGCAGAGGTACTAACAAGAAGATGATTCGAACAGGAGCTCTTAGGAATGGAGCTGTCAGAGGAATATCAAGCTTAAGGAGGTCCCAGAGATCAAATCTTGGACAATTTGATGACAGTGACTTTGAGGTAGTCAAATAATTTCTATTGTACACTTTGAATTCCAAGTTCAACTCTGATGACTGTATCATCATTACCTTTCTCCAGAACCCAGATGACTTGGACTTAGGTAGCCAATCTTCTGGTAACGATGATGGACCTGTACCAGTCAGCAGCCACCGACCACGCACACGCAGGGTGAACTCTTCATCAGAGGATGATGTTGAGAGCATAGGGTCTTCATCACCAGCCTCCTCATCTGAATACTCAGATTGGATTGCTGATCAAGGAGCAAGTTTAGAACCTCCAAAACGTGCCAAAAAGAAGCCTGTGCGAGCAAGTGTAAGTTTCCTCCCTTCCATTACCAGGTGTCCCGTTTCCCCCGTGCCAAGGCTCGCCCGCAACGGCTGAAACAGAAAGAGACGGAACTAGTGCGTTGCGGGCGTGCCTACATTTGCTTAGGCATGGGGCAGATAAGACATCTGGTATACACAATCAAGAGGATTGTTTTTTGTCATATCTTAAACTGGTGTTCTAGGCTAGAGCAAGGAGGCCACCTGCTTCTCTGGAAGATTCACCATCAGATGATGAAACAGATGACAGTGATGAGCCAGTGTTAGAGCCTGACTCTGAGGAGGAAAGGAAGAAGAAGCCCAAACCAAAGCCCAAACCTAAACCTAAAAGGAAAATGCCTCCCCTACCTGCTGTAAGATCTACAAGAGAGAACTGCGTGTTGCCAAGTACTATTGCAATTTTGCATCCTGTGTTTTTCTTGTTTGTAGGCTCTAGCCTCTATACCGCCTGGCACTGAACTCCCTGATGCATTCAGGCCATCAGAATGGTTGTCACAGGTTGTACCAAAGAAATCACCATATAGTCCTCAAATGGGTGATGAAGTTATGTTCTTCAAAGAAGGATATCAGAAATATCTGGAAGCTGTTCGTACCAAGAAAGTGTATGATCTTGGCCCTCGATGTGAACCATATGATAAATTTGACCTTCAGGTATAATTATCTGTTAAACAACAGGCTTTTAATTAATAACAGTTCCTTCCTACTAATTCATATATGTGTATATATATATTTATTTGCTTTCTTAGGAACCCCAGTTAGCAAAAGTTGTTGGAATCAAATATGAAATAAGACCACCTCGGCTCTGTTGTTTAAAATTGTGCATTCTGACACCTGACGGTCATCTTGCAAACAAATTTTTTACTCTAAAATATCATGATATGAATGATGTCATTGATTTTTTTGTTCTTAATCAAACTTATCAGCAAGCAGTGCAAAGGAATTTCCAGGAAGGTAAGGACCTACTTAGTTGAGTATTTGTGCTGCCTTACTTTGTATTCTAATGAGGCCTGTTTGTATTGCTTAAGGTGATCAGTTCCGAAGTATGATAAATGATGACTGGTGGACTGGAGTAATAGAATCAAAAGTTGAAAAGGACTCCCCATTCTTATCAATAGTGGTTAAATGGGATACTCAAGAAACGGAACACATGAGTCCGTGGGATCTGGAACCTATTGATCCAAACCGTGAGTTTATCTGTCTTTCCTTCTAATGCTCTGTTAGTTGTACTCTAGCTGTACCTTTGTGTATTTTGTTATTGAAGGTATTCCTGAAGATGTTGGAGGCTCTGTTCCTGTCTTACCTGAAGAAATAGAAGCCACTTTATATCAGCCCAGTGAAGATGAGTGGCCTAATGGGGGAAGAGAAGCATCAACTCAACGTATTCTTCGTGGTTTAGAGCAAGTGATGGGCCTTTCTGCAGCAGAGGATTTCTTGACACCTGTGGATATAACCCTCTATCCTCTTTATGCTTACACAATTGAATATCCTGTTGATCTCACATTAATAAAGGTATGCATGAGAATATGATAACTTCCTTCATGTCTGTCAGGTTACATGTACTTTTGTTGCTATCTTCCTTCTTTTGTAATATTACCAGGCTCGCTTTGAAAATAACTTCTATAGAAGAATCACTGCAGCACAGTTCGATGTGCGCTACTTGGCTACTAATGCTGAGAAATTCAATGAGTCACACTCTCCAATAGTGAAAGCTGCCCGCATCATCACTGAACTGTGCCTGAAAATAATTTCGTGAGTCTTTGTTGATTTGTTTAGCTGCTCCTTCTAATATTGACAAATCATGTTAGTTCTTTTTCTGTCTTCAGATCACCTTATGATCTTGATGTATCTGAAGAATATCATCAAATTCAGAACGGCTACCACTCTTCACCGTCTGGATCTGAAGAAATAGATGTTGATGATGATCTGGATCCAGATCAACCTGGGCCAAGCAGAGTGAATGGCCCCAGTCGGCGGAGCCGACTGCCTAAAGGTCCAAGAAAATCAGTCCGCCAACAAGCACTTAGTATTGATCCAGATGACTGGCGACGCCAGTGCATTGACCTTTTGGAGTTGCTGTGGCAACAGGAGGATGCAGAGCCATTTAGGTAATACTACTGGTATCCTCATTTGATCAGACTCAACCACGGATTTTGTACATAATGTCAAAGTAACCTTTTTTCATCCGATCTTAATTTAGGGAACCTGTTGACTCAGAAGAATTCCCTGATTACCTCAAAGTAGTTAAAACACCTATGGATTTATCAACTGTTCGAACAAGATTGTTAGATGAGCATCATGAAACTCCACAAGACTTTGCACGAGATATTAGACTTATATTTTCAAATTCCAAGAATTTCAACACTAATAAGCATTCAAGGGTAAGTCCTGTACAAATTTATTATCCGCTACTTATGTTTATACTCAAGTACATTTATTAGCCACTATTTATCTTGTATTCATGTGAATGAATCCCCCATTGTGCTTCATTTGATATGATGAAATGTGTAGTTTTACCTACAGTCACAATTTTACCTGTCATGTCACTAGATCACACAGCTCAGTTTTTCCACAACCATTCTCTAAGTTAAACCATTTCCTAGTGCTTTGCTTATTTGATCAGGCTTGAATAAAACTAAGTACCTAGTGGTCATATCTCACCGTGTTCTGTTCCTTTCACCTGCTTGCTTTAACTCTCTTGTCATGCTTTGTTTGTTCTATGCCGACTAAGGAAATGGAGGAGGTGAGTTGAAGAACAGCAACTTGTCTCTTCTTCATATTCCTCCTTTGTTTTCTGTCCTCTGTGTTCTCAGTCTGATTTTGTATGTACATTGTAGAGGTGATTTGCTCCTAAATTAAGTATGGATGATCTTTTTGTCAATTTATGCTACACTAGTTTTCCTCATTGGCATAAAAGAACAGAGTCCTGGATGACATGACTTTGCTGACAAAGCTTTATCACCCATTGTTCTCAAATTATGAACATTTTTCCCTCTTTCATATCATCTATCATGTATTTTTATTGAACTCTCAACAGCACAACATTTTGTATCTGATTCCAGATTTATGCAATGACTTGCCGATTGTCATCACTATTTGAAGACCATATGAAGAAAATAATACATGACTATAAAACTGTAAAGATTCGCTCGAAAGCCTCTCTACTAAAAGGGAAGAAGCGAATAGCCATGTTGAGTGGGACTGATGACAGTGGTAAGAGATCACTTCACACAATGTTTTGCTGACATCAAGTAGACTCAAGTGTTTCATCAGTCTCATTCCTGAACGTCTTGTGCTAAATGTCTTGTTTCTTGTTTTATTTTGTGAAGGTGCTGATCAGTCTAGACCAACAAGCCGGGCCAGTAGTCTTCCTAGTACAAGCAGTGCTAATGTCCTAGGGGCTAAGCAGAAACAGAATGCAATGGCTGGTGAAGATGACCAAGATGATGATGAGGAGGAGGAGGAGGAAGAAGAACAAGAACAAGAAGATGAGGAGGAGGAGAGGGAAGAGGAAGAAGAAGATATCAATGCTCCTGGTCCCAGTACCCGCCATTCAAAAATCAATGGTAAGTAATTCACCGTCAATAAGTATCATCACTTAGGGAATACTTTGAAGCCTTTTTAAAATTTAGAGTTCTTTTCAAACTTTGTCAACTATGTTTTCTTTTCATCATTAAGGTGTACCCAATGGTCATTCTTCAAAACGCCCAGGCAGAGGTAGAACAGTGCTGGGTCTGGAATCAGACAGCGAATCAGAGGATGAACCCGCTTCATCACGGCCAGTTAGGGCTGCAGGCATGAAGCGCAAACAATATGGTAGTGACAATAGTTTTGACCCCGAGCCTAAAACAACTAAGAGGCGAAGAACTGGACCAGTGCAAAACAATAGTTCAAATTCAAATTCCAGAGCTTCCTTTAATGACAGTGATGACTCTGAAGTTTCAGCATACAAACCAACTACTCGGTCCCTGAATGGTAATAGCAATAAGGGTAAAGGAAAAGGCAAGTCTTCTGGCAGACCACAGCGGCAGCAGAATGGTAGGAATGCAGACCACAATGAAGAACTTGATGAGGATGAAGATGATGACGATGACGATGACGATGACGATGACGATGACGATGATGATGCGCCACAGAAAAAGAAAAGCTCTAACAAAGTCAAGAGGAAGGTTGAAGAGGATAGTGACAGTGGGAGTGACAGCTCGAGTGACAGTAGCAGTGGTGAGGATGAAGCAGAGGCGGAAGAGACAGCTGATAGTGACGATAGTGAAGATGATGTGGATCTTCATGCACCTCCTTCCAAATCAAATCGAGCTACTAGAAGTCAAAGGCATTCATTTGGTTCTAGTAAAAGCAGAAAGAAAGTTATTGTTGAGGATGATGAAAGTGATGACCTGGATGAGGAGGAGGAAGAGAAAGGAGGAGGTGGTGAAGATGACGGCAATGGAAGTGAAGACAGTGAACCCAACTCTGACTCCGATAATGATAAAGAAAATGAAGAGGAAGATGACGATGTGGAGGGATCATTTCAAAGTAATGGCCGGCCTAGAACAAGTAGGGGAGGACGTAAGAATTACAATGAATCTGACAGTGATGAGTCAGAAGTTTCCAAAAAGTCAAGAAACGCGCGGAATCTAGGCAAGAGGCCAGTAAGAACAGCAGTAAGAAATCGACGTCCTATGCAAGAATATGCTAGTAGTGATGAAGATCATTCTGCAAAGTCATCAAGCCGGAGGAGAAAAGCAACAAAACCTAATTATGCTGAGGAAGAGTCGGATGATGAACCAATCACTACTGTTAGCAGTAGAGGGCGAGTTCGGAAGGTAACAGAAAAAGCACGTGCTCTGTACAAACATTAATACTGAGATGTTCGATGAGATATAAAATTTGCCCCCCCCCCCCCCCTTTTTCCCTTTTTTTTCCCCTTCATTTTATCGTTTTCTTAACTTACACTTTTGTGTAGTTTTGAGTAATGACTGAATGGAATGCAACATCTTTTCAAGCTCATTTAAGCCTTTTGTTTTTTTTATTTGTGTGTTGTGTTCAAATCATCATTTTATCACAGTTGTACCATATTGTAATTATGAACTGATTTGTGGAACTGATTTATGAAGTGACACCCCACCAGTAGTTTAATGTGGTTCTCTGAGGACAAATCTTATGATCTCAGAAGTGAGATTTTCTCTTACTTTCCCCCCTGAGGCACTGCCCTTGACATTGTGATAGGCGTTGACTGAATTTTCAGTGATGCTTTTTAGATAGTTATTGCTTTGTAATCTTATGATGGTAAGAAATTTGATTAGTGTGATATGAAAAGTAGCTGTTCAATAGCAGAATAATGTCTTATGTGTGCAATGGCTTTATTAAGGTAGATTTCATGAAAATTTCAACTGATATGTCTGTACTATGAATGTATAATTTTTCATGGGAAGCCCTCATGTAGAAATGTAATTGTGATCATGTGGGCGTACTTAATTAATGACCAAATGAAGTGTACGTACTTTGTAGCATTGCTACAGCATAATATGGTGGTTGTTCTCCCATGTACTCCCATTCTACTGTGATTTGTACTGAACCCAAATGTGGTTGAACTTCAATTTGCACTTATTGTGTGTATTGTGTGACCCTTCCAATTCTTGTGAAGGATAGAAACCATTGCAAAATCATTTGTTCCTGTATTGTTTTATGTTATAGCATGGTGGTCTTTCTAGTGATTCTAATTATAGTACTTGTTCAGTAATTGATACCCTATCACTTTTCTTCTCTCCTTCCAAACTTTCTTTTATGTATGTATGTTGGACAATTACCTTTCTTTTTTTAAAAAAAATTTAAGGAGTGCCAAGCTCAGTAAACATGACTGAGATTTCTTGTAATTATTGAAATAATTTAATTTACTCAAAATCATGTGATGACTCATTTTGATTACCTTTAAGTGCAATTGAGTTTTTTTTTACCGCAAAGCATGATGGGCTTAGTTGCCTTGTTGCTAGAGAGATCAGTTTTTGCATGTACTTTCGGGTGATGAATATCTTTCAAGCCGGGTTTGGGCACCCTTGTAGCAATATTACCCTTTTCCCCCTTTTTTTTTGTATGAGGTGTCTATTTTTGTATTGATTTGTGTTCATAGTGTAAAATAAATGTAGATTCTTGGTCAGTAGGGTTTCATAGAAAATGATTTACTTAGAATTTTAATGTGTTGTGCATTGTGTTAAACATCTGCTCAAGTAAAGTCCCAGTCTTGTTAATATTGTTAAGTTTAAGTGTCTACTTTGTTGGTGTGGTGTTTTGTGCAAAAGAACAACAACACAAAAACCTGTTTTCATGTTCAATTCTGGAACTCTTTAGTTTTCTTTCCTCTAAAATATCAGTGTCTTGTGTATTCCTGCTCCAATTAAAGAAACTTGTTTATTTGACCATCAGTACATGTTGCTCTAGACATTTGTTACTGAGCGAATCATTCTCATATTTTTACATTTAGAAATAAAGAAAATAATCAGTTAATAATAAATCAATTGTGGTTGTTTTTTCTTCTTATACATTTATTATTCCCACCAAAAGAACACGCTGTTACATCAAAGCTATCAACTGAGGCTTGAAACAGAAGAAGAAAATAGTTTATTAAATAGCATGTTACATTTGCACATGATACTTTTATCCACTTAAATTACACAACTTTAAAAATTTGAAACAAACAACTGATACAATACTGGTCTCAAGAACGAGAGGAGGCCCGCGGCATCATCCCTGACACCTCGCCCTGGTCCCCTGATCATCGCAGCGGCCCCGCCAGGCCCCGCCGGGCCCCGCCTCAGGGCCGTAAGGTGTTTGCGGTGGTAAAGCCGAAAACCACCCACGACGTGAGCGCCAAGACTTTCACTCGTGCAGAGCAGCAGAGCCCCCCGCCCGACCACCTCCGCAGAGTACCTCGCACCGTCGGCACCGCGCCTCGCAGTCGTGGTCAGCTGGTACTCACGGTCAGTCCAGTCCGATTGACGGAGGCTGCGCTGCCGAGGCCCCCCGAGTTCCAGTTCCAGGAGCGCAGTGCAAAGACTAGTCTTTGATTTTGTCGCCGATAACGATATCGCAGTCCTGCTGCGATGGAGTCCGGCAAAGAAGTGGTCGTGGTCACAGGTAAGCGGCGGCAGCAGCTGCAGCGCAGTGCGTCGTTAGCACGTGCCTCGCCAGCGTTGTAGCGCGGGTTACTACTGACGCCGGTGAGGATACCGGACTCTTAACGTCACACGTCACATCGTCAGGGGGGACATCTTGCGCTGTGGACTTTCGTGCTGAAAAATTAGTCCTGGAGATTATGATTCTATGAAATTGTTTCCCTGCATGAATACGTTCTGCCTGTTTTCCATTTCACGGAAAAGTTTAACGTTAAAGATTTACAGATTCAAGGAAGGTCCATAATACCTTCAATGAGTGTCCTCTTCACAGGACACGGCGTTTTCCCTTTACTGCGTCCGAATTTCCTCATACTGGAAACGGTGACACCGAGCGCCTGCGAGTGCAAGGGTCGGCAACCCGCGCGACAAGCGTGCATGTAGGAGGCGTGGTTGCCCACCCAGCGGCCAATGTGGGCCCGTACTATTTCCACGCCGTACATTCAAGGCCTGTGAGAACATGTCAAAATGCTGTTTCGTCAGTTCGATTATGTGCGCGCACTTAGTTTTTATCTTTAAAAGAAAAAAAAAAAACCTACTTGCTCGTGCATGTGTGTGCGTACCGCTGTGGCCGTGTGAGCCGAAACCTGTTTGCGGGGCGCGGACCGCTGATGACAAGCGAAAACATTTTTTAGCTCTAGCTCTACGCATCGCATCGCCGCGCCGCGCCGCGCCACGCCACGCCACGCACCCTCCGGCAGCACCGGCTCACATAAACACACCCGCACCCCGCGCCGCGTCCAGCCAGCCAGCCGTGGCGTAACTACTTCCAAGGTCAGCGTGCGATGCACCCTCTGCCGCCCCGCCCTGACCAGACCAGTGTTACGTTACTGCGTGACGAGTGTTGGACTCGACGGCGACCTCACCTCCGTGCGGCCTGGGCTCTGCAGCTCTGCGTGCACCGTGGCCGTCAGGGTCAGCCGCGGCGCCGTGGCATGTGGGCGGGGCGAACACCCAGGCGCGGATCCAGGGGCGACTCTAGGGGGGGGGGGGGGCGATGTACCGCTTTCTGCCTACTTTCAGGCGGATTGTAACGCGAATTGCCTACCTTTCGGGCGCCTGCGAACACCGCGGCCGGGGCCGGGGTGTGCCTGGGTGCTGCCCAGGGCTGCGGACGCTGCGGACACTGTGGACAAGCGCAGCGCCAATCAGCGCAGCGAGAGTCGTTGAACCCGAGTAGAACCCGCCGTGACTCGGCACATGGCGCGATGACTGGCCGGAGCCGGGCCCGCGAGAAGGCCGCCCAACTCCTTCATACCCGATCCCTTCTGCAGGTGGCAGTGGCTTCTTGGGCCAGCACGTGGTCAAACACCTCCGGACGGACGCCGCTGTGGCCGAGATCCGCGTCCTGGACGTCCGCCCCTTCGTCGACAACCTCGGCGGCGGGGCGGGGCGGGTGGACGTGCGCTGGGTGGGCGCCGACCTGGCCGCAGCCGAGGACGCCGTCAGGTGCGAGGACGCCTTCCGGGGCGCACACCTCGTCATCCACTGCGCGGCCCTCGTCGACTACTCGCATCCCGCCGACCTCCAGGCCCTCCACAGGAACAACGTGCAGGGTCAGTAGCATCAGTGTGTTCTCCCTCGGTCCGGTAGCTTCTGCTCTGTCATGAAACTGCCTGCACGACTTCATTTTCGGCCCACTGAAAGAAGCGGTCAGATTTTGATATTTTGATTTTGGTCCGGATTTTGCTCAGCGACGGAGACGGTGGTGTCGCTGTGCCAGCGGCTGGGGGTGCCCCGGCTGGTGTTCACGTCCACGCTGGAGGTGGTCATGGTGCCGTACCTGGGCGGCAGCCTGGGGACGGCCTTGGGCGCCTTCACCCTCATCGTCAACCAGACTGAGGCCCGCGCCCTGCCGCCGCGCGACCCGGGCCAGCTCGGCCCGTACGCGGCATCCAAGCTGCGCGCGGAGCGAGTCGTGCTGGAGGCCAACGGCAGCAAGCTGCACAACGGTAAGGCCGAGGAGCAGGAAGGCTTCCCGACGCTCCCCGCGGCCATCCGGAGCCCGGCGCCAGTTAAAGTAATCCCTTCCCGTTGCCCAGGCGGAGTGCTGCGGACCGTGGCGCTGCGGGCGCCGCTGATGTACGGCGAGGAGGACCGTCGGCTGGTGCCGGGGCTGCTGCGGCTGGCCAGGCTCTGCGACAACACCCTGCTGCAGCTCGGGGGCGCCAACAACCGCCAGCAGCACGCCTACGTCGGTAAGCACCCTGCGGCCTGCGGCCAGTGTTCGAACCCGCGTCTGCTTCTTTATGGCCCTGACCTGCGCCTGCGAAGCGCGAGTGCGCAGCTCGGCACGGCAACGGCACGGCAGAGCCCTCCTGCTGGGACGTGAGGTGGATGTTGCCAAACCGGAGCAGCGGAACATGCCGCGGAGGCACGTGTCCCGCAGTCGGATCGGAAACACAGATACGTGGCTGTGCTTGTGGCCCCGCCCGGCCCCAGCCCCGGCCACAGCCACGGCCACAGCCCCGGGGTGAGGGATGCCAAAAGGTTGTAAGGCGGTGAATTTGATAGCGGAATCGCGTCGCGACACTGATGGCGCCATTTAAATGCACCACCTACTCGGGGACCCGACCGAAGCGAGCGAGGCCCCCGCCCCGCCCCGCCCCGCCCGCCTCGCGGGCGCGCGTGGGAATGGAATGGCGGGAACGCGATTGCACAGGCGTGCTGTGGCGTGCTGTGGTGCCGCGCCGAGCCCAGCCAGCCCAGCCAGCCCAGCCCAGCCCAGCCCAGCCTGCCAACGGCGAGAGACAGATCCGGATTCTGGATGCCTTCTTCAAAGACGGTTTACTGGTCTGTCTAGTGAGTTTGGCCGAACCCCGGACGAACCCAGTACTTTGCTTCTTCTGTTCGCGCCGCTCATCCCCGCTACTGGCGTCGGCGTCAGATCGGTTCAGCGGTTCAGCCAGCCGGGTTCCACAGTTCCGCCTCCCTCGTACCAACGCTGCCAGCTATAGTGCCAGCGCGCGCCGCAATCAGATCGGGCGGGACATTTAAATCGGATGTCTCCGCGCTCGGCGGTATAGGTGCTTCGCTTCCCCAACCCCGTCATTGCATACCAAACAGCAAGGGGACGTCCATAAACCTCGTGGACACTTTCGTCCCCTCCACCCTCTCGTGCCCGCGCCTCCCCTCGCCTCAGCTGTCTACGTGGATTATGAACGTCCCCCAATAAACACCACCTGCGACTGATACGCTGTGCGGGGGCTGTGCTGGGCTGTACTACACCCGGGCTACCCCCCCCCCCCCCGACCACCCCTCGGTCTACCCCCTCCGCGTCCACACGCCGACGAGGACGTTGCGAGCTCTCATTCTCATTAGCAGAATGGAGTGCCACAATGGTACTTGGGCTTGGCGCTTGGCGCTTGGCTCTGGCTGCTCTGCCCCTGTCCGGGCCGTTACTCGCGTCACATAAACTATACCCGGGGCGAGCAGGGCGGCTGCGGCGGCTGTGGCTGCGGCGGCTGCAGCTGTAGTGGCAGTGGCCACACGTGTATGCATGTGTGCCGGGGGCCCTAACCACACCTCCCGGCCCGGCCGGCCCCATCCGGATCAGACACGGGATCAGCCCCAGTCCCGGCCCGGCCCCCGTCTTATCGCGGAGCGGCTCGCGCTTCCGGAATCGGAGACTAATCGGGGCGCCACGCGCCAGGTTACGTGCCTTCCCAATGACATAACGCGAGGGGCCTGTCTGGGACCACGTGACTGGTAATCGCGGAGGGTGTTATTGTTTCCCGTCTGTGGGAGTCGAACCCACCCCAGGCGGCCCCAGGCGGCCCACGCTGCTTTGCTGCAGCACCGCTCCCACACGCCCCAAGGTCAGGCCAGGTCACGTGCTTTTTGAACACTCCCTAACGTAGGGCCTCTCGGCGGACTGTAGCCCATCGGCCGGAACATTTTTCATATTTTTACCCCGCACAGATGACGTATTTCGCGGCCGACCCCTATCGGCCGCGGATGGCGATGCTGATCACTGGACTTGTTCTCATCCGCAGGCAATGTGGCGTGGGCGCACGTGTGCGCGGCCCGAGCCCTGGCCCGGGAGGCGGGGGACGTGCCGGGGGACGTGCCGGGGGACGTGCCGGGGGACGTGCCGGGGGACGTGCCGGAGGCGCAGGCCGCGGCCGGGCTGGCCGTGTTCGTGACGGACGACAGCCCCCGCGGCGATGTGCTCCGCCTGACGCAGCTGCTGCTCACCTTCCCCGACGTGTCCGGCAAGGGCACCCCGCCGCTGGTGCGACTGCGGGCGCCGCCTCTGCCCGTCTGGATGAGCTACCTGGGCGCCGCCGCCGCCGAGACCCTCCTCACCGCCCTCCTGGGGACGCGGCTGCCCGTCCGGCCCAGCGCCTTCGTCAGCTACCTGTCCTCCTTCGTGTCCCTGAGCCGTCTGCGCGCGGAGACCCGCCTCCGCTACTCCCCCAAGTACGCCCCCGAGGACGCCATCGCCAGGAGCCGTGCGTACTACGCGCGCGCCAAGGACCTGGAACCCTTCGCCAACTGACAAGAGACTGACGACCGAAACTAAGGGCTCCCTGCTTATAATGACTGAGAACCTTCTTCGTATTGTTAATATTGTTATATTCCATGTAATATTTGTACATAGTCAAAGCTGTTAACTAGTTTTAAGTCGGCATGTAAAAATACTATCTAAATGTGCGTTGACAAATTATTTTGTTACTAGCGTAAAAGCTTTGTGCAGCCTTTCGTAAAAATGTGCCTTCTGTTATCTTAAAAACGTATATTTGGAGAACACGGCCTCTCTGATTCGCTTGAACGACACCGATACCTCATCTCAGAGCGAGCTCGTTTCTCGCTCGTTTCCTACCGAACCTTCTCCAGAACACGGCCGAGCAGATGTTTTCAATTTCGATGCTAATCCCGATTTTAATTTCAACTCCTCTCAGAACCTTGACGCTCGCTATTTTCTCCTGGACTCTGCGAGGCGGAGGCACAAAATGGGAACGTCCTGTTTCAACTCCGAGACACAAACTTTGAATTTATTGCACAGACCGAATACGAATTCAATCTCCGCTTTAATCAGGAACCACCCTTTTCCGGAGAGGCTCTGTTTTATTCTGCCGACCCAGACAACATCGATATTTATTACATAGTCACATCAACCGCAGTTCCTGTGCTGAACATTTAATAGTAACATAAAGTAAAATAAAAACTCTTCAGCTTTCAACGCAAAGCTTTCGAAAAGAGACATTATCAGCCCGCGGAAACAAATCGCCCCTATAATATCGTGCGCGTATGTGCGCCGTAGTTGGTAGGGTCTGCAGCGGCTCACACACACAGAGATAAGCACACACACGTACGTCAACACCGCCACTGCATTTCCAGCCCCTCCCGTCCCCTCCCACCCCGACCGCCACCACCACATAATTGGAAATTGGCGGCGGGATATACATCACGCGATTATTGTTTGGCGAAAGCGAAAACTGCAGTATTTCATGGGGTATTGTCGGGGGGAGCGGAGCGAAACGGGCCGAATTCCACAAACCAGCCGATAGCTGGTCGCAGGCGCGCTCCGAGCGCGCTCTGGCGTGGCGGCGCGGGAACTGGGGAGAGAGGGCCGCGAGAGGGCCGAGGCCGAGGGGCAACAACTCCACTCCATCTCACCAATATCAGACGGCAGTGGGACAATAGGGCTGAGGGGGGATGGATTAATAAAGCATCAGAAATTTGAAAACGGGTGGAGGAGGAGGGAGCTGCTCCCCTGCAGTTCTCCGTCACAACTGACGAGGCAGTTCTGGCTCCGTCCATGCAGTCCGTCGCCACGATATCTCACACCGATCCAAATCCGATTTAAATAAATGCCCGTGTGTGCCGCCCCCTCGGGCAGCTAGCGCTCCGATGAGCCTTCCCACGTGGCCAAGGAAGGGCCAAGAAGATTTATGGGCGGCCCCCAGCCCGGTCGGAGCGGCGTGCGGCGCTCTCCGCTGCCCACATTGACCGCGAACAATAGGCGAAATCAGAGCCCCCGCCGGAGGTGCAGGGGGAGGGGGAGGACGGGGAGGGCAGGGATGCGGAGGGGTGCGGAGGACTGCGTCACTGACAACCCTTGAGTCCTCTCTTCTCCTCTCCTCTCGGCTCTCCGTTGGTGTGCAGGGTTTGACGGTGCGCCGAAAACGGAGAAGACAAGAGGAGGAGAGGAGGGGGGGGGGAGGGGAGGGGAGGATAAGAAGCCCGGGCGCTGCTGGCGCTGCTGGTGTCGGCCCGGCCCCGGCAGCCCCGCGGCCTGGCTGGGCCCGGGTCGGGTCGAATCGCCTGCACCATGCGAAACTTGGTTTAACTTATTAGCGAGGGCGAAGACGAAGCTCGATCTGTGCCCCGCCCCGCGCCGCCCCGCTCCGCCCCGCGCCGCCCCGCGCCGCCCCGTACGGCTGGCCAGCCCAGGAAGGAGCGCCTCCACAAACTGTACTTTGTGAGCGCCTCGCTGCGCAGCGCACCGAGCCCCTGCGAGGACTCGCTAGGCCGGCCCGCAAGACAGCTGCGCTCGGCGGGACAGCCTACCCACGCGTCCGCGGGCGCTGTCTGGCCGGGCCATGGCCACGGGACGAGCCGAGCTGGGCAGCTGTCGCGGCGGCCCCCAGCAGGGCTCTGCTAAAAAATGGAAAGAAATGGGAAAATACGGGAGTGATAACCGGAAGTGTGGAGAAGGGGGAGGAGGCGGCGACAGTGACAGGAGCGCTGAGAGAGCGGCTGGGCGAAGGGGTGTGGGCAGAAGAAGGCGCCCCGCTCCCCTCCGCCCCGCTCCCCTCCGCCCTGCTCCCCTCCGATCCCCTCCGCCCCGCTCGCCTGGCCCTGTGCGGCCCTGTGCCACATTGCGGCAATATGAATAATCATTTCTGCACTGACTGCCACGAATTGCTTCTCTGCGGTCGACATTCATTCCACGGCATCACGATGTTGTTGTTGATGATGATGATTTGGCCCTGGGCTGGGCCCGCCATACCTCGCACTCCAGCGCACCCTGGCGGCACGCAACAAAGCACCCGGACAAGGCCATCTGCCTCTCTCGCCCACACTCGCCTACACTCCCAGCCTTTAAAAAAACATCAGATGGTACTTTAGCTTCAGCTAGCTTTAACTGCTTTAACTATCTTCAGCTAGCTTTAACCGCCGCCGGTGAGCCCACCTAGAGCGAAAGCCATCGCACTCGGGAAGCCAAGAGTGATTCTTTTCACAAAAAAGTGTTTGCAGCTCGAGTGGGAGCCGATGGGCCCGCTCCCACTTCCGCTCTGGGGTGTCCCTATGGGTGCCTTACAAGTCCAAAATATCGCGTGTCCGTTCTTTCTCGCCCCCCATTTCCTTCGGCTGTTGAGTCTGTGCGAGCAGCAACAGAGAGGAAACAAGTCGGCTTCTCGCACCGCTGGCACCGCCGGCAAGCGCTGCAGGGCCGGGGCGGAGCGGCGGAGCCTGATAAAGTGCCGGCGCTGACCAAAACATCCCGAAATAATCATGATTTGTGGCCGCAAGGAGCCGCCAACAGCTGACCCTGCCGCCCCCACCGCCCCCGCCGCCCCCGCGGGGCTCCGCCCTGCCTGCCTGCCGAACATGACAGTTCGCTGGGAGGAGATACAGGCCGCGCCGCTAGTGTGCTCCAGCACCGCAGCTAAAGCCGGGCACACACGTGGGCACACACGTGGGCACACACGCGGGCATTCACAGCCAGCGTGGAAAGCCTTTAAAATTAACCCTGGCCTTCACCATTGTGCCCAGCCCAGCCCCCGCCTCCCGGCCGGGCTGTGTGTTCCTCGAGATTAATGAGATGTGGCCGACGAGATATTCAACGACGAAAACCGCTTTCCCTTCTTCTGCTCATAAATTCTGGCGCCCTCTTCTTTTGAACTCGGCCGGCGCAGCGTACGACTTCTGCCCCCTCTGCCTGCCCGGGCTGCTGGAAGATGCTGGAGGCTGCTGGAGGCTCCACTTTAGGCCTACATGGCCTCCGACACCTATCTTATCGAACGACTGCTTTTCATCATCCTAATAACTTATGAGAAAGTTATTTTCGGAGGCGACGCATGCATGCCTTGACATATTTTGAAGCGCCGGTTTTTACTCGTTCTTTGCTTACTACTACTACTGCTACGACGTAGAAGCAAAAAAGAACGAGTATTGCACTCGCCCTGTCCGTTAAGACCCCGTTTCAATTCGCAAACCTCTTAACGCAAGTGTTGCGTTAACGCGACATTTTGATCAGTTGTAGATTTAGTTTTGAAAATGACGTAAGACATTTTGAAAAGTTAAAATAAAATCTCGTTTCCAGCCGTTTTAGATGGGCGGTCGTTTGTCTTGGGATAAGACGCCGCCTCGAGTCAACAATAGATACCTTTGTTCGTTGCGGTCTAGCGGAGTGCCAGCGGCTAAGTCCGATAAAAAATATGAGGAGCGGATAGGTGAAATCAAATGATGTAAAGTTTTGATTTTTTTTTTTAAAGTGATTAGCTCGTTACACTCATGCACTATTGGTCGAATTTGTTTTTTTCGCGGATTTCCTCTTTTCTCTATTAATCGGTAGAAAGCGTTTCATTTCAATAATTTTTTTTTAATTCAAAAGTATATTGAATCCTCAAGATTCAGACCCTGCAAATAAAAAATACAACAACAAAAAACGGCAAAAATGGGTGGGTCCTACCTCGTCCCAGACTTCCGTCCGGAACCGTTCCTGCTTAACTTCGGTGTTCGGATGGGAACCGGTGTACCAGGAGTTGACCGCCGCTAAGACACAGGCACGACGCAGCCACCTTGGTAGGCAGGCTTCCGCAACGGCCAACATCGCCCCTTCCGCTGACCAGATTTCAGGAGTCAGCCCCCTTCGACCAGCCAGTTGGTCTGTGGCCCTGAGGCCACTCCCTCGCGGATTGAGAGGGAGGTAGGATGCCCAGATCGTACACGGCCGAAGCCGATTGTACTCTACCCAGCAAGCCTAACCCGAGGCAGGACCGGCCGAGTAGGTGTTGCCCGATTACTCCAGATTCCGAGGCCTTACGCTTGAAAAATGTAGAAGGCCGAACCCTAGGCCTCTACATTTAACTTCTGCCGAGTCTTGGCAAGCACCATTCCCCTGCTTGGGCGTCGAACCACTGTTCCTCAGCAGTGTATTCAACCTCCGGGGAATGGCCGCGGCCCAACGTCCGCGGTCACTCAGACAACACACTTTGAACACGTTCTTCTGGTATATTTTACCCACCATCCTCGGTCGGCAGACTTCAGAAAAATTTTTACTCCGGCAAAGAGTTGAACCCCGAACCTTGCGGTCATCGACCGGTCCGCTAGCCCACTACGCTACGGAGCTATGGTGGAGAGGAGCAGCGCGCTATTGATACTTTAGCCACTGCTGTCCCGCAGAGAGCAAAACCAGAACCGTTGGCTCGCGCAGGGTGCTATGTCCGCGCGCTGAGCCTGGCCAGCCGCCTCGTCTCATTCGCCATTCACCGCTGTCTCTCGGACAGCTCCGGAATTGCGCGCGGTGTGCTCCGTCTGCGCTCAGGGTCTGGTCAGCCCCTTGGTTCCGGTGCGTTTCGGAAGCGAGAGTGCCAGTTCACTGGTGATGCGTTCGCCGAGAAGTATGGTGCTTCGCGCACATCGTGAATTGCTTCATCCTTGCGCGAAGCGACATACTTCTCGGCAAACGCATCACTGGTGATTATTGACACCCTCCCATCCGCGAAAAAACAAATTCGACCAATAGTGTATGAGTGTAACGAGCTCACCACTTAAAAAAAATCAAAACTTATCATCATTTGAATTCACCTGGACAGTTGTGGACATTTCGTGAACCCCCACGTGATATCTGAACAGCCCCAAAGAACGGGCCTGTCCTAGAACGGTATAGCGTTCTCCATGCCTGTCTTGTTACTTTCCCTCGCACCGCTCTCCTCACGGTCTGTTTGGATGAGAGCCTAGCGCGCTCCATCCCTGTCACCGCGTTGTCATTCGGTCGAGAGGAATAGAAGGAAAGATATCAAGTGGAGGAGGGGTGGGAGTGAAATGAATTAAAGGAGGGAAGGCCAGAGAGTGAGAGAAAGACAGGAGACAGGGAGCGGGAGGGAGAGTGTGCAGCCACAGCTGGTTACTATGCATGAGAATCACAAGGCAATTAGCCCGGTATAGATTTACTTTGTGGAGCTTGCCACGGCTGCCAGGCTTGTCCCCCCCAACCCCCGGTAACGCGACGTGACGGATTGCCAAAGTGGGTCTTTGCCTACTTTTTTGAGCCCGAGCGGAGCGAGGAGCTCTCTGCATCGACTATTCCGCTTTTTTTATTCTCCTCATAACAAGTGTCGTTGTTGCCACATTCTGCATTCAGTTTCATTTCACTATCGCTAGATGGCGCCACGAAAATGGGCGGAGCTATACCGTGGTTGTGCTCTGTGGTGCCAACTTGATGTTCAGTTAAAACATATTTAATACCGTTGTTCCTTCATTATACTTTACATCTTCTATATCATACGATGTATTTGTACCCTAGGTAACAAACTGGAAATTTAAACAATGTGAATCATCTCAGCATTGCTGCTTATTGTTTCAAAATGACATATTGGCATCGCACGGAGTAGGCGGAGAATCTAAAACAATTGTGCCAATATAAGAAAGAATTCCAGTTCATTTAACAAAAGCAGACGTAACCAATCTGCTACAGTCCTCGATTAGGCATGTGATCACATCAAATCCGATTTATTTCAGAATCGTCCCTTGTTCAAAAGGAGGCCTAGTGTCGTTGCCAACTTGGCTCCATATTCGCATTGGTCTGCGCTTTGGTTGGTGCCTCGCAACGCGGCCGTGCCATGTGATGGTCCGCCACGCAAACCCAAGTAACAATGTCGGTTTGATCGCGCGGTTGGGTTAGGTTAGGTTGGGTTAGGTTAGGTTGGGTAAGGTTAGGTTAGGTTAGGTTAGGTTAGGTTAGGGTTAGGTTAGGTTAGGTTAGGTTAGGTTAGGTTAGGTAAGGTTAGGTTAGGAGGTTAGGTTAGGTTAGGTTAGGTTAGGTTAGGGTTAGGTTAGGTTAGGTTAGGTTAAGGTTAGGTTAGGTTGGGTTAGGGTTAGGTTAGGTTAGGTGTTGGGTTAGGTTAGGTTAGGTTAGGTTAGGTTAGGTTGGGTTAGGTTAGGTTAGGTTAGGTTAGGTTAGGTTAGGTTGGGTTTAGGTTAGGTTAGGTTAGGTTAGGTTAGGTTAGGTTAGGTTTAGGTTAGGTTAGGGTTAGGTTAGGTTAGGTTAGGTTAGGTTAGGTTAGGTTGGGGTTAGGTTAGGTTAGGTTAGGTTAGGTTAGGTTGGGTTAGGTAAGGTTAGGTTAGGCTAGGTTAGGTTAGGTTAGGTTAGGTTAGGTTAGGTTAGTTTGACTTAGGTTAGGTTAGGTTGGGTTAGGTTAGGTTAGGTTAGGTTAGGTTAGGTTAGGTTAGGTTGGGTTAGGTTAGGTTAGGTTAGGTTGGGTAGGGTTAGGTTAGGTTAGGTTAGGTTAGGTTAGGTTAGGTTAGGTTAGGTTAGGTTAGGTTAGGTTAGGTTAGGTTAGGTTAGGTTAGGTTAGGTTAGGTTAGGTTAGGTTAGGTTAGGTTAGGTTAGGTTAGGTTAGGTTAGGTTAGGTTAGGTTAGGTTAGGTTAGGTTAGGTTAGGTTGGGTTAGGTTAGGTTAGGTTAGGTTAGGTTAGGTTAGGTTAGGTTAGGTTAGGTTAGGTTAGGTTAGGTTAGGTTAGGTTAGGTTAGGTTAGGTTAGGTTAGGTTAGGTTAGGTTAGGTTAGGTTAGGTTAGGTTAGTTAAGGTTAGGTTAGGTTAGGTTAGGTTAGGTTAGGTTAGGTTAGGTTAGGTTAGGTTAGGTTAGGTTAGGTTAGGTTAGGTTAGGTTAGGTTAGTTAAGGTTAGGTTAGGTTAGGTTAGGTTAGGTTAGTTAGGTTAGGTTAGGTTGGGTTAGGTTAGGTTAGGTTAAGGTTAGGTTAGGTTAGGTTAGGTTAGGTTAGGTTAGGTTAGGTTAGGTTAGGTTAGGTTAGGTTAGGTTGGTTAGGTTAGGTTAGGTTGGGTTAGGGTTAGGTTAGGTTAGGTTGGGTTTAGGTTAGGTTAGGTTAGGTTAGGTTAGGTTAGGTTGGGTTAGGTTAGGTTAGGTTAGGTTAGGTTAGGTTAGGTTAGGTTAGGTTGGGTTAGGTTAGGTTAGGTTAGGTTGGGTTAGGTTAGGTTGGGTTAGGTTAGGTTAGGTTGGGTTAGGTTAGGTTAGGTTAGGTTAGGTTAGGTTAGGTTAGGTTAGGTTAGGTTAGGTTAGGTTAGGTTAGGTTAGGTTGGTTAGGTTAGGTTGGGTTAGGTTAGGTTAGGTTGGGTTAGGTTAGGTTAGGTTAGGTTAGGTTAGGTTAGGTTAGGTTAGGTTAGGTTAGGTTAGGTTAGGTTAGGTTAGGTTAGGTTAGGTTAGGTTAGGTTAGGTTGGGTTAGGTTAGGTTAGGTTAGGTTGGGTTAGGTTAGGTTAGGTTAGGATGGGTTAGGTTAGGTTAGGTTGGGTTAGGTTAGGTTAGGTTAGGGTTAGGTTAGGTTAGGTTAGGTTGGGTTAGGTTAGGTTGGGTTAGGTTAGGTTAGGTTAGGTTAGGTTGGGTTAGGTTAGGTTAGGTTAGGTTGGTTAGGTTAGGTTAGGTTAGGTTTGGGTTAGGTGGTTAGGTTAGGTTAGGTTAGGTTAGGGTTAGGTTAGGTTAGGTTAGGTTAGGTTAGGTTAGGGTTGGGTTAGGTTAGGTTAGGTTAGGTTAGGTTGGGTTAGGTTAGGTGCTGTTTCCGCCCCGCTTCACCCCCGCCCTCTGCCGCAGCAACACACATCTGCACCGGACTGATAATATATATCACCGCGACAAAAAAAAATTCTAATCCTAAATTTCAAGGTTGTGATTAACAATTTTTTATGAACACTCATTGTTCAGTTATTGAGGGCGACTCGGTGCTGTAAGCGCTGTGTCAGCGTCTCTTCTCTTTTTCTAAAAATAAATAAATCCATGTTTACTGCACTAAAAACCAACATTTTTTTGGTCCGCTCAAGAGCACGAGAGAAGAGATGAATCCGACGAATCCTTTTCGCACCATCTGTCGTGTAATGCAGTGCGGTGAGCGGCTCTCATTATCGCAAAGAACCACAGAAACCATCAGACCGCTGACAGAATAGAGGGAAGAAAGGGGGACAAAACGCAAAAAGAAGAGAAGAACGGTGGACACATGCGGGATGTGGTCAGGCTGCCACAACGGGCGCGCGGACAAAGAGGAACAAAGAGACCTTATCTGGGGGGGGGGGGGGGGGCTCGGACTGCTCGCGAATTTATTTTGTTATCGAAGGATGGAATCAATTCTCTCCTAAAGTGTTTTCCCAAGCCTGGCTCTGCTGCTCCGCCCCCCGCGCGGGCCCCGAGGCAGGACCCCAGTCGCGACATTTTCCAAACGAGTGCCGTGCGGCCAGGGCCTCGGCCTGGGCAAAGGCGGAGAAACGGCGAAAGCCGTGAGGAATCCGGTCCCGAATCCGGTTAACGAATCTCGAGCTGGAAATAGACCATTCTACCCCCGTCCCCCAGGATTTAGTACTTGGCACTTTTCTTTCTTCCTCCACCACCTCTCACGATCCGGCTGGTGGTGCCTGCAGCCTGACCTCCCCCCCTGTCTCTCTCCTGTGTTTGCTGCTCTGGGAGGTGGCGCCATCTCGGCGGTGGTTCTCGGAACAGCACTCCTCCACTCCAGGCGGCCGCAGACCGTCCCGTTCCCCTGCGCCCCGCTGGCTGAGGCGGCCGTCAATGCGCCGGCAAAATGCTCGCCTCTGCCGGCGGAGACGTCGTAAACGTAGGGACGGAGACAATTAGGTGGGCATGACTGACTGCGCGTGTGCAATTTTCAGGACTTCTCTGTAAATTCTAAGAAGTACGGACAGCTCCCACACCGTATCATGTGCAACGCTAAAGAGCCTGGCGCTGCTTCGGTCGCGGTGCGTGCGGTGCGTGCGGTGCGTGCGGTGCGTGCGGTGCGTGCGGTGCGTGCGGTGCGTGCGTGCGTGCGGTGCGTGCGGTGCGTGCGGTGCGTGCGGTGCGTGCGGTGCGTGCACATCGCTGTGGGCTGCCTTGTCCCTCAGTCTCCTCCCCGTCTCACGCTCCAGCCATGCGCGTCAGCTTGTGTACAAAGCGGCCCCGCCTCATGATTGCCTTGCACTATCTACTCTTCATGCGCGAATGCGCCCCCCCCCCTCCCCCTCTGCCGTCTCCTCACCCCTTCCTCTTCCCTCAAGATTCCGCAGGGTTTGCATCCGGAGGCACTTACAGGAAAAGGTGGGGGGAAGGGAGAGGGCAGGGGGAGGGGGGGATAGTTTGTGACGTCATGGGATTATCAAGGCAGTGACGGCAACTCCTTAGCGAATCCACAGGGACCGTCATCGTCTATGTTACAGCGGGGATTAGAGGTGGGGTGAGGGGGAGTGGGGCGGAGGGGGGAGGGGGAAGGGGGAGGCGGAGCACAACATCTTGAAATAGCGTGGCACTCAGTTAGCAGCGTCTTCTCAGGGACAGTAAACGTAGAGAACTTTCCGTCCGTGAATGTTAAAGTTGTGAAATCATGTTTAGTGATTTCACATATGTTTAAAGTCGTTGGTTTTAACTAACAAAGTTCAGTTGTGATCAATGGCACGCGCTTTGCATCGCCAACAGCTTGGGGCTGTTCCGGTTCTCAATCTAATCACGAACAAAGGGAGCGAGAAAGGAGAGAGGAAAACGGGAAAAGGTGGGAAAAGGGGAAGAGGGGGGGGGGGGGGGTTAAACACTAGTTTAAAAAAAAGGCTAGAGGGACAAACCAGAGGACGTGGGCCAATGGGCCAAGTATCTATCATGGCGCTACACAGCGCTACACAGCGCGGCACAGCGCGACACGACGTGGGCACGACGTGGGCACGACGTGGGCACGACGTGGGCACGACTCAAACGGCCTTGAGGAAAAGGAGAGCGGGTGCGACAAGGAAATGGATGGATGCAGCAAATGATGTGCCGGATGTCAAAGCACACTTTTTGAGCGTGCAGATCCGCCGAGCGGTCAGCTAGGTGGCCAGCGGGCGCACGGACGCAGTATATGTACACGGAGCTGGGACGTGACCTGACTTCTGTCTGGGAGCGCTGGGAGCTGCAAAGGCTCGGCCGGGCGCGGCCCAGGTGAAGGACATCCATTAACGGCCAGTTTAAGCCAATCGGAGAAAGGATTGGGCCCTTCACTTCCCTTCCAGCGCTGATAAAGTCCAACCAGCCGGCCTCTCCCCCTCCCCGAAGCAGCTTTTGGAAACGCAGTGGGCACTTCTTACCCCTACCCCTCGCCTTGCCCTAGCCCGACGGCCTCTTTCTTTACGTAGACAATGCTCAGTTGTCCTCACGTTGAACTCCAGTAAGACTGGTCCGCCGTCACTGTTGCAGTGGAGGACTTGCCGCACAGCGTCAGACACTCTTCTGTGTCAGCGTCTATGTTAACTACGCCTCACGTGGATTTTTACCGGTAATGAAGAAACGATACCGCGCCTTAATGTTGCGGCTGTGAATAACGGCCCAGTCTTCCGCCCGAGAAGCCTTTTTACAGCTCTCATAATGGCAGCCTATCGCCACCATGACCTCGACCGCGACAAAACGGGCGCACAATGTTGCCAAATTGGCCACCGAAATGCGGGAGGACCAATAAAAGAGAGAGGCGAAGAGGGCTTAAGGGTGCTCCGCCTTGTGGGGCTCCAGGCTCCGGTACCACACGAACCCATTACTTCCTTCGGTAGGTGTGTCAGCTCAGCACTGCCATGGCCAATTCGAGGTCCATCTGGGTGCATGCATGGCCGTAGCGTCTCGTGGCCTGTCGGCTCTCCCCTTCAGCTCACCCCCTCACCCCCTCTCATTGGCGGGGCTTCAAAGACCCCTCACCCCTTCTCTCCCTCTGGTCTTCCTCAAGCCCGGTCCACTGACGGCGCCTCCTACTTTCAATTTCCTCAATCTTTTCCTCACAGCGGGCTGGGTGAGGCCGTGACGAACGGAGAGACACAGAGAGAGAGAGATAGCTAGTGAGTGAAAGCCTGTGTGTGCGTGCGAGTAAGCGAGGGAGGAGATGACGGAGGCCGGTGCAAGTGACGGGGCGGGGTGTCGGAGGGACGCTCGCTGCTTCTCGCTGGAGTGCCATTACAGTATCACTCGGCGACTCTTCTGGTTCGGCTAAAGACGACCCCCGCGCCAGAATACCTCGGCTACGGTGATGGGCCAGCATACACGGACACCATTTCAAATAGGTAGCACATTACAGAATTTCGTAATGGACCGTGCAGTTGTTAAACGGCGAACAAAAACGAAACAGTGAATGTAGGGGGACCATTAGACTGCTAGCTGCCCTTCGCCAGCGACACAATTGCCGAAGTTGTTTCCTGTCGACGAAAATGGGATGGGAGTCCTTTCCGCCCACAATACGCGTAAAGGCCGCAGCAGACTTTTGAAGGCCCCTCACTGCGGGTGACAGAAACATTCTTCTGGCACCGACTAACTCCCCCCCGCACCCCCTTTCTCTGCGCCCACATGGCACACTCTAGCCAAGTATTAACAACCTGACTGCAGGCAGCAGAAACCCCCCAAAAGTTACTTTTTCTTTAATGAGAGGCACATTTCAGACCCTTGCTCAGAACATTCCGCGATACGAAAGCGCTTTACCACGCTGACTCTCTCTTCCTCCCATGGCTCCTTTCTGCACTACTCACGAATCATCACCGGTTCTAGGACTGCTTGGTCCCTCAGCCTCAGGGCTGCAGGGGCCGGCATGAGAACGTTTAACACAACTGCACACCACCAGTGCGTGGAGTATCGCCTTGATGAGACACAGACCCCTCCCCGGAACGTTCATCAATATTCCATGGACAGCCGACCGTGACGCGTGGCGGGACGGGGTACGGGGTGGGGCGAGCGGTCTAGGGTGGGCCGGGTGGGCCCCACAGCTCACAAAATCCCGCGTGTCTGTCTGTTTGACCGAGAGGACTCGAAACCGTGAGCGAACGCTTCGACCTTCACACTGACAGCAAACGAATCCTTCTCTTCGCCCTCACCACTCCCCTTTCCCTCGCAAATACCGCACCCTTCACCTCCCACCCTGTAGCACCTCGTTCAGTGCTCTCTTGGAGCGACTGCGGTGGTACACGGATGGGGAACGCCTAGTCCCCAAACTATGCCTAGAGAACCATTAATTGTAGCCCTCCCTCCTCACCCTTTCCAGCGCGCCAAGGGAAGGTGCCGCACTCGCAATCGTGTCACGGACACGCACACACACTCAACGCACACTGTCCACCACACAAGTTGGATTAGGGTTCTTGATTTTTCATGAATGTGAAATTTATTTCACAGTTCTGCATTCTGCTCTTTGCCTGGGATGCTTCGGCAAGGCTTTGGGCTCGCTGGCGTCGCTCGGTTACTTCGAGCGACGGGAATTTCAAATCCTAACTGAGCTCACCTAGTTTGCGCCACGCGCAGCTACGCTGCTCACGCGATTTCCTTAGAGAGGTATAAATTAGATTTCTCGAGATGGATTGCTTTGTTTGTGGAGGTTGTGATCCCTGCTGGCATGGAACGAGCGAGAGAGATGTGCAAGCAGGCTGTCTCACCGCCCCCTCCTTCCTTGCTACTTCTCTTTGTCTCCTACTGCATCGTAATGGTCAGGCGTAGCGTTGCGTTGCTCTGCCGCTATATCGGCGAGCATCCGGCTGTGCTTTAAACGGGACAATTATTTTGTACAAACCAATGTTACAGTAAGCTATGTGCAAATCTACTTATTCATTGAGTGAAATCGGTGTACATAGTTCAGGGCAGAATTGTACAGTGTGTTAACGCACAACACCTTTTTTTGTTGGTGCGTGTGTGTGCGTGTGTGTGTGTGTGTGTGTGTGTGTGTGAGGGGAAAGAAGGGGGGAGGGGAAGGGGTTGATGTGCTCAGCCAAATCGGCAGAGGTTGAGAAAAATAAAGAGCCAGCTGCACCAAACTTTTGGCCTTATCTTCATGTTTCCGGACCGCTGAACCAGAAACGAATGACGAGACGGAAATGGATAATGCCGGCAAGTTGAATAAAGAAAAGGATGTGTCTAAGTCTAGAGGATGCCGGCAGAACACAATGCTCGAAAGAGACAATAAGGTCCAAATCGAACTTGGTATTTGAATACTTTGAAAGTCACAATGTGGTCCAAATCGAACTTGGTATTTGAATACTTTGCTGAAGGTCATAGAGGAAGATTAAATTGTCAGTTTATCCGAAATATCTAGAAGTAATATGATGGAAAGGAAAATGGAAAATAAAGTCCCAGCTGTGTGTTTTGAACTTTGTCCGTAGTGAATTTTTATTGTTATCAATATTGTTACATATAGATGCTCTTTTGGTAGAGCAACTTGTCACATATATGTACAGAAGAAGACCGAAGTCAACCACATAAGATTATTATTATTATCATCAACATCAACAATAATAATAATAAGTTACAATTATGGTAAACATACTTTTATAATAATGTAATGATAATGGTATCATGAAGAAAGAGTTCACTCAGAAAATTAGCAAATCACGACAGTTGCACAGAAGTTTCCGTAGAACAGAGAAATCATCGGAAATCATCTATCAAACTTGACCGCGGCTCTACATAGCTCCGCGGTAACATTGTAATACACCGATTTTGTTTCATAAGACACGACTCCAGTTATTGTTATTACTATTAGGAAGGATCGAATGATTGGAAGATCTATTTGGGGTTAAAAATGTGAAAAGGGGAGGGAGGGAGAAGCCAAGAATAAGCTGATTTCGTTACGTAAAAGTCAAGACATAGGTAGTAATTGAACCAGCCCTCAATTTCTTAAAGATACACGCAATGCATTGCTTTAAAACAAATAGTCAGTTACTGGGCAAAACTTTTGAGTTAAAAATATCAGAATTTTGCGGAATATTTTCTCAATAGAAATTAAAGATTGAAGAGAAATATTGAAGCACATAAACGATAAGAATTGACTCACTGTACTGTTCAAGTTCCAGGAGCTCGGGTTGGCGAATACCAAAACCTGTGAGCCCGCCCTTCTAATTGACAAAATTTCTTGCGTGAGTAATAGTGGTCATGTCGCGATCCAAAGTCAATCGAGAACCACTGCGATGCAGCATTATGCATACAAGAAGTTCTAACCGCAAGAAATAAAACTATAACTGACCGGCCAAGCCAAAGCTCCTGAGACAGACAGTTCTTATTGTACTTGAAGTAATTTATAACTGGCCTCAATGTTTTGAGAAACCGAGAGTTCATCGGATATTCAAAAATATCGTGGGACTGAAAGTGAGCACTACAAGGATAGTCTAGAGCCGTTCAATCCAAGACAATGCAATCAGCCCGCACTCTCTCACTTTGTACGTGACTAGTGTTCAACGCATAGCGTAAAAATTGGTTGACGAAAACCGTTAATCAGAGTGTATTTGCAGAGTGCACGTAAAAGCCCTCATATCGATAGAATTAATAGAGCGTTTAGTGTGTTGCTTGTATTGGCCTTCAGACATCCTCGTGGGGTGATTTCTAAAAAAAACCATCACAGTGAGCTTGGTATGCCGTTTCTACGAAGGCTATCACCACAATACCGAGTTGTTCCTTCGGTGTGTCACAAACATACACAATACAAACAGTAGGCCTATTATACATAAAATGGTGTTATAAAGATTACAATATAAAATAAAAACAGCACACTTTGATTGTTTAACATTAAGTAACATTATTTCCCAAAAGGTACGATTGTTTTATTGTGATAAGTTCGAAAAAGTTTCTAAACGTTCGCTCGAAATAACATTTCTGCAATGGAAATTCTGTACAACACTGTATTCACATGCAAAAACGAATGAAATGGGTAAAAAATGACAAACTCAATGCGGTCATTCTCTCTTTCTAAGCCGTATGTGCTACATGGAGCACCCATGATAAATTTCAAATACTGCAATGATCCTAACAGTTCCAAGCAGTGTACAACACAGTCAACATCAAATGCCGATCGCGTTCAGTACCCGCGATACACCATTCTTATATATACTTTAATATTCTTACTACGCTCGAAGGAGCGATGTTCTTGTACTTCAGTTATATCTGCAACTACGATCACAATAAGAGCCACGTATCAAATACGATAGTAAAAAGTGACAATTGATATTCTGTGCTTCCCAAGGCTTGCTGATACAAGGACCACAGATCTGAGCTCTGCATGCATATGAAAGAAAATAGTTTTTCTGCAACGTACTCGGCAAAGTTCACTTTTATTTTTAAAACAGCAAAGATAATTATAATCCAATCGGATCACAAACAGAATTGTAAAACTTTTACAAGAACCGTTCATCCTATAAGAATCGAAAACCACGAGAAAAAGCATAAACGTGAGTGACTTACAAGATAAGAACATTTTCAGAGATATAACACAGAAAACTAAAAGGGGTTCTACACAGAAAGGAACAGAAAGAATTCTTGAACAAGACAATGAAAGTGCTAAACTTGAAGCGCCCGACATACCACAAATCAACGGCAAAACAACGCATCCATAAAGCAACCAACTCGCATTCACAGCTTTAGACACGCCTCGCGCGTCACTAAACATATACAGTATAATAATGATTATTACCTATACACATTTATCATAATATAGTAAACATTATATGAACCACAATAACAAACACAGTTTGGATAAACAAGGTTATTCATAGTCAACACAAAGATTTCATGACTTTTTTTAAATTTTCTGAAATTTTTGTCTTGTGTTACTGCATGCCTACTGAGGAAGACATGCCCCTCGCGGGGGACAAACCACGTACGATGTGCGGCAACAGTCAAGTGTGACTCACGTTTATGTACAGAACTCTGGTGAATATGAAAGCTAAGCCGATCCCCAATTCGTACCATAAGTGATAACAACCAACAAGAGTGTGCATGACTACAAGTTGAACCATAGAGAGCTGCAAATAAAATCCAGTGGGACGGACGTCAACTAAGGCTAGGCACTTATTGCAGGCGAAATCCTGCAAAGAGAAAAGTATATGCTCAATGGAAACGTTGGGACGATGAGAAAAGGATAACACGATTTACATTAAAATATCAAAATGGAACCGAAATAAAGACATCTCATTCTTTCACACAAAATACATAGTCTTAAGTAAAATTGATTATTGCTTGGATTCCACCACGTGCGCCAGATGACTGGCCACAACTAAAATTTAGATATACTTAAAAATAACTCGCTCTTTCACACACACGCACTCATGTTAATACTATTATTTACAAGCCTTTCCTCATCATTTCCAACGCAACAAAATAATTTAAACGCGCTAATCTGATGCTCTTATTAAAACAACTAAGAGCTCACCAAATGGCACAAATGGGGACCGGCTTAGGTGCAATTCAGCAGCCAAAAAGTTTGAATCAATGGGCATGTATAGCCACAGCATTAAGCAAAACTCCAACACTTGCCGGGACGGACAAGCTGCTGGGTGCAAAGGAAATAACTCACACATTTGTTGCCTCACTCACGCACGATAGAATAGTCAATAAAAAAAGAAATTTATGGTATCAAAATACAGCATATATTTAGAGTACAGTAGGCATTAGCAATTTAAATTTAGACGTGTATTGCTTTCAAAGGTTTTTTCTATAGTGACTATAGCTATTTAAAAGAAAAACGAAAAAGGTTAATGAAAAAATAAAACAACACAAGAAAAACACGGATGCCCCAAATACATACTATATCACTTGGTTCCAATGAAATCTTCTTCACCTCAACTCTACTTTCAGATCCCTCCTATACTATTTCTGACAAGTTACTGCCTAATTTCTCAAAAACAGTCTTTCTTTGAATAATAAAAATGGGAGATGAACCCAGAGGGAAGAAACAATGGTTGGAAACAAAATGAGTGCGTCAGGCACAACTCGTTACAACGTTATGCTGGAAATAGGGACTGTTCTTCCCACAGCAGATTCGTCGAAAACTAAAGATAACAATTGATTCAGACGATAAACTATAACAACTCGTTCTCACGCCTAAACGCACATAATGAGATTTTATCGTCGCTAACGTGATTAAAATATGAACGAAACAGAAAACTAAAACAAAATTCTACAAATGACTTTTTGGTTGATGGAAGGTATATAACAACTCACAAATTGGAAAGGCAAGAAACCTTTCCGCTCTGCAGTCCCTCTCACGATAAATACAATAACAAATAATAAATTAAATTATTACAATATCTACCGACTGATCTAGACACGCCTCTACGTCTATCCTGGTGGTCGCACTAGAGAACACATTGTCAGTTCATGACTTCATTTTCTATCACATGATCGGCGTGAATCTGAGCCCAATTAATACCGAACAGAATCCTTTCGCTGAATAAACGCTTTAAGGTATATTCTACAGCTACGGAAATCACTGGTGCGTTACAACGATAGGAGAGTCTACTCGGTTGGACTTCCGACAATCGCAGACCTTTTTCCCAAGACAAAAACAAAAAGGGATGTCTGTGAAATAAAAGTTGGGAATGCGAGCACTCAACAGGCAGAGTGTGAGACTTAAAACAATGCACAGTAACTTTAGTCAATGATTTGGTTTCAATAGGACTTGCATGTTCAGTCCACCGACACAATTTCTTTCCAACCGAAGTAAAGTACTTTTGGGACGAGGTTTTCGTTATTATGGGGCGCATCCATGGAAGCTGCCACAAAACGTGAAAACTGAGGCAACGAAGTTTCGCAATAACACAACCTATACAAAAGTTTACCATTTGATAAAATGTAAAAAAAAACATCCATAAAAAGTGAAAGAAGCCGTTGATCAAAAAACGAGTTTCCTTGCGAGCAATCAATGAACATGCCTACATTTGGACCAATCATTAAAATATTTTGGTATTGGCAATTAGAACCATCGCCAATACTTTAAGTATGCGCCATGGACGTCGTTTGCCGAAGTAAGATGCTTGAGAAACTTAAAAAACAATGTCCCTTTTTGGGCTTTGGAAAGCATCACTAGAATAACAAATCAATATAGATGCTTATGGGTGACATTCAAAAAACATAAACATATTTTAAAATCTAGAACATAACTAGGAAATAGAAACAAGCAAATCACATTGCGTCATAACTTCTTGTAGCTCATCGTCTCATATTTAACAAGGAAACGTGAATATAATCTAGTGTACAGATTCACAAGATTATACGTACATCTAATCCTAAATATTTAAAGACTAAGCAATTTAAGCATGGGAAACTATCTAACACATCCTTAGGTTGTGGGGAGGTGGGGTTCAAGCGGGGAAACATCAATATGAGTAAATATGTACAAATGCGTAAATTAATGAAAATATAGGCATGTGTGTAGGTACAGTTAAAGTTTTATATCGTCTCAAAGAAATTGTATCACCATTCATGCTCTTGCTAACAAATATGACACAGAAGAAATAAAGGGTTCTCAATTTTGAATTTCAACAGAAGGAGGTTATGAAATAATAAGGGATGAAGCTCCCTCAGGATTTTTTCAACAAAATTATAACGAAAAGAAAGATCCTTTATAAGATACCATCGTGCAGGAATTCAATGCGACAAAAATCTCGGTTTCGTTCTTCTCTGTTTGGTCCATTAGGAGATTGATTAACAAGTAAACTGTTTATACATAAATAATTAGTAAGGAATCTTTTAATTCGTTTACCCTGTAATATAACATTTAGTTCATCATAAATATGTCAATAAAACTTAAAACTAACTAAAACAATTACGAAACGAAAGACCCTAGCTGCCTGACAAATTACCTCCTCATGACGTCATCCGGGTCTAAACATGCCACATTACAGCACGCGATGGCTTCTTGGCACAAAGATAAAACAAATCATAACAAGCCAATTCGAACAATAAAAATTACAACAAAAACGCCGAAAGAGGCAAGGAGATGGGGAGGAAACTGACCTAGGATCGAGAGACAGGAAACATGCCTCTAACACTGACACCAAGAACATTATAACAATGTGATTTGCCAGCACTTATAACATTTTACAATGTTTACAACAATAAATTGCAAGTGTAGATAGAGACGTCACTGACGCCACAAAGATATACAATCGATGCGCACTGCGCTTAGAGCAGTGCTTTTCGTGTAGGTTTTACTGCAACCATTTACTTACGTAGCTAATATACCTGTACAACTACAATGATAGTTAAAAACGTAACTGGCAAAGATACCAGTTAGACACACAGAGCAGATACTGAACAAATTGAAAAACGGCCACATATATCGGCAGCCACATAACATCAATAACATGCATTACGGAGGGTAAAAAGTATACATTTGGGTACAGGGATCAAATTATGAGAAAAATATCTCAGCTGAAGATATGAACATCTCTCCTTTAGACACTTATTAAAGACCTTGGAGACCAAAAAAAAAATCAAAAAGTTATTACTCTAGTAATTGTCCATTGAAAAACGAGAAGAAAAGTAAAATCACAAGGATACGTGTAGAGTTAAACAACTGTATAGCTTAATAAACGTCTTCCTCTTCATTCCTTAATGTCCAAGGACTTATAACAAAGTTCACATTAATTTTATTATATATGTATATAACATATATATATTTACAATCGTACATATAATTTCAAATTCATTTGAATATTTGGTGGGAAATAAAAGAAAGAATCACAAGAGAGTCGTGGTGGCGATGGCAGGCGAGGCGTTTATGATTTAGAATGGAAGTCCCTAAAACTTGTTCATTGAGCGACCAGCCCCTTCTGAGGATCTTGAAGGGTGGCCGTCCGGGCTTCTCTTGCTGCTGCTACCACCGTTTGCCCTCGCCGGCCGCCAAAAGCCTCCACCGCCTTTGTCTCCGCACCTACGAAAGAGAAAGCATGTGACTGACAGTCAACCTCTAAACTTTCTTAACAATACGTTAACAAGCGCGGTAATTTTACCTAACCAGCTTACCTACTAGTGACGCTGCTCAGTGGTAGCCATTGGTGAAAGCAGCGGGAATCAATGGACCCTGCAACATTTACAAGAGAAACCGTCTAAGAGCATGACACGGAAGATTCTGGTTTCTATGATCCTAGGGATATACTACTTGTTCTTCTGAAACGTGCTGCAGTGCGACTCTCTGGCGACAGTGAATAGTTTCAACAGTTCCATCAAGTTAAGCCGACGTCGGACACCGGAAACTTGTAGGAGAGTACATAAAATAAACGAAACTCACAATGCAAAATAATTACTCCTCTACAGTAACAATTGAATAACAAAGGGAAGCAAATGCATATCATGCGAAGCGGATATGCCCTCTCAGCCGAGTATGAAATGAAATCCAAAGTGACTGAACAGAATCCAATGGCCTGTATTTTTCTTCGTCTTTTACGTTACCAATTGCTTAAATGGAAGAATTCGCTTTCGAGTGGTGAGAGAAGAAGTCTTGACAAGGCGCAGTGATATGCTTTGCAATAAAGCAAACAATTATAATTTGACTAAACATTGTTTCCCACATGACACTCGTCCCAAGTTTCCTACTGTATATTGTTCTATCTCACAGTTGTGGATTGGACGCTTCCTTTACTGTTCTGTCGTCAAAGACACCGAACGAACCGTAATAACCTCGGTGATATCGAGATACTCGTGCAACCGCGACGAATGCCGTTGGCTTTAAATATATTGCCATCAAATTTGTCACGATGATGCTCTTTGTACAAAACACGACAAGCCATTCTGTCAGCAACACCTTCAGAACCGGCAGTACACGGGGACACTTATCCTTACCGGGCTGTAGTTGATGCCGGGAGCCCGGCTCACAGCCATGGCAGGAAAGGCTCCCTGAGGTTGAGGGGACGCCGCCTGGACGTAGTCACTGGAGGAGTACAGATCCATGGGGCCCGGCCCGGGCGAGGAAGCCGCGGGAAACCCCCCTCGGCTTGAGTGCGGGGACGTTGGCGGTCCGAACCCCTGCGCAGCAGCAGCCGCCGCGGCCTGGTAGTTGTTCATCACTGGAACACCCGACAATGTGTGGTGTAAGTACGCCAGAGGCAGAACACACGCTACCCATCGGCGCCGAGATGTCGTCGGACGAAACCTTAGCATGCAAACCACAGGCATAAATGACAAGAGTTCTACGGAAGTTCTGACAGGAATGAGGTGAAAGTGTTGGATTTCGGTAAGTGCACGTGCCGTGCAACTGTGCTCTCCACCGACTCCAGTATCGGAGAATACGCGTATCAAATTATTTCAAATGACCATGGCACTGTGGAAAAAACATGTCAGACGTTACAGGCTCCTCACTCTCCTGACTTTAAAAACGCTGCAGCAAAATCTCACCAGTTATTGAAAACGAAACCGAATTTTCCCAATTGTCCACAAAGCTTTATGCTTAAGACCACACAGCTGACGGGGGCAATCACAAAGAGCTAAATTCATGCACGAATACAAGCGTCTGCCAAAAATGCAAGTACATGACATGTCCCTAGTGGCATACATCTACCGAAATGCAAAAGCCCATGTCTTTTTATTTGAAAGGATTGAAAACTGTACTCCAGGGATGAACCAAATGAACGTTCCAATATGCAGTTTTTAGGGGGTGTGAGTGCTGGGACTTAACTGTAGAGAATGGGTAATGTTCTACAAGCTGACGCCCCAACACGGTATCATTTCATCAGAACCAGTAATTGAAGTCATCTCAATTCATTGAATCTCAAAATAATTCTGCCTGAAATATTTATCGAACCATACAGGACAGCTTCTGGCAAAGCATGCTTTGCGTGCACGTCCGACAAGTGAAGGAAGAGTAAACTCAAAGGTACGGTATGGTTATAAACCCACAAGAAAAATGTCAACTGACTCCTGATTTCGAAACTATCGGGCACTGATATAATTCCTCGCAGTCAACGCGAAGCGGGTAGTGCGACAAAATTTACAGGTCTAGTATTCCAATCAACTACATCCTATATCTTAGTGCATCCCGTGTGGAGAGCCACTTCGCATAAAAAGACGATATCTATATATTTATACGGAGAATCATCGTTTTCGTTGCCATCTTCACATCTAATGCCGCAAATATTCCATAGATTGCTGTAAGCCATCATTGGTAATCTATCTGACTTACCTGAAAGAGCCTGCGTTAGAAGTGGGGTGTTGTTGTTGGGGGTAAGCTGGCCGTTGGTCAGGTCCACTGCACACACACACGCACACACACGCACGCGCAGAGTTAGATTGTGTCCTTTCAAGTACGGTCGAAATGAGCAGAATGTCAGTTTGCCGAAAAGCTTTTTTCAAGGTACGATTAAAAGAAAACAGAAACAATGGGCACATACTAGAAGGTGTGGGATATTATTAGCGTTTTTAAGCTTTGCTCACTTGCTTACTTTTTCAAAAAACCAACATACTGCTTATTTCATTCAAAGAGAGTACGGTTCATTCTTAACTACTAGCAAATTTTGCAGTTTGTAGACAAAATCTTAAGCTGTCAGTTAAGTTTTTACACCAAACAATAATTTCACACATGAGCCACACACCACAAGGAAATGATAGGGAATATAAACTGAGCAATGTTTGATGTGGATTTCACCTACAGTTAGCAAATAGACAAGGGGGTAGGATATACTTTAGCTATGGGTCCGGAATGTTTTCAAAGTAATGATGTCAACTACACACAAGACTCCGCCATTCTTTTATATCGCTCTACGTTCACAGCTAAACTGAATGCAGCTGCGAGCTTTTGTTAATTTCACATGTAGATTTTAGAGCAACGGAACCATTTCCATTTTTTCTCTTTGAGACAAAGTTGAAGCGTATGTAAAAAAATATAAACATAGGCATTGAAAGACCAGCATTTTGTACTGTTCAATACTACGCATCTGCATCCAGGATTGTGGTATTTTTCACTTAAAGACGACATTTTCTAATGAGACATAAGGAACTGATATTAATAACTACTGACGGGACTGTACTTCCATAAGACTTGAAATGCAAGCAAGCTACGACTTGTTTAGACACCATTTACGTAACCTAGTGAGACGTAGAATAACTGTTTCCATCCATACACACGGATGCATGACATTGACCAACTCCGAACTAACTGCTTTCACACACCTTTAAAATAATGGCTAAAGGTAAATTTGTCAAGAATTAAATAACAAAATTGCCAAATAATCATTGGGTGCGTGCTATGAAAAAGTAATCAGATTATGCAGACAGAAAGTAGCACAACTTTAAGACAATTTTTCAACATCATTGCATATGAGAAACTACACACACACACGGGATTTTAAAGCGCTAATACTTCGTGTTACGAAAGGATAACTGTAATGCTAGGAGCAAGACTGAACCACATGTTTCATGACCATCCACCTTAAAAACATGTATTCAACTATAACAATCTACCAAACACATAGAATATGGGCTTAGAAAATGTATATACTAGCACACCAAACACCTAGGTGAGTAAACAATATTCTATCACTGCCCTAATGAATATCTAAGAAACGCCACCTGGTTATTTAGAGCCTTACTCCTGACAATACCAACACGGCACCCTAATCATCACCAAAACATTTCTGTTGCTAACGAGAGCGTTACTGTCCTTTAAGGTTTGCTTTCTGTCCGATCTTGGTTAATTGATGGGATGAGCCGTGTCGTACCGCCAGCTATTCTATGAGAAGTCCTAACTGCTCTTCATACGAGAACAAAATACGTTTAGAAATAATGCAAGTAAGATACAATAAGACCAAAACATATTAAAATATAATTGTCGCACAGCTTTGAAAAAGATTGGTTAACCTATCTCGCTTTACTCTTATTGACAAAGTAGGGTCCTCGCATTTCTGACACTAATGGAAACTAAATTCCAGCACTACTATTTTCTACGAGGAAGAGCAGTCAACACTCTTCTATCAATCTAGAATACACACACACACGTCTGAACTAGAAATCAGTGAAATTTATTCTTTATCTGTAGATATCAATGTATGCTGTTGAATCGCAGTCAATACATAATTTATAAATGAGACGACTAAATATATTTTGCTAATCTGAACAAAGTTTGAAGTCACTAATTTTTCTTTCTCTACTTTGTTCTCTGCACGAATGTGAAGATTTTCTATGTTTGAACAGAATGGTATAACGCATCAAAATACCAACGGTACATGTAATGAGTAATCTACAATGTCCCATCATCAACAACGGAAGCTAACATTGCAAGTAACCGTGTAGCTACATACCAAACAAGGTATTTATGAAATACGTTTAGCACCACCACACACTAAACTGCAAAATGAATAGAGATCTCTAAAACACCAGCTATAAAAGAAATCATTCCAGAGAAATGCGATGTACAGTGACGGGTAATGCACCGTGAACAGACGTGAGTATTACAAAATCCAACAACCGTTAAAATGTTACGGACGCAAAAGAATGCATACAAACTTTGTGAAAATGTCTGATTTGTGCCGAATCCACTGGATTGGAATGATTTCGTACAGATCATTGATGACCAGAGGCAATTACTAACGGGAATAAAACTTCAGCTACACATTTGTTAATTTAACATGAGGGTCTAGACATCTATTCTACACATGTGACCTGAAACAAATGAGTCGAATTCTATAAGTCGAAATCTGAACACATGACCATGGAGACTACTTGATATAGTGTGGAACTATCAAGAAAGGAATACAGCAAAATTATCTAAAACCTAGTAGCAACATTCGGACCAAACAAAAGTCTGGAACTATATTCAGTATTACTCGCCCAGGTTCCGATGCTGGAGATGACTCCTCGTAGTGAAGCGATAGTGTGGCCTCCCTCATACACCTTCTGGCTGCTCCATAACGTCGTCCGTGAAAGCTACTTGGCTAATGTTTTGATTGCTATGTCTTATATGCACCTTATTGCAACAGTTATATTAATATATTTACGCGCAAAATTATGCGAGGGATACAGCGGTATCATCAAATTGTTGGTTGTGGTTTTAAAAATGCAATTTGTCGTCATTTAGCAATGAGCTATGCAAGGTCGAAGGCCACTAAAACATATCGTTACCGTGAACGTTGTCTGCCATTCTCTTGGTCGGAAGGAAAGTTAAGACTCTAATCGAAAAGTGTAAAAAAATTACTATACAACCTAAATAGTATCTATGCTAAAACAAGTCTCAACAATACCAGCGCCTTACTGGATTGTTTTAATTACGCCAAAATTGATATCCAGAGTATACGCAAACAGGAAGCCGGAGGGAGCAATATGAGGCACTAGTCTCCTTATAAAACTTTCATTTTAATTATTGTTAAGAGTTTAAGTGTGTAAGATTTACATCTACTAGGTTCTATTCTATTTGTCAGGATCCATCTAATTTTGGTGACATTCACGATTGGATTGAACGCTATGGTAGTGATAAGCCACATTACACAATGAATAATGTTATGCTAATATGCAATTATCAGACTCAATGGTGATAGAGCATAGTTTTCAATTACGTGAGACCACATCACCTCATAACTTTTACTTTAGATAGGGATGACTGACAGCTGCAAACTTTCACCGTGTGGCTTCCGATTTTTATTGCGAATCTCCTTATTCCTTTTCAAGAAAATGCTTGAGAAAATACACTCACAGCTACAAGCAGGATCCTTCGACCTTGCATAACTGTTACTAGACACCAGGACTTAATCATCGCTATTATTAGGGCAACGCCCCCTACATGAAGCGCAGAGCGTATTTATAGTTATCTTGTATCTAAATGTACGATGCCAGTGCATGACTCTGAAGTAACAATTCGGGAGATCCGAAGACTTCCACCCTTATAGCCGGAAGGGTGTTGACAAGTTTCATTGTAAATTTGTAGTTGCATGTGGTGCATACATGATTATTTGCAGTTGGTACGCCGTAGTGTTTCTATGAGGGAGATTTTCTATAGTGACATTTCAAAATTAACCGTAACCAGATGCTAAAACTGATACATATGTTTTATTTCCACATAGCATCAATGGGCACATTAATTTCGAAGAAAAAAGAAAGGCAAATTTTAACTAGTTCCACATTTTTAACCATTTACGTTATCACACGTCTTCTGGTGATCCTGGTCTTCTAGAAGTTTGTTTGATTGACCGGCTCTGAACCTTGGAAGCCTCGATTGTTGTCACGAGAGCAGACGAACAAGGAAATGACTTCCGCGCTATGTTAACTCTGGGTTTCAGTACTGATAGCACCGATGACAGTCCTTTCACCTTGTGTAATACTCTTCTGGATGCTTCAAATTCACTTGATACCAGCGTCTGTTGGTCGCATTACCTCGGGGTGCCGAGGCGCACTCCGTCATTCCACAATGGTAGTTTTGTCCTCTGATAAATTCTAAATTGAGCAGGCTTTCCCGAAATGTCACAAATGCCAGCTTCAATCAAAATTCAGATGCACTCCACTTTTACCTACACAGTCCTCTTGAAACATTATCTACATATGTTACCTCACATAAAATAATACCACATAAGTAATGGATGCTTTTGAAAAAATGTGGTTCTGTTTGGTAAGTTGTATGCAAATATCTCAGTTCGTCTGTCCTGCATTGTGATCAGTACAGAGTTGCTACGTCACTCAATCACAGACAAACATAAATAAGGAAGATACCCACATAGGAGACAATGTTGACACCCTAACGCATCAAATAACGGGAAAGCGTTGAGTAATATGACCAAGTGTCTATTTCCCACGACACCAGGGATATCCTTAAGAGTTAATTTTATGTAAATACTAGTTACGGCAACTTTGGCAAAGCAGGGGCATGGCAGAGCTGTTAAATTATTTAAGGTTTTAATGACCAGTAATATAATTCATTTCATGTTATTCGAGGATGAGAAACACTGATAAAATCAGGCAAGAATACCCTGGACCTTTTATGCCTGGCCTTAGTTATCACTTGCGCAATTTGGCTCGGAGTAAAAGTGCACGTAGCAGTGGGAACGGAAATAAATCATGCTGTATAAAATAAATAGTATTGAAAGTGGCAGGTTAAAAGTTCTGCCAACATTAAATCACAGTAATCTTACGAATTACAATATAATTAATTAATTGCTTAAAATAAAAATATTAATTTTTGAACAGTCAAGAAGCGAATAAAGTTAGAACGTTACATTTACGTGCCTATGGTAAAGACATGCAGTTGCCCCCATGATAATTTAACAATCAATCGACTGTTGAAACGAGCATGAAATCTGCATTAGCCTTTTCTTCAACAGAAGGCTTTTCTGCTCAGAAGTACACGGGCACTTTATCCAAAAAATTGTGAGATACGTATAGACAACAGTCCCCACCAACACCATTGCATTAATCACTGTTAAACCAGAACCTAATATATTTACAAGCCAGAGCTTGTGATTTGCACGACTTCTGATCTGGGCATATCGAGTCCACAAATTGTTAGTTCGCCAATTGACGTCATTTCATCCACAAGCACAGAAGTCAACATTGCAATTAGGATGTCCAGGTGGCAATACAGGTGTATAAACACTGCATGACCAATAGTGTGATAGATGCAATGGAATCGGGTGGAACATGAATAACAGTGATTTAAAATATTAACGAAAAATATACGTCTGAAACACGTAATAAAGAATAACAACATGCACATGCCTTAACTTATAACAAAATAAGACAGAAAAAGAGGTTTTCAAAACGAAGTTTTATGAAAACCTGACGATCGCTTTACGCGAAATGTCTTTTGTGCTTTCCGTGTATTTCATTTGACGTTGACGTCACTATTTGTAACACAAATCACTATTTGTAACACAAATTTAAAAGCGAAATCGCGTTGGAAGAGATATGAAGGGATCCCACCTAACTAGTAAAATACGGTGGCTATCTTTGCAGTTGTACGCATTTATTTACTTATGAAGCATTAGAGATAAAATAACAGTGTCCTTCGACAAAACACTGAGTTAATTGAACCTTACTTCACCGATGCGTAATGCCAAAAGAGAGTTCGATATAAATTTTTCAACCACTAGGAAACGCTAAGAACAGTGTACTGCACGTTTAGTTTTCACAGAATTCGAATAAACACGAAATTCCTACACCACAAAAGCCTTTGTTTCTTTAGAAGAGAAACCCTAGTGTGTTTCGGAATGATAAATGGTCCAGCGATATGCCCTAAATGTTCAGAGAAATGAAAAATAAGTTTTATGCGAAGTTCAACATGAAAGTCGCCATAGCAAGTCACTATTTTTCGAACCCTTTCACCTTCCTTGCAGCAAAACCACTTGACTTCACATAAACTGAGTTAGGATCGAGCCAGACCCCTTTTCCTCTAATCAAGTTTCCTACGGTGGCTATAATAAGACAGAAAACTATCTCCCTAGTACACAATATAATGTTTGTCTCCTAAGCTACTAAAAAAATGTTATACACGAAGAGTGGGAAGCTGCCTACTTAGACATAATCCAGTTACTAAATCTAAATAAGCACAAAAATGGGAAAAGGCGGAGCGTAAAATCTCAAAGGACATTTTTTGGACTGCCCTGTTGCCTCTACAATTATCACCCTCTTGAACAGTTATACGAAAGCAGGTGTAGCAAATATTCACAAATCGGCACGGCCAGATTACGGACAGTGCAAAACCCACGGTTTAGTTTTATCTCGGGTCGTTTACCGGCCTATGAAGCTTGTCGTATTGGTTCATGTAATGGGAAGTAAAATAATTTTTGTGAATCCTTAAATACTACCTGCCCCGTCGCAGTACTACATCATCGCAGCTAATGTGGTTCAAACACTATTATAGCGTCTAAGGTAACGTTTCGTTACATTTGCTTAGCATATATTCCTATATTCATGTCGAATATACATTTTAAACTATCAAAGGTGTGATATTTTGGTTAAATGATGATCAAAGTATTGTTTCTATACTGACCTAAGTTAGTCTGCCCAATTATTTAACTGTAAATTAGGGGAAAAGAGCATTTTGCTCTTGCGAACACTACATGGTGATTATGCGTAAGATCTGAAGCCCTACTAAATATTCTGTTCAAACATATATAAAATTCCTAGTCTTGACCAAAAATTGCTGAGGATCCATTCCCAGAGTTGAGAATCTTCATCTTTTAGATCGAGTTTTATTTGACTGCAAAATTTAAAATACTGCCAACGCGATTTCATCGCCCTGTGCAGTAAGGCCACTTATTTGCCTTTAATTTTTAGAAAGAGAGCGACAGGATTTAACACAGAGGGCTAATGGCACAAACGAAGTCGTCTTTTGCAAAAAGGCAGTCCATATTGGATGCAAAGACAGTAATATCAAGAACCACAAAACACAGCAATGCACATGCGTTTATCAAGCGCTCAGAGCCATACTGGTTGCCCACAGTGGGTAAGGAGAGAACAAGAGTAAAGCATCGGTCACAAGACAGCATAGTGACTTTGACAAATAAACGAATACCTATTACTTTGAAAAGGTAAACGTTTTATGGTGACTGATGCTTTCCCATTCCTCACCGCACATTGAAAAAGGATATCCCTGGGTCTAGAGAGGAAGGTGACTAGGGCCGTATACGGCACTGAGTTGGTCCAGGGGCAAAGGGAGAAGGGTAAGGGGGTGGTGGTGGTGGTGGTGGTGCAAGCTGGCTGCAGCCAGGTGTTGCTGGCTGTTACCTGTCGGATAGGGCAGCCCGAAGCCTGGATAACCGGAGTAACCCCTGCCGGCCGCGTAGGCGGCGTATGCGGCTGCTGGGAAACCTGCGCAGAGAAAGAAGCGTATTAGTTCCATCGGAAATATGTTTCTTCTCAAGGCGCTTTTCATTTTTCATCGTCTAGCTAACCGTTACGCCTTACAAATAACAGCGGCTAAAACCTCGAATTCTTCTGCAGGAGTAATGCAATATCGCAGAAACTCGCAGAACATACGTGCACATATCCATCGAATCCAGGTGAGGCAAAATTAAACATATATTTTGTCCATCGCGAGCCGCTTGGATATTTTGCGCAACTTTAAATATTACCTAGGAGCACCCGAGGGCGAGATTGAAATATCAAATGCTCGATATAGTTTGTTTGCTGTGGTAATAGCAAAATACAAAAAAAAAAGAAAACAAACATGGATTGCTTTTAGAAACTCTAACGTAAAATACATTTCGAAACGTAAAGAGACTGTGTTTCTACAGAGACAGCTAAAGATGTCTCTAGTACGGAATATTTCAATCTAAGTTTTACCTAGGCTTATATCAGAGACGATACAGTATAAAAGCGTGGGCTGTTTAACAGTAAGCATGAATCTACAATCCTAATCGATCAATGCGTGAATTGTGCATTTTATGCAGATTGGATAAATGTCCTATTTCACATACATGTCCCCTATGTGAAGTAACATTGCACGAAGGAAAAGCGTGATGGGGTACCGTTCCATTGCATTTATGGCATGCCTGACGTGGCATGCCTCTCGTAAAGTGAGTCGACACGTCTTTACTCGTAAATGCGAAGTAATCAAGACAAAGGGCTGCTCCAACATGAAGCTATTTCGTGTGGAGCGAAACGCCGATTTGAATGAAGAGCCAGACGAAAACAAATGGCAGGTAATCCACATGTTTTGCATTGCAGTATACCACGTAGAAGAGTAGTGGAGAGATGAGAGTTGAAGTAAGAAATAAAAAAAGACATGTCAAACTGAAATAATAATGATGCGGAACGACAGATGAGTAACCTAATTGATATGATTACAGTTGAAGATGTCGTCTCGAGCGATGCAATGTCATGGTTGGCAATTAAGTGGGATGGATTTCTTTGTTCGCTGAACGGTAAATTTTACCAGAGCCTTTAATTGCACGCTAACCCCTGTTGCTTGCACACCACTTGACACGGTATCAACTTCGAGTGCGACAGACAAGTGTGATACAGATACTTAATGTACTAGCTTACTGAAGCTGTCATTTACTGGTATAAGCAGCTGCTGAGCTGATAACCCTAATATGACTTCTACTCTCTGTACAGATGATCGAATGGGCGATAGCTACATTAACGGTGCTTTTACTTACTTAAAATGTATACGAGTATCTTTTTGTAAAGCGAAATATGTTTTGTAAAGGATACTACACTTCATAAGATAATTATTTAAAATCTAAAAATAAGTATACTGTTGCAAATTTATTTTGAAAACTGGCGATTTAAACAAGTCAATTATGTGCAGTGAAAATGGCACCGACTCCCTGCGCCGACTGACAATATTTCAATGCGCACCTACGCCACAACTTCATGCGCATCATGCTGATGGCTGGCTTTGTCGTACTTACCCTCAGGCAAAGCTCCCAGAGACCACATGAAATCTAGAACACCAGAAAAGAAAGAGAATAGTAACCAAGGAAAAAACTAGACTCATACACGTCTCCTATCAAGAACAGCACTGAGGTTCAACTAAGGGAGTCAATTAATTCTCCTAGCTATGTATGTTTATCTAGAGAAAAAATTTGGAGAGAATTGTAGTGTTTGCAGTGGAACTGTTGTAAAGAAAGAATTTATTAAACATATTGAGGGGCACGAAAAAGAATTCACCAAAACTCGAAATAAGGCGCAATTAAAATAAAAAGTTAACAAAAATCAAAATAAAATGAGAAGATAGCATCCATGAAATTTCATAACAGCTATTGATATATTTTTCTATTCTACACTACTACGCTTTACCTATGGCAGGACAGGCCGATTCACAAAGGTGAATGGTCATATTAAACAGAACTGAGATATTTGAATATACTCTAAATGAACAAGTGTACGGATTTCTAGCTCATATATGTCATTTATCACATCTACTACACACATTTTTCCTTTGTTAATACACACGCCTAAACAATAAAAGCCCACTCATATGTACAAGAGATTAAAATTCACATTTCATTTGCTAACAGAAGTAATGAGTGATATTTTAGTTCTGAGTGTGAATCTACAGTTAGTTGGACTAGCTATTTACCTCAACATGAAATAAACGCAATTTTGTGCTTTTCAGCCATCTAGTGAAGATGATCCAAGGAATCGGAGTATTCTTACAACCCAAAATTGTGCTTCTCTCACACGTCAGTTGATCCCAAGTTACTTAAAAACATACCCTCGAGTCATAGCAGATAAAGAAATCGCATTGATCTCATGCTAAGGTGAACACCGTTAAGCTTGTGACGTCGTTCATTTGAAAGTCCAATGTGCAAATAACATACAGTTTAAACACGCGGCGATGTTAGAAGATGTACACTTACTGTTGAATTCAATTTGTGTACTAGGATGGTACGAAACCCTCCTTTTCAATGTGAAAATAAGTAAAAATTTGGCACGAAGATTTTTGGCTGGAGTAGGAAAACCAAAATTTCTGGTAAATGATTGAAACACTTGCATGAAACTTTATTTAGACGGCTGAAGCTCCGACAATATATATCCAACGTATAAAGACATTAATAGGAATTTATGTTTATATTCGCTGCAATGGAGTAAGGTCTACGCTAGGTTGCGTGAACTAAGAGAATATCTCCCACTTCTGAGCGTGGACCACACATGTAAACAGGTAGGGTGGTCTAATGTTGGATGTACAAACCGCATTCCACCCCGTACATCACTTTAGAGTACTACACTACCTAGCGTAGATCTTAAATAAGCAGTGTGCTGCAGATTTAGAGTATATATATATAATGAGAATCGCTAACAGAAATCTGAACGATGCAAGTGTTTCAACAAATTTTGAATACTGACGAAAATTCCTTCTTCTCATGTTGGTGGGCCTTGGTGGAGCTGTCAGATTTCGATGCCTTTTGAATGAACGTAGACTCGTGTTGATTGAAGGAGAACTACCAGGACAATTCTACTGGAGAAGGAGGCTATTCTACGGAATCTACTCTAGAGGCTAGCTAGTCTACAATTATGACAACAGAATTTAACGTACATAGTTCAAACATTTTATTTCAAACAGACAATAGAATTTTTGAGTACATCTACGGAGACAGTTATGTTACAAAGTTGTCCAATATTTCGACCTAAACGACATACTCTATTTTGTTAACGAAACGGTTTTAATATGTCTAACCGCTATGATTAGTGACCTGGCGCTATTGTGCTGCATGAGGTAGAATACACAATATATACCTCCGACGTCCACAGATCCGTGAGAGCAGCTGGATTATCACGCTTCTAGTCTTCGTTGCACACAATTATGCTACCTACATCCCGCTTTCTCTGAAGAAAAAACTAGCAATATATTGTTTCGTCATTCGTTGTCGGCTTCACAAGCGGAACTGGCAACAAAAGCCTGAAGTATTAAAATCACAGAGCCCATGACCAACATACAATTCACTTCCTGACACTATAGTCATGAAAGTGTTCACAATGAGAAAAATGGATACCATTCACTATACAGAGAAGCGCTATTTTACATTGGTTGAAGCTAGACCATCTATAACTTATTCTCTAGGAAAATGACCTATGTCGGGAATACACATTATAGTTACTTTGATCTTTACAGTGGTGCTAAAACCATATTGTACATATGCAGTCGCATCTCTCCTGTCCATTACCTGTGAGCTTGAGATTCATGATAATAAAGGAATGAGAAATCACAAACAACAAAATAACAATCATACGATAAAATCTCTAAACCCATCTTTACTAAAAATTTGAAACCTATTATTACATTTTAAAATGACGTCAGGTCCACGAAACTCTATCTGACTTATAAAAAGATCCAGATAATGAATATTTCGGAACTATTCTATTGCTATTTCAAGAATATGTCTAGTTCTAGCTACAAATGAATTTTAATTTCAATAGAAAAAATAACTCTGGTTCAAGAGGAATCCAGGCAGTCAGTGGACGTAAATTAAGAAAGAATTCTATGTAAGTCTCAAAATCTCACATTCAATGGTCAAAATGCACAAGAGCACTTTGATTGACAGAAGTTAAAGGCGACTGTGGCAGCAAAAACCTTTCTGATAATCAGAGGATGGTCTATAGTTCTAAAGGAGATATGACAAAAGTAGAGTACGAAGAGGGTTACATAGTTGGGGTATTAAATACATAATACTTTCATCTTTAAAACCTGCCTGATGTATGTAAGTTTCATGTACAATCTTACCTAAGTTGATGTTTTTTTTTATTTAAATACTGAGTAGTTATTATGAAATTTCATGAAATATATCTGACAGGAAACGGGGAAATCAGCCATAAGCTTACGTGAGCGTAATGTTTTCACATTACGTGTCATTTATAAGTGCCACAGATTAGCAATAAGCTAAGGTAATGTTCCCCTCAAATAAGATAAAACACAACAAAAGTAATAATTTCAATGTTATCCGTCCGTTAAATTCACGGGACATTTTCAATATGACTGTACAAGTTGAAGATTAAATAAAAATAAATTATTCAAAATCATACATAACAAAAAATCGGGAGCGACTGATTTGGGAAATTAAAAAACGTAAAAGCTGAAGAAAAAATAAAGTATTAAACTGCGTAGGTACTGGGTGACTTATAGTATGGCACGTTGCAATGCAAAATTTGGACTTATTTCTGGACGACTCATGATAACCTCGAATAAACTGGCTCATGTTTTCTAGGTAAAAGTAATGCATACTTCTTTCTGTTTCATCTCTGAATTAATCTTGTCGTAGGAAAGTGATACAAAAATACCACCCGACTTTAAGTACATCGTGCAAGTATGAACCCTTATAGATCACCTTTTACAAGATTTCATGCAGAGTTCGCGCATATCGTATGCATATATTCCATCCTGATGGGCACACGTTTATTACAAACAAGAAAGTAACAGGCAACGTAAAACCAAAAGCAGGCACGTTGCTAAATAATTAAAAATTTTAATTAAGTACAGCAAGGCGCCTTAATAAAATATAGTGAACTGAAAGGCTAGCATAACCAAAGCGGCAAAAACAGAAGACAAGTATGGCATGGCTCAGAAAATAAAGGATAGAACACTTATTATGCCACGAGTCTACTGTTGGCATTGGCGACGACGGCAGCTTTCTCATGGCTAGGAAATGGAGGGGTCTGATCGGGAAAGCGATGCGAGGGTATCATAATAACACGTTTTTTCGCATTCGTGTCACCTTTATTGGTCTTGGGCATGACCACGACGCCGGTCGAGAGAACGACGAACCCCTTGCTCTGTTTTATGAATCGGCGAACTTCATGATTATGTCAGATACATAGGGCTACCAAACTACGTGGTCGTTGATAGCAGTCTTTTAAACAAATACTGTCGACAAAATGTCTTAACGTTTCTTGACTAACTTCACTGACGCTACTAGTCAGAATTTCTACGACGGATCACAGACTGCATCCCTGAATCATATCTCATTCAATTTTCATGCATGTTCACGCTGTCACTAATGTACAGCCGTGTGTCATCACTGAGCAGATGAATTTCGAGGAACTTTCCGTCAGTACTTACATACAACCCTTTGCAAAAAAAAGCAGCTTGGAATGTAAATTACAGTATGACAAACAAGTTTATCAAAATATTAATAAATGCTAAATCGACTAGATATAAAGCCAAAATAGTTGGCCAAAAAGGCGGACTACATTGATATAGAAATATATGCATCAAGTAGTTATGTCGTGGAGGTTTTCCCAGTCCACGTCGCTAATACCATTGCTCTCCAAATATTTAAATATATTTCAACAAGTAATAAATAAATATACCTTTATGCGCAAAGACATTAAAGATCTCAAAAATCCAAGCGAGATTAGAGATGATATTAAAAAGTGTCTTTATTACACGAAACTTAACTATCGCGACGGCCTCCATCCGTATACACTGATGCGTCACGGCAACAGCACGAGACGCGTTTCATGGGGCGACGGAGACGTAACCAGCAAACCTCTTAAAAAAGTAGAGACCACACAGCGGGAACAGCAGAAAATATGCCGACCCAGCGTGTCAAGAAACCACTGTTAATATCCTACTGAGGGTGCCGGGGGTGCTGCAGGGAGTGGGTAGAAAGTGAGGCCTGCAGCGATGCCGGCAGAACACTCGGTCAGAGCCCGATCGGGAGAGGGTGGTATAGAGGTACGTCCAGGCCCTGTAGCCCGACCAGGTCGCTCATGGAGTAAGAGAGGTGTGGGGGTTGCGTGGGCTGCCTGAGAATGGCGGCGTGAGCCGCCGCTGCCGCCGCCGCCGCCGCCATAGCTCGCTTGCAATTAGCGGCCGCCTGATGCGCGTACAGGCCCTGGTGATGGGCCGCCGAGGGAGCGAGCAGAAGATGATGCGGAGCCGGGTACGGCGAGTACCGGTAGGTGGAGGCCGACGCCAAGCTCGGGGGAGCAGCGGCGGCGGCGGCCGCGGCCGCAGCCACGGCGGCAGTCAGAGCCGCCGCGCCGCCCGCCGCTCCCACCGCGCCGCCCGCCGCCGCCCTCGCCCCGGCACCACCGCCGCCCCCGGAGCCCCCAGAGAGCAGCAACTCACCATAGGCACCGCGCCCCGCGGCGCGTGTCTTGGCCAGGTTGGCGGGCAGCATCACCTCCTTGGGCTGGGCCTTCTTACACTCGACCTGTAATCAAAGACAGGGCGGTTAGACAAACCCGTCCCACGCTAACCCAGTCCTGGTGCGCCACGAGCCTAACCGAAGACTACATACGCAACGTGTATCGCGCACAAAAGCGCTGCGCTCTGTTGTCGCGTGAAAAAGTGTGTGTGCTGGTGGGTTTATGTGTGTGAGTGTGGGTTGGTGGGTGTGGGCGAATCCAACCGCCGAGCATTTGCAAAACGCTGCGCCAAGCGACACGAAAACAAAGCAGCATCGGAACAATGAGGCGCTGCGCGCCGTCCTCTCTGTGCACGAATAGGACGCATCGCATTCACGGCGCTGGAACAATACGTCACATAATTTTCGGCCCGAGCAGTGTACCGCACCCGCACTGACATGTGCACAGAAACGTCATGCTGGCAAATTTCATGCTGTCCTGCGGGATCCCGCGCGAAGTCAACGCGCGAGGCGGAAACAAACTCCATATTTCCATGTCGGTAGCCCACACAGGCAGGAAAGATGGCCGAATGCTCGTGCAGGAACTGTTGAGTTTTGTTGTGTTTTGCGTGAGTCGTTTCAGAAATTACCTCAATATACTTCTTAAAACATAGAAAGAAATATCTCCGTTGAGTGGTAAAACTGACACAGAAGATATGTCAAGATCTACGAGGCAGCTTGATCGATCCAGCGGTGTGCCGTTAAGTGTTGGCAGCTTGTGCACATACTCTCGAGCCTCTTTCTCTCTGTCCGGTGACCGATATCCAGGTCACCAAGCTCCGATGCACATGTCCGTGGAGCCACACAAGCGCAGCCCTGTGAGGGGGAGGGTGGGGGGCTTTCACTTTGTAGATTCACGCTAGCCACAATATCCCCCTCCCTTTCGTTCGCTACCAGTTCCTTTTTCTCCTAGCCGACCCGAATGGGATCGCCCGTCCAGCCCAGCAGCTCGCATGACACGCCCCCGTACCTTATTCAGAGCCATACTACCTCATTCCATTTGGTGGGCGAACGGACCACAGCTGAGTCGTACAAATCTGATGGGGGAATCCTTGAGAAGCAGCGAGCGACACATGCACAGGCACACAATGTGCTCCCTACGGCGATGGCCTCAGCTATCAAGACAAAACCTGCCACCATCCGGCTACTCTGGCGGACACCTAAATTTTGACGCGATTTTGACGTTTTCCAATACGTTTTTTGAGTGAAAAACTAAAATTTTGAAATCTTATACCGCAATCAACAGAAATGAGATGAATCTACATCAAACAATTTTAAAAAGAAGATACGCGAGATGCACTTACCATTTTATTGTTGATTTCGTGAAAGTGGATCTCGCACACCTTATCCACTACATCTTCGCACTGAAAGGTAACGAACCCGAAACCTGTAACACACAGAAAGAAATACGTCAGAAAGATAAACAGAGAGAGTGAACGGATGGGGGAAAAGGGAAGAAAATCGCGGATATGGTTTTCCTTTCCAAACCATCGGTTCCATTCACGTGCAGGATATCGGAAGTAACTCTTCAGAAAAAAATAAGAGCAGGCATCGACAGGCTTTCTGACCATTCAGTGTGTGTGTGTGTGTGTGTGTGTGTGTGTGTGTGTGTGTGAGGGGTACGGAGGCAGGGGAGGAGGAAGGAGGGGGGGGGGGGGGCCAGCCAAGGCCGCTGGACATGAGTCGGCGTACGTCAGCAAACCGTGGGAAGCAGGACTCAAAGGCGTAGCAAAACCTGCACCGCGTGAACACGCCTCGCTGCGTCCGGAAGAAAAAATGGAGCGAAATCGATCAGAGTTCCTCCTGAGACACATCACTTTTCATCCCCGAAGGCCCTGGGCCTTTCCTCTTGACGCCTGGTGGGTAGGCTGGCCCGTCCATCAGAGAAGCATTGCGGGCTTGCCCACCCTTACTAATGCAGGCGCCAAGACCATCCCCGAAAAAAAAGAGAGTGCCCCGAAATATAAGAGTGGTGTTCGCGGGCCATGTCCGCGCGTTGACGCCATGCCTCCGACACCCTACCACACACACACACAGACACACACATGCCCGCAAACACACCTCCCCGAGGCGCAATTCTGGACAGCAAGTTCATTTGGCGGGCGACCAGAAGAGCGAGATAGGTTTACGGTGTTATACTGCCGAGTGCCCCTCGGCCTCGGCCTCGGCGGCCACCCCATTCCACTCCCTCCTTTTAGGCTACCATTGCCGACCGTACCCGCGGACATATCAGCGCCTTCTGACCCGCCCCTCACACCCTGCGATGCCATGCAATACGCCGTGCAACGTGTCATTTAATGCCTTTTCGGAAAACTTCTGGTTTCTCATCAAAGATGCAAGTCCATGCTTTATAATTCTTATCATCATCATCATCATCATCATCAATCATCATCATCAATATTATTATCTCCCCTCCCCTCAACCCGTACCGCTACGGATGCTGGAAGCGCGCCATGCATTGCATACATGGTCACCAGGCGTGCACACGTATCTGCATCATCTGTAATGACCCTCGGGGAGAATGGAGGCACTGCCCGAGAGCCAGCGGAGCCAGCGGAGCCAGCGGAGCCAGCGCAGCCTGATTGCAGCGTCGCTGCTGCGTTTCCGCCTGTCCTGAAGGCGGCCCAGTTCTGCGGTCACCCGTTTTCAAATCTCACTCAGGGAAAATATGTGTTATTTAGTTGCGACTTTCGGGCAAGCTGGCGCCTGCAGCGCAGAGCGGTATGACGACGGTGAGCCCCAAGTGCGTATAACAGCCCCCCGAAGAGGCGCAACCACATTTGCATTTTTATGGGTTTCACTCCTTGCGATTCTAAAAATATAAAAAATAACAACAGCAACAACCGAGGGAAAAAATGAAGAACACGATATAACCGTCGCCAACATTAGCCGTTGCGCACCCTGCCGAGGAGAGCGGTTCACGCTTTTGTTGTTCGCACCCCAGCACCGGCATGGGCCTCCGCGCTGGGCCAAGGTGAGTGTGCGTGGTGGGTAGTTTGGCCCTGATTTATGAATCGTACCCCGCTTCCATTCATCCCACGCAAGTGGTGTGCGTTTTCAACAACGCAGATATAACAGCACCCCATCCCGCCGCTCGGGATTTTCCCTGCTCTGCCGGCCGGGAGCAGTCCGGGCCAAAGAGCTCGCCACCAGACACCCACTCAACTGCAATGCGAATCTCAGTGCAAATGCGTGGGTCATAAGTGAGATGTGTGAAATGAATGCGACGGAATTATGCAAATGAGTCCGCACACACATGAGGGAGAAAGAGAACCAAAGAGAGAAGGGGAAAAAAGGGGAGGCGCAAGAGAGAGGTAGAGAGGTGCAGCTCTAACGACGCCTATTCATGGCGGCCAACCTCTGCGGACATGTACTTCTCCGGTCCCCTAGCAACCTGCAAGAAGAAAATCTCTTCCCTTATTTTGGCCTCTGCTCATCATTTTTTCGTCAAACCATAGTCTGAATTTCCCTCTCTCCCCCTGCAACTTCCCCGCTCCTCTCGCGGATCTGCGGGCTGGAAAGGCCATATTATAGAGGAGGTGGCATGAAAAGAGCGGGGGGGGGGGGGGGGGGGGGGGGCGGGGCGGGGGTTAGAATTTACGGCGACTGTTGCCATGCATCATGCGCGACCCGCGCCAAGGAATTAGTGCGCTCTCCGAAACCCCCCCGGACAGGAGCATGGCCGGCCCGGACGGGGCCCGGACCCCGGGCGCGGCCAGGCCCGGCCAGGCTGGTGGGCATGCGCGCTGCGATTAAGATGACAAATTGATGAGTTAGGCAGGCGGCTAAGTTTCAAAGTCTCACAAAAGGAGGAGAAGGAAGAATGTATTTTTAAACGAGATAACGACCGTAAATCGCGACATGGAAGGTTAGCGCCCGCCATCAGCCTTGCGTCCGCCCCTTGCACTAAATCCTCCGGCGGCATCAAATGGACAACATACACGGTGTGTGTGTGTGTGTGTGTGTGTGTGTGTGCACACACATGATAATCGCCCACGACGTCCTCTCCACACCCGGACAGCGTGCTCAACAGTAACGCCTCCAGCTCTGCACGGACTGCAAATAGGCATGACGATAACTGAAATACTTTGGGAAATATTTACGTTTTAACACGGCGAGCAACCCGAATTTTACAAAACACCGTTTTAGGGACGATGTTAGCCTGGCTACGCGCCTGGAGTAAACCTGGGCCCCCTCGGCACGCACCTGGACGTTCACCAGGGCAAATAATGGGAGGCAAACGTCTCTGTAATTAGAAACAGTTTTACGAGACGGCTACCTCTCCTTTCGGCTTGATGACGTTCTATAAAACATCCGCCAGAAGACTCTTACACTGCTCGAGCATCGTCCAATTAAACGGCATAAAAAGCACCCGCTCCGTCTGATTCCCAGGCAGGCGGCACCTCTCGGCGCGATCTGTCCTTCGCGGAAGTCTTTTATTCGGAGCTGGCGGTGGACATCAGTGGCTGTATACGTATAACAGAGAGAGGCATTCCAGGACAAAACATATCTGACGAAGAAACTAGCAAGTCGCGGTAGCCAACATAAAGAGGGAAAGGATGATATGTGTACGCACGCGTGTGTATGCGGCAGAGAGAGAGAGAGAGAGAGAGAGAGAAAGGGGAGGGCGTAACGCTAATGCGCGTGGTCGTAGACTATGCATGCGCATACGCTATGGCATCAAACGCGCGCGCTCCCACACACATACACACACACCCACACACACACACACCGCCTGGCTGCAATAATGTCTCTCAAATATGTCAGCCCGACCCCACCACTGTTTCTGAGAATATGCAATGAATAACTACAAAACTTTGCAATGCTCTTTACAACACTTTTGTGACAATCGCCACCATTCTTTTCAATCATCACAATGTTCAAAATGTCACATCTTTTGTGGTTATCATTACAAAACAGCGGTCGCGCAGAGCCCATAGCCCGCTCAGCAGCTCAGGTGCCCGACTGGCAGGTGGTGCGGCATCAACTTCGGCAGACAGTTTCTGATTTCTCTTTCCTTCTCGCAGCAGCAGGGGGATGTTTTTCAGACAGCGTACAGTGTGCACGGCCTGCGAGTTTATTCATTTGGGTACAATCCCATCCCATCCCGTTCCATGCTATTCCAGGCGACGGCGTCTGTCTGCCCCTCTAGAGCCCCCCCCCCCCCCCACACACACACTCTTCTCCCTTCCTTCTTTCGTGTCCCATTGTTCTCATCCCCTTTCACAATGCACAGTGATCCCCTTTTTCACAGTTCGGTCTCAGCGACCATGACCCAGCGAGCAGACGCTGCTAACACCCGGCAGCCAGACCAAGACGGTCCTGCCTGGATACCATCTCTCTCTCTCTCTCTCTCTCTCTCTCTCTCTCTCTCTCTCTCTCTCTCTCTCTCTCTCTCTCTCTCTCTCTCTCTCTCTCTCTCTCTCTGCCTGCATGACCATGGCCTTAAAACGATATATTACCAATCTTTTTTCGCATTTAATCTTTGGAAACACGTAACGTGTCTTCCGAAAAAGCCTCTCGAAACTGGGCCAGGCAGCGATCGCTGAACCGGGCGCAGACGTTACCCTGCTGCGTCAGCCGCAGAGCTAGCAGCGAGTTGAGAGGGGGGGAAAGAGGCTTCCAGGAAAACAAAGTTACATTTTCAGCCGAAAAGTCTGGAAGGCCTACCTCATCCTCTAGGCACGCTTCGATTGCTGTGCGGGATTATGGGAATCGCTCGACGCAGGGGGGATCAAGGCGAGGAAACGAAACGGCAGGCGAAAAATGGAGTGACCCGGGTCACGCTGGAGAGCCGGAAAAGGAAGCATGAGAGAAAGAGAGAGAGAGATGGACTCGGGAATCGGCTCCCGGCGAGTGGAGCCGAGCGGAGCCGAGCGGAGCCAAGCGGTAAAGTGAAAGACGATCGTCGCCGAACTCACCTCACGGACTGCATGAATGCGTCAAACCATTTATTTTAATGCGACTGCCTATAAAGATCCCCCCGTCTCTTTCTTCCTCCCCCTCCTTTTATCTCACAGTCCCCCTCCCTCGTTTCCTCTCACCTCTCTCTCTCTCTCTCTCTCTCTCTCTCTCTCTCTCTCTCTCTCTCTCTCTCTCTCTCTCTCTCTCTCTCTCTCTCTCTCTCTCTCTCTCTCTCTCTCTCTCTCTCCCTTTGGCCCTTTGCTGCAGTGGCGCTTTACGCGTTTGCCATTAAACAAGAACGCGCGGTGCTCAGAGGGGCGGCAAGAAACGTCAAATACTGGTCCATCGGCCATCGCAGGTGTGTGTGTGTGTGTGTGTGTGTGTGTGTGAGAGAGAGAGAGAGAGAGCCGGGGGGGCGACAGTAAGCCCAGCTGCATTCAGATAGGCTCCGAGGGGACCCCTCTGCTGCAGTGCGCCGCAACCACTATCCAGCCAAGACTTTCACGTCCCATATATCCCCCCCCCCGCGACACCGGCAGAACGGTGACATGGTCAGACGGCGTCGCGGGGGTTAACGTTTATAGCCGAGTAAAAATTTCGACGCGGCAAAAACAGCTGAAGGACGAGACTCGGCCTGGGGCTGACAATCTCCCCTGCGTCGCCAAAGTCGAAACAGGCAGACCATCACCATGGACAATCCCTGCCGCGGGCAAAGAAAATCTGCCTGCGAAGCACTGCGCCGTCCGCCTTTTTGTGGGTTGCCAAGCGTCACAGAGGCGGCCGCGCCTTCAAACGAAAGAGAGAAGACGAGACAAAGAAGAGGAAGGCAAAAAGGGGATACAGCCGGATGCGGCGATGGGCGATTTGCGACGACACGGCCTGGCCTCCTCCCTGCTTATTCGGACTCAAAACTAGAGTGCATCTCTGTGGAGAGGGCAAGGCCGCCCACTGTGTCGCTGCCGCCGCCACCGCTACCACCACTACAGCTTAAGCGGAGCAGGGTCAACTCCCCGAAATCCCCGCCAGATGGGGCTCTCGGCAATAACCCTAGCGTGTAGGGGGCGGGGAGGGCAGCACACCCCCTCCCATCTCTGCCTCTGTCTGTCTGTCTGTCTGTCTGTCTGTCTGTCTGTCTGTCTGTCTCTCTCTCTCTCTCACTGTGTCGTGACTATCTATTACGTTAGTCTGCTAGCCCCTGTCATTTCGAGAGCGCCGCAAACAGCGCGCTGTTACACTACCACTTGATTGTTGATTTTCACTGTGCTACTCTAGAAAGAGCGGCAGAGAGGCTTCCTACACCGCACAGCCGGACGCCTTGTCCCCCGAGGTTTACTGCACAAGCCATTACGGCTCGGATTGAAGGCATGGCCGGGCATGGCCACCCCAGACCCCAGACCCCCGGCCTCGGCCCCGGCCCGGACATGGTCCCCACCGCAGAGAGGAAGAGTTACAGGGAGCCTCGGAGACCACTCGGAGCCTGCAGAGCCTGCAGAGCCTGCAGAGCCTGCAGAGCCTGCAGAGCCTGCAGAGCCTGCAGAGCCTGCGGAGCCTGCAGAGCCTGCAGAGCCTGCAGAGCCTGCGGAGCCTGCAGAGCCTGCAGAGCCTGCGGAGCCTGCGGAGCCTGCAGAGCCTGCAGAGCCTGCAGAGCCTGCAGAACCTGCAGAGCCTGCAGAGCCTGCAGAGCCTGCAGAGCCTGCAGAGCCTGCGGAGCCTGCAGAGCCTGCAGAGCCTGCAGAGCCCGGCCGCGCCGCGAAAAAGTTTCGCCAGAAGACCACTCGCCCGCCCGCAACTTTTACTACGTAAACATTCCCTGCCCATTCCGAAGCCCCTCGGTTTTATTACCACTACTATTATTATTATTACTACTATATTTCCAGTCAATCTCTATTGAACGCCGCGGGGGTTGCATGCAGCTGCCCAGCGCGAGGAAAACGTTCACAAGCCACGTAATGTTTCGGGGGCGAGATGTCCTTAAGGAGGCGGGAGAATAAGGGCACGAAGGGTCGGGGCTGGCGGCGCCACCCACAACAAAGCGATGACCACGGAGAAGGAGAATGAGAGAGAGAGAGAGAGAGAGAGAGAGAGAGAGAGAGAGAGAGAGAGAGAGAGAGAGAGAGAGAGAGAGAGAGAGAGAGAGAGAGAGAAGTAAACGTGGGCGGTGGTGGGTGCGGAAGAAAAACAGAAGCCTGTACGTCTCAGATAACCGGGACGGGCTACACGCGGGACTAGCCAACTCCTTTGGGGGAGCAAGACAGAGAGAGAGAGAGAGAGAGAGAGAGAGAGAGAGAGAGAGAGAGAGAGAGAGAGAGAGAGAGAGAGAGAGAGACAGAGAGACAGAGAGACAGAGAAAGGCACTGCGAGCTAAAGGGGTAGGCGGAGGGAGAACCACAGAGCCGGATGAGGCGAAGCGCCGGCACAGCAGGGGGCAGGGGGAGAGACTTGCCGTGCGCGCATGATTTTTTAAGGGGCTGCTTTCACCGCGTCGTGTGCTCCGGGGCTGCGGACGGAAGAGGTAGCCGGGGCTCTGGCCGGGGTCAGACGGTCCCCGGCGACCTAACAAGAACGCTGTGTGAGTCTCCGACGGGCCCACGGCCCACGCCGCCCGGAGGGTAGGCAGCCGTGGTCACTCCGCGCACGCGTGTCGTGCGGGCTGGCCTACCCTCGAGTTGACAGGCGCGCGGTGTCACCGCGTTCGGTGTCGGCGCTGCGCAGTGCTTGTTCACGGACAGCGCCCCGTGTGGCTTAAGGCTCTCCGCGTCACAGCGACGCGCCCGGACGTTACGCAGTCGGTGTCTCAGCCCCGCGGCCGGAGGTCTCCGGCACCGCGGGAAAAGCCGATCAACAAACAGGGCGCAGAGCGGAGCCAGCGGCGGCCCCGAAGCGCCGAGGCCCCGAGGTGCCGGCTGACACCGTCCTGCTGCGTTCGCTGGCCAGGATATACACGTCTTCCGATACCGTTCGCGTGTTCCCATCTCAGCCAGTAAATGTTCCCATGCTGATGAGCAGTAACGCGCAAATGGAAAAAAAGAGAGAGGAAAAAAACCACGCAGGCTGTGCGGGTCGTTGCCGCTAAAGCACCTGGTACCGTCGGGCTCTGTATTCGGATACGGTCGTGAGAACACGCACACACACACACACACACACACACACACACACACACAGGCTGAGGGGGCCACGACCTCTCCAAACACACAAACGTAACCAGCCCCCGCAGCACACAAGGGCCTGGGCCCCGCACGGAGGAGGAGGTGAGTGTAGTGTGGGTTAGGGAGGGAAGAAGGGGTTGCAAGAGGCACCGTACACGCACAAGGTCGCAAACTTCTCCCGTGTGATGAATTGTCCGGCGGGGCGTTAGGCGTCTCTCTCTCTCTCTCTCTCTCTCTCTCTCTCTCTCTCTCTCTCTCTCTCTCTCTCTCTCTCCCCCTCCTGCCCGACACAATGGGGACGCCCTCTTCCCAAGTGTCGCGCTGGCCCTCGGCCCCGCCCGGGCCCTACCCTGGCCCTGCCTTGCAGCACGATCAGCCCCCCTCCCCTCGCCTTCCCCGGCGGACGCTGGGACGAGACGTAATCCTCTTGCCAGTGATCTTCTCCACCAGTCCTCCAGAACAACGCCCCTTGAGCACGCTTTGCCCCGCTTTGGTGTCACCCCTCCCCTGCAACCCTTTCCACTCCGCCACGCCCCCCTCCCCCTCGTCACATCCTTCATCTGCCCCAGCCGCCGCCCCTGCAGCCTTCTTATCGGTGTCACCGCTCTCCTCGGCGCCCTGCGAACGCAGAGTTCAGCACATGCGGAGGCGAGGTGAGGGGGCTCTGGGGTACATCTAGCACACGGCGCGCAGTAATGGTGTCTGCCGAGGTGTGTGGGTGGGCGCTGGGGGGCGCTGAGGGCGATGAGGGCGCTGCAGGCGCTCAGCGTGCTGAGCGCGCTGCGGGCGTTGAGGGCGCTGTGGGCGCTGTGGGCGCTGAGGGTGCTGCAGGCGCTGAGGGCTCCGGTATACGGCGGACCGACGAAACTCTAGGGCAGACTGGGGCGAATGAATTGGGGTGGTACGCATGCCCTAGAATGGAGGTCCGGTGGACCTGATCATGCCGGCGGGTAGGAGTGAGAGAAAAGAGGAGGGGTGGGGGACGCAGTCGGAGAGAGAGAGAGAGAGAGAGAGAGAGAGAGAGAGAGAGAGAGAGAGAGAGAGAGAGAGAGAGAGAGAGAGCGAACGGCAGGAGGGGCGTGGCCGAGGAAGTGAAGGGGCGCCGCCATAAAGGTGAGGTACCAGCCTGCAACATGCATGAGTTGATTCCAAAAGAAGTGGGGCGGGCGCCGGGCCGGGTGCACACACAGAGGTCACCCTCTGCCAGAAGTCTCACCAAAGCGTAGGCAGAGAGTGTCACAAGAGGCTCGCACTTTAAATTCTGGGAGTGGCAAAGAGCCACTCGAGGACACGACACGCGAAGTCAATACCGCAGACACGGTCTCCATTCAAAAGACCACAGTACCGTGAGGGTGTGAGCGAGCACGCGCTGTGCGAGCGAGAGAAATAGCAGAATTCTACATTTTAGTTGTTGTTCCTCTTCCACTTAACATGAACTTCCAGAATGGAACGCGCGGCACCCTCCCCCCGCCGTGCGGCCCCACCCTACATGACATTCTACCCCCTCCCTCCTCTTTTCTGTCCTATTAGGGAATGCCCTTCAAGGACTAAAGCAATTACCAATCGAGGTCCGTGATCTCCCTACCGACGCCCTTTCGCAGGGGCAGGCGGGGGACGCGCTGCCTGTGACGGCGTGTACGTGAAAATTATGCAACCTCACCCAAACTGCCGCCTTTACGGTACACGGCCGCCGAACCTCAGTGACGACTCACCTGGGAACAGAACAACGAAAAATCACATACAATACGGTGTGCAAGAAGGAAAAATTCAGGCAACACACAAGCGAATCCAGAGGTGTCACCATGAAAGCATGTGGTAGAATCATGCAAAATTTACGGCCGAGTTTGACCGGCTGTCGTTGGTAATCGCATCAGACAGGGTGAAAAGTTACACGTTGGCGGGCGGGGGTGGCGGGGACAGGGACGGGGGAGGGATTGATGTTGTTTGTTGGAGCGCACGGCCTCGGCACTGCCCGGCACGGCCTCGGCACTGCCCGGCACGGCCCTGCGTGTCCACCGCAGACCCAATGCCCTTATCAGCCCTTCCCTTCGGCTTTCACTCTCCTCCACACGCTCGGCCAAGCAAAAACCTCCCCCGCGCTGCCGAGGCTGCCGAGGGGATCCGACTCCGCTGTGCTCCTCTACCCCTGGAAACGTGCACCCAGAAAAATGTTGTCTTCGATCAAGGTTAGAGTGACCTTACAAGCTCTAGTCTTGAACTTGGTCAAATCTACACTAAAGCTTCACACTTGACTTGAACGAAGTCTAAGGCTAAGACTAAGACTACGTTTTTTTTTTCTGAGCGTGAGGGCGGAGAAACCTTCCAAACCGCATCGGTATTGGCAGAGGTACCCACCGCAGCCTGCTGGCCTTGGGCGCCTTGGGCCTGCCAGTGCCAGTGTCTAGCGGTGGCCCGCCCGGCCAAGAGGAGCAGAGACAAAATTATCTCTGTGGAAAGTCCAGGTCCCGGTTTCAGGTTTTGGGGTCTACCCGGTCGGCTGGCTGCGTCTGCCGGTGTAGGGGTCATTCCAGCTTAGCCGCCCAACAGGATCCAGCCCGGCTACAACTAAAAGTTTTGTCCGTTTTGAGGAGTCCGCGGCCCATGTAATTAACTTCCAGGGGCAGCGGGGCCGCCTCCGGTCGCCGAGCACCCAAAACGCGTCGCGTTTCTGCAGCGAGCCGGAAACAGAGCGGAGGAGGGGTCCGCCCACTGCTGCTTCCGTTGGGGGAGGGGGAGGGGGGCGGGGGAGCTTAAAAAGTTGGCCCCACACACAACGGGAATTACGGGACACTCTCTATCCATAATGAATGGAATGCGCGAAGACATTAATTTTTCATACATGGTTCATACACGCCAGGTGGAAAAAAAGAGAGACGCGGAGGCAAATTTGTGAGTGGGGCTGACCTATCGCCCTGCGAACGGAGGCCGACGGTCAGCGGAGCCATTTATAGGGCACACGACTTCAGTTGCAGTGGTGCAGCCATCGGACACACTTGACGTCACACTCGCGGCCCTCGCGGCCACACACACAGCAGAGTCCTCCGACTCGACTCCTGGTGACGTAAGGACAGGGCCTGTTTCGCTATTGATTGCTGTGCCGTTGGGACTTTGCTTCCCCCCTCCCACTCCCCTCTTTCTCCCTCTCCCTCGGTTGGCGTAGCTGAGACCCGATTGACGGATATTAGCAGAATGGATGGGCGGAACATGTTTCCGGGTCTATCAGTCCCTCCCCCCGAGGGATCCGTCCCTTCCGAGCGCAACCTCAAAGCGGCAGTAATGCATGGCCATGGCCCCCTCGGCCCCAGGGCGCCCCGCCCGGACCCCCGGGGCCGGCCGGGCCTGTGTGCCGTGCACAGGAAAACAACGACCAACACAACTTTTTAACATTATTTTCCGTAATTGGCAAAATTTCTCTCCTCCTATTTCTGGCCGGCCGGCCGGACAACGATCGATGAGAGGGACGGACAAACCGAGGAGGAATAAAAAGAAAAAGAAAAAAAGGGCTGAGGATTGAGGCCGAAGAAAGAAAGAAATTCGCAGCGCCTTATTGAATTCATTTTTCACTCGCGTCGGAACCAAATCAGGCGGTATAAATCAACATCTTTCTGCGTGGTGTAAAGCAGAGAATGCCGGCCGCGCCACTCAGCCCTCGGCGAGGCCCAGCCCCCAGCCAGCACCCTACTTCATCATCAGCGCAGGTCCAGCTGCTGGGAAAGGAAAGGAGCCGCTTAGCGCCTCTTTTTTTTCCCCTCCTTCAGTCCGCCCCCGCAGCACTGAGCAGTCTTCCCCGCGAAACCACGGGCGGCACCGCAGGCAGGGAGGACTCGCCCCCGCACGGTGACATTCCCAGACGCGGACCGAGCCGAGCCGAGCCGAACAAAGTGCCGGCCTAGGCAAGGCCACTGAACCCACTTTGCAGGTCGTCGCCGCGTCTAATCCGTGGACTGTCATTTCTGACGCTACATCCCCCTGCCAGAGGCCTCCACCCGCGGCCTCGGCGACCCCGCCAGCGACACGAACCTCACCTACAATCCCCAACGAACCGGGATAATTCCGATTGCTGATCCGCATCCATGTCGTGAAACGAACACAGGGTTGTATTACAAAATCAATTGGCGTTTCTGAGCTACGTCAACCGACTACTCGTACTTCGTACCAATTACTTTCGTTTATCATTACCCTCGAATTATGCGCACAGAAAATTGACGAGGCCTGTACCGCCCACGTTGCACATCCTGCGGCTCGTATCGAACCTGCGACCTCGCGGTCAGAGGGCAAGCGCGGAGCGGTGCGGCCTGAGTGCGGGCCGGACCATCACCAGCGGCAACACTGCCGGCACAAACGTCATATAGTATTAAACGTGTGGGGGGAATATATTTCAGTTTAGCTGAGCTCGCAGCGTGGGCGGCGGATGCGGGCGGAGGCGGGGAAAGATGAAGGGGGGGGGAGATAATTCATGCGGTTACGGAATGTTGGGTGATTGCGCTGACGCAAGGAGTCTCCCTCGCAATGCCACAAACAGGCAGAGGGTTGGGAGGGGGTGCGAAGGCTGAAAGAAAGAGAAGAGGAGAGAGAGAGAGAGAGAGAGAGAGAGAGAGAGAGAGACGGGGGAGAGGGGGAGATGTGACAGCCAAAGCAAAGAACCTCCAGAGCACAACGTCATCGGCTTGGCTCGCCTGGGGTTTTAAAATCAGAATCCAGGTTCACGGGGCGAAATGTACTGTGACGTCCGTACAGCGGCGCCCCGCCCCCTCTCCACAATCGATTGTCGATTCTGGAAAATATCGCTGTCGGTCCGATATGCCGGCTGGGCGACCGGGTGGCCATTTCCCCCCTTTTCGCATCCCAGCGCGGGGACCTACACCCGCCGTCCCCGCTCCGGAGTGGAGGTTCTCTCCTAAGGGACAACAGGGGGGGGGGGGGGTTGCGAGATTCATACGGCTGCACCCAGCCCTGGACTCATCTGGGTGTGAAATCTCCGAAATTCCGGATATCCCGGACGATCTCTGTGCGCACAGCCAAGCGCGGCGGCAGCAGCCAAAACTGTGTTCGGACTGGGCGGGGCAGGGCGGGGCTGAGCTGGGGAAGGGGGCAGGGGAAGGGGGCCCGGGGCGGGGCAGGGGCGGGGCCGGGCCGGGGTCTGACGCCAAACGAGCTCGCAGCGCACGCACACGGAGCGGAAACAATCCCTCCCCCCCCCCCCCCCCACCTCCCCCGCTTCCGGATGTGAATCAACGTATGCGGGCGTTTGCAGCTAATACGAATTCGTATTTGCACGCTGGCTGGTCCGGTGTGGCACTGGAACCCCCGTTACCGTAGGAAGGGTTTTATGGTCTGCGGCGACCAGGCGCGGCGGCGGGGGCGGGCGGGGGCGGGCGGGGGCAGGGTGGCAGAGGGGGTTGTCGTTGTCGAGGCGAACGCGGTTAATGCCCATGCCGGTGCGTTGCGTCAAGGTAGAACGTACGGCAAGCGTTTTCGTAACACCAAATAAAAGTGAGTGAGAGAAGGGGGGGGGGGGGGGCGGACGAGTCGAAGTTACTACGCTCCTGCATAAAAAGTCGGTTGGGAAAAATCAGCGCTTGTTTTTCTAGGACACGCCGAGGAACCCGCTTGTTCTCCTGCAAGCGATCCCTCTGCCAACTATTTCATCCTGCTGAGCCTGCAAATGAACTGGTTCACACACTCGGATCCTCTTTCTCTCTCACGCTCACACATTTGCCAGTTCGACCCCCCCCCCCTCTCTCTCTCTCTCTCTCTCTCTCTCTCTCTCTCTCTCTCTCTCTCTAGCTCCGGGCATTACGCCGAAGCGACATGCAGAGCTTAAGTGGCGGTTGGAAGGTAGAGAACAGGATAGAGACGCGAGAGACAGCGAGAGGAAGAGGGGAAGGGGGAGGGGGGGGGGGGTGACGTGGATCACAGTGAAGGTTTGGCGGAGGGGGTGTCACCCCCACCACTTCCCCTGTCCTTCCAGTCAGTTAGGCCCTTGGGTCCGCCACTGGCACAGGGCTTATAAGAGAAAGGTCCCACGCCCGCCTGGGGCAGCGCGGTGGGTGGCGTAGGCTTTCGGACGACTGTATTTACAGGCCAATAATCTGACCCAAATAGGGTGGGCCGCCATTAACGGGATTTGGCAGTCGCCCGCGCGCCACCTGGTGGCATCCGAGCGTGCGGCAGCGGCGGCCAAACTCAGTCGTGGCAGTTTCAATGCAAAGCCACAAGTAGTAAAACAGGCTATAGCACAAACAGTTTTTCAAGTACTACGTCTAGACCCTGGCCGAAGTCTGCACTCGCGGACGCCGGCGCGGCCCCGGCGGCGGCAGCCCGGCACGGCCCCGGCGCTGCCCCGGGGGGCGCGGGTTCGATTCCCGATGCCCGTCACGGCCGGGTTCACAGGATGCGACACGAACCCTAAGTGGCGAGCCGTCGCCGCCAGGCGTAGCGTCGGCATGGCAGCAGCAGCAGCAGCAGCAGCAGCAGCAGCAGCAGCAGCAGCAGCGCGGCCGCCTCGGCACGGCTCGGCACCCGCGGAGTGGCAGAGGTTTACCAAAAGTCGTAAAGGCGGCGGTGTCCATCGAATACCGGGCGGGCAGAGGTGCGTGCGCGGGGAGGCCAAGCGGCTACAGCGGCCGGCAAAAGGGTTGATAACAAAGAGCGAGGCCACGACAGAGCGGGCGCAGTGATTTTTAAACGTCGGGTAAATGACGACTGGTCCTCGCCTCGCCTCCCCGCCGTGCCGCCGTGACCTCCCGCTGACGGGGAGCGATGCCCATGCATTTACATCGCAGCTGACAGCAGCGGGCCGGCGAGCGCCCGAGTCACGACCGACTTAGCTCCTCCCGCCGCAGATTACGGAGCTCCCTTCGGCTGCTACTTCTGTTATCACAGCCAACAATAAAATCGTCGCGAAATGGCGGAACGTATGTGGGACCTATGGGCTCTCTCGCGGTCACCGGGTTCGAATACCGACGATAAATCACACACGGCTTGCCTTATTCGCGATATCGTTTGGCGGGTCGATTAGAGGGGACGCTGCGTGCCCCTCCGGTGCCCTCGGGGGCCTGGCGGGCCGGCGGGCCTCGGGCCGAGTGCGGGGTACATCGAGTGCGGCCCGTGCGGCGTGCGGCCCCATAGGAGGAGCCAACCAAGTGTCGCGCTCTAATCTGATAAGCAGGATACTGGCTGCCATTTGGCGTGCAGTAACGGTATCCATTCTGCCTCCTGGGCCCCGCCGGCCGCTGGCCCGCTGCGCCATCCGGCCGCCCGCGTTTGGCAAGCGCCCGGCGCCGCCCGCTTGTCTCTCAGACCCATCTGGGCCGCAACACGGAATAAAGCAGCATGCAGCACTGCGTTATCTCCCAGGGCACCCGGAAAAGAAGGCCGCTTATCACTCGATCGGTTTTCACACGGCGGCGGTTAGTATCGTTGTCGGCCTGCTGTCTCACTCTGCACCAACGGCTTGCTTATGACTGACCGCCCCCAGCGCGCAGCTTGGCGACTTCTGCAGCGGTGCCGGCCATTCCCATTACAAGCGCACCGCAGTGTGGGACCTACCGCAAGGACACGCTGCTGATTTCCTTCCATATTTTCGCTGCTGCTGTTGCCGTCTTGGGGCCTATTTTTCACGACCCCGCGTCACGTGACTCTCTGATACCGGGCAATGCATCACCGGAGACCTCCACAATGAGACGCCATTTTCTTTCCCGCGCCGGCGTCATGCGGAGGGATGAGTTGTTGTTGAGTGGCGCAAGACGGTGCAAGAGAGGGAGAGGGAAAGACACAGAGGGGGCGGGAGGGGGGAGCGAAGGAGAGAAAAATGGTGAAAGAGGGACAGAGGAAAGCATCAATCCGTGCACGCCCAACCTGCTGCCGCCTGCCTGTCCGCTATACCGCCATCATGACAAGTGAAAAATCCCCTCCCACCCTTACCCCACCCTTTTGTCCAGCTCTTCCCCCCTTACTTCTTCCTTTTTTTGTTTTCTAAAAAAGAGGCTGTCAACTTCTGAAAAATATGCAAAAGAAATGCGGAACTAATTATTACCAAAAGAGGGCGGGGGGATTTTCTGTTTTACTATTTATTATTTGTTATTATTAATCTGACAGCTTCCGGTCCACCCCATGAATTTCAGAAGACTAGGACTAAGGAGAATTTGGGTCCTCTAGCTTTTTTTATGAGAAAAGAAAAGCAGTGGAAAAGGGGAACAGTGGCAGAGCGGCGCGCACGCACGCGTTCGGACGTCTCCGCACGCATAATCTACCCATCATCATTACTGCTGCTTTACCTCCCCTTTATCCTTCGGCTGGCTTAAATCTCAATTCTTGGCCGCGACTTTCCTAGGTGGCGACAACGGAAGAATCCCTCTTACTTTTCTGCTAAATGAGCGTCAAGAGAGAGAGAGAGAGAGAGAGAGAGAGAGAGAGAGAGAGAGAGAGAGAGAGAGAGAGAGAGAGAGAGAGAGAGAGAGAACATTACGTTGGTTTTAAAAGACAGCACTTCAAAAAATACAAAAGCTATCAACATTTACCCCTTTTTGCATTCCGAGAAATTTCAGTGTCCACGCTGGACATGCAAGGCTTGCCAAATCAGGAAAAGCGAGGGAGAGGGAGAAGCGAACAACAAGAGGGCCGATTTGGGTATGACTATGCGACGACATCCTTCTGATGATGCAAAGGCGGAAAAAGAAACCCGCCTTTCGCCCAAGCTTTTGCCTATTACTTCCACTCGTCTCACACAAAAGAGAGAAACACAGACATGAAAGATATAGAGGAAGAGAGACAGACAAGAGTCTTTGTGAGAAATGAATTGAAACCCGGTGAGACGTGCGTCTCTACGTACGCAGTAGCACGGGACAATGACGATGGTCGTATCTTCAAAAGAGCTCGCCATTCTGTCTGATTCCCTCTTCCTCCACCTTTCACTCACTCACTCGCTCTCTCCTGCTTCTACTCGTCTCTCTTTTCTATTTTCGACTCATCCTATCTCTCCTTCTTCGAACATGGCATTGGGGTGCTTCCATTTTATTTCGTTCTGAGTGAGGCGGGGGCCAAATTGAATATGTCTTAAAACGGCTTCATGTTGTTTACCGTGTCCGGAGAGACGACCGCGAAACCCAATATTAGGTGGACGGTGGGCACCCAGGTCGTGATCTACCCCCCAGCCCCCCACCCCCCAGCCCCCACCAACATCGAAGCCTATCCGCTCTCGCACAAGTTGGACAAAAACTCTGTGGGAGGTCTTACGCCACTGGCAAAGCCGCCGCACGCCACTCCCCCGGCCATTTCTAGGACAACGGGCCGAGGGACTGCGACAGTCTTCTCATTTTTTTCTTGCCTCCGTTTGTTGCTTAGGGCGGGCAAATATACCAAACGAGCGCAAGCGTGTGGACAACTGTGTGCATTTACTGGCTGCGTGTTTGCCTAACTGTATCCATATTGACAAGCCATTTCAGCGCTGACTCAAATGTTTTCTTTTTTACCCTTCGCTTTCCACACACACATTCTCCTCCGCCATTCCCTCTCCCACCTCCTACCAGAACGCCGCATTTCTCATATTTGTCGAACCCGGGTGCTGCCACACTGCTCACAGCCCGCCAGGGCCGGACACCTCCGTTGGACGCGGGCCAGAGCCCGGCGCTGGTCTCGAGCCGATATGCCAGACTCCGGGGACCGGGGACCCGGGGACCACCCCCAATCCGCACGCAATACAGAAATGAGAATTCCCCACCACAGCAGCGCAGCAACGGAGCGAAGAGGCATAAAGTGCGGAGAGATATGAAAAAGTGAAAAGAAAAACACGCGGCTGCACAGCTGTAAGTACGGCCACCATATTGTGGCAGGGTAGCGGGGCGGGTCCAGGAGGGGCCGGACGCGCTCGATGAGGGTCTGCAGCCCGAGCCCAGCTCAGCGCATGCGATGCCCGTTCGGCCCGCACCGGCCCACCGGCCCACCGGCCCGGATGGGGAAGGGGAGTAGTCGCCGATGAATTTCCAGTTACGTTTCAATTTCCATCGCCCCAACTGCTGGGCGCGCAGGCCGTGTGTGCACGGGGTGTTGACAGTGTACTCCACGAAGGGACCAGGACGCCGTCCCGCGCGCCTCTGTGTGCACTCCTGGAAAAAAGTGCGAGTCGGTATGATCCAGCAACAAACAGTCAACGCGTCCGAGAAAGCCACGAAATCTACACGCAACCACTTGCTTACCGACACATACAACTTTCCATTACACGAAGGCAACGTAAAATAAAAACTTTTGTCCTCTTTCTCAGACTTTTGCCACGCGTCGGCAGCGACGGACGCTGCAATTGTTTCCCCTCCCTCGGCGGCGTGGTAGCAGAGAGAGCGACAGAGGAACAAGGCAGGGCAGGCACAGTGAGAGGAATGAGCAGCGGCACATGCGCTCGGCAGCCGATGAGCAAAGTCCCTCTGTGGGAGTGTGTGTGTGTGTGTGTCATGAAACCAAAGCCGCATCATCCTCAAGCCGCGCTACAGTCTCCCATGTGTTGCAATTTCCTTTTTCATCCGCACCGCTCCCCCACTGACACACGATGGCAACTTCGCGAGAAGCCTATGGAGACGACAGGAGCTAAGCAGAGACTTCATGATGACGTTTTATCTGATTCGCGATCTAAATGATCGAAGTTGCTTCCCCACTGCCATGCCTCCGCTCAACAAGGGAGGGAGCCTTGGCCCCTGCATGAGCCCCCCCCCCCCACCCCCCGGTGCTCTTGCAGACCCTGCTTTGGCACGCTAACTGGTTTGCGTACCGGGACTGTTCGTTGTGTACAACTAGACAATTATTGCGTGTAATCTAGCCCGACCCAACCCCTCCGTCCCGACGACCCAGCGGGAGATAGAAAAGGGTTAGAGCGGGACTAGACAAGACAGGGTGAACGCATATTAAAAGTCTAGTGTACAGCAATGCCAATAAACTCTTAAATTTTTTTAAACCAAACGAGAGTATTTCTATTCTGAATTATTTTTTCCGATACACGCAAAACTGGGGTACGACGAAAAGAGAAATGAAGCACGGACGTTCATTTTATTTTTAAGTTTTACAAAAAAAACAAACGCAAAAAAAGCACAGAGTGCGAGAAAGTAGGGCATGGCACCCGAGTGAGTAGCAGACGCGGCACGACATTGAGCGCCAAAAAGGTTGTGCATTTTTAAAGAGGGTGACATCACCGCAAACATGATGAGAGGGTGAGGTAAAAGAAAGTACGTAGTATAAAGTGAAGCAAGCGAGAAAGAGACAGTGTGGGGTGAGACAGAAAAGAAGGAGGGGAGAGAGAGAGAGAGAGAGAGAGAGAGAGGATGCAGAAGGAAGGAGGGGTCTTGCAAGGAATTGCTTCCTCTCACGCTACGTGCAGGGCTGAGCGGTCGGTCAGGTCAGAAACACACTGCAAAGCCAACACTATCCACAGCAAACTGGAGTACGCTACTGCCGTTTTTTATGTTGTTTTTTTTTCGCCGCACGCCGCACGCCGCACGGCCCTTGGGTGCAGCGAAGGAGGCAGCTCACCAACGCATACAGGGAGGGACACACATATTGTCTTCGAAATAACAATGTTGTCCGCTCCGACAATGGCCGAGGGTGGCGTGCGCATATGGAATGGCTTCCCTGGAGGCAATCTCAACAATAGCAGGCGACGAATTCGCTGTAATATTCGGCCCCAAGTTTGCCGGGGCACCCACCCACACACTCGCAGCCCCTCCCTCACACGCACGCAGGCCCTCACACACCCACGCGCGCACGCTCCGTCGCGCACGCGCTCTCACGTTGCCGACAGTTACCCAGGCGACAAAGTTGTCAGCGTTGTTGGCTAGGGATGGCTAGAGGGGGGTGCGAAGGGACGGCACGAGAGAGTGAGGAAGCAGAGAGAGAGAGAGAGAGAAAGAGAGAGAGAGAGAGAGAGAGAGAGAGAGAGAGAGAGAGAGAGAGAGAGAGAGAGAGAGAGAGAGAGAGAGAGAGAGAGAGAGAGAGAGGGGGGGGGTCTCTCCTTTCATAGGCTGAATATACATTCAGCGAGCACATCACAGAGTCGCGCGGACCACAAAGTTGGGTCGACTCCATAGCCAACCGGGCCGTGCCGAGCCGACCAGTGCCGAACCGGGCCGAGCCGTGTCGAGTCAAGCCGAGCCGAGCCAGCCGAGCCCCGGGCACAGCGCGCCGCCAGGCCTCCGCTCTCACTTTCTTCATTTCCGTGCAAATGTGCCCTTGAATGCTGTGCACAGTCACACCAGCTCCGTCTGCGCGGCCAAAAGGCCGCGAGAAGCGGAGATGGATACGAAGAAGGAGAAGAAGATGAAGGGAAATCGCCGCGAAGGGTTAAAGTGGAAGAAATTAGGAGGGCAAAGTTTTGTGGCTGCCACCGCTGCTGCCGCGGCCGTATGGCGCGAGATGAAAACGTCATCAGCGCACAGCGTCATCCGATGGGGCGCCACCGCCGCCACCGCCGCCGCCTGTACACTGCCACAAGAAACCCGGAAAAAGAAGGCAGCTTTGCAAAAGAAAAATTTAAGAGCGGCACGAGATAAATGAGAAGCAATGCACGCGACGAAAAACAGGGTACCAGCGGGATGGTGAAAAATAGTTTTTACGCAGTGTGTGCGGAGGGCGGGCGGGGTATAGTTGTCAGAGGGGTGGAGGGTGGTCCGGCTGAGGGGAGAGAAAGGGCTGTAGGGGAGGAGCGGGACGAGGGGAACGCCTGGATGGGAAATTTATCACAAAGCGTTGTGGGATGGTCTGTAGAGAGGTGGAGTGGTCATTGTCCCTGAGAACGACTGGGAGGGGGTGGAGGGGGTCCGCCCAAGCCGCGCAGAACGCCCGGTGGGTGGTAGGAGGGTAGGAGGGTGGCTTCTAGGTGCGTAGGTAATGGCAGGGCCAGTCCGTGCGCGGCAGCGTGGCCGAAACTGGCTCAGCTTTCGGTATGCGCCCCCAGAGCGCCAGCAGCGGAGGCGGCAGCAGCAGCAGCAGAACCAGCAGCAGTAGCATCAGAAGCAGCAGCAGTAGCAACAGCAGGGTCCCAGTGCCCGTGTCTAAGTCGGGGTGGCCAGAACTGTCACGTTACTTTCTTGTGGCCTCTGTGGGTCAGGAGGAGAGCACGGTGGCGGCGGGTAGAGGCAAGCCGTCGCCGTGGGGGCCGTCCCCGGACCTCAACCACCCGCATTAAATTTAATGAACAAACACCAATGCCAGCTGGAAACCGTAAAGTCTTATCGAACTCCCCCTCCCCTCCCCGCTCCCTCCGCTCGGCCGCAGAGCAGATGCGGCCCGACAAAAACGATACTCGCCTCGGCTTTGCTCTACACGCGCTGCGCTGGCCGAGGGACGGGACCGCCCGGCACAGCCCGGCCTGGCACAGCACAGCCCGGGGCTTGGGTTACGCCACGGCTGGCGGGGCTAAGCCCAAAGCTGGCGGACGGCACCTTTGTTTCGCATAAGGAAGCGATGCTTCAAGAAGTCCCCCCCCCCAAAAAAAAAAACAAAAAAAACTCCAAACCCTCAGACACAGAATGGTGGAAAGACTTTTCGGCATGGCCGCCGAAAACCACGAGGCGAAAAGTCTTACTTTGCCTTTGGTAGCTTAAGCCTTCTAGCCGAGCCAAAACCTCGAGAACAGAACAGAGCTGCGGCTCTCACATGACAAGCCCTGTCGCCTGACCGCAGCAAAGGGAGCGGCCGGGAGCAGCGGCATGATCCGTAAGCAATATCGCGCCGCGCCCGGCCAGCTCTAGCCCGGACCGGAGGCCGGCGGCAGCCGCTGGCAGCCGGGAGCAGCCCGCCGAGGCAGCCCTAGCCCTGCCCGGAGCCGACATTCTCGGCGTGCTGGCCCGCCACGCACACTGGCCCCGGCCCCTGCGGGCTTGCCTATGCACGGCCGTAACTCGGGCGCCGGCAGAAGGCGCGTAAAACATGGGGTATTCACGGCGACGGCTAACTTACGAGCACGGCAAGACGAGCCGGCGGCAAGGGAGGGCCCACGTGACTGGCACCATAACCAAAAGACCGCCGCCACCGCCGCCGCCGCCGCCGCCCCCTCCCCTGCTCCACTTTATGGGAAGGGGGGGGGGAGGGTCATCTATTTATCGTGCGTGCAAAATGAACGCACACAAAATAGGGCGGCTTGTGAAGGGCGAAAAGCATAGTCCCTCTGTGCCATCAATTAACTGCACGGCCGACACACACGACGCTCCCCACTTTTATATAGGCCGGTCGGTAATTATGAATCAATCCCCGGCTGCGTGTGACAACCACCGCAGCACCGCAGCGGCGCAGCACCGCAGCACAGCCGCAGCGCCGGAACTTGTCGGCGTATATTTCGGGACAGCTCGAGAGGTTGCTGGCGTTATTAGGTGCGCTTATGACTTCCGTCGTCCCCTTGGCCTGCCCCGGCCCGGCCCCGACCAGGACCCGAGGCCCCGGTCCCCACGCATAAACTGTACGCATAACTCGAGGAGGTTAAACTTAAAGCCTCACAGGGGTTGCACACAGCATTATACGTAAACAGTGAGGGGGGCTGCCGGGCGGGCGGCCTATCCCAGCTAGCCCGGCAACAACAAAAAAAAAAGTTTGTGATTTCAATTTCAAGTGAGCGGGCCGCAGCGGCCGGGCTGGCAGGACCATGCGTCACCTCCCAGTATCGGGTAAAGCGTGGCGAGGCGCGTGCATCTCCCAGTGTAGACTGGAAGCCCGGAGGCTCGGAGGAACGGAGGAACGGAGGAACGGAGGAACGGCCAAGGCGCCTCAAGCAGTAAAGGAGCCTCGATTTTCACGAGAGTAGGCCGCGGGAGCTCGTAAAAGGAGACTCATTTGAGGCTTGTAAGTTAGGGCGAAACCAGGGGGGGAGCTCGGGCGCCACTTATGGCACGGGACACAGTTTTGCGACGGAATTTGAGTGGACAAAGTCGTAACGAAGCCCAACGATTTCACCTCTTTTTTCACTTTTTCAAGGGGCTGGGGTAATGTAGACGTGAGGGATTTTTATTTTTCTGCTCTACCTCCTGGCGTTCCTCACAGGAGTCCCCCGAGCAGCATCGCCGATAATTACAGCGCCCGATTATGGACGCCGCAGACAGGCCGCGACCAAGCAAGGCCAGATCGACTGGGGACCGGGGGACCGGCCTTGAAGCACGTGCACGATTATGTTCGGAAGTGCTCGGCCAGTCAGTCGGAGCGCGCACGGCGCCTGGTGGGTAGGCAATGCCGACGTCTGGCGCGCACGCATGTCGTGCGGGCTGGCCTACCCTGGCGGTCACAGGCGCCCAGCGCGTCACCGTTCGCGCTGGCAATGCGACGACATGATTCGGACGAGCTCCATGGACGGCAGCCCGTTGGAAGAGCGCGGACTTGAGACCGCGGCCTGCAGTGCGCAAGGGTCGGAGGGAGGGGCCGGAGGGAGCGGAGGGAGCGGAGGGAGCCGAGGGCCCGGAGGGCCCGGAGGGACCGGAGGGAGCCCGAGGAACCCAACCTCCGTGTCCCACATTAGCGGCCTATGCCGTGACTCGGCTCCATTTGCGGCGCGGGATCAATTCTCTTTGGATTATAGAGACGGCTGCCCCCCCACGGCCTCCCACGGCCGCCGCCGCGCCGCCGCCAGCACCCGAGACCCAAAGAGAATAGCTCAGCGGCGGCAGACGTCACGTGACAGTCACGTCGGACGTGTTCACCGAGTGACTCGTTGCCGCGATCGGCTCGCGGCCCGACGCCGCGCAGCCGGCGGGGGATGAGGCCCAAGAAGCACGAGGCTAGGGTCATGTCTCACATGATTCCCTGTTTTCTCAACCGTATATACGATCACCCAACGACGCTTTCCCCGTCCATATATCGTCGCGTATGTTTATTCAGCGGAGGTCCTCGACAGTTTCGAAAGCCTCTTTTCTCTCTCAACCGCGACAGTCGATGGAAGGGCGGGGAGGTTGGGGGGGGGGTGCAGGGCGCACAGCCCGTGTCCCGGCCAGGCAATCTCACAGCCACGCCCGTACCTGCCCGCCGAGTGTGGCGCAGTGGCCCCGGGTGGGATGGGAGGGGCCAGCCGGACGAGCAAGCATTAATTATTAACGACGTCCTCATGTGTTTTTGACCGAGCACGCGAATTTCACGGGGAGTGGCAGCCGAACGCGGTTTACAGGGCACATCATCATACGCGAAATGTAAAAAAAATAATAATCCGCGGATTTCCGGGATTCTCTGTATTCCACCAAGGAAAAAGCACCACGCTTCGTGTAAATTTTTTGTTTCTCTTCCCCCTCTGATAGCGTGCTGCCGAAAAAATAAAAGAAGAAAATACACCGAGAGAGCAAGGCGGATGGGTTCTTGAACGCAGAGAGAACAGGATTGAAAGCGCGCGAGTCGGGCGCCTACAGAAGAGTGAGAGCCATCAAGGAGCGGGGGAGCGCGCACGACAAGCGGCGACGATGATGTAGCGTGCTGGAGGGAGGGAGACAAAAAGAGGGTACTGGGTCACCGAGCCCGGCAGAGCGGCAGAACGGCAGAGCGGCGGAGCCCACGGAGGGTGTGGTGCAGGCGCGGCTCCACCGGCTCCCGCGCGCTGCTGGCTTGTCGAGGGGGCACACAATTCACAACGAATGGCCCGAGAAGAGGACCGCCTTTAAAAGTCAAACTTTGAAGAGAACGAACCACGTGGTCCGCCTGGAACTCTCACTCTGCCCCCTCTCTTTCTCTCTCTGCCGCCCTGTGATCCCCTGAGCACCCTTACTGGATATCTATGTTGAGGGGGGGAGACTCCATAACGGGCTTCTCCCACTCGTATTTTCCAGCGCGCGCCAGGCAAAGGCGGGGGCGACTTTTCCAATATCTCTGCACGCCCCCCGCACCCTACGCGCTCGAAAAAATGAGGTCAACAACTATAACAAATAGCGCTGCTGCTGCTGGGAATCTTATTATAATGGGGTTCGCCGCGTTACATTACAGTTCTCATATTCGCCATGATTATCTCATCGACCTGGGCCGCACTTACGTCCACGGCCGGCGCCGACATGGGGCTCCGCAGAGAGCCTCCGTTCGCGTGTTCACTCACCTGGAACACACGGGAAAAAGAACACATCAGCACAACACATTCCTTCAAACTCATGAGCTTTAGATGCCACAGAGGAGAAGACGTGTGGAGGAGGGGAGGGGAGGGAGGGGAGGGAGGTGGCGGCCTGCGGGTTCACAAGATTGCACCGGGCACTGAGCTATCTAATGCAGACCAGCCCCCTCCGTGGAGGGCCGTATCCCCACACCCCCTACCGCTCCGACGAGCCATCAATATTGCAGATAGCAGAAAGGTCAGTTGAAATGGAACAGCCCGTGGCGTCCCGCGGCGTCCCTCCGCGGCTCGGCCAGGCGCGGCCAGGCGGTGCCGTGATGCAGCCGGGCTGCGTACGAACATATTGTTTGAAGGGGCGGCGGCCAGCGAGGCCGGCACTATAATCAGTGCGTTGCCCACCATGGACCGGGGCCCGCGCCCCCGCGCACCACGGAAGTCGGCCGCCACCGTCTGCCCGGCGGCCGAATAGAAAATACATTCCGGCTGCAAAACCCGGCAGGTAGATGGATGGATGCTAGTGGGGTCTATGGTAATTAGCCCTGCTCTGGCTCACCGCGTTTGCCCATTCATCAATTACCTTTGCGATGGAAAGCCGGAGAACACTGCCCCAGGCCCAGCCTAAATAAGAGGCAAGGGGGAGGGGGGGGGGGGGCTCAGACGGCCTGCGGTCGCCCCACCCCCATTACGGACGGGCCCGGCTGTCACTACCGCAAGGGGGCACCACAAGGAGGGGGGGGGGGCGGTGGTGGCGGTGCGGCGACGCCGCGCGCAGAGAAAAATATAAATCTAACGAGAGAGTCCAGAGCCCGGCAGAGCCCGGCCCGCCCACCTGAGCCAGGGCAGCCATGGTCTCCCGGGCATCCGCAAGGCGGGCTGGACCGGCACGGCACGGCACCACTCCCAGGGATTGTTTGTTTTCGCGTCCTCACGGCGCCAACTTGGAGCGACGGAGCCGGGCGGTGCCGGGCGCTGCGGTGCCGGGCGGTGCCTGGTTGAGCTGTGGCCCGGCCCGGCCTAGCCCAGCCTAGCCCAGCCAAGGGCGGCTTGGCTTCCCGTCGGACCTGACCTCCTGGGCGTGGCGTGACTTCAGCGGGGAGGGAGGAAAGTGGATGAGAATAATTCATGGTGCAGACTGCTTCCCGCGGATGTTTTCTCGTTCCCGTGCGACGATAAGGTTTTCGGCGGATTTTCGCGGCAGGAAGGCGCGGAGTGGGCTCGTCCCCGTATCCGTCAGGAGGCAAAGCGCGGCCGGAAAAGCTGTGGGGACGCGTCGAGCGGTAGTTAAACCCGCGGCCGGCGAGCGGATGCGCTAACAACCCGGCCACGGCAGGTAAGTCACGTGCAGCCAAAGAGGGTGGCGGGATCTCCTTTAGCATTCGACACCACCAGCGCGGCCAGCCGGGGCCCTTACGGCCCTGCGAAGGCCTCCTCGAGTGTCTGCTAAGGGTCTGCCCTCGGTATGGAGAGAAGGGCGGGGGCCGGAAGGAGGATGAAAGGTGCACAGAAAAGAATGGCCGCCCCCAGCTGTGGGCAGGAGGTGACAGGGGGCACGAAGCCGACGGGGCGGACTCCACATAACACCGATGGGCGGAGGCGATTTCGCAAATGCATGCCGCTCACACCGTCAAATGGTGCGGAAAGGAAAGGGCGCTCTCTATCTGCGTCTCTCTCGCGCGCACGTGCTCGCTGGTGCAGGTCCGTCTTCTGGCCGGCATACACCCAGGGCCCAAAACGGCTGTCATCTCCTTTTATGCCCCCCCACTTTTTTTTTTTTGACCAGTGCCAAAGTGCTCCATCTGACACAAAAGAAAAGCGGATTGGTGGGTGGCGCGGTTTGAATTGTGATTGTGCGTGCGGGCGCTGTGACCTTTAGCCGCGCTCCTTTCTCCTTTTCTCTTTCTCTCTCTTTCTCTTTTTCGGGTGCCAACCCACATGGCCATGTACCGCGGCGGCGGGTTCGTGTACCTACGCTGCCCACTATCACGATCATGCCCTTCTCCGCCGTTATTGAAATGTCACGCCGGGGATGATGTATGTGGGCGGGTGTGCGTCCCGATCGCCCGATGGAACGCTCTGATTCCGTACATGCCTCCCCACCCCGACCAGAACGCGTCGAACCGGTTGAAACGTCAGGGTGGACATGGCGGGCCGTTAGGGTCTGCATTTGTACACAGTGCACAACACTGCGGCGGCGACAGAAATTAAGAGAAAACAGATGGGTGTTGACACTTTGGCTCCGAGAACGGTGTGCGGGGGCGTGCCACTGGCGTGCCACTGGCGTGCCACTGGCGGCACTGAGCTCGCGAGCACCAAACCCGAGTTGAGGTTATTTCAGCCGCGCGTCACGTGCTGCCGCGGGGCTCGCGGGGCCGACAGGCTGGCTGGCTGGCTGACTGGCTGGCTGGCTGGCTGGCTGGCTGGCTGGCTGGCTGGCTGGCTGGCTGGCTGGCTGGCTGGCGGGGCCGGCGGGGCCGCGCGTACGGTTGCGGTCCGCGTCTGACAGAGACATATCACTGTGGCCCTCCTGTTTCCGCCGGATATCGTAAATAGCGCACAACATTCCACTCGAAAAAAGAAAAGAAAACGAAAGAAACTTATCACCACGATCTAGTACGAAAACTTGAGGTTGTGTACGATATGTTAGCGACGCTGTGACCCCGACCGGCGAGGCGACCGGTGGGTGGAGTGCATGGCGGACAGGCTGTGACGGCGCCCCCACGTCACAGCGAGACAGACAGGGGGGAGAAGCGGGTTGTGTTTGGCTTCCCGGCATGTCGACCGCCCCGCCCCGCCCCCTGCACAGCGGGCCAGGGAATTTGAGAAGAAGATGGTTTTGTGCAGAGGAGCCCGGCGTGTGTGTGTGTGTGTGTGTGTGTGTGTGTGTGTGGGTTTTGGGGGGGGGGGGGGGGCTGCCGGGGCCGTGCCTGCCGGTCGGGGTTCGGGCCAGGCCGCGGGGTCATGTACTATCCCAGCAGCAAGCGGAGACCGATGGCGGCACGTCCAATACAGGATACACGTGTGCCGACGCGCTTTCTCTCCTTCGCTTCTTTTCCTCCCCCCCCCCCCCTTCTCTCTCTCTCTCCTCCTATCACTCTCCCCCTCCACCTCCTCTCGCTGCCCATCTCCTTTCTGCTTTCCGCCCGTCTGCCAGTAGCGACTAGCCATCTAAGTGCCGTCTGCTGTCGCGTGGTCGTCGCGTGTTTGGAGAACGGGACAGGTGTCGGAGCGTGTGCGTGCGCGCGTGTGCGTGTGACAACGAGGGCGGATCCTCTTCAGCCCACCTTACTTATTCAGACATCTGCGCTCGCCGGTCAGTTTCACGCGTTTTGCTTTTCCTACGTTATCTTTCTCTCTTTTTTTTTTTTCATTCTTACCCTCCCGGTTATTCACCGTCTACGGTGTCGCGTAATAATAACGAGGCAATTCGAAAGCGAAATAGGGGTCCGCCATTACCGCAGAGCCGCCGGTTTACAGCGCGTCACCATGGTGACTTACGCCCAAAACTTGTGAGCCTTGATCTCAGGGGTGGCGCCCCCACCACGTCAGGGCCCAGCGGCCGCGAGCGGGATGCCAAGCCGCTGCCGCCAGTTCAAATACCAACCCAACTAGTGTGAGGCACTTGTTTCATTTGAAAACAATGCTCGCTTGTCTAATTCATCTTGTAATTTTGCACAAACGGTCAAAAACGTAATTTCCACCTACTTTTCCCTTTGCCAACTTCTCCCCCCACCCCACACCCCATCCGTTGCAATTATTTTTCTTCCCCGCCCGATGTCGGGATATTCCATTCGCAGCGCGTTCGGCCCCTCCCTTGTAATTAGCGCCTTCCCTACCGAGACCTGCTGCCCCCTTTTCTTTAAACCACGGCCGCGGCAGCAGCAGCAGCAGCAGCAGCAGCAGCGCAGCAGCAGCAGCAGCAGCCATACTGACTTAAACTTTTGTGACGTTGCCGCTGAAATGCGCCGTGTCTCCCGCGCTTTGGGACGAGATGACCGACCCTTTCACACTTCAAGAACAAGAACAGAGAGAGAGAGAGAGAGAGAGAGAGAGAGAGAGAGAGAGAGAGAGAGAGAGAGAGAGAGAGAGAGAGAGAGAGAGAGAGAGAGAGAGAGAGAGAAGAGAGAGAGAGAGAAGGAGAGAGAGAGAGATAAGACGAAGAAGAACAAGGAGCCAAGAAGAACAAGGAGACGAAGAAGAGGTATAAGAAGAGGAAGAGGAAACGCCGCACCACCATCCAGCCTGGACCCTCCCCGCGGACGCAGGGCCCGGCGACAAGACGCCTGGCAGTTAGGCAGCGCGGTACTCACCGAAGACGGGCGGGTCTGCCTATGCACACTATGTCAGGGGCTCGGACAGAGCGCTGCTTTCCCTCGGCGCCCCCTCTCCCCCTCCGTCCGCGCGCTCTCTCTCTCTCTCTCTCTCTCTCTCTCTCTCTCTCTCTCTCTCTCTCTCTCTCTCTCTCTCTCTCTCTCTCTCTCTCTCTCTCTCTCTCTCTCTCTCTCTCTCTGATCCTACATTTTCTGCTGCGGTAGCTGCCGCCGCGCTGGTGTACGCTCTGTGCACACGGCTCGCACGAGTGGCCCGAGTTAACGGTGCGGAGCGCGGCTCCCGAGTGTTTAACTCCCGACGGTATTTACACGACAACCACCACAAAACGGCCGTGTCCACGCCGCCACTCGCCTCCGGTCCGCTTTAGCTGCGGAGCGGACTGCCCTGAGGAGCGGACCCATGCACAGCAAAACTACACTGCAGTCACTTTATTCGGCTCTCCGATGTGCATGCGCGTCAGCCCAGCAAAATGAAAGGTGGGAAGCTCCCGGCTACAGTAATACGTTTAATCCATAACTCGCTCTTGTCCCGCCTGGCGGCCCGGAGGCCCGGACGCCCGGACGCCGGGAGGCCGGGAGGCCGGAGGTTGGGGTTGACAAAGTGTAAGGGAGTGCGGCGCTGTGTATAAACTACCACGCAGCCATGGGGCCTAACGCGCTGAGGCGCGCACAAACAAAAGATACGGCCCAACAGCCCCTTCACGTGCCGGGCGTGCCGCGCCGCGCTGGGCGGCGCTGGGCCAGGCTGCGCCAGGCTGCGCCGGCCCGGGGGTTGGCCGAGTACCATAATCTGCCATACAAGGTCGTTCTGGGTAGAGAGGCAGCGAGGCAGCGGCAGTACCGTGATGGTGCGCGCCCAGGCCGTACCGTGACGCAACCTGTGCGTAACGGCAGCGACGCCAACGAGGCCAGCGATGACGTCCCACCCCTGCACTGCGCGGCACAGCTTTCCCGCCCGCCCTCTCACCTCTACTTCCCCGCCGCTGAAAAAAAAAAAATTGAGGCGGGTTGGCAATTACATACATGAAAACCCCTCCATACGGAAAGTGTAAAAGAGGCCCGGCCGAGTCACGCCGCGCCGCGTGGGGCTGGTCCGCTGCCGCCGCCCCCGTGCCGGGAACTGCCCGCCTCTGGATGCGGTCGATTTCACGTTGCCGCGAAATCCAGGAAATCTACAGGAAACGGCCCGGCCGTTTGGGATCGAAGAATAAGGGGTGGCCGGCACGCTGAAAGGGGACACCTCCGCGGTGTGGGGGTGGGATGGGGGCGGGGCAGGCCGGTTCAGCAGGGTTCGGTCGCGCGCGCGCGCGGGCATTTCCAGGTCGAGGGAGCGATATTTTGCCGTAAATCCTGTAGAGCAACGGCCGGGGAGGCGAAGCAGGGAGGGCAGGACATGGGAGGCACGGATAGAACAGGAGAGAGAGAGAGAGAGAGAGAGAGAGAGAGAGAGAGAGAGAGAGAGAGAGAGAGAGAGAGAGAGAGAGAGAGACAGACAGACAGACAGACAGACAGACAGACAGACAGACAGACAGACAGACAGACAGAAGAGAGAGAGAGAGAGAGACAGACAGACAGACAGACAGAGAGAGAGAGAGAGAGAGAGAGAGAGAGAGAGAGAGAGAGATACAGAGAGGGAGGGTGGAGGGGTTGCGTTCGACTATACCCCTAACTTCCTCTATCTCTCCTTTCGTATGGCGGTACCTCCCAACCGCCACCACTACCACCCCTGGACCCTCAGAGCCCCCACCCCAATGCTCACGCTCTCTCTCACTCTCTCAATTTCTCCTTCTCTCTCACGCCCCCTCCCCCCCCCCCCTCTCTCTCCGACGCGCGCGCTTGCTATATACCCCAACGGATTAACCGGCGATCCATTACCCGGCTGGGGAACTGGGGTTGGGGTGGGGAGATGGTGGGGGCGTCCCGACCGGACCCGTGGTGGAGCCTGGTGGGGCCTGGCGGGGTCTGGCGGGGTCTGGCGGGGCCCGCGGTCCATGTTCCAGCAGAAGGTCCTTCTTGCGCATACGACTCCGCCATACCTTCTTATCCACTTGGCTTGGCCCTTTGGCAGCAGAAAAGAAAGAGAGCCATCCGCGCCCCGCCCCGCCCCGCCCCGCCTCTGGGCCCGCCGCCAACAGGGCGGCCGGCGCATTATCGGCCCCCCGAATGGCTATCCCGATGCATACATATGCCGCTACGTACGCCGCCTAGGAAGTCCAGGTCAGGTGAACCACGATGGAACGATAGATGGCACAGCGGGCCATAAAACACTGACGAAGGGGTTTGCTTCGTTTGACGAAGAGAGGCGGAAGTTATATGAGGGCGGGAAAAGAGGAGAAAGGCCGGGAGAGGGGAGAGTGGCAAAAAGAGAGAGAGAGAGAGAGAGAGAGAGAGAGAGAGAGAGAGAGAGAGAGAGAGAGAGAGAGAGAGAGAGAGAGAGAGAGAGAGAGAGAGAGAGAGAGAGAGAGAGAGAGAGAGAGAGAGAGAGAGAGAGAGGAAGAGAGAGAGGAAGAGAGAGAAAGAGAGAGATCAGGGCATTAGGGCAAACCCGCTAGCCCAAACTCACCTCGCCTCACCTCGCCAAGCGTTTCATTAAAAGTTTTGCCCCCCTTGCGCAGCGAAATGCTATGGCATGGCTCCAGGAGGCCCCGCCGGGCTCCGCAGGGCGCGGAGCAGGGGCCTCGGCGGCCTCCTGCCCGCCCACCCGGCGGCCCCCACCGTCAGCATGAGGCCGGGGTTGTCCATCACCGGGCGCGCTTCCGATCACCCCCGTCGGCGGCTAACCGCGGGGGAAACGCTCAAACTAACCCCCCGCCGGGGAAAGGGGGCTCACATCCCGCGGAGGAAAATACATTTTCTTACTCGCAACTACGCTCGCAAAACACACTGACATCACAGAGGGGGACTGACGCACACACGGGACGTTGCGGTGGCGGTAAAGGCGGCAGCAGAGGCGGCAGCAGAGGCGGCAGCAGAGGCGGCAGCAGAGGCGGCAGCAGCGGCAGCAGAGGCGGGTGCACCGCCTGTAATGGCCAGGCAATTATTGAGATCTGGAACTAATTCCCGGCCGGCCGGCGCGGCCCGCTAAGCCCAGCACAGCCCCCACCGGCCCAGATGTATGCGGCCCGGCACGCACACATGCGCCACTCGCGCCACCGCAAAATCGTATAAATCGCTTGCAAAAAAGAGAGAGAGAGAGCGAGAGAGAGAGAGAGAGAGAGAGAGAGAGAGAGAGAGAGAGAGAGAGAGAGAGAGAGAGAGAGAGAGAGAAAGAGAAATAGAGAGCGAGAGAGAGGGGGGGGGGAACGAGAAATCAATAACGCTAACCGCGCTGGAGTGCTGGATGAGAGACACAGAAAGGAGGAAGAGGAAGAGGTAATTTCCGTGGAACGGTAATTGTTAAAGCTATTAAGTCCAACGTGGGTCTTCGCCCCCCCCCCTCTCTCTCTCCCTCTCTCTCTGCGGGGCTGTGCGGCGAGTGAAGAAGAGCAGCCCGCCAGGAAATCCCTCCCCACCCCTTTGCCTTGGCCTCTGCGTGGTTTCCAAAATTATTCGCCAGTGCCGCTGGACTCGCGAGTCGCATTTTTCTCCGAGAGAGTGCGCAGCCGAGCGTGCATTCGATATCTCGATCCCCCCCGCCCCTCCCCTACGGGCATCATTAGCAGGACGACTTAACTTGGCCGTTACGCAGTGCGGTACATTAAAAGAGCTGCGGGTCTTTTTTTTTTTTGCGGGAAATAACGCTGCGCCGCTGTTCCCATTATTATTTCCTCCCTGCTGCTGCTATTGTGTAATTGGCGACAATCAATTACACGAAAAATCTTTTCGGCGGGCTTCTTAGTGGGGCACAATAACTGGGATCATGTATTCAGAGCAGCGCAGCAGGGTGGCCCTCTTGTTTTGTTTTTTTTACAACACGCGGTCGTAAAATGGAACGGCTGCGGGCCCGATCGGAAAATGGAGCGTCCACGTTCGCTATAAGACCTGCTGGTAAAATTCAAACTCCCCTTTCATGGTTGACGTTGCGAGCGTTAATGCGCTGGGTAAATGTTTCGCGACTGGAACAATAACCCACTTTCGGGCGAAAGCAATTACTCTCTCGCTGCGGCTTCGCGCAGATGAAACGATGCGCACAAGAAGCGAACTGTTGATAAATCGCAGCCGTTCACGTTTCCACAGTTTAAGTTTGCAATAATTTGGTGCCGGTGTTAGTATACGGTTTTCTTGTCTTTTTCTGATCCGTCAACACACCCTGCTAGCGTGATGCCTGGCGTGCCGTGCACTTTGTGATTCGATTGGGGCCATGATTGATTGATGATTGTCTTACCCCGCCCCCCCTCCCCTTCCCCTCCCTCGATCCTTCTCTCTCTCTCTCACTCTCTCTCTCCCTCTCTCTCTCTCTTTCTCTCTCTCTCTCTGTCCTTCCAAGGACGCGCACCGCACCACTGAGCCACGCGCGATCTAGACACGACCGTAAATAGTTGATCCGCCCCCTCCCCTCCCTCCTCTCGCTCCCCTCCGAGCTTGCCACGCCCACACTACGTCACGCTACCCGGAGGCGAAACACGTCCTACCCAAAGCAATGCTTCCTACTTCCTTTCCGTATTTTTTTCGATTTACTTTAAATTCCAGAAAATCCCAACTCCCGGCAATCTTAATTTTAGAGGAATAACAAACTCACACGTACATGTTTGCCGATTGATCCGTCGTCAAGTCGGGAGCAGACCGCCTCATGGTGGTCTGCGGCGGCATTTACACGTCGTGACTTAACCGCTGCAGAACTAATAGTGACTGGGGGTTCGATTGCTGCGATAGCCGGGTGGCGTGGCGGCCGGTAGCGGGATAGGGGCCGGGGGCCGATCGGGGGCGGACTGGGGGCGGGCCGGGGGCGGCGGGGGCGGCCGGGGGCGGCCGGGGGCGGCCGGGGGCGGCCGGGGGCTGCTCGCGGCACCGAGCGAGCGATAAGACAAGAACTTGATTCGTCTGCCCAAAGTTTCTTCCGGGAAAGGGCGGGCGGGGGGCCCAAGGTTCGCGGCAAGCACGGCAAGGCAGTGCGGGAAAGGGTGGGAAGGGCGGCGGGCGGGGGAGGGCAGGACGGACTGTATTGATTCCAATCGAACCCCCGCGGGGACTGACGTAGCGACGCGTGCAAGGGCATCCGCTGCAGAGACCCAGCGCGACGGGGCGCGGCGCGCTGCGCACGGGTGCAATACCAACTTTTACCCCCCGCGGCGCTTCGACGCCTCGCGTTGTCGGGATGGAAGCAAAATCCGGCCACCTGCCATCAGTCCCTCATAACAACAACAAAAACATCCCCGGCGGCCAGCGGTGGCGGTGGCCAGGGCGTCCCTGGGGACCCCACGACTCCCAAAGGGATGTCACTCAAAAACTCGCATTTCCGCCGGTAAAGCGAGTGGTGCTGGGACCACACTCTTATCACGCTCGCCCAGCTCCCGCACTCTCTCAGTACACATTTTTTTTTTTTTTTTTTGTGCGTGCTGTTGTCCAGTGTTGTGTATTCATTCACTGGGAGCGGCAGGGGAGGGATGGGGAGGGGGCAGCAGGGCGATGGCCGACATGGGCGACACCCCCGCGTGAGTGCAGGGAGGGCGTGGGACAGGGTGGAGGTGGCGGGCCGGGGGCGGCCGGGGGGCTGCCGGGGGGCAGGGTCATCGCGATCATCGTTGTCGTGAACCCGCCGTGGGGGGTTGCGGTATAATTCGCTGAGCGCGGCGTGGCGCAGCGCGGCCCGGTGCGATGCGGCGCGGCCGGCTGGAGGGCAGCCGCACAGTAAGTGGGGTAGTGGGTCGGCAGAGGCACGTGGGCCCTGCTGCCGTGCCGTGCACCGCCCGCTGCGGGCAGAGGCTCCGATTATAGACACGCCGTGCGAATACAAGTGACAGACATATACTGTTCAGTGAAACTGAATCGACTGAGAGGTTCGCGCCTAAAACCGGCTCCGCCCGGTTCACTCATGTGGTGAGACTCAGTGACGGAAAGAGCGTCCGCTGACGGAGTAGGCGGAGGGGGGGGGGGGAGGGATAAACCAAGTTAAATTAGGGCGGGTGAAAGTTTGGCGCTGAAACAGAGATGGTTTTCTTATATGAGGTTAACAGACCAGTGATGGATTGAGCCGGAGGGGAAGCACGGCTGTGGGAGCGAGGGTAGCAGGGGGGGGGGGGGGGGCGAACGGGTCATGCTGCCGCCCTTCACGAAATTAAACGGTGATGCGGCAAAATCGGGATGATTCCCGTGACGTCATCGCTCATGCCGCCCCGCATGAGTGCCGGACACAAACAGCGCGGTCATCTTTTCGAAAATCATGATAAAAAAAAGTAGATATATTGGAAGATAAACATGGCACAAAATGGTGCAAAACCTGCACACGCTATGCGGCTGGTCTCGGCTGGGCCGTTGGCTGGCCGTCCTGAGGGCTGACGTCGCCGTCGCCGCCGCCGCAGCCGCCGCAGCGGGAGACCAGGGAGACAGTCCCGCTCTGCTGTCACTCTGTGGCGAGCATTCCACGTTTGCGAGGAGAATTTAATTTCCCGCCCGGTGGCCTCCACATTTCCTGTCAGAGCCCGGCAGTGACGGGCGGACCGGAAGTTGGCCAAGAGGGGGCAGGGCGGCAGGGCGGCCGGAGGAGATGATGGCCAAGAAAAATGAAAAGGGGTGCGGGGCGATGCCTATCGCGGGCCCAGCAGACGACAGCCGCGGCCACTCGTGCCGCTTTTATTTTCAACTACACGGGAGCAACATTTATACAAACGAGGCGCAAAAGTAAAAGAAGATTCAGCGGCGGGACGTGGCCTTGTCTGCGGGGGGTCTGCGGGGGGTCCGCGGGGGGTCCGCGGGGGGTCCGCGGGGGGTCCGCGGGGGGTCCGCGGGAGGTCTGCGGGGGTCCGCGGGGCGTCCGCAAGGTCCAAGGCCGCACAAAGGGGCCCTCGCCTCACATTGTGTCAGGAGACAATGCTTGCAGCCCAAGATAGGGGTGAGGCAAATGCCAGAGGACCTGGGTTCGAATCCACTTATATTTTTCTGTGTGCCGGGTGGTGCGGCCCCGCGTTCTTGTTAGTGCCTGCTTCACGTGGTGTGAGGCGGCGCGCTGTCCGCGGGGGCACAAAAAAGGAAGTGGTAACGAAGGGGTGGGCCGTGCCGGGCCGGTGCGCTGCCGTTGCCGGGCGGAGCGGAGCGGTGGTGCCTGGCGCACGGCGCGCCGTAGTATTGAATGGAACGCCGCCCGCCCCTCCACCCCCGCCTCCGGGCCACGGCTCCGGGCCCCCCTCCCCTCCCCTCCGAGGTCATACCGCGCTCGGTCACGAGGCCCGCCGCCGCCGGCGCCCGAGAATAGTCTGCCTGAGGCCGGAGGAGCCACCTCGGAGCCGCCCACGGCAGCCCTGACTTACTCATCCGGACGCAGCCCGGCAGCCGTGTCTGTCCGTCCGAATATCCCGCGACGCCGAGCGCCTGCGAGCACGGGGGTAGGCCAGCCCGCACGACACGCGTGCGTGCACAGGTCGAGGCTGCCTACCCAGCAGGCGCCATCAGTGATCTGACTAGCCAATCTAGGTTAGGACGTGCTTGACGGATGATCCCGTGGGGTGCAGGGTTGGGCACAGCCGGCGTCCGTGTGTCCGGCGGGGTGTTTTTATTCTGGTGGCCTGAGGGCGGCGAGCACCTAGGCAGGAAGCCAGCCCGGCAGGCAGGCATTGTGCTCGACCGGAGGATTACGCAAACAAAGTTTGGATCGGTCCGGTAACTGCGAGCACACCGCCTCCTGGCCCCGGGCGCGGTGAGTTGCGTGAGCCCTGTTTGCCCCGTCCCTCGGCGTTGTTAAACTACTCTGCCCTCGTCCGTCCGCTGCGGGCGCTGGCTGGGCGGCAGCAGCGTTAGTACGTCTCTGAGATCCTGTGGCACACGTTGTGCTTCACAAATTGCGACCTTCCATTATATGGGCCACGCGCCCTGGACAGCAATGTCACCTTCTCCAACGTGCGAGAGAGACGGACACTTGCAGTAAACCCTACGTCGTTCCTTTCGAGGGGAAGCAGAGGAATGGCAAGACTGTGGGGGACAAGATTTGATTTCATATTTATTTACGGAATGCAACAAGGATCTAAAACGTCCCATGAGGAAGTGAGAGCGGGTGGGACGGAGAAGGGCAGAGACGGGGGGGGGGGGGGGGAAAGCAGAGCAGAGCAACCGAGCGCGGAGTCACCCGGGGAGAGGGTCCCGGGAGGGGCACACGGCGCGGTGAAGAGTGCCTCGGGGGGCTCCGTCACCCCCACCAGGTCCGGTTTGGCCAAACGGAAGGGGGTCTACACCGCCGCGGCCTCTGCGTGGGGCCCCCTTGGGTGGTCCTTCCCACCAACTCCCGGAGCCCCCGCAGCCCCCGCAGCCCCCGGTATAAATGCGGATGGAGATCATCGTGTCCGCAGATCTACTGGCCATCGCAGCCGGCGCAGAATGGTGCGCACGGAACCCGTTCGTTTTCTACAGATCAACTGGAGCTGGGAAAAAATGTTCCAGGCGGGGGAAAAGTAATTATTCCTCCCCCCCGCCACATAAGTTAAGTACAAGACGAACGTTTTTTTATTATTTTATTTTTAAATTGTTCTTTCAAAGAAGAATGTATCCCCTGCCCCCTGATGATTTCTCTCCTATATCAGCTCACTCAGACCGGGTGGGGGGCTATTGGTCGGGGAGGGGGGGGGGGGGCACAAGGAACTGGTGAGGCGAGCGGGGAGAACCGCTCGACTGCTTTCCATTTCGCATGTTTGCTGACAACGCCGCACGCTGGCTTCGAGAGCCCACACACGCGCGCCCACACGCCCGCACACACGCAAACGCACAACACACATGTGCCCATATACACATACAAATTAGTGAGACGCGCCGGCGGCAGCGTTTTACTCCAAATATGGACGGGGCGAATCGCATTTTCGTGGGCAAATACGGCCACCGCGACGACGCGAGACGCTCTTGAATGACGCGGGGACGTCTCGTCTGCCGCGTAAAGCAAACTCACCTCGGTGCCTGTTGGTCTGCTTGTCGAACATCAGCATCGCATCCTCAATCTGAAACAGAAACGGCGACATTATATAATGCGTCAAATTAATTGGGCAATTTGGTGCGCACACTGCTCGCCGCATGGTCATCAGCACGAGAGAGAGAGAGGAGGAGAGGGAGAAAGAGGGAGGGAGAGAGAGAGAGAGAGAGACAGAGAGAGAGAGAGAGAGAGAGAGAGAGAGAGAGAGAGAGAGAGAGAGAGAGAGAGAGAGAGAGAGAGACAGAGAGACAGAGAGAGACAGACAGAGAGAGAGAGACAGAGATCGGTAAGGTTTCATCTAGGGGCCCACTAGGCTGGGGCGCTACTTAGTGCCGCCCTCACGCAGCCGACGCTCGCAAGTGGCATCCTTAGAGAGCCAAGGAAATGGAGAGAGCGAGGAAGGGAGCGAGAGAGAAGACAGAGACGGCGGAGGAGATGCAATAAAGCTTTTCCTTTGGAAGGCGTATGAGTCGAAGACGGGTGCGGCGAAACGAAGAAAGGCCACGACGGAGCCCGGTGGGGACAGACTGTCGTGCGTCTGTCTCCCTCTCCCCCCACCTCCCCTCTCCGTCTCTCCGGCCCGTCCCGACCGTTGGCTCTGATGGCAAATCGTTGGCGACGTTTCATTTTCAGGGGCAGCGGCAGCGGCGGTGGCAGCGGCGGTGGCAGCGGCGGTGGCAGCGGCGGCGGTGGCAGCAGCGGCGGCAGCAGCACCAGCGTCCTCCGGCAGCATGAGACACGAAAGCGAGGCGGCGGCAAAAAATAAAGAAGGGATTGCGACGGAGGCACGTCGGCCGGGGCCGTGGCCTCCTTCCCTCATCGGGGGACCCGACTCGGGTCCAGTGCTGCCCGCTGCGGGGGCCGCCGGGGACCCAGCGGTCCTCACTCCGTTTGAATACCGCGCCGCCCTTTTATCTCATCACATTTTTATCGCAGTGGACGGAGATGTAATAAAGGTAGGGTAAAGAGGAGGGGGGACGGGAATGAGTGGGGGTGCGGCGAGGACCCCTGGCACGGCCCCGGCACGGCCCCGGCACGGCCCCGGCACGGCCCCGGCACGGCCCCGGCACGGCCCCGGCACGGCCCCGGCACGAGCACCTGACCTCGGCGGCCCTCGGCTCGGACGGAGGGAATGAGAAGGGTTCGGCCGGTGACGCCGCCGGGGGCGGGCGGACGTGCCCTGCACATGACCAGGTCGCGCCCACGGCGCTCAATTTGTATTCGTTACACCTTCGTTATTCACGTTCGAATTAAAAGCGCCTCCCCTGAAGGGGTAGACCGGCCGCCCACCGCCGAACCCGCCAGTCCCAAACTGAGGCGCCAGGTGGGCAATTTGGGTGTCCGGGCCGCTAATGTCCTTACAATGACACCGACACCAGCCCGGGGTGCAGCGATCCGTCAGAGGGAGAACAGCGGAAGGCGGAGGCGGCCGGAGGCGGCCGGGGGCGGCCGGGGGCGGCCGGGGGCGGGGCGAGACGGCGATGGTGGATGGTAGTCAGTGTCAAGGCCGTCACGTGCGCAGCCGAGCCGAGTCGAGCCGAGCCGAGCAGAGCAGAGCCGAGCCCAGCCGAGCCCAGCCGGGCCCCGCGGCCCATGCCGACGGCGGCACGGACGGGGGAAGCCGCCGAGTGCAGCTAAGCCAATTGCCGCTCAGTACAAGGGCCGCTTTACGCTACACTGTCTCCCATGACCTCGGCCTGCGCCTGCAGCCTGCACTGAGCGCCGGGTAGGTAGGCAGCGAGCTCCGCGGCCGTGCCCGGCGGGTCGGCCTACCCCCACGGCGCGGAGTGAGCCGTACCGCCACAGTTAGTTGCGGGGCCGCATTTGCGCGGCGGCCCGACGATCGCTTTTGGAAATTGCGGCCCCTTCCCTCTCCCCTTCCCTTCTCACCACCCCCTCGCCAGAGATTCACGACTGTCACACAGCGGGATGGATGGGGAGGAGAAGGAGGGGGGGGGGGCGGGGGGCGGGGCGGATCGAAGGCTTCCCTCTCCCCTCGGGCCTCGGGCCCAACACCAGTCATCGAACTGAGGAAGCAGGAAGAAGGGCGGGGTAGGGCGGGCAAAGGCGGAGTTTGGAGGGAGGGGGCCAGGAGGGGGCGGGAGGGGGCGGGAGGGGGCCGGCTCTGATGGCAATCGGGTGCGAGGCGCGAGGCACGGCCACGCAACTATATCTACATTAGGCCGAATCTCACCACGCCTCGCTTTAAAGAGCACGCTGTGTGTGAGAGAGGCTGTTGTGCCCGCGCCAGTGCGAAAGAGAGAGAGAGAGAGAGAGGGGGGGGGGGAGGGGGCGGGGGCGGGAGGAGGGACGATCGATGCTCCGTACTGCGTTAATTGACAGCTGGCTACCGCGGCGTGGAGTGGCACGGCGTGGCAGTGTGGCTAGTGGCCACCCCCTGCACCTCTCTCTCCGACACCTCACTCTCTCTCTCTCTCTCTCTCTCTCTCTCTCTCTCTCTCTCTCTCTCTCTGTTTCTCTCCCCCGCTTTGTCCCATCAGGCAGCGGGCCTAACCTCATGGCCTCCCCCCCCCCCCCTCCCCGGCCTGTCAAAGCTGCCACAGCGTCGGCTGCGCAGCCTGCCCGCGTTCTGTGTTCCATAACGCCTGTCTCCCGCGCCCTCCATTTCTCCCTCTCTCGTTACGGAAAAAGCGGGGTAGGGATGGAGGAGGAGGGGGGGGGGGGGGCGTCGGAAGTCTTTTGTGGTCGCTCGCAAACCGGCCGACCGCCTGCCTGCCTGTCTGCCCTTGCGTCTGTAGTATATAAAGTCCCCATACTGCGAAGGATCTTTCGAGGCGCTCGCCAAGTTACAGCCAAAACCAACGCGCGCGCGGCAAGTTCTCTCAGGGGAGTGGTGTGGCGGGGCGGGGCGTGGCGGGATGCCTGGCTTTATGTCCCGGGCAACGCACCTAACGCCGTGCCCTTTGCCAAGGGCCCTTTGCCGGCCCTTGTTAGGGCGTCCACCGGGCGCTGCCGGCCGGTCCTCACCGATGCCCCCGCCGCCCCCGAAAAGGGCTCGGGCGTGAGCGCCCCAAAAGAGTTTTAGACTCCTTCACAGCCACTTGCGAAACCCCCCCCCCCCCCCCCATTGTGAAGGCAGTGCCATTATTTTTTCCCCTGAGCGCCCCGTCACGCCCCGTCCCGCCTGGGGCACTGGAAGGAGAACGGTGACGGAAGGGGTGCATAAGACACAGGCAGGGCGGGGCCGAGGCAGGCTGTCTGCTTTTTGGACTTCATTTTCAAAGTGTGGCAGAAAATGTCAAGGGAGATAGAGGGAGGGGGGATGAAGCCGTACGTAAGCTGCGAGGAGGAGAACAGGAAAACTCTCCATTCGCCCGCCCTGCTGCCTTGCTAAAAGAAAGTGATTAACCTGGAACCATCGATTTACTTAAGACATTTTCGCTCGGTTAACTTGTATTCGAACGCCTCGGAATTTTGCACACGCGAGCCGCGGGGCGGGAAGGGAGAGCGTGTACACGGCAAGGAGGCGCGAGTCGGAAAGAGAAAGAACACTCTTCCGCCGCTGCTAGGGAGTGCCGCAGCTCCCACCGCCCGGGTGGGCCCCACGGTTGTTCAGCCCCCGGCGCTGCTGCTGCTGCTGCTGCTGCTGCTGCTGCTGCTGCTGCTGCTGCTGCTGCTGCTGCTGCTGCTGCTGAGGCCAACCGCCGCCGCCGCCTCCAACGCGACTCTCCTTTCTGCCCGGCGCACACTGAGAGAAACGTTTGATACAGAGCGTCAAAGTGTGTTCTATCCGTGCCGCATTTGCGCCGGAATCGAAAGGTTTCGCTACTCATCCCATAACTCTGGACCGGCCAACCAGAAACTTTAATTGAAGCGTAGATGCGACACGGAGAGAACACACCCACACACTCAGAATTTCGATTCCAAGTTCAAACCATTTTTCTCAGTGCGAAAGACCCTGCGGCTTCGTTTTGCCACGTGGGAGAGACGAAAGGGCCCCCTGGTAATGGTCGTCAGCGCGGCGTCGTATTCCGGGGCAGGGCCGGCGGCCCCCGCAGCCCCCGCAGCCCCCGCAGCGCCAAACACCACCAGATGAGAGCCGCCACAGCCAGGGCCACAGCCAGGGCCACAGCCAGGGCCACAGCCACGGCCCACAGCCTTGCCCACGCTTGGGAGAGTTGTAAATTCGACATAAACGAAAGCGGTGAAGCGCGTTTCGGAGCGGCACAGCCAGGGCACGGCCCCAGGCCAGGCCCCGGACAGGCCCCGGGAGCTGGGAGGTACGTGTTGTAGCGCTGACAACGGCCGGGCGCCAGGCGCCGGCGTCATTTTCATATTACCCTCTCCCCTACCCCCAGCAGTGTGAGCGAGAGAGAAGGACAGGGACAGGGCGATGCCCGCGAGAGAGACGCGAGCGCGAGCCCTCCGTGATGTCTCCGATCCGTCAGCCCCTCCCCGACAACTTTTGGTTCCCCTCCATATATGCTCCCCTGTTTTCTTTCGCGAGTTGAGATAGAGAGAGAGAGAGAGAAGAGGGAGAGAAAGCAGGAGGGAGGGAGAGAGAGGTAAAGGGCTATGCTGCTGGAGGCAATCTCTAGCAGATTAAGGGGGTGCTGAGCTCAAGGTAGGTCGGGGGGTCGACAGCCACGGCGGTGAAGGTTGAACGGGAAAGCAGGGAAGGGCGAGGCGGGAGGCGGGAGGAGAGGAGTTCGTGAACCTCAGTCAATATACAAGCAGACGGGTACCCTCTTGCAGCGCCACCGCTCAGGGCGGAGAAAAAGAAAATCGTCGCCACTCGTCGAATTTTCGTCGACTTAAATATTCACTGATTTATTCTCACCCCCGCACTGCACCAACAGGGCTGTCGCCATTTCATCAACTCAAGTAGCAGCGGGGGCCAGCGGCAGGGTACACAAACAGGCAGCCGGAGCGGACTTTACGGCCAGCGGCGAATTTCTCATGCCGAAATTTGTGTCACTCCTTGCTGTGCTAGCTGCAGAAGGAGGGGGGGGGGGAAGCAGCGAGCGAGAATTTACTCAGTCAACAACAAAAGTGTGTTGAGCGCGACAAAGAAGATGAGGGAAAGAGTTGCGCAGCGAAGGGGGAGGGGGCGAAAGTACACAACGCCTCCAGCCCAGCGTCCCGCCGGCCCCGCCGCCCCGCCGCCGCCGTTCAGTGCTGGGCGCGCGAAAAGATCACTAATTATGAATGCAGAGCTAGGCGGCTTGTCCCGGTCCGGGCGGGTTGGGCGGGCTGGGCGACTTGGTTGATCTCTCCCTGCCTGTCGGTCGGTCTCCCTCCCTCTCTCCCCCTCTCTCTTCTCTCTCTCTCTCTCTCTCTCTCTCTCTCTCTCTCTCTCTCTCTCTCTCTCTCTCTCTCTCTCTCTCTCTCTCTCTCTCTCTCTCTCTCTCTCTCTCTCTCTCTCTCTCTCTCTTCTACTTCCTCTCTCTCTCACTCGAACCCGACCTCTCGCTTGCTCTCATTCTAGCGTAGCGAAAGCGGGGACAAAGTTTTGGCGGCGCTACATATCGGAAAAGCAGCAGAGGACTCCAACCAAACAAGCCGCGTGGTATGTTAAGTAGGATAACGACTCTTGGGCTGTGCCGGGGCCGTCGTACCGGGGCCTCCGGGGCCTCCGGGACTCCGCACGGCCAAGACAAGCGCGGCGCGCACAGGCGGCCCCCGCGGCCCCCGCAGCCCCCCGCGGCCCCCGCAGGCGCTTCTTGACGCGTCCCCATGTCAGCCGCGCCCGGCACGACCTGACATTGCAAATACCACGCGGGGACCCGACGCAGTTCGCCCGAAGAAATAAATCCGCTTTGCAGAGAGGGTTTTCGCCGCGCCTGTGTCGAAAACGTGAGAGGAGGTAAGCTGTGTTTATACCGAGGAGCCCTCTCTCTGTTTCCCTCAGTGTTTGCTGTACCGAAGGCCTCTCACTGCAATCCCCCCACCCCCTCGCGAAAGCACTTTTCTTTTGGTGTAACTATTTTTTTATTTTATTTTTTCCCGACAACGACGCGATAAGAGATGAAGGCAGTTTCTTTCTATATTAAATTAATGTGTTTTTTGTTTTTGTTTTGGGAAAATCGGGTGCAGAAAGCCGATTGTGCCCGCCAACCAATTGAGACGTCCGTCTTCACCCGACGCGCTCTCCGCCGTGTCCCTCCCCCCCCCCCCTTTTTTTATTTTCCCGAGCAGCCATGAGAAAGCGAGAGCCGAGGGAGGAGGAGCGGCTATAAGCTGTGCGGGTGCGAGTGAGAGGGAGGAAGCGAGCGTCCATTTTTCATCTCGGGCTGCCGGCAGCACACGCAGGCAAAAGAGCACTCGAGATATCAGCCGGCGCCAGGCCACGATGGCCGCGGCCAGAACCTCATAAAGCCCTAAATTTAGACACCTCGGTCCGCCTCAAGAGGCGTGCACCGCGCAGGCTAAACACGCCACTAAACCGCGGAGAAAACGGCGAAATTGTGTCACCAGGCCCTCCGGTTACAGAGCGCAGGCAACCCAGGCCGGCCGCTATTTGTCTCTGCGATGCGGTGTAGCGAAGGGTCCCCCGGGGGCCGCGGGGGCCGCGGGGGCCGCGGGGGCTTCCGCCACCGAAGTGTGTTCGGGCCGACAGGCGCCGGCTAGAGTGTCCGCAAAGATTGACAGGCAGCGCGCATGCCGGGCTGGGGGCGGCCGGGGGCGGCTGGGGGCGGCCGGGGTGCTGTCGGCAAACCTGGGGAACCTGGGCCGTCCGCTCAACGAGTCCACCTGCTTCATCAATCACAGCGGCCGGTTTCAATTACCGCCGACATGGAGGGGGGAAGTGGGGAAGGGGAGTCGCTGGTCACTCGGGGAGGGGGGGGGGGGGAGCTCCTGGCTCCGGTCGGGGGGGGGGGGGGGGGGCTAGCCACTGGCCGGCGCTGGCCACGCTGCCCCGCCCGCAAAATGCACTCATCACCACATCCATGATTTATAGCGAAGAGCAGTGTGCAGCGGGCTATTTTTGCCGACCTCCGGTGTGGCGAGACGTGGTGCACGCGCGGAAGGGTGTGGGGTGTGGTGCGGTGCGGTGCGAGAGAACCGCTTTCGGGCATCTGACTTTTGCCAACTAACCCTTCCCCCCCCCCCCCCCACACACACACACGCACGCGCGAACACACAGCGGGAACGCACTAACGCCACCACTACAACCCCTGTTTTCTGCCTGACCCAGCGCCACACCGCGGCATCCCAGCTTTTGTAATTTATTCCAGCGCCGCGCCGCGCAGGGTCGGGCCGGGCCAGGCGATGCATGGAGCCCCGAATATTTCACAATAATTATTGTTCGTCCGCCACGGCGGAGCACCCACAGCGTGCGTACACCCACATAGGCATGCTGGTGTTGATGATGACTTCAGCGCCCGGGGCATCAGGCAGGCGCGAGAGAGACAGGAGAGCGGGGGGAATGTGAATGAGGTGGGAGGAGGACGGGATGATACAAGAGTAATACCTGCGCCCTTAGCCGTAATTTCATCTGAATCCAGGTGATATATTGTACCCTACCACACACACATACGCACACACACACACACACGCACACACACACACACACAGGACAAATTGCTCGCGCCATCCCTGTCGCCGTTGTGACGAAGGTAGTCCGGTGCAGGCAGGCCATCAATTGTGACTTACGGTGTGCTGCGTGTAAGGCTGGGGCCGGAAGGACGGAAGAGAGAAAGCGAGGGAGAGAGCGAGAGAGACGGGGAGAGAGAGAGAGAGAGACGGGGAGAGTGTGATAAGGGTACACGGGGCACATCAAAGTTCCAGTCAGGGACTTCATAATGAGACCTTTCCTAACCTATTAAATCATGAGCCTACAACGCCAAAGAAGACCACAGCGGCACTCGCGACTCAATCCAATCGAGCCTCGAGAAAGTATATTTTCGCTGGGAAAGCCCCGCTCACCGCGCACGTACGCTGACACCCCAAAGGCGGGTGCAAATCCCCACCACACAGCTGCGTGCGCTGTGGGCGCTGCGTGCGCCTGTGTGCCTTTGATTTGTGTGTCTCCAGCTCGCGTCGCGTACGGTTTGCTTCCATTTGGGCGATTGGCCATTCGCAAGCGCAGAGAGAGAGAGAGAGAGAGAGAGAGAGAGAGAGAGAGAGAGAGAGAGAGAGAGAGAGAGAGAGAGAGAGAGAGAGAGAGAGAGAGAGAGAGAGAGAGAGAGAGAGAGAGAGAGGCGCTTTGCAGCGCTCTGCGGGGGCAGACTGAGTGAATTATGGTTTGCACCTGCGCTCAGCGCGGCAAACCTGTCCAGCGGACATGCCACGCACGCGCATGTGTGTGTGTGTGCGTGTGTGTGTGTGTGTGCGCGTGTGCGCGTCTGTGCGCGTAGCCCAACCACCCTGGCTCCAACTGTGCACTGTCCTCGCAACTCACTACCAGCTGTAAACCCCGACTGTCGTTCCAATGAAAATATTCCGCAAGGAAGAGAGAGAGAGAGAGAGAGAGAGAGAGAGAGAGAGAGAGAGAGAGAGAGAGAGAGAGAGAGAGAGAGAGAGAGAGAGAGAGAGAGAGAGAGAGAGAGAGAGAGAGAGAGAGAGAGAGAGAGAGAGAGAGAGACACAGAGAGAGAGAGAGAGAGAGAGAGAGAGAGAGAGAGAGAGAGAGTGAATGGAAAGGGGGGAGCTAAAGACGACTAGGACTGCGGGGAGAGAGAGAGAGGGGGGGGCCTTATAATGGATGGGCACTCATTGCCGGGAATGGTTTGCACATGGTTGTGGTCGTGGCTGGCAGCGGCCGCCGTCACCATGTCCGGCAGATAGGACCCCGCCCGGCTAGCTTGGCCCGGAGCTGCAGGCGGGACGGGGGATAAATACCGGGCTGTCTCGCGTTACCCAGAAGGCTTTGGAAAGCCACTCGGGTGATCGATCGGACCGAAGACGGCGCAGGCGGCAGGCAGGCAGGGAGGAGGGGATAGAAAAATGAGAAGGTGGAGGTTGAGCAGATAGCCTGCGGCCCTTGCCGGCCGGCAGGGCCGGCGCGTTGTCACCGCCGCCGCCGCCACAGCAGCAGCAGCAGCAGCAGCAGCAGCGGGCGCACTCCGTCACCAGCCCCATCCCAGCCTTGCCTGGCTCCGACACCCTGCGGCAGTGGCATGTGGCAGTGGACAGCACACCCTCGGGGTTGGTGGAGGAGGCACAGCCCCGGCCGCGGGGGCCCCGGCGTTTTCTTACCCGCCCCCATCTCCTGCCTGCGACTGTCACGGCGGCAGCGCCGCATCTCGCTGTTCTGCCAATCAAATTGGCGCGGAGCCATGAATCAGCTGCCGCCGCTGCCGCCGCCTCCTCCGCCGCCTCCTCCGCCGCCTCCTCCGCCGCCTCCTCCGCCGCCGCCGCCTCCTCCGCCGCCGCTGCCGCCGCCGCTGAGACGTCAGCCGGCCGTCAGAGAGTGTCAGCGGCGCGGCCGGAGCCGGGGAGAACGGCGGCCGACGGCGGCGCTGCGCTCCGACCTTCCCTTCCCTTCCCTTCCCTTCCCTTCTCTTCCCTTCTCTACCCCCGGAAACTAATGGCGGCCGCGCAAGTTATGCGGCCCGGTTATGCCCCGGCCTTTAGATAATGACACTGACAGATGCCTGCAGCCCCCTATAACGGCGTGCAGAGCAAGCACACGCCGCCCCCGCAGCCACCCCTTCGTCCTCTACGCCACATGGCTATTACCCATTTCATGAACGCATCGTCGACGTCGTTTTGTATAAATTGATATCGCTTTAGTAATCATCATTACTTTTAGCCGGCCGCGCCACGTTTTTCCAGCGGCAGTCAAGTCGGAACGCCGGAAACGAAAACATTAATGGCCGCCAAATGAGATGAAGAAGGAGGAGCGGCGTGATGAGTGAGTGCCTGCTGCTGCTGCTGCTGCTGCTGCTGCTGCTGCTGCTGCTGCTGCTGCTGCTGCTGCTGCTGCTGCTGCTGCTGCTGCTGCTGCTGCTGCTGCTGCCGCCGCCGCCGCCGCCGGCGGCGGCAAAAGCAGAAACTCATCGCCTTCATTTGAATGAATGACACTCTCTCTTCCGCTCGAAATGAGAATTTCGCTCATGGGAAAGTAACTTTGGCCGTGGCAAAAATGGCAGGAGCCGGACGCGGGAAACGACAGAGGAACCCCACAGAACAAAAGGGAGGAAAGTAGAGCAGAAACGGGTGGGCGAAAAGACGGGTGTTGTTTGGGAAAGCGCGCTCTTCCTTTCTCTTGTATTTCAATAAAGCGTAAACGTCCGTCAAAGCCCAAGAATAAAAATGGAGAAGAATGGAATAAAAGAAACGATTGGTTAATTTTAAGGTCCGAACATTATAAAGTGAACGGTTTTTTCATAGGTCGAAGAAAAAGGGCGGCTGAGTTGTATCTTTGGCGGTGCGCTCCGCCTGGCTCCGGCCTCCCCCGACCGCCCCCGGCCGCCCCCGGCCGCCCCCGGCCCGGACCGTTCGCTGCGACACGGCATTCTCCTCAGGGAGCGATGCTACATCATCCCCTAAGACCCTGCAGGCTGCAGGACCGTCCGAGGCCCCTCCCCTCCCTTTTCCCTGGACTACGTCCAGTCACCTACGGTCATGTCGGCGATAGAGGGACAGAGGGGGAGGGGAAGGTGCAGGAGGAGAGGTGCATGAGTTTGGACCGCCACCAAAAAGCAGACACAGTGGGGTCACACGGCTGGGACGGGGAGGAAGGGTCTCTTAGGGTCCCCAGCTCCGGTCCTCGCGCCGTGGGCCCCAGGACCGCTGCTCCGATGCTGCTGGACTTGGCCTATATCCTAACATCGGCCACTTCTCATGGCGGGAGCGGGTCTTGGCACCCACAAGGACGTGGGTAAGCCCAATGGCCACCTCGGAAAAAAAAGGTCCGCACCGCCACTCCCGGTATTTTTAACCGGGAAACAAGGGATCGGGGGCCGTTTATATAAAAAGGGGTGCTTTGGCAAGCGCGGCGCAATTGTTGTGCTCCGCGCAGACCTCCACCGCGCGGCCCGGGGAAGTGCATCTTCTGGCTGAGTCCCGGCGCTGTGTGACCCTACCAAATGGTCGTGACATATCGTCAGCGAGAGCTATGCCCCCAAATTTTCGCCGTAGCTGACGGTGCGGTATCTGCTGCGGGACTTCTCATACCGTTAGCTTCCTTATCCGCTTTTGTGATTCCTGTCTTCCTCTTGTTTCCGGTCAAGTTCTACTCCGGAATACCCTATTACAGTATTCAGTTTGCCTCGTCGGATCCAAAGAGACGCAGGAAGTGTGCGGGAGGGGGGGGGGGGGGGGGTGCGGAGAGGCGGCGGCCGGGACCGGCCGGACCGGGGCGACCCCAGCCCAGCCGAGCTTCCTCCGCCGCGCCCCGCTGCCATGGCAACCAGCGGTGAGCCGCTGGCGAGCGGAGCAGTCGGGGCGGGGCCGGGCGGGGACAGGGGGCAGGGCCGGCAGGGCAGAGCAGGGACAGGCGGCTCCCACCGCCACGTTCGCCGGGGGAGTAATTTGACGCGGAACGGGGTACGTGTAGCAGTGCGGCGTATACGGTCCTGCGGGGAGGTTGTCGATCGCTGGAGTACACGGACGTCAAAGTGGCGGCGGGCCAAGACGGAATGACTCGAATGGCGGTGTCGGGCCGCGCGTTCCCCCCGGGCCCCCCAGGGGGTCCGGCCCCGGGCCCCGTGCCCCGATTTATGTTTTTGCGCGGCTCGATTCCACGCCGAGCCCCGGCGGGGAGGGGGTGGTGCGGTGTTTCCTCAGAAATCGCTTTGGGAGGGCGCGAACTGCAGACACGTGACGGCAGGGTGGGCGCGGCACATGGCGCTCACACCTTGGGCAGCGTAGCGTCAACGTTAACAATCTACGGCATCCTCAGAGCATGAAAAGTAGCCAGAAGTTTGGCAGTAACTGAATCTATCTACTACTAGAGGTCGGAAAATCGACTTAACAACAGCGGTTACTCGACTTTAATCTATCTAACAATCCTATAGCGTGACAGGCTCGCTACACTTTGTGCTGCATGTGCGCTTTCACGTCTTTTTTTTTCTGTTTGCCGCTTCTTTTTTCTCTTTTCTGGTAACGTGACGGGGAGCTAAGCTGAGCGGCCGCCCGGCCCACACCGCTCCGCCCGAGGCTCTGGCCGTGCGTGTGCGTTTGCGTCGCAGTTTGCGTAATTTGATAATGAGATCACGCAGAGCACTGGTTTTGCTCTCTGTCCCCTCAACTTCCGCACTTTTTATTTTTATTTTATTTCTGCGCATTCAACAGCAAATTTAACAATTATAAGCTCTGTTAGACAAAAAAAGAAAAAGAATGCCCACTTAGTCACGCCTAAAATTTCGGCCAGTAAAACGCAGGTCGACTGGCCAGGGTTTTTATACCCGACTCTCGCCACTCCGGCACCTGAGCGCGGGATGAGGGGCGGGATGGCGGGCCGCGGGTTGCGGCGATCGTCTTGTGGATCCATCGGTATGAAAATAGCGCTATCCTTGACGTAGTCGTTTGTCCTACACAAAAATGCGTTCACCATCTTGAGAGGGGAGGTGGAGAGAGCAAGAGAGAAAGAGGGAGAGGGAAGGGGCCCGGGGGGGGGGGGGGGGGAAAAAAAGCGTGCGGTTTGAATGAGGATGGTCGGTGTGTCGTTTGGCCTGTTTTCATCGCGCTCCTGCACCAACTCCCACATTAGCATTCCAGCAGGACCATTTTTTAGCTTGAGTGGCCGATTGCTGTCACGAGCAGATATGAGAGCAGAAAAGTTGTCCAGGGTGAGTTCTGTGCCCCCCTCCGCCCCCCCCCCTTTCCCCCACCGCTCCTTCTCGTGGTCGCTGGTCGCGCTTCTTATCCAGTACCGCTGTCTACGGTTCACATTTTTTTTGCGCAAGTGCGAGAGAGATAGAGAGAACTGTTCCTGACACACACACACACACACACACACACACACACACACACATCCGCACAGACAGATGGCGAAAAAACCAGCCACACAAAATGCTGTTGGTCATGACGCTCACTTGAAGCCGCTGGATGGGCTGGGCGGCGTGGTGGGACGAGAAGTATCGCCCGGGAAAAGGGAGAACAACAAAACTAGGAGCACACGAGGAAACTCGGTGCGATGTACTCTCTGGACTCCCGCAGTTATTATTCACGAGGACTTTGCCAGTACAACTTTAAAAATAAAAAAAAAGTTGTGATAAAAAAAAGCGCCCCCACAAAAAACGATGAATAGCATGAACTGTAACCGCTGTAAATAGGGAAAAATCACAAGCTAGGCGCACTTAATGGGCACAGTCCCCATTTGTTCTTTGAAAATCAAGGAGAAAGATTTTGGAAGGGTACTGGTATTCCTTCACTTTGAAAACTCGCTCCTTCTCCAGGACCTGCACTGTTCTGAGGACCTTTTATCGCATTTCGACGACCGCGGTGACGTAAAACACACACACACACACACACACATACACACGGTCCATGCAGCTGTGGCTTGGCGAAGATGGAGTCGGGTTTGCGCCCAATGTCTCGGAACAGATTTTATGTCCATCAAGCCCTCTGCACTGCTCTCGACAGGGCGCACTCATTCCGACTGCCGTATGATCCCCATTCCATACTTTCCTCCGCCTGATGGTCAATAAAAGCCGAGATTGCGCTCCTCGTGTCAGTGCGGAGGCGATATCGTACGCCCTATTTTCTGGTCCTTCGAGACCGGGACACACAAGAGAACCTCGACGCACCTGTCTCCTGTAATTCCGACGGCACGGAGAAAATCTGACGGACGGAAATATGTTTCCGTTTCCTTAAACCTTTTGTGGTCCGCCTAGCCCCCTCTTTTTATCTGTCTTGAGGGGTGTTTCTGGGCGACGAGCGGTGCCGTATGGCCGCCGAGCGGTAGCGCATGGGGCCATCGAGCTCCGGAGCCGGCGGTCCCCGTTAAACGGGTTACGAGGGCGTTACTTAGCGTTACACAGGGAGGACGTTCCGAATTACTGTCACTTACGCCCCGCAGCCCTACTGGGTAGGCCTTGAGGCGGCGGCCCGTCATACACCGGTCCGCCACAAGCGGCTACACCGTATCCAGTGCGCCGCGGCCAGCCCCCCGGCCTACGGCCAGCCCCCCGGCCCACGGCCAGCCCCCCGGCCCACGGCCAACCCCCCGGCCCACGGCCAGCCCCCGGCCTACCCCCCCCGGCCCACGGCCAGCCCCCGGCCTACGGCAAGCCCCCGGCCCACGGCCAGCCCCTCGGCCCACGGCCAGCCCCGCGGCCCACGGCCAGCCCCCCGGCCCACGGCCAACCCCCCGGCCCACGGCCAGCCCCGCGGCCCCCGCCGAGCCCTCCATAACCCGCTTCCCCCGCCCCCCCCCCCCCCCCTCGGCACCGTGATGCATCGCCATAAACTACCGGCCACAAAAGCCCGCCGAACCATGGCGGTGCGGTGCTGAGGCGGTTCTATGCGGTGCGGTGTGATGCGGTGCGGTGCGCTGCGGTACAGCCGCGGAGCGATCTGAAGTTTTGCTTCAACCCGAAATTCAATTTCAGGAAAGACAACCCCTGTGCCACTGCCGGAGGCACACAGCGCCTGCTGGGTAGGCAAACCTCAGTCCCGACATACACGCATGTCGTGCGGGCTGGCCTACCCCCGCCACCGCAGGCGTTCCCTCCTATCGCCCAGATAGTTGCCGGTAGTGTATACAGAGGCCGCTGCCAACGTCATAATGATGTTTTCCCGCCCTATTATTAAACGATTTGTTCACGTCATACCGCGACCGGCCCTCCCTGTATGTACGACTCATATTAAATTTCCTGACATGAGCAACGGAGTGAGAGAGAAAGAGAGTGAAAGAGTTTCGGCAGGGGAGCGGGGCGAAAGGATAACGGCATGATAACATTATCATTCCTGTCTGGTTGATCCCACATTGACGGTCGCACGCACGAGGCGAGACCTCTTGAATACACTGACCCTCAAAATAACCAGAACTCTCATGACTCCTGGCTGCCGCAGGGTGCAATTTTGAGATACCAATACAGATCAACATTGATTTTTTTTTCAAAAACGATTTAGACTTTATTCACCCCACAAAAGCGCTAATGCTACAGAGAAATTTTACCCAGGCATCGAGACCCGACCATCGATCCGGTGTCCGTCGGTTCGTGTTTTCCTCTGTGAATTCGTTGAACAAACGGCGAGAACGAGAAAGGTGGAGGTGGGGGAGGGTGGGGTAGGAAAAGGGGAAGAGGGGGGGGGATGTTGCCCCCAAAACGGCGCTTAAAGAAAGATGTGTGCAGCCGTAGCGGTGCTATACGACCGCGCCATACCACTCCCTCCCCGCCCACTCCAGAGCCGCTTCTGAAACACCGATTCGCACTCTTCCAGTCGCATCCATATTCCATGGGCCAGTCCCGGGTAGGCAACCCTCCGTGCATCCTCAAGCAGCCAGCCCCCCCTCCCTTCTTTCTCTCTCTCTCTCTCTCTCTCCCGGTCCATAGACCCGCCTGCAGAACAGGCTGCTGGCGGCCCCACAAACAGCTCAGGCCCGGCGGCCGCACCGGGCCGCACCGGCCCCGGGGTAGGGTGACCACAATTACAACCGCGGCTTCGGAAGCATTCCTGGCAGTGGACGAGGCTCCCACAGAGGGTTTCAAAGCACCTTGACTACTTTGGCATGCTTACTGTTGAACAGATATTAAATCTTTGAGAAACATTTGGCGACTCTCCTGCCGAAGACGGTTCACGTCACAGCTTCGGTTCATCTACACAGGCTACACCAGTCTGTGCCCGGTTCGCCTGTTTCGCCTCCTCTCCGGTGGACTAAGACGAACAAACACGGCAGGTGCCGATGGCGAACACTCGCTCTGATCCAACCGTTAGGAGGTTCCTGGATGGGCCACGGACCACAGGGCTGGCTGCTTCCAGGAACGGCTTTCCTCTCACACATGTACCAACAGCACTCACCTGCAACACACAGACGGAAAGAGGGGTTGCAAAAAAACAGCGAGAACAAGGAGCGGGCGGCGGCAGAACTGATGAAGAGGGATGCGTGAAGCCACGATGTGGGGATGTGGGGGTAACACCGAAGCGGACGGACACGGCCGAGGTGTGGGGCTCACCTACAGACCCCCCCCCCCCCCCCCCCTCCTCTCTCTCTATTTCTCTCTCCACTCTTCCTCTTCCTCTCTCTGTCTCTCTCTGTCTCTCTCTGTCTCTCTCTCTCTCTCTCTCTCTCTCTCTCTCTCTCTCATTCTCTCATTCACTCTCTCACTCCAGCGGAATTGAATGCGGTGCGCGAGGCGTGGATGGATTAGGTGCGGCCAAAAAGTATCGCAGGGAATAAATCAGCCCGCTGCCCTGCCCGCGCACTCTCTCTGTCAATAGCAGCCATTCGGTGTACTCGCAGTGCGCGCGCCAGCATCGCAAATCAGCTGCTTGGTAGTGGCCGGCACCGTGTGGCCAGCACCCACTGCATACCCCGCCGGACTCTACCGGACCCCGCCGGACCCCCGCGGCGTAACTGTCAGCAGACCGGAAGTGGTTATTTACAATCGAACGGGTCGCTGCCGACCACTGAACTGCGAATAACAACTCCCACACCCAACCCGCGAGGGGAGAGATGGGGGGGGGGGAATCCCCGTTAAGAACTAACTGCAGTCCACGTGCGAGCCTCGGTGCGAGCAAGCTCCACGCCACGCCCTGAGCGATTTATTCGACGCCATTTGAATTGCAAAGTCGCATCCGAATAACTTTGGCCGAATCCAAGTAATGAGATCGCAAAGGGCGAGAACAACAACTCTACGGACATGCCGATTATCTGCAGGACCGGGCGGATGGGGAGGGGGGCTAAATTGGGTCACAGGGATGCTAAAAAAAAAGGAGAGGGAAAAAATACAGTAGCGTGCGTGACGCCAGAGCGCGCCCGGGTTCAAATCCCAGTCCCGCACTCTCTCTTTCTACACGTCGAATACTGTCAAAGCCGTTCTCTCCTCTCCTCTGCTCTGCTCTTCCTCGATTAATCACCGCTCCGATAAGGTTGGGCCCTCACCCCGCCGCGCCCCGCCGCACCCCGCAGCGGCCTCTGCCTCGCACTGCCGCATCGCCGGCATCGCCTCGTCAGCCGGACCCTTTCTTTCTCCTTCCGCCGCCTTCTCGAAAAGAAAACAAAAGCCCGGACAAGGGCCGACAGGCACGAAGCTCGCGGGGGCGGTGGAGCGGGGGGTGGGGCGCGGCGCGGCGCGGGGGAGACAGGCACCATCGCGACGCCAAGGGAAGCGCAACCTTGCCGAGCGAAACGGGCCAGGAAAACACACTAAATAAAAATGTCATTCGATTCCGCAAAGAAGTCGGATAGCTGGAAGAGGAGGGGAGCGAGGCCGCGGCAGACGTATGAAGGAAGGGTAGGCTGCGGGCCTGCCAGGCGCACGCGCGCACACACACACACACACACACACACACACACACACACACACACACACACACACACACACACACATACACACGGGCAGCGGCGGCAACAGTCGACCGTACCGTCGAGGGGCAATATCCATATCACAGTATTATTTCACTCACATTCCACAGAAGCCCCTCCGCTTCGGTTCGGCCCCTCCTCCGCGGACGTTTGCCCAACAGTAGTGCTCGGAGCGATGCGAGAGAGGGAAGACGCGAATAAATCTCGGAAAATGACGTTGACGTGCACAACACAGGATGCCAGACGGGGAGCGATAGAGGGCTTTCCGAGGCGAGGAAAAGGACGAAAAGAAGTGACCTTGTTTGTGACAAAAGAGAAAATTGATTGGCCAAAGCAGCGGGGGGGGGGGGGGGGGGGGCCTGCGTGAAAGTTTTCCGTCACTGTTTACTTTTAGAATAGACGCTGGGAAGCGGGTGGAAACCGAACTCGAAAAAAAGTCAGAGAGAGAGAGAGAGAGAGAGAGAGAGAGAGAGAGAGAGAGAGAGAGAGAGAGAGAGAGAGAGAGAGAGAGAGAGAGAGAGAGAGAGAGAGAGAGAGAGAGAGAGAGAGAGAGAGGCGAAACAAAAATTAAAGAGATATCGTCTTTTCTGCTATTGTTCCCTGGAGACCCGGCAGTTTCCAGAATCGTCAGAAGCGCGGAGGTGAGGCGCCTGGCTGGACCGCGCTCACAGCGAATCTCAGTTCGGGGCCAGGACCGCCTGAGTCGGTGGGGCCGCCGGGGCGGGAGGATGAGAAAAGAAATGAATAAACGTAGTTTTGGAGTTAGCAACTCTTCTGGCGGTGATCCATCGCAAAATGTGCTCGGCATTCAGTCGCATATTCGAAAGAAACGGGGAGGAAAGTTTGGTAAAACCACAGGACGGATGGCGAAAGAGGAGAACGAAGAGTGTGGAGCCAAAGGAGAGGGAACGAGAGAGAGAGAACATCAGATAGAAAGGGCAGAAGCGTGGGAATAAAAAGAGTTGCAAAAAAGGGGTAAAGGGAACAGCGAGCTAGCAGTGGGCTACTGCGCATCTGGGGGTGAAAGGAAGCCACGTGCGGGTTAGTACATATACAGTTCGCCCTTTCTTACCCGCCTTTTCCAAGATTTTGGTTTGCGTTTTTGGTGCGTTCGTAAACGTTCACACAATTCCTTAAATTTTTTAAAATTTATGACTTACGTTAAGGCGACACATTGACAAGACATTTCATCACATGTTACACGTAATAATCGTACACCTTTCCTATTGGTCCAGCCTTGTACCTGGGACAGGTTTTTAATGTGGTGAATAAGTGTGTATAGCCTAGCATCGTTACGTCTGACGACGCACGCACCTCCCCGAGCTACTGCTGCCGCACACAAATCGACGCCCTGGCCACGCCCCCGCCCCGAATAAGATGTTGATCCATCTCTGTCTCTGCCCACACGCGCGCGCGCACACACGCACATGCGCACACACACACTCGCACCAACGAACGTACTACCCAACGCGGGGCACAATGAACGATCGACCAAAAGTTCAGTGGAACCCGTCGGAGCGCGAGGGTGGAAAATCGTTCCCTCCCGGATAGCAGCAGGGAGGGGCCCGTAGGCACTCTAGTGGTTAGTGAGGAGGGGGACAGGAGAAGGTCATTGATATGAGGTGACGGCGATAGAGATAGAAAGGGGCCAAAGTGAATAAGACGGATAGACGAGAGAGAGAGAGAGAGAGAGAGAGAGAGAGAGAGAGAGAGAGAGAGAGAGAGAGAGAGAGAGAGAGAGAGAGAGAGAGAGAGAGAGAGAGAGAATTGAATTGAATTTATTTATGTAAGTCTCAAGTACAAAAGGGCAGGGCCCCACGAGCGTACAAGAGACCGCTCTCAACATTGCATAAATTATGCATCAATGATGCTAATTACAATAATAATAATTACTAACAAATTTAAAAAAACAGTTGATAAAAGAAAGATTGAAATTAAAAAGATTAGAGAGAGAGAGAGAGAGAAGAGGGGGGGGGGATGTGTCAATTAAAACGAGTGGCAGAGAGCTCAGGGTTGGTTCTGACTGAGGGCCAATCATAACGAGTTTCTGATCTGTTTATGAGCAATGCACAACGTCACAGCGCGCAGAGAGTGCGGGGAGCTTTAAAGCCTTTTCTGAAGCCCCCGGTATCCGGCGGGGCGTCGGCTGGGGCCTCGGTGTGTGCCAGCACTGCCAGCCCGGCCCAGCCGGTGCCCGCGCCGTGCTGGCGTTCGCTTCCCTCCTCATGGCCGGTATGCCGGGCCCCCATGCCCATGTTCCCCAGGCAGAGACGAAAGACTGACAAAACTCGGGCGGCCGCGCGCTTGTGTGTGGCGCCCTGCCCGTACCGGGACCCCGGGACCCTGAAACCCGGGACCCCGGCCGGGACCCGCCGTTCCGGGCCATTTCACCATTGACTTTCGCCTATTTCTTCCCGGCGGGTTGTTTTCCGCCCGCACCGTGACTGCCGGCCGCACCTCGGCCGCTCCCTCCGCCAGCTCATACCGGCCGGCCCGGGGGACGGGGTGGGGCGAGGCGGGGCGAGGGGAGGCGACGGGAGGAGCAGCCGAGGTTTCGGAATGAAAAATCTGCACCCGTTGGGAATTGAGCCCTGGAATCTTCGCAAGGTCATTTGTTATCCAGAAACTAAATATTTCCGCGGGCAGGGGTCTCGAGGCAGACTTTATGAGCAAAGCGGGTTGTCTCGGCAACCAAAGGCCTAGCCCCGGCTGCGCCCCGGCTGCGCCCCGGCTGCGCCCCGGCTGCGCCCCGGCTGCGCCCCGGCTGCGCCCCGGCTGCGCCGCACACTCGGCGTGTTTTCCTTTCGCCGTCCGCGGTATCAGCGCTCACCTGCGCGGCATTCTCACGCAGAAGTAAGGCGGACTCGCTGAGCTGCTGACTCAAAGCGCAAAAGCCCAGAGCCGAGTCCCTCACAAAAGTCATAACAAATTTCCGCATTCGCCTTGGAAACTCAAGGGAAGTTCGGGCGAGCAGATATAGGGGCCGGGCCGGGCCGTGCTCTGCGGTGGGGGGAGGGAGACGGGGAGGGCGGCGGCAACGGCCCGTAATCTACTCATTCCCAAGGCTAAATTATTTCATCCACTCTGGGTGGCTGACTTCGGGCTGACATCAGCAGCGGGGGATTAGCTAGGTATGAGACTGTGGGTACGGGCTGGGCTGGGCTGGGCTGGGCCGGGGCGAGCTGGGCCGAGCGCGCTGGCGAGGCTAAAAAGAGAGGGTTCGCGTATTCAAGATGGTATCGGGAAGGGGGCGGGGGCATAATTGCTTTCCCCTCCATACGATGGGCCTAATGTTGCGCGATTCGGAGGAACGCACAGATTAATAGGCCCCACGGCTCAGTTTGTTTGCCCTCCCCGCATACACGGTTCGCCGGGCCGGGCGATTTAATCAGACCAGGCGGCCGGACCATGTAGGAGGATTCGGTCGCCTCTTCATCTAGCTTCAAAATTTCCCGCCGAGGTGCCCTTTTTTCCGTTTGCGGGCCAAATTTATGTTTGGAGCCATGGGGCGTGGTAAGGAAAGAGGAGGCAGGGGGTCGCGCGGCGTCGCCACTCCGGGATGCAAATTTTGTAGACAATAGCCAAAACCAATTAACTGGCCTTCGTTAAAATATTCGGGCACGAATATCGAACGCACGCGAATGCCGACCAAACAGAGACGCGGCCCCGCTGCAGGCCCGCAGGCGGCGGTGCGCTGCGCTACCGCCAGGAGTTTAGTCCAAATCCGCATCATATGCCGACTCACATCGGAGCACTTCCCTCCAGCTCTCAGATTATGCAACGTCTGCGTCACGCACACGCACACACACACACACACACACACACGCGCGCGCGCGCGCGCGGCAGGCGGATTCTCCATATATCAGTATCCGCGTGGTATTCGAGGCCAGCAGGCAGGCGGGGACGCCCGGTGGCCCGGTGGCCATGTACCGGGCCACAGGGCACGCGCGCCCGCCGCTCGGGCCTACCCCGCAGGCACCGTGGCCCGTGGCCCGCTCCAGCACAACAGCCCCGCTCCACTCCGATTTCTCAATTTTCCTCCCCGGCAAACATTTCTGCCGCGCCATTCCGCCCCCGGCCCCTCTCCTGCAGCTGCTGCGGGGAGGAGATGCTAACGGCGGATCGGAGCGATTCCTGACTCCGGCAGTTCCCCCAAGGTTGCAGCCGAGCCGGGCCGAGCCGAGCCGAGCCAAGCCGAGCCAAGCCGAGCAAGGCGCGACTCCGGCAGAGGCAGAGAGGTCCAGAGGGCCTCCGGAGGCGGTTCCCGAAGGATAACGGACAGGATGGGATATGGTATAACGCCCCAGCGCTCATATGGAAAGCTGGCCGTCCTGTGGCGGGGCCTGAGGCGGGGCCCTGTGGCGGGGCCTGTGGCGGGGCCTGTGGCGGGGCCTGTGGCGGGGCCTGTGGCGGGGCCTGTGGCGGGGCCTGAGGCGGGGCCCGTGGCGGGGCCCTGTGGCGGGGCCTTGGCGGGGCCTGTGGCGGGGCCTGTGGCGGGGCCTGTGGCGGGGCCTGTGGCGGGGCCTGTGGCGGGGCCTGTGGCGGGGCCTGTGGCGGGGCCTGTGGCGGGGCCTGTGGCGGGGCCTGTGGCGGGGCCTGTGGCGGGGCCTGTGGCGGGGCCTGTGGCGGGGCCTGTGGCGGGGCCCTGTGGCGGGGCCCTGTGGCGGGGCCTGTGGCGGGGCCTGAGGCGGGGCCTGTGGCGGGGCCTGTAGCGGGGCGGGTGGGGCGGGGCCCTTGGGCAGGACGGGGCTCGGCCGGCGGTATGATAACACCCCTGTTGCCGTTAGGGGCGGTTAGGACGCGGCTGGTAAGCAAACGTTCCGCCCAGTCGAAGATTGAACTGAGTGGCACGGCACGGCAGACGCAGGCGGGGGCCGGGCGGGCGGCGGCTGCCTGGGAGGTAGGCGGATTGAGGGCAACCAAGGTCTGAATACAAATCGACCCCCTCCCCCCTGGCCGCGTCGTTTCACCCTTTCCCCCCCGCCGCCAAAAACGAAGGCCAGAAGTGAAAAGAGGGAGACAGAGGGGGGATACAACAGCAAAGGAGACGGAGAAAGTGGATATGCGAGGAGGGGACGATGAAACACTGGACGAAAAGGGGGGGGGGCAACTCAAGTGGCGGGCGAAAACGTCAATGATGGGAAGTACGGGTTGTCGCAGAGACCGCCTGACAGTGAGGGGCGGCGCGGGCGGCACGGACACAACCAGGTCAGGCGACGCGCTGGCAGGGCAGGACAGGGCGGGGCAGGGCGGGGCGGGGCGGGGCGGGGCGGAGCGGGGCGGGGCGGGGCGGGGCGGGGCGGGGCAGGGCGGGGCGGGGCGGGGCGGGGCGGAGCGGGGCGAGGCAGGCATCATCGCTCGCGAGGAGAATTGATTTTGACACCAGCACCGCCAGCTCCCCAGGCGCGGACTAGACCAGTCACACAACAAAGTCGAAAATGTGAAAACTTTTAATAAACTTGTGTTACACTTTTTTTTATTGCGAAATTATTGCGCCTCGGTCCACGAGGGTGAGAGGCAGGCGCTGTGCTCTCCTCGTCCCGTAAGCGGCTAATACGGCCCCGCCGGGCTCAGGCCGGCTCAGTCATATTTACAGTGCCTGCTCATCAGTCTCTGTAGGCCTACGCACGCACAGCCTGCACACAGCCTGCGCACAGCCCATCCCCTCTCTTTGTCTTACCGCCCATCCGTCTCCGTCTCGTTCGCTCTCCCTCCCTCTCATCAGCCTGGACCGCACGACTGACCTACCCCACCGCCCCTTCCACATTCATACATGAACCGTCCTTCAGCGCGCAGCGCGCACACTCGAAACTTTCCCGCCAATCGGAGAGGAGGATCACAAACTCTGCCAGCCGCTCTCCCTCACGACTTTTTTCTCTCTCTCTCTCTCTCTCTCTCTCTCTCTCTCTCTCTCTCTCTCTCTCTCTCTCTCTCTCTCTCTCTCTCTTCTTTCTGCATTTTCTCTCCGCGCCTTCCCATCCCAGAAATCCCTCCACCCTCTACGTCTGTATACGCCCGTCTCCGTCTCCCCTATCCGTCCGTACACCTCTCCCCTGTCCTGTGCTCTCTCGCTCCCTCCCTCTCTCTCACTCACTCTTCCTCTATGCCGGCGACTTCTCGACCCCCTATATTCTCTTGCGGTACAAAAGACGTGGAAAAATAAACTGCCTCCTCCACTTGTACAAAAGAACCAGGCGGGCCGTGCCGAGCCGTGCCGAGCCCAGCCGAGCCGGAGCCAGGATGTAGAGAGGCTTTCGCTTTGGGCCTCGACGGTTTTTGAGAGGCCGGGGTCGGGGCCTTTGTGAGCGCGCAGGAGGAATGGAGCTGGAGAGTGGCTGCGTGGCGGCGGGACCGTGAAGGCCGTGAGCGTGAGCTGCCGTGTGCCCGGGACCGACAACACGTCGTGGGAAAACTGGCAGAGAAAACCAACAACGGCTGCGACCCCCGGATCGGTCCGGGCAGACTGAGTCGGATGTCTGACTTCCCTGCCATGCAGGCGCACGCAGGACCTGCAGTCCCCCGGGCCTCCGGGCTCCGGGCCTCCGGGCCCCGGGGCTCTAATTGGGTCTCGGAAAAGCAACTCGTATCGTAGATCCGCACACTCTCCGGCGCCACACTTTATTAGCGGCACGAACTCATTAGCGCGCGGCGGGTACTCGAACCCGGGCCGAGATAAAACACGGAGCCGAGCGCGGGCTCGGCTCGGGCTCCCGACCACGCGCCACCGCGGCACTGCGGTACCACGGAGCGGTACTAGTGGAACTAAGGGCCCGCGACATTCAGGGCCTGCGGGGGAACTGCGGGGCCAGGGAAAGGGCCTGCTTAGTGTTTTAGAGAGGCCAGCATAGCCAGCGGAGCCAGCAGAGCCAGCAGCCAGCAGCCAGCAGCCAGCAGCCAGCGGAGCCAGCAGTCAGCGGAGCCAGCAGTCAGCGGAGCCAGCAGTCAGCGGAGCCAGCAGCCAGCGGAGCCAGCAGTCAGCGGAGCCAGCAGTCAGCGGAGCCAGCAGTCAGCGGAGCCAGCAGTCAGCGGAGCCAGCAGTCAGCGGAGCCAGCAGTCAGCGGAGCACAGCGGAGCACAGCGGAGCAGCAAGCGGACCCCACGCTAGGCCAATTCAATTCCGGCGCCGAACACAATGTGCTGCAAAGCGGCCGAGAGGATGTACCGCGCTGCGCTGGGCTGACCTCATCAGCGGGCAGACGCACTGCGATAGGTCGCGACCAGCAGTCACTCGGTGTGAAGCGGCGCCTAATGAGTCACCCCGGTCACGTCGTATCTTTCTCAATCCCCTTCGCACCCTTCTGTCTCTCTCTCTCTCTCTCTCTCTCTCTCTCTCTCTCGTTCTCCCTCACTCTCACTCTCTTTCTCCATTCCAGCGGGGGCGCTTTTGGTGGCATAAGAGACACCCACTTCAACACTTAGCCATCCTCCCCTCTGCCCTACTGACGAACCCGGGGAAATCAGAGGGTTGCGGGGGTAGGGGAGGGGAGGGAGAGAGACAGAGAGAGAGAGGCGGAGACCTCATCGGGGTGCTATCGCGGTGGCACCTACCACCTTCATGCAGGGAGCGTGCCCGGGCTTATCTGCCGCACGTACGGCTGGGTGTTCTCGCTGGCACAGATTACAAGTTGGGCTGCCGCCTATGCCGTCCCACTGCGCCCGGCAGAGCGTGCGTGCGTGTGTGTGTGTGTAGGTGTGTGTGTGTGTGTGTGTGTGTGTGTGTGTGTGTGTGTGTGTGTGTGTGTGTGTCCTTGCACTCGACGAAGGCAATCAAAGAAGATCGGCCGCCTGGCCGCTAGCCATATCCACGTACCCGCCACGACTGCGAGGAGGGATAGTGGTGCGATCCTTCTCGCCCCCGGCACCGCCCCCGGCACCGCCCCCGGCTCAGGTTCCGCCCCTGGCATGGCCCTATGGCCCTCCACGACGGTCGGTTTGGATGGTTCGGCGGTCCGCGCAGTCCTACTCCGATCCCTTTGCTTGCCTACGGCTGCCGCTGAACAAGCAGAAGCCTTCGCGCCGCCTCCTCCGCTGTGTGTGCGGATAGTTAGGGCAGTGTGGGGTTAAGACCCCCACGTACGTGTGTGTACACGCGTGAGAGAGAGAGAGACAGAGAGAGAGAGAGAGAGAGAGAGAGAGAGAGAGAGAGAGAGAGAGAGAGAGAGAGAGAGAGAGAGTCATTCCGCACAAAGTACGAACGACCGCCGTCTAACGCGAAAACGCCCTGCTGCCACCGTTACGCCCTCAAAAGCCGCCCCTAAACGTGCGCCGACGACTTGTGGGGAGACCACGCCCGCGCCCGCGTCCCCGTGGCAGTGGGGGTGGGAGTGGGGGTGGGGGTGGAAGTGGGAGTGGGGGTGGGTGTAGAGTGCCGGACCAGGACCAGCTGCTGACGGACACCGGAGCTTGGTTTTAGCGGCCGCTTCCCGCCCCGTCCCGCGCACAGCCATGGCACAGCACAGCAGGCTTGGGTAAATAATTCGTCTGAATAGTATCGTCACGCGCAGGCCGGGGCCCCGCAAGTGGGAATCTGTATGCATGGCCGGAGCGGAGATTAGCATACAGTCACAGCGCTGTAGCCGGCCGTAGCTGCCGCCGCTGCCCTGGCCGCTGCGGTGGCTGGGCTGGGCTGCTGCCGTTGTTGCTGGCTGTCCCTGCCTGGTTGGAATCGACTGCGCAGGTGGGGAGCACAGCGAGGGGAGGGTGGCGGGGCGGCTGCTCGCTGTACACCCACTGTGCTCGAGAAATTAATCACAAGACGAGGCTCCCGTCGGCAGGGAGCCCCCGCAGCCCCCGCAGCCCCCGCAGGCCCGGGGGAGCGAGGAGGGTTGGGGTTGGCAGGTGGCATATACCCGTGCCTTGCCGGCCGGAAAATAGGGGGTGGTGGTTTTCATTGGGTTTGCAGCTCAGTAAGCAAGACCTCCCCCCCTACCTCCCCCTTCCGCGCGCCCACCCCCGACACAGCCATAGACCCCTTTGCCCCCCTCTCCCCGCTCCCCTCTTTTCCTTTTGCGCCGCGCGGTCCGTCCCGAACCATTAGAGCAGCAAAGGTGTGCGGCGCTGCGGTGTGGCGCAGAGCCGGGAGCCGCCGGGAGCCCAGCGAGGAACACGGTTATGCCCCGCTCACACTGCGGCGGCAGCGGCGGCAGCGGCGGCAGCGGCGGCAGCGGCGGCAGCGGCGGCAGCGGCGGCAGCGGCGGCAGCGGCGGCAGCGGCGGCAGCGGCGGCAGCGGCGGCCCCACACTGAGCCACCGCATCCGCTGCTGACGATGAGAGCGGGGCAGCAGCGCAGGGCCGGGAGCCGCCCCGGAGAGGAATCAGTCAAAGTCCGCCCGCCGGCCCCCTGCGGAGCCCCTGCGAGCGCTCACGAAGTATGACGGATCTGCGACCTTCATCCCCTGCAGCCCCGTGCCGTCCCATGGAGAGCCAGTGCCACTACGTCACCGCCCGGCCGCCCGGCCCGGCCCGGTGTCTCGTCAGCCTGCTTTCACTTCGAGTCCCATTAACGGGCCTTCCTTTTCGGTGCGTCGTTCTCTCCCCTGTGCGCCCCTCCCCTCCCCCTCTCCGCCCCGCTGCTGTGTAGTTTGACCTCGCTCGCCGCTGGCGCCGTGCGCTCTGATTGGCCGTTCGTATTTGCCGTTCATGTTGACGCGATAATCACAGGGGCCGTGGCGGCGCTGCAGCGGCACACACGCCGCGCACTCACAATCCAATCAGGAGGCATCGCCCTGGCCCCCGCGGCCCCCGCGGCCCCCGCGGCCCCTCACGGCCCCTCACGGCCCCCGCGGCCCCTCACGGCCCCTCACGGCCCCCGCGGCCCCTCACGGCCCCTCACGGCCCCTCACGGCCCTCACAGCCCCCCACAGCTCCCCACAGCTCCCCGCACGGACCAGCGATTGCGAAATACCACGCATTTCTCCGCCGCCACCCCTCGATTCCACTCGATTACAATTATTTTCCCAGTGGATGGGGGGGGGGGGGATCCTCTCCCCCCAGCCCGCGCACAGCGTCACCGGAAGTAACCCGGCCGGCCAACGCCAAGGCCGCAGCCACCCGGACAAAAAGCAAATGATCCGACGCGTCCTCACGCGGCAGGACAGTGACCCCCCGCGGGCTCCACGGGTTACTCACAATAAGTCATGCTCTCCTGCACTACGGCCTGAGCACAATCGGGCCTCCCGGGCCTTTTGGGGTCTCCTGAAGAGCGGAGGGCGGTCCGGCCGGCCTGGTTCCCAGTTCCCCTTCCCTGCCGGGGGAGGTCACTAATCGTGGCCCAGTCCAGCCTCCCCTGTGCAGTTTGTTCTGTCTTTTTATACATCGTGTCCCGCACACTCCTCTGGGGGCTCCCGCTGCTCTCTTTATCCTCGCCCCCTCTCTGTCTCTCTACTTCACCGTGCGCCCCCCCCCCCTCGCTGGGCCGCGCACCCTCTCCTGATTTACATACAGCCGCCCCCTCCACTCTGTCCATCCTCCTTCTGCAGCAAAGCGATACGACCGTTAATATGCGCATCTCAATACGCGGTGTGTGGTCTTAGACGCCGGGCCGGCGGACTGGAGGGGACCGGAGGGGACCAGACTACGGGGCCGGATGGCCGCCACATCCACTCCCTGCCTCATATTCTTTTTGTAAACGTGCGGAGTTTGTACCCGCTGAGAAAACAGTAGCACGTTTCTGTTGTCAGATTCGTCGTCGAAAACAGAATATTCAGGACGAGAGTGTTACTTCCGGGCCACCCTGTACCCTAAACAGTACCCTGCGCTGCAGAGCCCTGTGCTGTGAAGCCGGTCTGCAGACAATACCTACATGTTTGCCTGCACACACAAAGGGCCGGAGTGCAGGGAGTGCGAGAGAGAGAGAGAGAGAGAGAAAGAGTGAGCGAGAGAGAGAGAGAGAGAGAGAGAGAGAGAGAGAGAGAGAGAGAGAGAGAGAGAGAGAGAGAGAGAGAGAGAGAGAGAGAGAGAGAGAGAGAGAGGGGGGGGGGGGGGGGGGGGTCGCAGGATCAGAGGAGCACAGACTCTAGGGCGGGGAGGGGTTGAGATAGTGGTGTCCCCTGTGCAAAGCAGCAGCCCCCCATCTGGCTGGGTCGGGTACACTGTTCCCAGGGGTTCCTCCAGGGGTCCCAGAGGGATCCAGGGGTCCCAGAGGGTCGGGCAGACGCGGTTAGCATACCCCGGCCCGCTCTAGGATAGGTCAGTTGCGGCTGGCCAGGCGGGGCATCGGCGGGGCCAGGGTCAGCCGCGGCCAGGGCACACGCCACGATGCCATTGTGCACGCGGGGCGCGTGTGGGGCGCGTGCGGGGCGCGTGCGGGGAGCGTGCGGGGCGCGTGCGGGGCGCGTGCGGGGCGCGTGCGGGCTGAAATCTCGGCCCCTAAGCCAGCCGGCCGGGCCGACCCGACCCCTAGGCCGACCCGCTGCCACTGGGGCAGCAGTACTTCTCCTTTTACAGACGAGCGCTATGTTGCCGGATATTATGGCGAGCAATGCGCGTGCCGCCCCCGCCGCCCCCACCGCCCCCGGCCGCACCATGTCGAGCAGCGCCCCCACCCACGGCCCCCAGCGGGCGCCCCTCCGCCTAATCTACATAATGCGACCGCGTTCCATCCAACCACCTACTCTCCATCCCCCTTTCTCCACCTCCAGGCCCGCCTCTCCTCCTCCCTCTCACACACGCGCGCGCCCACGTCCTCTGCTGCTCGCGCGCGTGTGCGTGTGTGCGTGTGCGTGTGTGCGTGTGCGTGTGTGTGTGTGTAGTCGAAGCCATCTCGCTCGTCTCCCACGGGGGGTCCCCGCCTCGGCTCGGCCCCGCCTCAGTCCCCGCTGCTACGCTACGCCGCACGATACAAAATGCGCATTTGTATCGATTTCTCGCCATTTATGTCTTTGCCTTTGTTGTGGTTGCGGTGTGTACACGCACCCCATCTAGTCCCCCCACCCCTCCTCCCTTCTCCATCTCGGTCGGGCACGACAACATTCACTCGGCCTCCACCCTAATCCCTCATCCCTGATGTCCCCGTTTCCTCTTCTGTCTGTCTGTCTGTCAGTCCGTCCGCCTGCCTATCTGTCCGCCTGCCTATCTGTCCGCCTGCCAGCCTCTACTGTCTGTTGGTTTGACAGCGCGGCGTTGTTCGCGTCTGTGTCCTTGGCCGTCATTAAGGTACAGACAGGGATGAATAATGTATCATTGCGTTGAACGTTATATAGCTGGAGGTTGTTAAATACACGCGAAAATTTTCCCAAACAAACGTCGCGGCGGCATTCAACGATTTCTTGGTGCCGTGAAAAAAGAACGCCAACAGAGTTTTATTCAAAAATACCGATCAATATGTCATGCGGCAGTGCGGTAACAAGTATAATGCTCGATGCTTGTGAGTAACGGGTGGTAACTCGAATGACGGATATCGGTGGATGACATCAGCAGTGTTGGCACTTTTTGCGCTGAACGCACTCGGCTGCGTATCAGTGCCGCCAACACGCCATCCATCAGGCGGCCACGTTTGTAATGGCGGCAGGCTCGTGTACCCAGTTGTTGACCGCAAAACACAAAAGGGGATGAAAACGCACGCCGCGGCGAGCTGGGAGGATAAATCGGGGTGAATAATGTCGAATCGAGCACTGCCGTTAGCATCCGCGCGGCGCGTTAGAAGGCGCTGTGAGCCTCTGCGGCGTGTCAAGGGACGCTACTGGGCCTGATGGATGCTAACGCCCCGCCCCTCCCCTCCGGCACACACCCTTTCCTTCTCCTCCGCTCGCTCGATTCGCTCCGACTAAACTCCGTCTGTACACACCAGCACACGCCCGCACAGTGTGCCCTGCCCGTCCCGCCGGGACACACGCACACACGCACGCACGCACGCACTACCACGCACCCTGCAAATGGCGAGGTGATTGACTGGCGGAAAGTGAAAGCTGAAGAATTAGTAGAAAAACAAGGAGGAGGCGAAGCAGGGAAGAAAGCAGGCGGAGCAGATAGAGGCTGGTCTGCTAGCGAGTCCTCTCCGAGCGCGGCCGTGCGGGTGGCGGGGAGGGGGGGGGGATTTACGAATTTACTGCTACATTATCACCATGACCAAGAAATTGACTACGTTGAGCATTTCGCAAAAATTGGGGAGTATAGTTTGATCAAACTTATCTGATCTCACGAGTGACGAAGGACTTGCTACAAGCGAACAGAGGAGGTGAAGGAAAGCCGGGAGGGGAGACGGACTGGAAGAGGGGGGGGGGGCAGAGGGATGGGAGGGCAGAAGTTATAATGAATGTCCGGAAATGAAGAGGCGTCATGGGGAGGCGAGAGACTAGAAGGGTCGGCCAGATCTCCCCACGGGAGGAGAAGGGGGTTGGGGGGTTGGAGAGGGGGGGGGGGGTTGAAGGGGTCGGACGGGGTTGGTGGGGGCGTTGGCGGGGGTTGGCAGGGGTCGGGTTCTCGAATTTGCCCTGCCGGTGCAGACGGGTCAGCCCCGCCACCGACGAGGTAATTATGCGGGGGGTAAACAGCAGAACACCAAACACTTTTTACCTGCCGTGATGATAGTTTTCAAAGTGCAACACAAGGTTCAATAACTTTGCCGGCGGAAACGTAAAGCTATGGCAGGGGATGATGTTCGTGGCGGCCGCTGGTCATTCTATGGCACCGCGCAGAGGTCAACATTTGCTCGACCCCCGGGGCTCGGCTGCCTGGTCAGGGGCTGCCATCTGCCATGCACACCGGGCCACGGCATACGGCCAGCCCCGCCGCCACGCCACAAAAAAAAGTATGTGGCGAGAATGGGTACCGTTACACTGGAGCTCGCTCCGTACGTTAAAAATTAGTTTTGTAGTGCATCAGCCATTCACATTTCGTCCCAGAAAAAAAAATTGTTGTATATTTTTTATGCAGTCTTTTCTATTGAGATGAATTTCAAACTCAAAGTTCACGCAAATTATAAGGTCATGCCAGAATCGAGACTTACGGACTCCGTCAAAACGAGCCCCCGGCACCAGGCAGCCCGAAGCCACTTCCCGGCGATGAAAACCGATGTTTTGCGTTTGTTCGTTCTATGAATCAACTCGCTCTCCCGAGAGGAAAATTGGCAAAAAGGAGGGGAGCAGGGGGAGGGGGGCATGAAAGCGGAGGAGGGGGCAGCATCGGTATGGTGGTACACTCTGCGGAACCCTTGCCGGTTAGGAATTTCATTAGTTTAGAGGACGAGCTCTGCGAAGTGCGGTCCGGGGGAGGAATTTGAATAAAAACAATCGGGGCCAAACTCGGTACGGCGGCGGGAGGACAAAGTTCGAAAAGAGTCAAGCCGGCCGCGCCACGCCTTCGCTTTAAAATGGGCGGCAAAATCCGAGCTATCCCGGCCGCCACCCTTGTTTGGCACCGCCGCCCAAGACGAGCCCCGAATCATTTTCGCTCTAATTATTTTCTCTTTCTGTGTCAAAATTAATCCACCGCCCTTGCTGCTGTTGTGTTTGGCTTGCATTTTTTTTCCTTTTGCGCCCGAGCAGTGAATGTGGACAATCTTACTTATCCCGACCACAGTCTCCGTCCTTCCCCCCCCCCCCCTCCCCCGCCGTCCCCGCTCTGTCTCCCTCTCGCACACACTCCCCGCCGCATCGTCATTTCAGCCCCTGATTTTGTATGAGTTTCCTCCTCCACGCATATTCATAACCTCTGTTTAAAATGTGCGCATGGAATTAGAGGAGAAGGACACTCGGGCACCGCAAGGCAGGGCGCCGGCAGCGCAGCGTGTGCCGCCGGGGCCGCCAGCAGCGCCGCCAGCAGCGCCGCCAGCAGCGCCGCCCACAACACTACAGGCTGCACTGCTTACGGCTCAAGAATGTCTAATTGGCTGGAACTGCGGGCTGTGGGCTCATCCGGCGCCAGAGTAACGCGGCGAGCGCCGCACGCAAATGTATAAACGAGGAATAATTTGAAGCCATCAGGGTTGTTTTAATCGCGGTTCTATATCGGCGGCGGTGAAGAACTCACTCCCAGAACGGCGATGTTCATTCCAGAGTCTTCACCGAAAGGCAATTCAGCTCTTACCTGCGGGAAAAGCAGACAACAGGAGCAGAATTAGAAACCGTGTTTTCAACAAAGCAGCTTCGATACTCAAATAACAGACGACAGTTAAAACAAACAATTTTGTTGGCGGTGCCTCGTTCTGTGCGATGAACCGCTAGACGTATTTTAGCGGTTATTCGAATAAAAAATGAACTATTTAGGTGTGCTGGGCGGCTTGTAGGCACAGAGCAGAGCACTCCATCACTAGCATCTGACAGGGACTTGGCCGACGGAGCCGCAGCGTCAGCGCTGCGCAGTGACTACACATTACACCCACCGTGTGCACTTGTGAACCCACATACTGCAGTTTTGAAAGCGAAAAA